>CM077664.1:263347622-263954587 GCA_039707655.1 Elymus sibiricus | reverse complement strand
GCCTTCTCCCTCGCCCTCTTCCCCTCCTCGGAGTCGCGCTCCATGCGCCTTCACGGCCCGTTCCAGCTCCGACGCGGCGACGAAGTTGTTCCTCTTCCTGTCCACCTCCATGGCCACGGCCACGCCCATGTAGGCCACCAGCGTGAACGCGTTCAGGTGCTGCTCCGCGTACAGCGGCCACGGCACCATCGGCACGCCGAACCACAGGCTCTCCAGGGTCGAGTTCCACCCGCCGTGCGTCACGAAGCCCCCCACGGCGGCGTGCGCGAGGATCTCCTTCTGCGGGGCCTTCGTCGGCCACACCATGCCCTTCTCCTTCGTCCTCTCCAGGAACCCCTCCGGGAGCAGCTCCCCGAGGTTCGCGTCCGAGGGTTCTCGCGCGCCGGCTGCCGGCGGGCCGCGCAGAACCCACAGGAAGCGGTGCCCGCTGCGCTCCAGTCCGTGGGCTATCTCGTGCGCCTGAGGCGCCGTGAAGAACCCCATACTGCCGAAACAGAGGAGCACCACGGACGCCGGAGGCTGCGCGTCCAGCCACCGCACGCATTCGTGCGGCTGCTCCGCTGGCGGGGTCACGGAGAGCACCGGGCCTACTGGATAGACAGCCGGGGCAGGAATTCCCGGCGTGCAACGGCCGTCGCCGATGGCTGCAAGGACGCTCTGCTCCAGCTCGGTGACCGTGTTAATGATGACGCCCTTGGCCTCCGTGAAAAGCCTGCCGTGGTACATGAACCACGTGTAGTTGGGGTTCTTCTTGTCCATCACCGGAACCGGGAGGGACGACGGCGGCACCGGCGGCAGGCCAGGCACGTCGACCATGCCCTCCATCTCCTCGAACTCGACGGCCACCTCCTCGTGGAGCGCCGGCAAGCGCAGGAGGAGCGCGTAGAAGGCGGCGTCGGCGGTGATGTACACGTAGGCCGGGACGGCGAGCTCCCGGGACACGTCGAGCATCGTCGTGCAGAAGAAGTCGATGACGAGCGCGGCCACGGGGCACGTCAGGCCGGAGATGGCCGCCTTCACGTGGGCCGCGTGGAGCTGCACGAACCGGGAGACGAACTCCTCGATGCCCAGGCAGTCCGTCGGGGGCTCGACGGCGGGGAGGTGGTGGAAGCGGATGTCCAGGCCGGACGCTTCCTCCCTCTGTATGTGGGCGGCGACCTCGGACCTGTGGTTCTCCGCCGGCGCTTGCATGACGAGCACCGTGAGCGACAGGGCGCCGCCGCTGCGGGCGAAGAGCCGCTTGCCGGCGTCGAGCATGGACATGAGGTGGCCGGCCGCCCAGACGGGCAGCAGCACGACGGTCGGGGTCGCCATCTGGTTGGTGCACGATCGGCTAGGAGTCTCGGATGGATGATGCTCGTGGTAGAGTACTTGCTTGGGAGTTGGGATCAAATGGCCGAGGAAGCTGGACGCTGCTTCGGTACGGCACCTGCCTTTGGTCACTGGCCAGCTACTTTTTGGGCCCACAAAGACAGGTTCCTTAAGGCACCGAAGCGCAGTCCCGAGGAAGCTTTTGAGCGAGTGATACGGCGGGTCTTGGTTTTTGACCACAGGCTGGGCGTGTAGGCAACGCTGCTCGAGAATTAATTAGCTGCGTACAAAAAGGGAAACGAAATTGATGCAATCGTCTGGCGGTTGGAGGCTCTTGAATCACAAGGTGGTTGGTAGGCGGAAATGTTGGCGGGCGGGATTGCTCTCCGTCTCCGGTGACCGTGCGGCGTCTTCTTTTCCTCCCGCTCCCACTCGATCGTTTCCCCGTCTTGCTACATGCGCTCGCCTCATGTGGCCCCGGTGGCTTCTAAAAACCAAAAAAAAAAAAAAAGATGGAACAGGTCATGTGGGTGGCTGATCACTGTCGCAGTCTCGCAGACGCTCTTTGTCACCTTCACCCACATGTTGGCTGTCGCTTGTCACGGCTTAATTGGCACGACAGATCAAGCGGGACAATTGTACTAGTACTACCACAATTTCACCTCAGCAACCTCAGCCCCGTGGCTATGCTACTCTAGTTTACACAATTAAACTGCACAGAAACCTCAGGGTCGTGGCTATCCTACTCTAGTTTACGCAATTAAACAGACTTAGAACATAGGTAACCAACCAGACGCAAATCAATATGTACATTCTTTTCAGCATCGTAGGTTCGCAAATCAATTACAAGTGCTACTCTACTGCAGTCACCAACCAGTCGCAACAGTTCATGCATTCCGTGCAGTCATCGATGCTTAGTGGTGCTGGTTCGTTTTTAGAGGGCCACGACGATGACGATGACCAGACTGCACACACTTATGACTTCTCTCAGACAGTGTTTCAGACTCCACCACCACCACCCACACAGGAGACACAGACCATGATAGACGAGGCTATCTACGGCCGTGGTTATCGTGAGCCTCGTCCACCGGCTCAGCGCTTATCGCCTTCCGGTCCTCGTCCGAGGAAGCCACAGCTTCGTCGTCGTCCCCAACAGTGATATGATTATCTATGTATGACACATATGTCCATCCATGTTAGTTTTAGACTTTTCTCATGTGCGAGTCATTATCTATGTATGAGACATGCTTTCATGTATGTGTTATTATCGCACTTGGTTACATGTGTGAGCCATTATGTATGCATGAGACATTATCTATGTTTGTTTCCGACTTTTATCTATGTATGAGACATTATCTATATATGATAATTCTGATAGTACAAACTAATTCTGCAACGTAGTGCAACAACTACAACAGGAAATTAGGATACAACATAATGCTTCTACAATAAGACACTACAAACTAATTCTGCAACGTCATGCAACAACTACAACGGGAAATTAAGATACAACATAATGCTCCTACAATTAAGATACAAGTACATCTGAATTAAACGGTAGGACTGAACTTGAAAACTACAGCTTACAAACTACATGAAGTCATCATCGTCATCCTCCGTCGATGCAGCACTCTTGCCATTCGACGATGCGGTAGTCTTGGCCTTGGTGCTCGGCATGAAGATATTGTCTTCTTCGTCGCTGTCCGCACTCCATAAAAAAGTATGTTCTGCTGCATACTTTAGGTAGGATTCACTCTGATGCTGTTGCTTCTTCCATCTTCCATGCAACCTGAGAAGTTCTTTCCGTATCTCCTCAAAGGTCCTTGAAGGCCACCCGCACCTAGTTAATGCGTGACCCAGCTCATTCAGTAGGGTGTCACTACTGAGGAGTTCGTCCCATGAAACTATCCTATTGTCTATCTTGAAATCGTCGGCTAACAACAGAAGACGTTGGGACATACTAGGGTGAAAACTACGATCAAAAGGAAAACCGGACATCTTGACGAGACTACACTGCACTACTTACCCACCTTAGTGTGGAGGGGGTTTTATAGGTTGAGAAGAGAAGATGGCGGGAAAGGATGCCGGGAAAGAAGATGGCGCGAAATATGGCGGGAACAAGTGGAGGGAAAGGGTTGGCGGGAAGAATAATGGCGGGAACAGATGGATGGAAAGGGTTGCGGGAAAGTTTATTTTTTGAATGACTAAGGTGGGGAATGGTTGTACTGGATTGATAAACCAATTTACAAAAAAAAAGGTCTCTTCGGCCTAATAAAAACCGAAAAGTGCCGCCATGCAACTTCGGCCTGCTATTTACGCGAAGAGTTGACTCTTCGGCCTAAAGTTAACCGAAGACAGCTCTTCGGCCTACAGAAATCCGAAGACAGCTTTTCAGCCCGTCCCAGGACCTCTTCGGCCAGCGATAAACCGAAGACAACTCTTCGGCCAGCAGTTGACCGAAGGGTCCTTCGGCCCACCCAAGGCCGACGGGGTCATAGATTTGAAAATTAGAGATTAAGGCATACATTTCTCGAATTTGTTATAAAAAACATCATATTTGTAAAAAAAAATCTACTATGAGGAGTTTTTGGGCATGCTCTTGGGATTGTTTAGTTTGTCCAGTGATCTTTGATATGCTTCCGAGTTCCTTGATGAGGTTGATAATTTTGATCTCATTAAACCTTTAATGTTGAGAATATGGCTCCTGGTCCTTATGATATTCCTATAGAATTATGTCGACACTATTGGGAGATTCTAGAAACTGACATTATAGTACATCTCTTTGGTTGTTAAGGGATCTCTTGATTTTTTTTCTTTCCGAAATGGCAGTTATCCTGCATTTATTAAGAAGAAAAGAGTTGCTCAGTTAATTAGGGAAAACCGAGCGAAAACCAGATTGCCCAGTTAATTATGAAGAACCGGGCAAAAACCATCACAAGCGCTGAGCGGCACACATAAAAAACATCACGCACACCACCCCAAATAGGGCCTCGGCGAGACAGCACGCAGGCGTCATCGTCATCACTCCTCCCCTAGAGGCGTCATCGCCATCCCTACACTCTAAGCAAACGACTCCGACATAATCACCTGTTCAGCGGTTGCCTAAAACTACCGGTGCTAATAAAATTCAGGATCTCCTGAGATCGTATTCCAGAAAAAAAAAGATCTCCTGAGATGTGTTTAGAAATGGATAACTAAACCGACGACACTTCATTCTGATCCTTATGTTGAGAAACTGTTTAGTGTGCATCAAAATACCTTAATTTAGGCTACCATATAGGAGACATTATTTTTAGCCCTCGGACTCTAGTGCTATGTTTGTTCTGAAAATTTGAAAAGTTTCCTGATTTTGTTCTTTTCACATATAAAAAGATGTGTTGTTATTTTTACATACATTAATTGACTTGAAACCTTTTGCTATGCCAATTTCTTTTATCCGCTAGGATTCATTGGATGCAATTACAAGGAAGAACTATGATCCGTTCAGATAATTTGTACACAAGACGGAACAAATAAAAGAAAGGGTAAACACCTACAACTGGATCCACACCTACACATGGATGGACAGTAAAATCTAAAAAATACTTTAAAATGTAAAAAATCCAAGAAATCATTTTTTTCGTACTAACTTGTCTTTTTTCTGCAAAGAGCACAAAACTTATTGTTTTTGCAAGCAAAATTACATACGCATAGCAGGCTCGAACATTGACATGTGTGATTTTTTTTGTTGAATTAATTTTAACATCGTATTTTTGTACAGATACAACTCCAAATTTCCGGTATAAATCCATTGTCTACTATCCAAAAAAACACTTTGAAACCCACTATGAATTTCTGGCCTTTTCCGCGCACAGCCAGTTCCATTCTATACACAAAACAAACAGTATACTTTGCCAATTTCAGATTATTATTTTTGCTTTGCCCTCTATATTACAGCAAAATATATACACTAGTAGAATGCCCGTGCGTTGCTACGGGTTACAATGCATATACATGAATCAAACAAATGATTAAGGTCGTCTCCAAGGTCAAAGCTTATTTCTCCCTCATACGCTCGGGCGTGTTCGAACATCAAACGGGCACTCAGCGGGCTCCCGAAAATCCAACCGCCCGAACAGTTAGGGCTCCCCCAATCCAGCACATACGTGGTGAGAAATGTGATTGTCCAGACTATCTGACACTCCAATACACGGCTCCACAAAAACCCCACCCCACGATGCATCCTTCCTACTTTCTGAAAGTTGGACACCTCCTCGCCAAGTCCGCGAGTCAACTCAGCCTGAAATTGTCACGACGATTATTAAGTATGCACGGCAAAGTATGTAACAAGTAGATGCATTACTTAAAGAGAATATATCTTACCGCGTACTGCCTAGAGCCCGAAGTATCATAGCTCGGGTACATATCCGACGTAGTAGGGGCAGGTATCTCATCTAGGTGAGTGTGCTGAACGATGCGTAACCGTGTTCCACTCATGTACCGCCGTAAATAGAGATTGAATTCATCGAGATCAAACCCGATATTCTCGTGCCACAGATGTGTGCTCGCAGTCTCCCATTGTGTAACATACGGCTGCACCCTAACTAGCCACTCAACAGCTGTCCTGTTAGTCCCCTTCCTTGTGAGCCTAAAATTATGGTGTTTGTTAAACAATTAACTAATGATTCAGTATGGACAATTGTGAAAGACAATGCAATATTGAATAAATAGACAATACCTGTGGATGTCTCCTTGCAGCCGGGCCTCTGTAGGGGGAGGTATCTCCAACTGCTGAAGACCAAATTGCCTCATAACCCTCTACTGGGCCATCTCCTCGACGAAGATATCGAAGATGATCTTCGATTTCGTCATCCAGTAATTGTTATCTCTTGTGCATAGCACAGACATACCGCCGGGGAATCTTGCATCTATCACCGCTTGCGTGTACGGCTGCCAGATCACCCCAGTGTACGTATCGAACTGCTCGTTTAATGCCGTGTATGCTCGCCTAGTCTGATGACCAGTATAGCGTCTCTGTGAATAACAAAAGTTAGATTCAATCATAGTGTACACAAAGAAGATAATTATAACACCAGACATACCCTGCGACGTGTCCAACACAGACCGAAAGTAGGCATGTCGATGCCGTCAGCATCGAACATGGTATCCATAGGCTCATCAACACGTACGTCCGGTCGTCCTATGGAGAACCTCTCCCACGACCATAGTTGCAGAAATAGAGGGCATCCACGAAGGGCTGACGTGGGTGCCGTAAGCTGGCAGGCGTTGCACATACCTCGGTATGTAGCCGCTAAGACAGCCAAATCCCAACTCCTCTGTGTGATCTGATCTGGCGTCTCAGCGCTCGCGATCTCCAGTGCAATAGGGATGTAGAGCGCGTTAATAGTGGTGACATGGTTCTCTGTGAACATCACCTTGCCGAGAAGCCACAATATATATGCCTCCAGGCTGCGAGTGATCTGTGTCGCATTCAACGGGACCCTTGGATACCCTGGGAACTTCTGGATCTGTATTGAGCAAAGAGAAAGCATTAGTACATAGCGAAGGTATCTTCTGTAAAACCAGATGCCTTCAGTTAGTATGCAGCAGGGGAACTAACCTGGAAATGGAGCAACCATGCATACTTAGGTCCGTGATTGTCCGATGTCAGAGCCGGAGCATGGTCATAAATACCCGCGAAACGTTGTGCAATACCTAGCTGCCAATCAGCCGGTGCCTCCAACGGTCCTATGGCATGACCTGCCAACGGTAGTCCCAGCAAAAGGGACACATCCTCCAGAGTAGGAGCCATCTCTCCCCAACGGAAGTGAAACGTGTGGGTTTCAGGCCTCCACCGGTCCACTAAGCATGTGAGAAAAGAGGCGTCGATGGCGAGGCATTTGGAGGTATCCGTCGACTCAACCAGACGCGCAAAAGGTAAAAGGCCAGCCCATTTCAACCTGCATGTCAGGATAATTCAGTTAGTGTGTACCATTAATATACATGCTTGATGAAAATAACTAAAGCACGTACCGCTCAACCCATCCCTCGTGTATCTTCCAGTCTTCCTTTTGAGTGCGAGTGACCAGGTCCTCAAGCTTGCGCTCAGAACCTATCGCAGCACGATGCTTTCTATCAATGTCCGGATCAAGCAACCACATTCCCGCCATTCTTGCACATACAAATTTCAAACATAGTGCCACATTTAATACAAATTTCAAACATAGTGCCACACTTAATACAAATTTCAAACATAGTTCCACACTTAATACAAATTTCAAACTTAGTGTCACACTTAATACAAATTTCAAAGATAGTGCCACACTTAATACAAATTTCAACATAGTTCCACAGTGAATACAAATTTAGAACTTAGTGTCACACTTAATACAAATTTAGAACTTAATGCCACACTTAATACAAATTTCAAACATAGTGCCACACTTAATACAAATTTAGAACATAGTGCCACACAGCCTAGCTTCTTCCTCCTCTTCCTCTTCTTCCTCCTCGTCCCCGGTTGCCTCGTCCACGCCCAGTACCACTGGCAGTGACGAAAGTGGGACAATTAGTGTCCCTATGGCCAAATTCATTGCATAAAATGCATTGCATAGTGGGGCCTCCTGCTTCAGATTCATCCATATCATTCCGGATGTGCTGACACTGTCGTCTACCTCTACTTGTACGCATATTCCCTGGGTCTGGAATGTACCGCCTTTCAACAGGATTAACGGTGTTGAAGTTACCCATTGAGCAAAATCCCAGCAACTCACCTGTCCAGGTATTGAGGACGGACTCTTTCAGAAAATATGGAGACACAAACGAGATTGCGTCCATTCCAAGCTGCCCGCAAGCAGCAAGTACATGGGAGCATGGTAGGTGAAGCAACTTCGGTTTGTTGCATGTGCACTCACACGTTGGCCAGACTTCATTTCTAATTTTCACCTCATGCGTCCTCAGCTCATTTGCACAGCCGAATTTGTTGTTAGCTAAGCGGACCTCAAACCTTCTTTCTTGATTACCAATGGGGACTACAGTGTGTGACCTGGCTTTTTCCATCTTTTCTTCCATGTACTTCATAATCCTTTCACAGTAACGTGTGCTTGGGTTGTTCAAGATATGCTGCTCTGCTTTTTGACGTCTATCTCTGAAATACTTCACAGTGCCATAGAAAATACCCTCAACGATGGTTGTAAGTGGCAATGCCCGGTTTCCTCTGAGGACAAAGTTGTATGTTTCTGCGAGGTTGGTAGTCATGACACCGTACCTTGCTCCATGTGTGTCATGCAGCAAAGACCACCTCTCCAGAGGCTCATGCTCTATCCACTGCTCGAAGGTTTTAATCGACCTCCCGAGCCTTCTCCTAGTACCAGGTGGGTCAAATCCTGGCAAGTCACAAAGCCCAACAGGCTCCTCCTCCACGGCCGCTGTTCCTGTTGCTAACTGTGCTGCTACTGCTTCAACATGTGCTCTCACCGCTGCATCTCTTGCAGCTTTCCTGTCCCTAACGTGTCTCTGCGTGCACACATTAAGTCTTTCACGTATCAAATTGTACTTCCATAGCTGGTTCTGCTTGCAGAGTTTTTTGAACAGATTCATCAGGTTCTTATTTCTGAACTGCGAGAAAAAATTAGCCCCCAGATGGTGCATGCACCAACGGCTCTGCAAGTCCTGCCATGGAGTTTGTTCCTCAGGACCAGGGTTTGTCAGTGTCTTTATCGCACTGAGTATACCTGCATGCCTGTCATGAAGGATGCACACATTGGGCTTATCCTTCACAGTTGCTATTTTCAATTGCCTGAAGAACCATGTCCAACTTTCAATGTTCTCACTCTCCACAAATGCAAATGCGAGTGGGACTACTTGATTTTGGCCGTCTTGACCAATGGCTGTCAGGATCTGACCCTTGTACTTGCCAGTGAGAAAAGTGCCATCTACACATATCACCGGTCGGCAATGCCTGAAAGCTTCGATGCATACACCGAAAGAGAAGAACAGTCGATGCAGCACCCTCACAGTTGGGAACTCTGGCATGAAGAGGTCTTGGATGTCGACATAGGTGCCAGGATTCCGGTCCTTCAGCGTGTGGAGGAGCCGGACAACTGAGTCATATGCATCGAAATAAGAACCAAATTTGCTCTCAAGCGCCCTTGCTTAGCCCTCCAAGCCTTGCCATAAGAAATTCTGTACTTGAACCTGACGAAGACTTTTGTTTGGATAGCCTTCACTTCCATCGCTTTGCTCTCCACTATCTCACTGTAAAACAACCGAGCAATAAGCGTGGACGAAAGGTTGCCATGATCTTGAGGGATGCAGGGAATAAGACATGTGTGATGAACTAGGTCACTGATCACCCAACTTGTGCCATACTTAGGGAGATAGCCGTGCACCCTCGCGGGACAATTTGCGTTGTTGCATACCATTGTCAAGTATTTCTGACTTGACACATCAGCTCTTAAAACCCTTTGTGTGGACATTGCCCATTGAATGATTGCGTCCTTCAGAGCGTCCTTGTTGGGATACATAGCACCCGTCACAATGTTGTTCTGGTGATATTGCCAGGCAGAATCATGCCCATCGTTCACGGTCATTGCAGATGAGAAGTCATGATTCCAAGAAGCAGGATTCGGGACCTCCTCTGCATTTTCTTCTTCATCCGACTCGTCGGAATTATCGGCATGACCACTATCAATATCGGTGTCTTCTTCTTCCATGATGTTCTGCATGTGCCCATCTACCTCGTCAGCGTCCGCCTCGCCACTATAAGCCTCGCCACTGTAATAACCATCGGCATTTCCTCCTTCTACCTGAATACTCTGCCCTTGTTCGTAACCATCATCTCCAGCATTTGGCATAGATAACATCATCCCGTCACTGCTTTGCCCAGGATCGTAACCACCCTGGCCTTTAGGCGCAATTACCTCCTTCACAACGGGAAGCACTAAGGCACAAGGATTGCATCCCCTGCTTTCGCAACCTTGTAACCAGCGCACCCACCGAGAGTCCCGCTCTATTGGCGTCAAATAGAAGAAAATGTTCGAACTTGACCGGGTCCACAATGCATGAACACCCACGGTGTGCGTTTCAGTATTCAGCCCTAAACATGCTGTCACCCATTCTTTCAACTGACTAAGAGACCATGTTCGAGGGTCGGTCAGTGGCACCTCTATGTGCTCAAATTCACTCAGATCAACCCCAATCTCATTTGTTTGGACATTACCAGGACCGTAGAAAAATATGAACTTCACTACATCAGACATCTCGGCTCACCTATAAAATTATTTAACATGGACTGACAACTGTTAAACAGCATGACAAACTACAAATATTCGCACTCCTAAATATTTGACAAGTACATATATTACGGAATATTAACGGAGCTAAATATTGAAAGAACTTAATATATTACGGATATTACCGGAGCAACTAAAAATACTGACAGACCTAAATATTTGACATCCACATATAATACGGAATATTACCGGAGCAACTAAAAATACTGATAGACCTAAATATTTGACATCCACATATAGTACAGAATATTACCGGAGCAACTAAAAATACTGACAGACCTAAATATTTGACATCCACATATAGTACGGAATATTACCGGAGCAACTCAAAATACTGACAGACCTAAATATTTGACATCCACATATAGTACGGAATATTACCGGAGCAACTAAAAATACTGACAGACCTAAATATTTGACATCCACATATAGTACGGAATATTACCGGAGCAAATATTCACACAACTAAATATTAGACATCTCAATATATTACGGTTAATACCGGAGCAAATAACAATATTCGCACACCTAATATACTACAGGAGCAACTACGACAGAAAAAATGTCTGTTCAATTATACCCTTGAAGCGTGCGAACCAACGACGAACGGCGGCCTTCAATCACCGGAGCCGGAGCTTCACCTCCACCACACTGTCGGAGCTTCACCTCCACCAGCTCCACCTCCACCACCAACACAACCTCCACCACATCCACCAATATGCTCACCACCACCTCCACCAAAATGCTCACCACGACCACCACGAGCTACCCCATCAATAGATCGAGGTCTCCCTCGCCTCCACCAACTATCTACAATGCATCCACGGTGGAAATTCGGCAAAAAATGGGCTGATTTTGGTGTACAAAATGAAGTTTTCGAGTGGTACAGAGCCTGGCTGAAGAACACAGAAGAAGAAGAAGAAGAAAGTACGCAGGAGGAGGAAGAAGAGAAGGGAATGGGGAGGAGGAAAAGTCGGCTGTGGGCACCTGTCGGCGTGCAGGAAGCCGATCGGCTTACAGTAAGCCGACTAGGTGGGCCCCGGCCACCGACAGCCCACGCTCGGCCGAAGGGGTGCACCGCGACGTGGCTTGGCCACTCGTCGGCCTCCAGCTGGCCGATTGACCACATGTCGGCCTCCTATAGGCCGACAGGATCCAGTCGGCCCACGGTAGGCCGACAAGTTCCAGTCGGCCCACGGTTGGACGAGGCCGTATTATTTCTGTAATATGTCGAAACGGTGTATTATTTTCCAAATTTAATAAAAAAATGTATTATTTAAAAAAAATTAGCAATATAACAGAGAAAAGTGCGGAGTTTGTGTCGCACACAGTAGGGACTCCGAGTCCAACTCCTTGTACTTTGGTAACGGGCGCTAGTGGGTCGAGCTGAAAAATAAGAGTGAAGATTTGTTTTGTTCTTAGAAAAATATAGCATATGACCAACAAATAATGAAAAGTTTTTATTGTGATTTAGACATAGTTTTTTTTGCATGTGTTATCGCAATATTTTGCTCTTGAGTTAAACAATTCTGATACGTCAAATATTATCACAGTATCGTATCTTAGTTTTTGACGTCAAAAATTCATATATAAAGAAGTAGTTCACCCATGGCATGTGCACCTAAACACAACACCTCGCAATTTAGCTACAAAAAAGCGGTTCAAGATGATTTAGACACAAAGAAGAAATTCATCAGTTCAATAACTGAATAAGCCTCGGAGCATGTAGAAAAACTATGATATTTTTGGGGCATAATTACCAAATGTCTTGTATATGGGGTGAAGTAATTCTTGTTGTATATTCATTTAAAAATGGTATTTAATTTTTCTTGTCAAATATCTTATTGTTCTTCGACAAACTTATATTCTACTTAGATTGGAATCACATTATAATTTACTTTAATTTTAATCTTATGTTCTGTTTTACTCGTTAAATTTTATGTTTAAGCCCTATAACTTAATTTTAAATAACGGAAATATATTTAATACTTTATTTCTTGTTTATTATTTTGCAATTCACATGTAAATGAAGTTGTAATTTTTATCCATCCAATTAATAAAATATGTCTAATATTATTATCGGGAATTCTAATGCACAGATGTGTCTGCTCATCCCTTCAAGCGCGATTGGCACCACACCATTTAATGTGTGAGACCGGCCGCGCATGTGATGATGATCCGATTGCTTGCTACTGTCATGTCCTACGTGGGTGATGTTGTGTAAGTCATGCATTAGTGCATCCCATTATTATTTTTATATATTCCTGATAGATCAGACCGGCCGCTCATGTATGATGATCCCATTGCATCCTACTGTCATATATTCTTGATAGTCCTTTCTGCTTTTCTTATTCTTCTCTAATTTGTATGTGTCCAGATGGACTCTCCTTCCCATAGGGGAAACCTTTTCCGTCACATCTTTCACATATGAATCTTCCTTCTCGAGTCTGTCCTCAATACATGACTACCTTCCTTTTCTGCCTCATCTTGCGCATGGAAGCTTTCCTTCTCATCCTCATTCTTATTTAATTCATCTTTCCTTTTTTTATTCTTTCCTTCTATTTTTTTGACGGGTTTTATTCTTTTCTTCTAAATCATTCCTCATTCATTCCTTCTTTCTTTTTCTCTGTCACACCCGAAATCCCTCTATTTCCTTCCTTATTGTGGGACGGTTTATTTTCTTCCTTACTGATTCCCGAGACTGCTCCTTGATAAACAAAAAAAATCCAAGATGTATATAAATTAGAAATTTTAGATGTAAAGAAGTAAGGTGGGACTATTTAAGAGGCCAATCAACCTTCTACTATCAGACGTTGTAATCTATCTTAGTTGGTCCTCACATCATCTATTGAACATGAGGTCCTGAGGTCAAATCCCGTGACCAGCAACTAAATTTTTTGCATCGGGCCACCTATGTGGAGCGAAAATAATTTGGCCTGGCAAGGCCCAAAGCGAGCTGACCCACATGACTCCCGTGGGCTTGCTTTGATAAACCCCCATGGGCTGATCTCACGCGAGGGATAAACGTAACGAAACGTTTTTAGGAAACAGTGCTTTATTAGTACCACCTTGGATAAAAAATAATATAATATGAATGAACGGATCAAAAAATCAGAGAAACGCACCTTGCTTTATTAGAAAAAAAATATGCATGTGCGTTGCAACGGGAGAAAAATCACATACACATGCTTTAGGGAGCAAACACCCTTGCTATAAACCAGGTGACAATATAGCTAAATGGAATGATGAAGATGTAAGGTCACCACGGCCTTCGATGACAGGCGGCGGTTGGCCGACACGGCCGTCTATGAAGATGTAAGGTCACCCCAGGCACCAAACCAACCTTCTACACATCCTCACGAGACGATGGCCTAACACCCGCTCGACTGCTGCTATCGCCGCCATCGTCAACCCACACACAATCCTCCTGCTAGCACCAGGGTACGGGATGATGATTGGAACTGTAAGTATATCAAAATATTTTCATGTGTTGCAATAGAGAAAAAGATTTCTTTGACATTATTTTTCATGATTATTACAATAGATTGACTTAAAAAATAATGCAACCATGGATGTTATTTTTCTCTTAACATGCATTCATAAATACTATCATGTAGGCCCTCAAAAAATAAAAAAAATAAAAAAAATAATAATATCATGTATGCCACGTGGTGATTCCACATTTTACTTCACTTTGCTTTTTCTAACCGTACTTCATGTAGGCTTTTTGATTAATCCGAAAAGTCACTTTGGAGCACGGACACATTGTAGTCGTTTTTAGAAACATATTTTTATCCAAAAAGTCAAAAAATGAAGTATATTTGTGTGAATTTTCGTCGAAATTCGTGTTTGTATGCGAAAGATTAAAAGGAAGACAACTACATGCAAAAAACCAAATTGTTTTTCGCTGGATTTTTTTTACTTTTAAAGAAATTTGGCATGTACTCGGATTTTCATATTTGTCAGGTTTATTACCTTCTTCTATTTTTTTGGTGGCGACGTTGCTCTAGTCGTGCACATACGTTTGTTCCTACTTTTATGGATGTACAAACGCATTATTCCTAGCAAATATTGGGCGTACACATGCACTTTTTCAAACCAGCTACCAATGCTACCATCCCAGGCCGTGCCCACAATCACGTTTTATTAGAGAATCCAATCAGCATTTTTTTTTGAGAATCATCTAATCAGCTTTAATTAAGAGCCATGCATGAGGTGGTTGCGCGGCTGGGCCAGGGAGGCTGGGCTTGGGCGCGAGCGCTGTGCTGAGCCTTGGAGGGTCAGGCGGCCCACACGAGCGAGCAGGGGAGGCTTGGTCGTCGTTCTCCTGGAACGAGGGCAGAGGCAGGAGGTGGCTTGCGGCGGCGCTGGAGGCAAACTCCGACGGGGACGGCGAGGGGCGGTGCAGATCTAGCGCGGGAGTAGCGGGGATGGGTTGCCCGCGGCCGGATCTCGCCGGATCCGAACATGGACGACTCGTGGCGGCGGTTGTGGAGCTCCTGGCGTCTTGAAGAGAGAGAGAGAGATGTGAGGAAGAGAGAAGAAGAAGGAAGGGAGAGAGAAATGCGTTGCTCATCTGCTGGTCCGGCGACGGTCCGGTCGCCGGCGGCGAGGCGAGGTGGAGGAGGTCCGGCCGGCGCGGTCGGGCGCAGGAGGGAGCTCGAGGGGGAGCTCGGGGAAGCGGCGGCGTACTGGCGTGGCTCGGGCCCGGATGGATTTCCTAGGGCCCGATCTGGGTCTCGGCGGGCCGCAGATTCGCCCCGAATTAGCAGCGCGAAACGTTTTTTTACTTATTTACTGGACTGCGGGTTTAATTACCCGAACTAGCACAAATGCCCGTGCGTTGCAACGGGAGTGTGGAAAAAATATATAACGCTGCAATACGGTTTGTATGAAACGACGGGTGAGAAAAAAGGTGGAAGACGAAGCTTCGGAGGCTCGCTGCTCTAAACTTGTAAGGATGATGCAACAACATGATAAAAAAATGACACAAAACTTTTACTTAGGAACGGCATTCTGATGACCTCATCAAGGTGATGCCAGAGTTGGCAACATCTCGTTCACGTCCACATATGACACAGATCTTGGTCTATGGCCAACGAAATAATCGGATGAGGGACAATGTCTAGATTGTTGACGGTATCTAGATTAGTATATTGGTATGAGTAATTGGAAAATTTCTCACCGAGCGCGACATAGACTTGCGGCGGTCGGTATATATTGAACGACGAGATTCGTCATTCACGTGCATGATTTGAAATCTTCTTTCATTGAATGGATTATAATCATTACAGGTGCTTCGGTATGTGAGCAAATTCCATAGACCAACATATGCATATCACATTCGATGTCAAGAGAAAACACGTGAAAAGGCACTAAGCATTAATCTCACAAGGGATGGATCAAGAAAAAATTTAACACAGGTTATTCAACAGCTCCAATTAGCGGTTTGTAAAGAAAAATCAATCAGGAATTTGGGGCCATGTGTGGGTAAGGAAAAAACAATCCCCTTTGATCTTGACCACCGCACAACAGACTTATCACTGAACCGCGCCAACGCAAAGAAAATATTTATAACTTTTAAAACTAATCTAGTCGAGCTGGACCTAAGGGCCGCCCTACACGAGCTACACCATGCACCTTTTCCATACACCGTCCCTCATAATCCAACACGCTTTTAATTTCTTTTCTTCAGAATGCATGGACATTCTTTTTAAAACACACGGACATTTTCTTTAATCACAGACACTTTTAGAATTACATGAACACATTTTTAAAAAGGGTGTTTTAAAAAATGCGAACAATATTTCAATACATAAACTCTTTTTAAAATGCAAGTGCACTTTTTGAAAAATCACGTATTTTTTTTTCAAAAAGCACGAAGACATTTTAAATTACACAACCATTTTTTAAAGCATGCAGACACTTTTTAAAATTATATAAGCAGATTTCAGGAAAAAATACGAACAACTAATTCTGTAGCATGCACGTGTAGAACTTGAATGCCGTACATATATGGATTATGTATCCTGTTTTTAGCACAAAAAAAAATCTGTACCTAATACCTTGTGTATCCGCGTATAATGAACTCATCGGTCGGTGAAGGATCCAACCGCTCAACATGCGTGCACGCTAGAGCTAGCTAACACATCGGTTGATAGCTAGAAGAAATCAGCCGCCGCACTGGCGCTCCAGCATCATAAAAAGAAAATCCATCCGCCAACCCCGATAACCACGAGCCTCTGCCGGCTACGCCCACCGCGGCGTTTCACATCTCTCTGAGACCCCCCACAGGAACCCATGGCCGCCCCAAGTCGACGCCAACTGCCGACGCCAGCCTCTACGAAGCTCGCGCCACCGGATCCGCGGCCTGCGCGGTCCCCAATGCCTAGATCCGGCAGGATCCGGTGGAGTTCGCCGCCATCCCGTCCCTGCACGCCAAGCCACTGCTCACCTTCCACGCCATGGCCCCGCCGCCGGGAGCCCGGCACCCCTGCTTCACCACCGCCAACGGCCATGGGGCGAGCTCAGTTTCCGGCGGCGCTGTTGCTTTCGCCGCTCCCAGCGCCTGCTCCTTGCCACAGGCGTTGCCTGCTCACCAGCGGCATATCCGTTTTTCTCACTATCATCCATCCATCTTCCTTCTTTTGAGATTTCAAATCAGGATCATCTTCTTCCTCAGTTTTAATTTCTTTGCCCACCCTTTTCTATTGATCCCAGCCCGTTTATTGATTTCAACTCTCAGCGGTATTTAAATTGATTTATTTGAGTGTAAGGGAGCGAGGTGGGATTATGTAGTAGATCATCAAATCCTCTCTTTTGCACACGATCATTGGTTAGCTCGGTTGGGACGCCCCCTTCCGCCTGCGCGTGGTCTATTATTTGCCAAATTCGTTTGATGGGCTGAGGCCCATGCTAGCGGCTGAGGCATACGGGGCTTCGTTGGGACAGCGAGGGATGAATTTTTCTTACAACGTACGAAACTTCCGTACGGACGAGAACTACAGTAGTACGGACGAAAATCAGGTAGTAAGAAGCAATAGACCCTTTATTTATGGCAGAGTAAATGTCAACTTAACAATTTTCGCTTGTATAGGTATGGGAATGAACTTCGTGAATACTAATTTTCGCTTTTTCTCACACTTGATGGTTAGAACAATAAGTTCATTCTCACATTGCTTTGTCACGGAGTTATCATCATGTAATAATAATGATTCCTATGTACGTGAGAGCTGACAATAGGTATATGTCACTATACCTTCTACTATTACAGGTGATCCAGTCACTTCCCTGTTATGAACTTATTTGCAAGTTTTGCGGTAGTGGAGGCAAAAGAGAGACGTCACCCCAAATCGTTGCACCCTCCTCCTGCAAAGCTTACAAGGCCGCCACCAGTCGAGCTAGCGCATGTTTCTGTTTAGAAAGAGGGTCCGCCATCTTATCAAATAGTTACACCTTGATCTCTTACATCCAAATACGCCAGTTAATATACCCGCAAAACTTGCACATACCCAGAAGCGGATGTAGGCAGATTGCTATGAAGTCCACGAGAGACACGATGCTACACGAAAAGAAGGAAAGACCCGGCCGATTAAGCCGGTCACATGCACGTCGGCTCCTGAGCGCTAAAGGCTAAACATTTCTCTGTGCTATGTTCTGGTGGGCTAATTGTACCTCACGTGAGTTCATGCAGCAACACCATATGAGATCGATCCAATCCAGGAGCGCGTTTGGAGAGGGGGATGATCTTAACAGTCGCGCGAATGGATGGAGCGGCGGCTGCACGGACGCCCGCGTCCCCGATTTAATCCTCTACATCGAACTCTCTTCAGCCGTCCCTCTCCCCGCCCACGGCTCACCTAAGCCGACGCACGGGCATCATGTGTTATTTTTTATCTTCCGTTGCAACGCACGGGCATGTTTGCTAGTATATATATATATATATATATATATATATATATATATATATATATAAATAATAAAATAAAAATAAATAATAAAAAAAATATAAAGCAAGGTGATATTCTTGGTTTCGTCCCGCGATTAGGATTTTTTTTTTTGCGGTCCGTCCGTCCTATTTTGGTCACGTACGAGGTGGTACTAAACATTGCTTAATCTCAACTTTGTGTCCGTTTCGTCCGTCCACGGTTTTTACTTTCGTTCGTACGACGCTTCGTTCGGCACGGAGATAGGCCAAACGAAAGAACCAGCCCATGAGCTGGCACAGCGAATCAGGCCCACCTATCCGGTTAAAGTTTCTGATGGCTCCGGAGGCAAAAAAAAACTTCCTCGCAAGGGTAATTGAACTCGATGCCTCCGATTCAATACGTAATGTCACAGCAACTGAGCGTAAGCTAGGTTTGTTATTCAAAATAAATAGTCCCACCTCGCTTATTTGCAATCAATCCTATCAATTTATATACGCCGATTGCGGGTTGTGGCATCAACAAGCAGAGGAAGGAAACAGAAAGAAGGGACTAAGCCCACTAGGAAGAGGGAGCAAAGGAATAAAATCTTCAATGGAAGGCTACGAAGGAACAACTTTGAATTGACACCAGATGGCAAACCTGGGAATAGTATAAGCACAATCCGCAGAGATCAGCCGCGGCGACGGCAACAGAGCAGGAAGAAGGAAACAAACCTACTACTACTAGCCTACTAGAGAGGAACGGTGGCCGGCAAGGCCGACGAATCTGGGGGAGAGAGGGGTCAGATGCACAGGGGAGGAGGAGGAGCTGAAGAAGAGTACGGGGGGCGGAGAGAACGAGGAGGGGGGCGAAGGGGAGATGGGGCGATGCAGTAACAACAACGAGGAAGTGTCTTGCTGCTCTGCTACTGCAGTCTGCAGATCTACTCAGCCATCGAGGCGATTCGCGAGCTCAAGACCAGGCCCAGACCAGACACCACGGCAGCTGGGCGCCGCCCCAACACGCACCCGCAGCCGTAGCTCCCGGAGCGACAGCATGCAGCACGGCCAGCGGCCGGCCGGCCCGCGCGCGTCCGGTCAGGTCGAGCAGCGCGAATGGCCGGGTTAGCGACGCGCAAAGAGGCCTGCGAGGCTCACTGCGGATAAGGAGAGAGTGGTCCTGCGTTTTCCAGAAGAGAGAATAAAGTTTGGGTGAGGCCACGTGTGGTCGATACGTGTTAAGTTTGGGAGAAAAAGTATGGAATTTTCGTTTTCGTACTTTCCAGCTTGCGTGGACCTGCCTTTGTGGCATGCATTTCAATCTACTAGGCATGCGTATATAGCTGAACAATGCATGCACCGTTTGCATCTATACTGTATTTTTCAAAAGAAAAACATGATGAATAATTGTTAAAGGCTTTCAAATATTTACACAATTATATATAAAAAATTCAATTCCATACACCACTCTTCCATCCGATGATTGTGCGAAGCTGAAGGAGCCGTCGTTGGAGGACATGAATGCAGCTTCGTCAGCTATATACTCCATTGTCACTAGAAACATGTGACGATTTTTTTTACCGATGCAATGCACGGACACATTTACTATCTATTGCCTTTCGGCTTGCAAAATTTAAATTGGATGATTTTTGTGTTGATCAAGGATTTCACACAATAAGGCTTTGGTACGAAATTCTTATCATCTGATTTCATGATTCGCATTCTGCTTACATGGAGATTTAGGTTTCGGCCTTAGGTGGGCATCCAAGTTGAATAGTAACATGTACTTAAGAAGTTGTACTTGTACTTTTCCTATGATTATTGGACTAGGGGCGTGTGTGTACGCAATCGTGATGGGGTGTGTACGTGGCACTGCTCGATCTTCGATTTAATCAATGAATGATGGGTGTGTGTTTACCGACCGACGGAGGCTTTTTACTCGGGAGAAACATAGGAAAGTTTCTTATTGACAATGGGGAACGGGAAGATGTGTGCATGCGGTTCTGTGTATTTGTTTTAGACAAGAACCTCCGCTGTGTATGTGAAATATTTATGTTTGGGACTTTGGGTTAAGTTTAAATAATGCAAAAAAAAGAACATAATCTGGGAAAGCTCGGGCTGCGCTGCTTGGAGAAGTCTCTTGATGGGGTGGATGCCTGTTGACAGCCGCGCGTCAACGCGAGCTACATGCGTCCACGCACCACTACCACACCTCCTTCAACCTTATCTCTTCTAAGCGCCAGTGTTTTTGAGAATATATAGTCAAGTAGTATGTATTGGACACGTAGTAAATCATAGTCCAGTGTCTTGTGCTCTGGGCGTTCTACAACAACAACGTCGCCTGTTCGAATTTCTCCTTGCTTTGTTTTTTTGCGTAATTATACGGATATATACAACAGAAGTTAAAAAATGCAAGCAGGTGACCAAAACTAAGGGTGGAGCTGAGGATCGAGCCACTGCACCATGTCTTCCTGAATATTTCAAAAATCTGTAGCTATTTGACTTGTTCCAAATATTTGAATACAAACATTGTTTAAAATTTCGAACGGTATTTGCTTCGTATTTCGTGGTAACCATGGTAACCGCGTTTCCCGCCCAAATCAATATTTTTCCGGGATTCAGTAGCCAAAACCTTTGCTCATAGAACTCTCATTAAATTTGAATACACGTCAATTTTTTCTACCGTTGCAACCACGACCTATTTGCTACCATTGCATTGTATTTTTCATCAATCCTCTCAAATACTACCTCCATACAGAATTAAAAGGCTCGTGAGCTGATTCTCTGGAAACAAGGCATGGTGCAACTTTTAACATAATTTTTTTTCCGTTGCAACGCACGGGCCATTTTCCTAGTGTGTATATATATATATATATATATATTATATATTTTATATATTATATATATATATATATATATATATATAAAATATATAAAATATATATATAAAATATATAAAATATATAATATATATATATATATATATACACACTAGGAAAATGGCCCGTGCGTTGCAACGGAAAAAAAATTATGTTAAAAGTTGCACCATGCCTTGTTTCCAGAGAATCAGCTCACGAGCCTTTTAATTCTGTATGGAGGTAGTATTTGAGAGGATTGATGAAAAATACAATGCAATGGTAGCAAATAGGTCGTGGTTGCAACGGTAGAAAAAATTGACGTGTATTCAAATTTAATGAGAGTTCTATGAGCAAAGGTTTTGGCTACTGAATCCCGGAAAAATATTGATTTGGGCGGGAAACGCGGTTACCATGGTTACCACGAAATACGAAGCAAATACCGTTCGAAATTTTAAACAATGTTTGTATTCAAATATTTGGAACAAGTCAAATAGCTACAGATTTTTGAAATATTCAGGAAGACATGGTGCAGTGGCTCGATCCTCAGCTCCACCCTTAGTTTTGGTCACCTGCTTGCATTTTTTAACTTCTGTTGTATATATCCGTATAATTACGCAAAAAAACAAAGCAAGGAGAAATTCGAACAGGCGACGTTGTTGTTGTAGAACGCCCAGAGCACAAGACACTGGACTATGATTTACTACGTGTCCAATACATACTACTTGACTATATATTCTCAAAAACACTGGCGCTTAGAAGAGATAAGGTTGAAGGAGGTGTGGTAGTGGTGCGTGGACGCATGTAGCTCGCGTTGACGCGCGGCTGTCAACAGGCATCCACCCCATCAAGAGACTTCTCCAAGCAGCGCAGCCCGAGCTTTCCCAGATTATGTTCTTTTTTTTGCATTATTTAAACTTAACCCAAAGTCCCAAACATAAATATTTCACATACACAGCGGGGGTTCTTGTCTAAAACAAATACACAGAACCGCATGCACACATCTTCCCGTTCTCCATTGTCAATAAGAAACTTTCCTATGTTTCTCCCGAGTAAAAAGCCTCCGTCGGTCGGTAAACACACACCCATCATTCATTGATTAAATCGAAGATCGAGCAGTGCCACGTACACACCCCATCACGATTGCGTACACACACGCCCCTAGTCCAATAATCATAGGAAAAGTACAAGTACAACTTCTTAAGTACATGTTACTATTCAACTTGGATGCCCACCTAAGGCCGAAACCTAAATCTCCATGTAAGCAGAATGCGAATCATGAAATCAGATGATAAGAATTTCGTACCAAAGCCTTATTGTGTGAAATCCTTGATCAACACAAAAATCATCCAATTTAAATTTTGCAAGCCGAAAGGCAATAGATAGTAAATGTGTCCGTGCATTGCATCGGTAAAAAAAATCGTCACATGTTTCTAGTGACAATGGAGTATATAGCTGACGAAGCTGCATTCATGTCCTCCAACGACGGCTCCTTCAGCTTCGCACAATCATCGGATGGAAGAGTGGTGTATGGAATTGAATTTTTTATATATAATTGTGTAAATATTTGAAAGCCTTTAACAATTATTCATCATGTTTTTCTTTTGAAAAATACAGTATAGATGCAAACGGTGCATGCATTGTTCAGCTATATACGCATGCCTAGTAGATTGAAATGCATGCCACAAAGGCAGGTCCACGCAAGCTGGAAAGTACGAAAACGAAAATTCCATACTTTTTCTCCCAAACTTAACACGTATCGACCACACGTGGCCTCACCCAAACTTTATTCTCTCTTCTGGAAAACGCAGGACCACTCTCTCCTTATCCGCAGTGAGCCTCGCAGGCCTCTTTGCGCGTCGCTAACCCGGCCATTCGCGCTGCTCGACCTGACCGGACGCGCGCGGGCCGGCCGGCCGCTGGCCGTGCTGCATGCTGTCGCTCCGGGAGCTACGGCTGCGGGTGCGTGTTGGGGCGGCGCCCAGCTGCCGTGGTGTCTGGTCTGGGCCTGGTCTTGAGCTCGCGAATCGCCTCGATGGCTGAGTAGATCTGCAGACTGCAGTAGCAGAGCAGCAAGACACTTCCTCGTTGTTGTTACTGCATCGCCCCATCTCCCCTTCGCCCCCCTCCTCGTTCTCTCCGCCCCCCGTACTCTTCTTCAGCTCCTCCTCCTCCCCTGTGCATCTGACCCCTCTCTCCCCCAGATTCGTCGGCCTTGCCGGCCACCGTTCCTCTCTAGTAGGCTAGTAGTAGTAGGTTTGTTTCCTTCTTCCTGCTCTGTTGCCGTCGCCGCGGCTGATCTCTGCGGATTGTGCTTATACTATTCCCAGGTTTGCCATCTGGTGTCAATTCAAAGTTGTTCCTTCGTAGCCTTCCATTGAAGATTTTATTCCTTTGCTCCCTCTTCCTAGTGGGCTTAGTCCCTTCTTTCTGTTTCCTTCCTCTGCTTGTTGATGCCACAACCCGCAATCGGCGTATATAAATTGATAGGATTGATTGCAAATAAGCGAGGTGGGACTATTTATTTTGAATAACAAACCTAGCTTACGCTCAGTTGCTGTGACATTACGTATTGAATCGGAGGCATCGAGTTCAATTACCCTTGCGAGGAAGTTTTTTTTTGCCTCCGGAGCCATCAGAAACTTTAACCGGATAGGTGGGCCTGATTCGCTGTGCCAGCTCATGGGCTGGTTCTT
Source organism: Elymus sibiricus (assembly GCA_039707655.1). NCBI lineage: Eukaryota > Viridiplantae > Streptophyta > Magnoliopsida > Poales > Poaceae > Elymus > Elymus sibiricus. Next base: position 263,930,547 of record CM077664.1, on the reverse strand, counting down.
TCGTTTGGCCTATCTCCGTGCCGAACGAAGCGTCGTACGAACGAAAGTAAAAACCGTGGACGGACGAAACGGACACAAAGTTGAGATTAAGCAATGTTTAGTACCACCTCGTACGTGACCAAAATAGGACGGACGGACCGCAAAAAAAAAAATCCTAATCGCGGGACGAAACCAAGAATATCACCTTGCTTTATATTTTTTTATTTTATTTATTTATTTTTATTTTATTATTTATATATATATATATATATATATATATATATATATATATATATATATATATATATATATATATATATATATACTAGCAAACATGCCCGTGCGTTGCAACGGAAGATAAAAAATAACACATGATGCCCGTGCGTCGGCTTAGGTGAGCCGTGGGCGGGGAGAGGGACGGCTGAAGAGAGTTCGATGTAGAGGATTAAATCGGGGACGCGGGCGTCCGTGCAGCCGCCGCTCCATCCATTCGCGCGACTGTTAAGATCATCCCCCTCTCCAAACGCGCTCCTGGATTGGATCGATCTCATATGGTGTTGCTGCATGAACTCACGTGAGGTACAATTAGCCCACCAGAACATAGCACAGAGAAATGTTTAGCCTTTAGCGCTCAGGAGCCGACGTGCATGTGACCGGCTTAATCGGCCGGGTCTTTCCTTCTTTTCGTGTAGCATCGTGTCTCTCGTGGACTTCATAGCAATCTGCCTACATCCGCTTCTGGGTATGTGCAAGTTTTGCGGGTATATTAACTGGCGTATTTGGATGTAAGAGATCAAGGTGTAACTATTTGATAAGATGGCGGACCCTCTTTCTAAACAGAAACATGCGCTAGCTCGACTGGTGGCGGCCTTGTAAGCTTTGCAGGAGGAGGGTGCAACGATTTGGGGTGACGTCTCTCTTTTGCCTCCACTACCGCAAAACTTGCAAATAAGTTCATAACAGGGAAGTGACTGGATCACCTGTAATAGTAGAAGGTATAGTGACATATACCTATTGTCAGCTCTCACGTACATAGGAATCATTATTATTACATGATGATAACTCCGTGACAAAGCAATGTGAGAATGAACTTATTGTTCTAACCATCAAGTGTGAGAAAAAGCGAAAATTAGTATTCACGAAGTTCATTCCCATACCTATACAAGCGAAAATTGTTAAGTTGACATTTACTCTGCCATAAATAATAACTCATTACAAATTATAATACCTCACATGAGATTCAACAAAAACAACATTATCAGGAGATTCACAAGTAACATGGTCACTTTTGACAAGCTCCTCCACGAGCCAAGTCTTTTTTTTTTGATGTATTAGCGTGTTCCTAGGTAGAGGCACGCCATAACTTTTTTATGCACGCACAGCCGATGATGCATGAACCCATATATTTAATCGGTCCACAACAAAATTTATTTTGTTATGTTAATTAGTGAATTTTGTATTTATTACTTTAGTTCCCAACGAATTTTATTTCCTCTTTAATTCCTTTCCTTCGTGCCTCATAAAATTAGCAAAATTTATTCTTTCTTTTATCCTTTCCTTGTGAAATTTATTTCTTCTTTAATTCGTTTCTTCATGCCTCGTATATGATAGAAAAATTTATGCATTCCTTCTTTCTTTCTTTCCTTTAATTCCTTCTTTCTTTCTTTCTTTCCTTTAATTCCTTCTATTCCTGCCATATCATAATGGATGGAATTTATTTCATCTTTTATTCTTTCCTTTAATTCCTTCCTTTCCAGCCTCATCATAACGATGAAATTTATTACTTTTTTATTTGCTTTCCTTCCAACCACATAGCAACGGAACATAGTCCTCCATATAACAAAATTCGTTTAACCAGTATAAAAGGATACTCTCCTATTCTCTATTAGTCAACACAAAAGATGGGTGGGTTGGTTAGTGCAGGCAGACTGTTAGCCCGTGAGCTGGGTTCGAGTCCCACCTGAAGCACTTCATTTTTTGCGGGGTGAACGGCGCGCGTACGAAAAAAAGGGCAACGTACGGGCGAGCAGAGCACGCACGAAAAAAGATGACGTACGAAAAAAAGGAGGCAGCGTACAAACTAATTGATGATTGGACCAAAAAAAGTGGAGAAACAATCCTCCCTTTAATATTAGGTATATAGATATAGATAGATATAGATTATAAATTTAAATTTAAATTTAAAAATTAAATATAATATATATAATATTTATTATTATTATTATTATTATTATTATTATTATATTTATATATATTATTATTATTATATATTATTATTATTATATATATATATATATTTAATAAAAATAAATAAATAAATAATATATATATATATATTTAAATATATATTATATTATATATAATATATATATATATATATATATATATATATATATATTATATAGTAGGTATAGATAGATATAGATATATAGATATAGATATAGATATAGACTAGTACAAATGCCCGTGCGTTGCACTGGGCGAAAAAAGAGGCACAATCAGCTTTATACTCCACATTGTTCACTATTTTATATATCCAATTTTAATTAACATCGATAATAAGGTAAAACCGATTATTGCTTTTTGTAGAATCAAGTTAGGACATGAAGAAGCCAACTTAGCGTTCTTCATCACATGCAAGAGCAGTTTTGCATGGAAAAGTTTGTCAATCCTTTTTTTTTACTTCGCAAAAAAAATCCTTTTTTTTGGCTTTTCTGGAAAACACGAGAATTTCCTTATTTTTAATCGAAGTTAAGGTTTACATAAAAATGGAACACTTCTTTAAGAATCTCAAACGTTTATGAAAATTAGAACATTTCTCTAGAAAAACAAAAAAATTAACAGATATTTTTTCTTTAAAGAATGTTTTGGTTTTGTTGTACATTTCTAAATGACTTTTTTTAGTAAAAATGATTTTTTTGGATTTTTTGGATTTTTAAAAAAAGTGTAAACATATTTATTTGAAACAAAAATAGTGTGAACATGTGTAAAACTGTGAATTTTTTTAAACTAATTTCTTCAGTAAACAAATTAAACCGGTCACATGCAAGGTCGGGTCCTCTACTCTACATATAGTTATAAATCGAAAGAATTGATCTTAAAATTACTAAGTAAAAGCAGTATCACAATAAGAGTATTACAAATGCCCGTGCGTTGCAACCGGAGAGAAAATTAATGTGTTCATCAAAATATCCACCAGTGTGGCACAACAGCATAAAAACGGTCAACTCGATGGTAGCATGGAGGCACACACCAAGGTCTAGCACAAATGCATATCAGTCATACATGAAGAACCATGCTGCACACACGATACCCTTCTTGTACGATTTTCATAGCTCAGGTATGATCATATCATTCAAATCATAATACATGAAAAGACTTGTGCGTGGGATTACAAGCACATATATTTGAGTTACTCGACCATCCTAGGCACAAAATTTTTGGTGCATGCCAAACTGGAGCATCTCAGGCACAACATAGATATACATACATATCAAGTTTACACATAACATGACATGATTATTTTTAGTCCATGACCAGCAAGACTGACAATGAAGGTGATCACCATTGAACACGCATTGATGTCAAAATTTGCATCAACTTATGGTTTCTTGGCGTACATGACAGAAGAGTTCTAGCCTCTACCTCCAGTTGTAGTGCTTCTTGCTGGGAAGAATCACACTAAAACAAACTGACTTGTATTTGTTTTAGTATATGTTCAGAAAACATGCCCTTCAGTCTTGCAAGAACAACTCAGCATCAAATCTCATCTTCATTGGTTGAAACAAACTTAGCAACCACTTCAGCTAACATAGTACCTTCAGCTTCAGCTAACATAGTACCTTCACATTTACATTGGTGTGTAAAAGAACTTCACCGTCAGCTAAGATAGTTTCTCTGCATAAACCAAGGCCTTGAGAGGTGTGTTACTTACAAGGAACTTCCTTCCTGGTAAAGGATTCAAGTAATAACATTAGAATTGGGTTCACTGTTCTCTTTCACATAAATTTGAAGCTTGGAAATTTACTTTATCAAGGACATACGTACTGTTGCTTGTTGCCAACTGGCACTGGTTACCAGCAGCCCGTACAAGGAAGATGATGCCTTTGTAACCTTCGGATTGTTCTGCTAAAACAAGCTTTATGAAGAATAACGTAAACTGTTTACGAGACCAAGTGTTATGAGACGAAAGTAAATTAGAACTATAATACCAGCAGCTTAACTACCTGAATATCGTGTTGCGAACTTGTGAAATAAAGCTGCTGAACTGCAGTAGCTACGTAGGACCAGATAAAGGAATAATCATAATAAGCACAAAAGCATCCCATATGAAAATGAATCCCGAATCCAGATGGAGCTCCAGTTGACAGCGACTTGGAGCCAAGATCATCAACCAGATAAAAGAATAATCATATAATCAAGCACATGTTAAGTTTAATGTTTTGACAGCAAGCAGCACACAAAAAATTAAGAAGCGCATGATTTTTGAACAAAGTAGCAACAACAGGATTTATTTACAATAAATAGGAATATTCAGGTTTTGATTCGATAGGGCGCAATTAACAAAATAGCATTGTGCAGCACACTTTTAGAACTCACCGGGCCAATTTTCAGAAGCATGTATATTTTTCTTGTGATCTTAGTTTGGGAAAGCTTGAATTACTTCACGCATACCAAAAATAGCAGAGTCATCTTAGTTTATGTAAGCTTGATTACTATGCACACACTTAACTAAGTAGGACGTGGCATCTCACGAAACCTACATGTCCTGTAGTAGCAATCACTAAGCTGCCCCTTTTTTTAGCTCAATTCAATTACCACTTGCATCAGTTGTCACGAAACATGACTGTGGAAGGACTCACATGTGCGTGATGATTATAAGAATTGCAGAGCTTGTTCTGTTATCAGTCAGTTAAAGAATGAAAGCAAATTAGAACAAACTCCTTTTATGTAGAAGCAGTCAATCATGTCTAAAAAATCTGGAAACAGCTAGCAGGCTACTGACAAATATGGCACTATTACTGCACATATCTGAATGCAAATTACAGTACGAGGCTTAACCTGTAAAGCTGGTCATTCGTCCTTGTTGCTGTAATTGCATAACTCCAAATTTCAATTCTTTTATGTCATCAAGCAACCCAACGAACCTGCAGTAGGAAGATTAGCAGCCACATGCAGCAAGTCAGGAGTCGTGTATGAGTAAATCAGTGAATGGAGAAAAGATGAAATCCAGAACATAAGCGGGAAGAAAATCAGATCCTTTTTACATCAAATCAAGGCCTAGAAACGTGTTGAAACATATCGCTGGGGCTTTATGTTTTCCAGATCAAAGAAGCAAACCATCTAGTTTTAATGAGGAGAGTGATTAGCCTACCTCCAATCATCAGGGACGTGCAGATCTGAGTAGGGGGCGCCAAACCAACTCATCAGACGCCCACAACCGCACGCCTTGGGAGAGCTCGATCCAGAGGAATCCAAACCATGAATTGTAGCCCGTGCATTGCAACAGTTTTACAAAATTAATTATAGTTAGTTTACCTGTCGTTGTTTGTCGTTGTTTCACCAGATACAGATTGCAAAAAAAAAAACAGCTTATCAATCAAGCTGATTAATCCAGAGAAATATATGCCACTTCCATCGATTATACAGGAACTGATCAAAATTTATTATTGGATTTGGATCGAAATAAACTACTTTGGTTTCCCGAAAAGCAAAAAACTTCCTTCAAAGTGCAGAATTACCTCTACACAAGATGCTCAATGGAAGCAAACATTTGTACAAGTCTATGCAAAACAAAATCACTGAAGTTACTCACCAAGATGCACGACGCAATTCCAAAGCAGAAAACGGAATACAAACTCGTAGAACTCACAACAATGTCTGTATGCAAGGCCTCACAAGAGGTTTCTGCAATCTCACAAGACACTGGGTTTAGTCTAGACGATCTTCTTCACAAGCATATTTTGTAAGCAAATACTACCTCTGATCCTCATGATGCAATGATTGCACACCAGGTTTGTAGCTCTATTGGAATGTGTTGGTCTCGTTTATACCTTCGCATGATTGCGACTTTGGTTTACTTGTGCATGTATTCAGTGATGTCCTAAATGTAAATAAGGCTATTTAGTGCCGGTCTGCCAGTGCCATTGTGCCATTGCTTCTCAAGGCTTTAGTAAACAGACAGATAATACCTCTTATTTATTTTATCTGAAGGTGCTTCTTGTCGGATTCACAGTGTGAAAAATTGACAGAAAACTGACATTAAAATTTCTAAAAGTGGACAACCAAAAGTAAAGTACAAACAAAATTTAATTTGTGTCAAGTAGGTCAAATCAGAACTATAAAATGTCATTTCTGAAATGGTTGCCAAGTATATTATCAACATAAGAAAGAAGGAGCCTTGCACTGTGTTTCGACTGAAAGGTGCACATTGGTGACCTTAATGTAAATAACATGTCTTAAAATAGTTCATGCAAGGGCTGCAAAAACATATGAAGAACATATCCCTTCCAAGGTCAAATGGAGTTTTGAACCATTATCATAGCCATGAAGATTCGAATCCTCGAAAATAGGGCAGTATTAAGATGTAGATTTCTAGAGTCGTTACACTGTTGTTTGTATCCCCGAGGAAAACAAAATTTAAGTACAATTAAATCCTATTAACCTAATGCAATAATTCAAAATAATCAACCGAATTGCATTTACTGAACATGAGAACTTATTCTTGGAAGATGTCAGAAAGGAGATCAGACACCATCAACAATAGGTTATTTAGAAAATAAATGACATGTCAATTGGCATAGAAAATCTTCAAATCATGTTTGACATGAAAATTTGACTATTACAAATGGCAACTAAATTACACCTGAGAAAGAAAACATCAAGAAGCTAGAGAGAAAATGGACCTGAAAGAACCACCTGAACATACAATTGCACCAACAGGAAAGAAATCCATCTCCATCGATCAAACTTGTTTTCACCCTGTCGAGATACGACAAGCAGGCTATCCGTATGTAGTGGAGTACACATACGGCATAGTCTGATGCGATCGGTTCATCAATTGATTCAAAAGAAAAGGTTCCGACCAAGCATGCATGAGCACATCCCAGGAGCTCCTAGCATTGACTTCCTACACCTATAACAGATTTTAGTACCATGGAGCAGTATTTTCCATATGAGATCATCCTCCCCTACTGGTCCAGTCACGTGAAGTTTTACAAGCCAATGCAACTTTTAACTGTCGGACTGAAACCACAAGCTATAGGCCTGAAGAACAAAAGGCAAAAATCCTCAAATTAACTGACTGGCCACTTGTACTGGAATAACATATCTCTCTGTAGCACATTATAGCATCATGTTAAACCAACCGGCAGCCAACAAACCAGCTTTGACCAATCAAAAATAGATCCCATAGGAATCCCCAAATCAAAGCAGAGCAACACTGCACCAGCAGATTACAACCTGATCAGAGATGCCAGCCCAAGGGCAAGGAGAGGAGGGAATACCTCGGTGGTGGTCGTCGGATCCTCGTCTACAGCCTGGCCTACCTGCAGCTCATCCAGAGAATATCGTAGATGTTGCTGCAAGAGCCCGACCCGCCGCATCAATGACCAGCAGTCCACCTGCAAGAGGGCGCAGGTGGAGGCCATGACGGCCCTTGTCGACGATGTCGCCTACCTCGCCGGCTCCCAGCTCGCCACTGCCAAGGCCCACCGCAACATCAAACTCCCAAAAACGCTAACTTTTCCAAATGAAAGAAGCAAAGATTATTTAACAACAATAATTTGTGTTCTCAAATTCAAAATCCTTCAGAGCACCAGGGTCTCTAGCTCTCTGCCAATCTAAAGTTTCAAAAGGTCCAATGCCAAAACCTCACAAAGTCACCACAAGCTTATCTTCTAATGTTTTGATTCGAAAGAACTCCCAAGAATTTCAGGTATCATCGACCTAAGCATGGAAGACGAAGCTTGGAAATGTCATGGTGATGTCACTCCTAATCGATGGCAGAATTAGTTTGAGAAATATATGCAGAACAGAGGTACCGGAAAAATGATATAATAATTATGCACGAACTGAAAACATTTGATGTGCCCTCCTATATAATAATTAGAAAACATAATTCTTTTACGAAGAAGAAGAAAAATCATTATTGTGCGCTGGACCATTCGGCTCGTTGGCATCAATTGTCAGTCTTTTTTTAAGAGAGAGAACATCAACTATTGATCTTAAAATTACTTTATGTCCACTCAAAAGTATTAAAGCCACTCTTAACTTGCATGATCTGCAAGTATTTCAACACTTCCTTATGGACTCTATGGCTCGGAGGTCCAGCTTAATAACGATCTAAAGTTAAAATGGAAGCAAGTAAGGAAGCAAAAGCAGTCTGTTAGGAGCTCTAACTCAGAAACACATAGCTGCAGTTTCCTAATATAATCCAAATATATTTGAAAAGGTTGATTGTATTAAAACGGCAATAACCGACCATGAATAATAAATTTTGGCAAATAGAAACAACAAAGAGCAAGTTAATCATACACCATGAGATGCGATAGGTATATTAAGTTTGAATGTATTCTTGTGCTGAAACAAACAAATTGTGCATGCAGTTTTTTTTAAGCTTTAGCATGAGAGAACAGTACTTTGGCAGTGACTGAGTTTCTTCACCGGCACACTGATATTGACAATTACATGTATCTATTTTTACTGCATGTTAAATGAAAATCTTGATTAATTTGCTTACCTGTCTAACCTAGGATATCGCAATGCTCATATAACAAATCTAATGACGTGTCTCACCTAACCTGCCAAACTCTGTTTTTTTCTTTGTGGGGGAACCTGCCAAACTCTGTTATGATCAAATCTTTAAGATAGAGCTCCGGTCAAGTCGCTTGATTTAGAACCTTTTCAGTTTAGAGTTAGTAACATGTAGCGGCCAGGTTTTCTTGTTTGTGTTGGCTTGTTGCCTTAATAAAATGATCCTTTTCCAAAATAATAATATTACAAACACATGGAGGCTACGAAACAGAAACTGTGTCTGAATGGATTGATACATCTATCTATACGTTTGCATATAACCTTAATCTAATGGACGCAGAGCATATCACCGTTTCAAAGAAACTAATAATCTAAGAGCACATCATCAACTATGGAGGCGTTCTGTTTGAAGTTCGGTGTCATGTAGAAATTTAGAGCGACATTAGTGTAGCTCGCTGCTGTGTCATGAATTCGCAACCTTCAGTTTATATATGAACTCACCATGGGATAAAGCTAACCTGATATATTGAACTCAAATTAATAAATTGGAGAGACTTAATCTAAATTATAGCGATCGCTTGCACCAGACCTGTGACCATGAACTGACTGCATTGCTGTCCCAGCACAACTCTTCGTCTTGGTCAAGCGCCATGGAAACCTGGAGCAACAGGAAGGAGAGAGTGTTGGGCCTTCAGAACCTGCATGTGTGTCAAGTTATACAACATGGCTTTGTTAGCAATTTAATCCCATCAGATTTAGTTCTAAATACTGGTATTGCGACTGAAAGATCATTTATATTGTTACAGAAAAACTACCGAATGAATATGGATTTCATAGTTAGAATTGCAAGAAAATTTATATGAATGTGCTATATATTAAAAAATTGCTAGCCTTGAACCCTTTTGCCACAGAACAAAGGAACCACATACATACAAATCTATATAATACTCGTACTACAGGCAGCTAGTTTAATTTATGTATGTGCAACAGTTTCAAAGTCTGGCTACGGATCTTCAAAGAAAGGATTATAAGCTCTAGGCATGATATCAAGAAATCTGGAAAGGTTGTATAAATTAAATGTCAAATATACTATATAGGATAAATAGTTGAAGTCTAGGCACCATACCTCTGTTTACGCTGGAAGGCAGAAAGATTAGAAACACCCTGCAGATAATCAGAGATTTAGTCTGTATTCGCTAGAAACAGTAGAAAATATGCAAATCCTATATCCATACCGAATATCGACTTATTTTGTTGGCTAACACGGGGTATGTAACATAGAAAAACATCTGAAAGCCTCCTGTAAACTCCAAACCAAATTGGCCAGGTGTATCATTTTCTTTGAAGGTCAGGTATTTCATTGTGTTCATGTAGCAGCGCTGGAATACATGGTGTCGCTCTAGGATGCATAGTAAGGCTACAGCAGTCAGCAGAAGAAAACATGAGGAGGAAGATGGGCGAAGCCACACATACCAAAGGAGCACAAGATTGCACGGAGGAGAATTCGACCCAAAGCCATCCCCAAGGTGCAGGAACGCGACGCCGTCCGGCACGTCCCTGAGACTCCAGCGCGGCCAGCCACCACGCCGCCACGGTCCATGGAGCCGCCTAGGGCTATGCTGGGCGAGGTGAGGCGGCGAAGGAGGAGGGGCTTGGGGTCCGGCCGAGAAAAGGACAGGACGTCGGTCGGTGTGGTCGCCGGCGTCGATTCGATTTCGATTGGCGGCGGGCGAGCGGCCGCATGGAGTTCAGCAGCCAGCGATCTTGGGGGATCCTCTGTTTGATTTGTGTTGGACAAGAACACGGACTGCAATTCGATCCAAATCAGACACAGGTCTCGCACGCGAGCACGGCGCCGCCTATGGCCCGCAGCCCCTGAAGCAAGATGTTGACGCCCGCATTGTCCCGCTGCAGCCACCGTCGCTGGCTCCAGGACAGCACCTCCTCCGCGTCGCCCGTCAAACCACCGCCCCGGCCCCGGCCCCGGCGCCACCCGCAACGACCCGACGCCGTGCTGCCGCGCCCGAGCCCCGGCGAGGCGGCCTCCATCCTCCCAAGCGAGCACGCCGGCCGCCTTATCGTCCTCCGCCGCGACGCCTCGCCCCATTCCCCATTCCTGGGCTCGGGCGGCGCGAACGCCCGCCGCGACGCCTCGCCCCATTCCTGGGCTCGGGCGGCGCGGACGCCCGCAGCGACGCATCACCCCTTCCTTGGCTCCTGCGGCGTGGACGCCGGCGGCAAGCGGCGGCGCGTGCCCGGCGGTGGAGGACGGCAATGGATAAGCGGCGGTGGTGCCCGGTGGTGTAGCAGTTTAATTATGGATCGCGGGTAGAATTCTAACTAATGCAGGGGCGTTTTTGCAAAAACGAAGCGTTTTCTCAGATTCCCACTTAAAATAGGACTGCGGGTTGAATACCAGAAAACATAAGGTTTTTTTTGCAAAAACGCCACGACGTACGACAAGAAGTTATCCGTGCTTTATTATTAAAAAAACAATTTAGGTAAAGAGGTAAAGATTTACTGGACTGCGGGTTTAATTACCCAAAATCACAAGGGCTTTTTTGCAAAAAGGGCGCAGCGGTGAACCCAACAGAAGCAATGCGTGCTTTATTAGTAGGTAAAGATATATATATATATATATATATATATATATACTAGCGCCGAAGAAGCGCGGCGCACGCCGCGCCCGTGACCGATTCCGTCTGTATTTTACGAAAATAAGCAAGAAAACACCATGCATCACGCGAGAAAATAAAATAAAAAGAAGAATATTAATTCTATCTTTACCCCATGATCTACGTAGGCAAGTAACAAACATTAAATGATTTAACAAATTAGGTAAACCGGCTGGTCTATTAATATTTTTTTCATATAACGTATTTTTCCCTTTCGTAAGTAAAAAAAGTGATGGGCACGGTAGTAATATGTAGTTGAATTCGTTCTCATATGGCATGTTTGATCAATAGTGAGATCGAATGGGATTGCTACCAATGTGTAGACCCTATAGTAGGGAAATATTTCTTATCCTGTTTGTGCATCTTTTTCACATACATTTCATATCTAATTCCTAGTCGGCATTCTTTCATTCTCTCTCAAATATGGATATATTTAATAAAATTTAAATTTTATAAGTAATTTAAACCCCAAATTTGTTGTAGTGTAAAAATGGATAGTAATTGGCGGAAAGCTTATTTTAACGCACTATCTATGAATGGCTAACCTGATAATAGGACGTTCAACCCAATGCGCTTTTCAAATTATGATATATGATAAGTGGTATATCCATACTTCGGGAAATTTTGGCAGCTAAGGAACAACTGCTTCTACAATAGTTTTTTGAGCAAACACTACCCTCCACGGATGATCTATTGTCTTGTATTTTTTTTCTTTTTCCTTGAATCGGTCAAAGAAATAGAATAGGGAGTGGAGTGGAGTGAAGAGGTTGGTCGAGTGACAGCTTTTAGTTTCATGTTGCCTCTTGTCGTTGGTTGCTTATAGACTGCCGTGATGGGGCGCGTCGTAGAGGTGGCTTCAGTAATCGCATTGTGGTTAAAGCCTCGATCTGGTTGGCCACAGGGAAGGAGAAGGCGAGGTAGATGACGACAACAACACCGGTTATTCTCCTTGCGTAGGTGAATGCACCGATGGAGAAGGAGCCTTAGTTTTTTTGGGGATTTTTTTCCTTACATTTATTCTGGATTATTGTTCACTTGAATGCATGGTGCTGATTTGTTGTTTTTATTGTCCCGGTTTATTCGGGTGCATTGCTTTGGATTACAATTCGTGTACTGTTTTTGGTTTATGGTTTGGATGGGCTAATGTTTCCGGTGTACTCAGGTGTTGTTCCGTTTCACTGGTTTTACTGTTCCGGGTCGAGGAAGGAGGAGTCTAAAAAAAATTGGGTTTATTTTTTTACTTTTGGTTTTTCTTCTGGATTACTGTTCACATGAATGCATAGTGCTGGTTTACTGTTTTTGTTGTCCCGGTTTATTCGGGTGTATTGCTCTGGGTTATAATTCGGTTATTGTTTCGGTTAAAAATATGTTGAAACCCCTTAAACTTTAAAATAAAAAAGAATGAAATCTCATAACACCACCCATTATTATATGAAACTCGTGTTAAATTATAGTGTATGCATGTGTGTTATGGTGCATATTTTAATATTTTTAAATATGTTGAGACAGATACACACTACAGGAATCAGCTAATTTGTCATCTGTGGAACTCTTTGCCATTAGCTTTTCGTCGGGGCTGACGGTAAAGACTACTTCGCCGTTTGTAAAAAAACACAGACGACAAAGCGTGAGTTGAAGTGTTGGGCTGAGACCAACCAATTGCGTGTAAATCACCATTAGGCATTTAAAGAATCCAAAAAAAAGGAAAAAACAAAGCCTTGTTGGTTAACCCTTTACGTAATTCTTCGATCTAAGCAGCACAAAAATAAAATTAAAAAAAGAGACCAATCCACTGCTGCCTTAGTATATGTGTATGTGTATATGCAATTTTTTTTTTGAACTGATGTGTATATATTTTTCCCTGAAGCTACTCTTCAAAATAAGTAATGTTCAGAGCTAATTACTGTTCATACACGGTCACTGTTCACGTGAGGGGGGGGGGGGGTTACTGTTCACTGAATGGGGGCGTGGCCCTGGGCTGAACAGTAAAATGCAACCGCAAAAAAAATTCAAAAAAAGAGAAAAAGAGAAAGCTTCCCACTTTAGTATTGTTACTTATATAGTAGAGATAGAGACTACACACTGGACTACACCAATATGCTCATCATAGCATACAACTAAACAATCTGGTCGAGACTGCCAGTGTTTGGTTGTTCTTCAGGAGCAGATCACATGCAATCAACATAGTCAGAAGATGATTTTGCTTCTCTTTTGGGCTTCGTGTACCTGTTATTCTCAAACATTGCTTTTGACGTGAGCGAATCCAGAACTGCAGCTTCGGAGAGGTCCCATGGCGTCATCAATATGCTGTGGCATACATCCGCATTAGGGAAGAGAGATTAGCACAGGTTTTGTGGGTAGGGAATCCATGCAACTACTGATGTATCTCGGGTAGCCTGTCGTTTTCTGACGAAAATTGTGATCAACTGAAAATAATAATGTTTCACTTGCAAGACGAGCTAAGGAAGCTTTTTTGCTCTTTTGGACATGCTAATTGACAGAAAACGGTAGATAAAATGAAATGTGGAATTAGAGGAAACCTATGAAAGAGTAAAAGTGATATGTAGGTACATAACCCTTTTAGTAAACCCTGAAGATATCTCAGTTCAGATGGTAATGTTTACCTAGCAAGAACTTCCTCCAAAATAGTACGTTGGCAAGGTGTCACATAGTATATGCACTTCCTCGGACACTGCCCAACAGCAAGTTGGACAGGGTAATCGTCACCATTACCTGAAAAATAAAAGGGTACATTATTTCATAGAAAACAGAAAGGATTGAGATAGGAGTATTGCACAAGCTGTCTGCGAAGAATTCACTGGCAGATGATATACTATGGAAGTTTCCAATCAAGTCAAATGGCAATGTTCAACCTACCTTGAGATATTGCACGAGCTGTACCAATGTCATCTGCAAATGCAAATGCATGAGGTGCCCTTTTAACACAAGAATATGGGCATCCTGCAGAAGATATCATTTTTTTCTCAGTTATCAGATCAAGCTGCCAAAATATGTCAAGTTGTACATGCATTTACAGTGTGCTCCTCCGTGAAAACATATATGTTAACTCTCAAAACAAGGAAACCGACCAAACTCAGTGGCTTCAACCCATACACGCAATATTAATGGCGTACAGATCCTTAGTTAAACAACAGTGCATTTGTTTAAATTCTGAAGACAGCATATCTTGTAGTAGTAGATCAATTAGCAGGACATAAATCTCGTAAAGTTAGGGTTATCGGAGAAAAGATCTGCTTCAGTAAAGTTTAGTTTCTCAGTGCTAATGCAAACACTTTGTATTTAATTAGCCCTAAACCACATCCTTCACACCAACTGAAGAGAAACAATATGATGTGATAAGTACCAGTGCCAATACATAGGAGCTCATTGACAAATATGTCGCGAGCTTCACACTCAGGTTCATCAAATGGGTCAATATTGTTCCTGCACAACATTCCAATGTATACACATGAGTTGATTTTTCCTGAGAATATTGTTAAACTTGTGCATAGTTGCAGAAATCACTGTTTCTTGTAGTATTTAGATGCCTACAACTGTAAAGTCGACATGACACAGCCAGTTTGTATTGAGTAGATTTACTGGTCGATGTACCTTAAACCTCTTTAACATCTACTAACCCACATATATTCCCTTCCCTTTTTCACAAATTATTCTCAGGCAACCTCTGTACAACTGTAGCATTTCCTGATCAGTCTTTGACAATTCATTCCTTCAACTATACATGTTTCAGAATTTTACTATATAGGGTCATTTTAACTTATAAATATCCCTGGAAACTAGCACCGCGGCTTCATCCACTGTACTTGGAACATATTCAAGATTGTCATGACAAACAGCTGATGTGACTTGCGACCCAATCTATGGAAGGAAGCAAATGTTCCAATCAGCATTGCATCATACAAATGACAGAATTGCATCATGTTAAAATACAAGCTCATGAAATAATTTACTACCTTTCAATCATCATTCCCATGTTGCCAGATAACATCTGCGTGAAACGAAGCAGTGTAACTAATAGCAATATGTAAACAGAAGGTGAAAATAAGGAAATAATCATCTAAAGGATAATGTTGAGTTATTTGATAACGCCATGATTTTAAACACTTTGATTGTAGATGCAGAAGGGTGAAAAGTAAGAAATAAACAGAACTGAATACATACAAGTCTACATAAATCCTATTTTTGTTAGTAACTATATGTCCCTGCATTACACCATCGAGTTCTTTCAGGGGTACTGACTTTTTTAGCGATAAATTATGGCAATGTTTACACAAGTACATCAGACCCCCTGTAAAGATGTGTTGCAGTGCAAGAAATGAACACAAGATCATAAACTAGCAGGGTATTCTAACAAATACAAAAGTAACGATTTCAGCAACCATGGCCTTATGGCCACACCTGGTCCTGTTACTTTTAATGGTCGCTGTATTATGGCAGCACTCCAACGAACTTCTGTAAAATTCAGGCATATCTGGCGAACACGATTACCTCATAGGCCTCGAGCACCCGCCTCATTATTAAATCTGCATTCTCTGTGTCCTTGCAAACGTTAGGATGGAATTCCTTTACCTGTAACGACAACTCACAAGGTTATCGTTTCAAAAAAAACAACTCACAAGGTTAAGTCGCTGTTGACTACGTCCTCCTTGCAACGAGCTCAGTAAAGTGAGCTGTTTCGGAGAGGGCGCGAACTGAGCAGCAAGGGGCAGTACACAACCCGAGCGCGGAAGGCGGCCTTGAGCTGCGCGGCGGAGTAGCCGGCCGAGGCGTCGAGGCCGAGGACCTGGAAGGGCGTGGCGAGCGGGTCCACTATCCTCCCCGCGCCCCCCTCGCCGCCGCCGTCCCCGCCGGCGTGCGCCGGGAGGGGGAGGGTGCGGCGGGCCGCGCCTCGCCGCGGCGACGCCAACGGCACGCTCCGGACGAAGGGGGCCGGGTGGCTGCGCGGCGGGAAGGAGGGTGAGGCGGCCAGCGAAGCGGCCATCACGGGGGCACCCCTCTGTCGTTCCGGCGCCGCGCGCGAGCGGAACGTGCCTGGCTCGTGCGGAAGGATTTTTGTCAAAACAGACCACCTGTGCAATCGATTTGGCAAAAAAGACCTCCTCTGAGACGAATTGGCAAAAAGGACCCCCTCGGCTGTGGCGGCAGGCGCGCCAGGCGACACGTGGCACCTGCCGCCACGGTGCGAGGCGGCAGCCCCTGCCGCCAGCCGGTCAGGCGGCAGGCTGCCTGGAACGGGAATCGGAGCTGGCGACGGAACGGGCTGGCGGGGTGGGGCCCGGCCGCCTCATGGGCTGGCGGCAGGACTGTGCCGCTGGGCCCGGCTGCCTGAGGTGCTGGCGGCAGCCCTGTTCCTGCGCGCTGCGGTGCCCTCGTCGTTTCATGGCCTTGATTCCTAGGCGCACGCTGATTCCTATGCATCTGTCTATTTTCTGCTCACTGGCCGGTCTGTGTTTCGTGAAAGCACTGCGTGATTCCCGCCTAAACTTTTATCCATCTGTTGCTGCGGCCGACGCGACAGCACTGAGGCGTGTGATTCCCTCGACGATGCCACTCACATTGCAAGCCCGACAGCTTTGGTGTTGCTGTGGCTGAGGAGACACCACTACGCTGGAATCCGACGCTGCGATAGGTGAGTTTTAACCCGTTGTGCTGACATTACAGTGCTCCTCCTCTTCTTTTTATACACAATGCACGTAGACGCTCTCTCTCTCGAATCTCTCTGGTTGCCTCGGTGCCTCTCTGCTCTCTTTAAGTGGAATTCCTCTAAGTGACCACTCAGATGATGTTTTAGTTGAAGAGAAGATAGATGAAGGTAAGATATATCCATTTTTCTTGGTTTGGTTCGCATGCGTGATGTTTTCGTTCTGTTTGATTAGTTCCTAAGTGTGTATTCTCTATTGTTTTAGGCATTATTTCATCACTTTGTGGAGTCATTTGGAGCTTCTGGAGCAGGATTTGACGTGCAAAGTGAAGTACGAAGTTGAAGATCAAGGTATGAGCCTTGCAATACATGGATTTTTTTGTGCATGCACGGTGAAAATTAGTTACTTTTTAATCTCGTCATTAGCTATGCAATGTTTACCGCTTAGAAGTTAGAAAAGTTTTCAGACGAGATATGTTGCATTTATAGTAATTTTTTTGAGAATAGTAGGTTGAAGATGTTGTAGACCAATGTTAGCTGTGTCCGTAACTAGTTATATTTTTGACATGCACGATATTGTTAATTTTGTCATTAAGACGTAATTAGTAGTACCATTGAACCTTTTAGTTGGGTTAGAGCCGGAATTTGGAGAGCAAATATTTGACAGTATTGTAGATCAGCGTTAGGCCTTTAAAATGCATAGATTTAGTTTGACATGCAAGAATTTATAAATGTGGTAAGTACGAAAAAGTTTGTGCTGTTATTGGTCATTGGATGATTAAATGCGTTGTTATTTCATGTGGTATGTTTATTAATAAGTTGTATAGTTAGGACACCGTTGGTATATTTTGTTAATTATCTAAGTTTTGTATATGAAAATGCTAATATCCTTAATGATGTATGTAATTAGGTAAAAAAAGATCATCTGAGTAGCAAACAAGGAGGAGAAATTGTGTTTCGATCTTCGATCTCCCTTTTGAGGTGATGACCATGTTCATGCAAGTGCTATTTTGATGCTGTTGATAGCCAAAAAAATCCGTGGCTAATATTTATGTTCATGTGATAATAGGTTGACTCCGTTGATATATTACTGGTGATATGTTAATGTTGACGGATATTTTTTCGAACTATTGTGACGCTTAATTTTATTCGGAAGGACATTCATATTGAAGCTGAGGTAAATGACGCCGTGTAATATTGTGAATATTTTTTATATTGATGTATTGTTGTGAATGATGTTACCGTTGCTGTGAATATTTGACGATGAAACTCATAAGTAAGTTCGAACCTCCCTACATAGTTAACGTCTTTTAAATTTACAAAACTCACACTTTGTTACATAATTTTCAGGCTGAGCAATTCGGGCAAAGGTGGTCACGATTGGAAGGCACACAACGCTCAATGGATAGACAGGTGGAAAAATGAAGCACTAGCAAATATAGTGCATGAACATAGGTAAATATTTTATTTAAGCTATTTTATGTACATACACAGGTTCATGAAATTAATTAATTATGTAGACTGTACGATGAAGCTAGAAATCAAGCGTACAAGGAGTGATACTGCAGGAGCACGCGTACTCGCCTAACCGGTCAACCACCTACTCAGCCAACACATCTCACACACACGGAGCAGTTGGAGGGACGGATTGACATGCCAACAGCTTACTATCGTGACTACGCGGTAATCAGTATTAAAATTTTCAGGTCCATCATTTTATAATCAGTTCAACCAAGTAACAACAAAATTTTGTTCAGATTGATATTTGCAACCAGGTAGGGGCGATGACGGGGGAAGGCATGCAGGCCCGGGGCATTCCAGCGGCCTCCAAGTCAGTCTTAAAGCGTATTCAAGACTACGTCGCCACAAAGTTCCGATGCGGTAGCCGCGACGATGTTGTCACTGGAGCGTACAACATGCTGGAAGCGAGGTCAGCCAGACCGAGTGCGGCGCCGTCGTCCAGACCGAGAGAGGCGCGTACGAGCCATACGGGGCGGTGGGGGGAGGGTCCGAGCAGTACAACGACATTGCCATGGCATGACTCAGCTCTGCCACTACATCGCTCTCGTTCAGTGCAGCTTCGTCAGGGGCAGACATCCCAGGAACATGGCACGGGCTTGGATTCGATGCCCGAGCAGACTCTTTTCCCGAACCCAAATGCGTACACAGGACATGGCGCATACACCCAAGACGAGGGATCTCAGTCGTATCTCTCCACGCGAGGGATCTCCATGCCCGAGGAGACTCGTGTCCCAGAGACGTACCAGTACGGTGCATACATCCAAGGCGAGGGATCTCAGCAGGTACTCATGTTTACATTTTTAATGCATTTACAATGATATCATATATTTTCCTCTAACGGTTTATTTTCATAACAATTTTCTTACCAGTACGGCGAACAATCACCGTACACTGGAGGAGAGGGATCACAACGCTACGGCGTCGCTGAAGTATGTTCACACATAATAAGTAATTACTCGCATACAACATCTTCATGCCTCATATTTAAAATTTAAATATGGTTTTTTTCTGTGCAGCAAAGTAATGATCCTATATGGCACGATGATGACACCCAGCGTGGACTCAACACAAACATCCTCATAGCATCCCATGATCCTGGCAACACGGTTACAGGAATAATTACAGACTTCTTCCAGGAGAACGTTATTGGCACATCTTATATCCTTTCGGAGTCAGAACCATACACCTACAATTTCGCATCAGGATCTCAATATGGATTGCAGACTCCACCACCTATACAGGAGTCGCAGACACAGGGAGAGGGGGGGGGAGTACGGTCGTGGTCTTCGTCCACACCGAGCACCTAATCGCTTGTCGCTTTCGGTCGTCGAGAAAGGTTAGTTGGCCGTTGTCGAGTAGGGTGATTCGTCTATCTATTTGTGCGGCCTATTCTATCTATCTATGACAGTTTCAGACTTTCAGATGTATGTAAGAGACATCTATGTATGAGGAAATAAAAATGTTGATGCATCGTCATACAGAAACTACATGAAGTCATCCTCATTTTATTCCGAAGCTACATTTTTTTCATTACGACACGGTACAACTGAAAGTAAGATACATTTAACTATTGAAATAAAGCTACATTTAACTACTGAAATAAAGCTACATTTAAACTACTGAGCCGAAATTAAGATACAAACGGTTGCGAAATTTAAGATACTACCACAGGAATCTACTGAGTCCAGCGTGGATATTTTCCTTTTCCATCGCCAGCTTCTTCTGCTGCCTTGGCCTCACGAGCCCTTTCTTTCTCCGTCTCTCTGCCTCACGAGCCTCCTTTCGCTGCCGTTGCTGCTCCTCCATGCGCCGAGCCTCTTCTCTGTTTTTCTTCAGTAAATCCTGAAAGTAACCCTTTTGCTCGGCATAATATTCTTTTAACTCTCTCTCTTGCTCGGCTTTCTCCGCTGCTGCCGCCTTTTCGCGTCGCTCTTCCGCGTAGAAACTATCCCATGCACGGCGACTTCTTTCACGAATCTCTGTCACTGCCCAAGCCGGCATCTCCGTGTCAATCCAACGATAGTACATGCACAGAGGCGGAGGAGACTACAACAAGAACAAGAATGTTAATAAAGAATCAACCAAAAAACCAACAATATATCTATTCGTGATGGTTCAAGCATACCGGAGGCTTGTCGTACTTTGAACTAGCTACGGGTGGATCTTCCTCATAATTGGCACACATGAAAAATTTCATGCCAAACCAATCTGAAAAATCCGTCACCTCCTTCACCTTGCAAAGATCGCCACACCAACAACGCAGGAGTTCCACCCCCTGAGGCAAACTAGCACTCTTCATTTTCCTCGGCCTGATGCTTTGATCCGAGGAAGGCAAACTCATAGCGACTAAAAAAACTGTGACACACTAAGCGCAGTGGGGATTTCGACGGTGGCTGCACGATGGATGACGAGAGGCTCAATGCCTCGTTTTATAGGCTCAGATGACAAATGTGATGGCGGGAAAATAGGGGCGAACAGACGAAAGTTTAGGCGGGAAAATACACTGCAATGCAATCAGTGTCAGCACAATGTGACAAAAGGACATAGGAATCAGCGCCGTCAATCAGCCGCAGCAGCAGCGGAATCTGTCGGCTCGCGCGCGCACTGGAATCAGCCGCACAGCGCATGAACAGAAAATAGACAGATGCATAAGCATGCGCCTAGGAATCAGGGCCAGGAAACGACGAGGGCACCGCAGCGCGCAGGAACAGGGCTGCCGCCAGCCCCTCAGGCGGCCGGGCCCAGCGGCACAGTCCTGCCGCCAGCCCCTAAGGCGGCCGGGCCCCATCCCGCCAGCCCGTTCCGTCGCCAGCTCCGATTCCCGTTCCAGATAGCCTGCTGCCTGGCCAGCTGGCGGCAGGGGCTGCCACCTCGCACCGTGGCGGCAGGTGCCACGTGTCGCCTGGCGCGCCTGCCGCCACGGCCGAGGGGGTCCTTTTTGCCAATTCGTCTCAGAGGGGGTCTTTTTTGCCAAATCGAGCGCAGGTGGTCAGTTTTGACAAAAATTCCGTGCGGAAGTGTGGCGCAACTCGGCT
The DNA here is from genome assembly GCA_039707655.1 of Elymus sibiricus. Taxonomy (NCBI): domain Eukaryota; kingdom Viridiplantae; phylum Streptophyta; class Magnoliopsida; order Poales; family Poaceae; genus Elymus; species Elymus sibiricus. The sequence goes on along the minus strand of CM077664.1, from coordinate 263,908,921 downwards.
CTTGTGTTTGTCAGAGCGACATCCAACTCTAGCACGGTCAGTCGTCGTATCCGCATCCTCCAAAACGCATATGAAGCGTTGAAACCTGTCAAAAGCGATGCACAAACTTAGAATTGACATAAACAGAGACTAAAACTGAATTTGCCTATGGTTAAGACCCATTTATTATTGGCTAAGAGCATCTCCAATAGAGGATGTAGATGTAAAAATAACTGCCTTTTGCATCTCCGATGCCCAAAAACTCCTCTCCAACAGATGTTGTAAATGCATTTTTTTTACATCTTACAAGACCTCGAGATGCAAATATACATATCCGGGTGCAGGAGATGTAAAACAGCCGGCCGCGTGCCAACCGCCCAACCGCTTTTCATTCACCTTCCACCCGCCCGCCTGCCGCCCGCCCGATGCCCGTCCGCCTCCCGCCCGACACCCGCCGTCGCCATGGCCGACGCGGACGACCCCGCCGCATCCTACGCCGCTGCCGCTGGTTTGGCCCACCCCGCCGCCACCGCCCCCGGCTCCAATTCGACCGCCGCCGCCACGTCGCCGCCCCGGATTTGCCCCACCGCGGCCGGTCGTCCCCGCCGCGCCGGATCCGCCTGCGAAGAAGCAGCGGGCCGCCGCCAAGCCACGCGGTGGTGGAGTGAAGCGGCCGGATGCTCGGGGCCGCAATCCGGCAGCCAATCCTCAACCTCGGCCGGCCAAAATTGCGAAGCCGGACGCGGCTGCAGCGGGTGATTGGATGACCCCGGCGGCCATGTCTTCCTCCTCCGGCCAAAGGGTCCCTCCTCCACCTCCGCCGCCGCCACCGCCGGCCATGGAGGATGATGTGGTCACGCCGACAGCCACCGCCTCCAACATGTTCGACGAAATGTCCCAAAGGTTTAAAAAAATTCTTTTCATTGCTTTCGTGCTTGTGTTGATTCTTTGAATTTCCGATATGAGTAGAATGTCGATGCAAATCACTATTTAAATTGTTGAAATGATGTGAAATGTGGCTGTACAGCAGCCGCGCGGCCGGTCGCCAAATTTACATCTCCATTTGCATCACCTATTGGAGTTGCACTTTTACATCTCCGTTTTGCATCATCTGTTGGAGTCGGCCCTTTTTTGGAGATGTAAAAAGCACTTTTTGGAGATGTAAATTTTACATCTCTAGCTTTTACATCTCCAAATTCGCATCTTCTATTGGAGATGCTCTCATTTTCCCCAGCTCATCAATGAACAATTTGAACGAGCGAAACTGAAATACAAGTAAACCAATAATTTAACACATATTTTAGTTCGGCCTCTTTCTTTGTTTGGAAGTGACCTCACGGGCGGGGATAATTCAGCTGCTGTCACTTCCGCGGTCGCGCGATCTATGAATGCATGTGCGTCCTTGATGCGGGAGAAGGCCACAACTTTGTAGCCCTTTGTGAGCACGGCTTCCTTTTCTGCCAAGGCCTTGTCGTCACGCGCGCAAGTTAGCAGTGGGCGGCTGGGAAGCACTCCACCCCGATGACTAGTTCAGCCTGAAGGAGTGTCTCGCCCACGACCCACTCGGACCACTTCTAGGCTCTCTCCCAGAACTTTCTTTCGGCCCGGTCCTCTCGGTTTCATCGGGGAAGGGTCCATGACGAGGGCTCGTCATCGCCACATCGCAGATAGGGGATTAAGCACTAGTAGAGAAACGGCCTTTAGTCCCGGTTGGAAAAGGCCTTTAGTCCCAGGTCACCAACCGGGACAATTAAATCGGGACTAAAGGCCCCCACCCTTTAGTCCCGGTTGGCCATGACCCGGGACTAAAGGCCCTCCACGTGGCCGCATGCTAGCCCGGGGGCTGGGGGACCTTTAGTCCCGGTTGGTGACACCAACCGGGACTAAGGGTTTAGGGGTTTAGGGGTTTAGGGTTTTAGGGGTTTAGGGGTTTAGGGTTTTAGGGTTTTAGGCTTTATGGTTTATTTTTCCTTTTCATTTTGTGTTTTCCATTCAATTCTTTTTCATTTCAAACATATTTTACGCTACTACATACTCTACATGTTATGCATATATAATATAATTTCTCGTATGACCATACATATATCATATAATTTCTCGTACGACCATACACACACACACACACACACACACACACACACACACATATATATATATATATATATATATATAATTTGGTATATACAATTTCTCCTACAATTTGCAGATCATTACATGCAGGCATTAGGTGCAATGGTATTCTCCTCTTTCAGATATGACCTCCCTAAGCAAAAATCCCACAACTTCCTCTTGAATTGCTCGTATGCGGTTCTTTGGTAGGAGCCTATCCCGCATCTCTTGCATCTTTAAAGAAGGAGATCAATATGAATATATTAGTTGTGTGTATATATATTAGATCATTAAAAAAATGTGAATAGTGTTTACGTACCTGTAGTTGTCTTACATCTCTGCGCCATTCGGTCGTCATGCGAATGTTCTCGCAAACGTAGTATGCACATAAATTAGTCCCCTGTTCCTGCCTCATGCACTTTGCGAGAATAGAATTCAATCAGATAATAATCAAGCATGATAATGGTATTGATACTAGAATTAAAGAGGTGCGCGGATCTAGCTAGTAGTACTTAATTACCTTGATCCGTCGCCATGACAGCTTCGGTTTCCATTCACCGACAACCTCTTTGATGAACCGTTTCCAAACCCTGGCCGGCAAAGAAAATGAATAAAGGAGTTATTAATTACTTGATATCAGGAAATGAACGAAAGAGGCCGATATAGTGCGATACTGATTGTAATTACCTGTCGAGCATCAAAATCAAGCTGGTGTATTCTTGAGGGTCTCTACGTAGTGAGTCCATGGTTTCGACAGTTCCAGCGTCAACTTTAATGTTTAGCAGGATCCAGTGGAACCTGCGCACACGTTTATATAAGCAGGCATGCATAACTCATGAACTACACTTAACATCGAGTAAGCAAAAAATAGAATTTGTAGTACAAGACAGTAACACTCACTTGAAGTTGTAAGCAAATAGTATATCTGTTTTGGTATTTTGTGCCTTCAAAAACCTTAGCAAGTTCTCCTCTGTGTCATCGGGGAAGTCTTTTATACTTAGTTCATGAATGATATATGGGTCAACGAACCCAATGTCAAAGATTCCCTCTTTTTGGCATTCGAGAATCTTCATTCTGCATAATAGCGTACAAAAGAATATAGTGAGGATAATTACAGGCAATGAACGAGCTGAGCTAGAGACTTAAATTATAGAAAGAAATCACTTACAGACAATAGCAACTGACGATAGATTTGTCGAGTGCGGCTTGATTGTATAACAAAAAAATTTCTGAAAGCTCAATGATTATCTCGTTTTCATAGAAGTAATGCTCTTCCTTGACTTTCACGCCGAGCGTCTGTTGCCCGTTCGCTACTTCTTTCATGTACCACTCATGCAATCTTCACATTTGTGTTGGTAGATGCTCGACCTGCTCAGGTCTGACCAGAGGGTTCCCGGGGACATATTTCCATACTAGATCACCCATGGGGAGTTCCTCGGTGCCTAGGAGTTGTTCAACAGTGATACCCATCTCTCTAGCAGCGTCGGTTAGCGCGTTATCGGTAATCACCTTGAGTGGGGGGATCGATTGCATTGCCCGTTCTCCGAGCTGGGGAACTGTTTTCCCGCTTTTATTACTACTTGTACTTTTCGACTGCTGCATTTGATCATGATATGACTTCCTAATACAGCGTTCATAGTCTGATGGCCTATTCTCCACATGTGCCGGGGGTCGCTCTAGAAGATCCACAAAGTGCTGTACGGTTTTCGCAGGTATTATCTCCTTTGGCGGCGGGGGCGGTTTCGGTGCAAAATGGGACTTCACTTCGGAAGCCACGACCGATCTGGTTTCCTCCTCAGTCATCTCGTAAGCTAACTTCTTTTTGGCAGGAGGCTCGGGTTTCTTCTTTGGTGCTCTCTTCCGCTTGTGGCCCTGCTGCTGGGACATAAGGGGTGGAGTCGGCTGACGCGGCGGAGATCGATATGGCGGACTCGCGCTGTGCTCCGTCTCGAGGTGGGGTGGAGTCGGCTGATGCGGCGGACTTACATGTGTATTGCTACTCGGAGGAGTCGGTGGCCTTGGCGCCGAGTTTGGAAACACGATGCAATCCTTTCTCCATACAATGAGACCATGTATGACTTCTCCCAGTGTCTGCTCCCCTTGACCTCCAGGAATGTCAAGCTCTAGTGAGTCATATCCCGACAGAACTTCATCCACCCCGACACGAGCATAGCCAGCTGGAATCGGACTGCCATGGATGGTTGCTTCAGGTGCATTCGGTAAAGCAAAGCCGACCGCCACCTTCATGGATATGTTCTTCATTTTCATGTGTATCTCACAACTTGTCGTCTCTTTGATATCATCCACGGGGTAGCGAGCCAGCAGTGCATCATCGGCCGGGACCTCCGTGGAACCCACGCTGCTTTTCCGCATAGATGGGACGGTACTATCCAATGCTGGATCTGCTTGCTCCTGCCGCTGAGACACCCTTTGCTGGCTAATTGTGTCGATCTGCTCCTGCTGCCGCATTAAAACACGTTCCAACTCCGCGTTCTTTGATTCTACCTTTTGAAGCCGGTCTGCATCCTGCTTCTTTTTTCTCGCACGGCTTCTATAAGTGTCGTTCCACTCCGAAAACCCCTGAACCCACGGAACAACGCCTTTGCCTCGTGTTCGTCCTCCGTGTTCAGGATTCCCGAGGGCGCGTTCTCTCTCTCGGGCTGGAACACCCCCTTTTGAGCATCTTCTATTGCTTGAAGTAAAGCGTCCGAGGCTGTTTTAAGAGATGCCTTTTCAATAATCTCCCCTGTCGCTGGGTCCAACTTTCCCCCATGCGCATAAAACCAATTCCTGGACCTCTCGGGCCAACCCGCTGTTTTTGGAGTGACCCCTTCAGCAATCATCTTGGCCTCAGCTGCTTCCACTTAGGCACGCCACTCTTGTAGCCACCTGGCCCCAGAACATGGTGATACTCTTTTTTGGCAGCATTTATCTTATTTTTTCTCGACCGTTCCTTAGCTTCATCTGATTCCTTGTACTTCACAAATAAGTCCCAGTGATCTTTTACCTTCTCTAGTGCTCCAGTGAATTCTGGAGTCTTCTTTTCTGCCTTGAGGTAGTCGCTGTATAATCTTTTCTTCCAGGTCTAGAATTGTGTGGCCATCTTCTTAAGAGCAAACTGCTTGACTTTCAACCGTTGGCCATCTGTGAAACCCTCTGGCAGGTTGAAATGTGACATGAGCGTATCCCAAAGCAAATTTTTCGATCTTTCGTCCACATAAATAACTTCTCGATCTTCCTTTGGCTTATTCCATTCTTGAATGGTGATCGGGATGCTGTCCCTAACAATAACTCCGCATTGACTTATAAATTTACGGGCATTCTGTGCAGGAGCAATCGGTTCGCCATCTGCTGCGACTTCATCGATGTTGTACTTTATGCCATCGGCCAACTTTTTGGCCCGGCCTCGTACCCTTGTAGAAGATTTGCTCGATCCGGAGGGCTAAAAGAAGAAAGATTCGTTAATATATATATATATATATATATATATATATATATATATATATATATATATATATATATATATATATATATATATATATACACACACACATACAAATCAATTAATACAATGATCACCAGAGGCCTAATATATATATATATACCTCGCCGGACTTTGTTAATTGGAGAACATTTTCTTCGCCATCATTGTTTGTTTGCCCTTCGTCTCTTGGTTCTTCCTCAAGTCCCTCACCGGACTCGTTCAGATATTGTGAGCCGTCATCTGGTTTATTCTCTGGGTTTTGGGAGGAGCGTATCATGTCAAACATGATATCCTCTTCATGGTCTCTGCCGCTATCGTCCATAGCTTAACTAATCCAGAAGAAAGATAAAACAATTAGAATGCATTCAATAAGCAAAAACTGAATCGGAGTCTACCGGAGAGAATAGGGGGGGGGGGACAATAAATATAAAGCACATAGATGTAACACAGATGCACGACATGACAACTTGCAACGCTAGGGGTGTTCTAACGCGGTACTACATGTTGCAGACGGAGAGGGAAAACATCCGGAGGGGTTTTCCCTGCGTTTGGCATTTTCCGGATAGATGAAAAGAGGGGGACAGTTCCATGTTCAGCATGCTAGGGGCATGTGACAGATGAACGGATTGATATTCTGATTCGTCATATTTTTCTGAGCAATTTTCATATATAAATTATTTTCATCCGAGTTATGGTTTATTTTATATGAATTTCTAAAGTTTAATTCGAAAATCATTTAATGTTAATTGCTAAGTGTACACAGAGAGTGTACCCAGTTGTTTGCTGGTGAGGTTGACAGTGGGGCCACTGAGCTGAGTCAGCAGCCCAGTCAGCAGTCAACATTTGACTGGTTGACTGGTCAAACCCGATAAGTGTGGGGCCTAGTTGTCAGTGTCTTATTAATTTAAACTAATTAAGTTAATCATTTTAGTTAGTTAAGGGGGTGGGCCCTACATCTCAGTGAGCCTGTGGGGGAGGGGGTTACTGGCCTGGGACCCACCTGGCGGTGACCCAGGCGGCGGCCGCGCGGTGGCACGCCGGCGGTGGCTAAAACAGCGGCGGAGCCACGCCGGACTCCGTCGGAAATGCGCTAGGGGGTCCTTTTGGCCCGGGGTTTGGGGCGTTCGGTCGCGGGCGTCGAGCCGCGCCGAACTGCGGTGGTGGCCGGGCCGGGAGCGGCCGGAGAGGCGCCAGCGATGAGCGGAGACGGAGCGTGGGCAGCGACGTCGAGCGTGGGCTACGGGCACGAAATCGAAGGGGAAACGGAGGGGTCTTGACAAGGGGCTCACCGCGAGGTCGAGGCGATGCTCAGCGGGCTCGGGGAGGGGCCGGAGCGAGCGGGACAGCGTCGGCGATCTCCGGCGTCGGAGGTTGAAGACGAGCGGCCTGGCGGCGTGGTGTTCGATCTCTCTCCCGGGCGGTGGCTGGCCCCGGGACACAACTTATATACGCGGGACCTTTAGTCCCGGCTCCAGCCTCGCACCGGGACTAAAGGTCCATTAGTCCCGGTGCGTGGCTGGAGCCGAGACTAAAGGTTGGCCTTTAGTCCCGGTTCCAGCCACGCACCGGGACTAAAGCCTGTTTTCGGCGGCCCAAATTACGCGCGGGAGAAGGACCTTTAGTCCCGGCTGGTGGTGGCAACCGGGACTAAAGGTGTTTTTCATGTTTTCTGTTTTTGTTTTTTGCTTTATTTTTTTTATTTTTGTTTCTACTTACAGGCAATATTTAGAGTTTTTTAGTGAATCTTTTTTGCTTTAGGTCACAAAAATTATAAACTTTCTGTTAGTGCCAGTAGTTTTCAAATTTGAATAGTTTAAATTTGAATTCTTTGAAATTTGTGTGAATCACTAGTTTATGAATAACTTTAGTTTAAAAATAGATTTTTGAGTGATTCCTTTTCCTGCTGTTTAATATTAGTGTGTTTTATCAGTATGTTCAATTTGGGAATTTTTAGGATATTTTAAATAGGTGTTTTAATCAAAAACAGATTCTGTTTAGCTCTTTTAGTTTTATACCTTTTTCCTTTGTTTTAATTATTTTAGTTTATGTTTTCTTGTTATTCTTTTGCCAAATTATATTATGTTTCTGTTAGTCAACATGAGGAGTTTTAATTTTCATCAGAGAGTGACAAATAGTTCTATCAAGTTATTTCTCGAGAATGGACATAATTGCATTGATTAACTCCTCTGTATAATTAAAATACTAAAAGGACATGAATAATTGAAAATTCATAACTTAATAAATAATTATTCAAAAATCATGTTTCAAATGCCAAAATGCCAAAACACATATATACCCTAACTCTTACAAAGATTCCCTCCGGTTTGTCCGAAGTGGGACTTTCCAGCTAAAAGTCCGGAAACTCACTAGAGACAAAGGGATGACGGTGAAGCCGGTCACATCCCAGAGTGGGATCTTGGGGTATAAAACTTTTTCTTAGCGTGTGGCCCTTGCTTATGATTGCGCCGTAACCATGGAGAATCTTCATCATTTAACAGGATGCTTGGGTCAGTCTTCACTGTGAAGGGAGGAATTTCATCAAACTTTTCATAATCTTCTGACATGTCTGTCTTGTCCTCCACTCCCACGATGTTTCTTTTCCCTGAAAGAACTATGTGGCGCTTTGGCTCATCGTATGATGTATTCGCTTCCTTATCTTTTCTTTTTCTCGGTTTGGTAGACATGTCCTTCACATAGAAAACCTGCACCACATCATTGGCTAGGACGAATGGTTCGTCTGTGTACCCAAGATTGTTGAGATCCACTGTTGTCATTCCGTACTGCGGGTCTACCTTTACCCCGCCTCCTGTCAGATTGACCCATTTGCACCGAAACAAAGGGACCTTAAAAGAAGGTCCATAGTCAAGTTCCCATATCTCCTCTATGTAACCATAATATGTGTCCTTTTTCCTATTGTTGTTTGTTGCATCAAAGCGGACACCACTGTTTTGGTTGGTGCTCTTTTTATCTTGGGCGATCGTGTAAAATGTATTCCCATTTATCTCGTACCCTTTGAAAGTCAATATAGTCGAAGATGGTGACTTGGCCAACAAGTACAGCTCATCTCCAACAGTGGTGTCATTCATGAGATGTGTTTGCAACCAACTGCCGAAAGTCGCCATGTGTGTACGTTTAATCCAGGGGTCAGACTGCTCCGGGTTCTTGGAGCGTACAATATCCATGTGTTCCTCGATATACGGAGCCACCAAGGTGGAATTTTGTAGAACTGTGTAGTGTGCTTGAGTGAAAGAATGCCCGTCCATACATATTACTGAATCCTTTCCTAGCGTGCCTTTTCCACCCAGTCTCCCCTCATGCCGCGATTTAGGAACACCAATCGGCTTAAGGTCAGGAATAAAGTCAACACAAAACTCAATAACCTCCTCTGTTGCATGGCCCTTGGAGATGCTTCCTTCTGGCCTAGCACGGTTATGAACATATTTCTTTAAGACTCCCATGAACCTCTCAAAGGGGAACATATTGTGTAGAAATACAGGACCCAGAATGGTAATCTCTTCGACTAGGTGAACTAGGACGTGCGTCATAATATTGAAGAAGGATGGTGGGAACACCAACTCGAAACTGACAAGACATTGGACCAAATCATTCTGTAACCTTGGTAGGATTTCTGGATCGATTACCTTCTGAGAAATTGCATTGAGGAATGCACATAGCTTCACAATGGCTAATCGAACATTTTCTGGTAGAAGCCCCCTCAATGCAACCGGAAGTAATTGCGTCATAATCACGTGGCAGACATGATACTTTAGGTTTTGGAATTTTTTTCTCTGCCATATTTATTATTCCCTTTATATTCGACGAGAAGCCAGACGGGACCTTCATACTGAGCAGGCATTCAAAAAAGATTTCCTTCTCTTCTTTGGTAAGAGCGTAGCTGGCAGGACCTTGATACTGCTTTGGATGCATGCCGTCTTTTTCGTGCATACGTTGCTGGTCCTCCCGTGCCTCCGGTGTATCTTTTGTCTTCCCATACACACCCAAGAAGCCTAGCAGGTTAACGCAAAGATTCTTCGTCACGTGCATCACGTCGATTGTAGAGCGGACCTCTAGGACTTTCCAATAGGGTAGGTCCCAAAATATAGATTTCTTCTTCCACATGGGTGCGTGTCCGTCAGCGTCATTCGGAACAGATTGTCCGCCAGGACCCTTTCCAAAGATTACTTTTAAATCCTTGACCATATCAAGTATATGATCACCAGTACGGTGGTCAGGATTCTTCCGGTGATCTGCTTCACCTTTGAAATGCTTGCCTTTCTTTCTTAAGAGATGCTTGATCGGAAGAAATCGACGATGTCCCAGGTACACATTCTTTTTACATTTATCCAAATATATACTTTCAGTCTCATCTAAACAGTGCGTGCATGCATTGTATCCCTTGTTTGTCTGTCCTGAAAGGTTACTAAGAGCAGGCCAATCATTGATGGTTACAAACAACAACGCTCGTAGGTCAAATTCCTGCTGTTTGTGCTCATCCCACACACGTACACCTTTTATATCCCACAACTGTAAAAGTTCTTCAACTAATGGCCTTAGGTACACATCAATGTCGTTGTCGGGTTACTTAGGGCCTTGGATGAGCACTGACATCATAATGAACTTCCGCTTCATGCACAACCAAGGAGGAAGGTTATAGATACATAGAGTCACAGGTCAGGTGCTATGATTGCTGCTCTGCTTCCCAAAAGGATTAATGCCATCTGCACTTATACCAAACCATAAGTTCCTTGCGTCAGCTGCAAACTCCGGCCACTTTCTCTCGATTTTTCTCCACTGCGACCCATCAGCGGGTAGTCTCAACATCCCGTCTTTCTTACGGTCTTCTTTGTGCCATCGCAACAACTTGACATGCTCTTTTTTTTGGAACAAACGTTTCAACCGTGGTATTATAGGAGCATACCACATCACCTTGGCAGGAACCCTCTTCCTGGGGCGCTCGCCCTTAACATCACCAGGGTCATCGCGGCTGATCTTATAGCGCAATGCACCGCATACCGGGCATGCATTCAAATTCTCGTACTCCTCACCGCGGTAGAGGATGCAGTCATTAGGGCATGCATGTATCTTCTGCACCTCTAATCCAAGAGGGCAGACAGCCTTCTTTGCTTCGTACGTACTGTCGGGCAATTCGTTGTCCTTTGGAAGCATCTTCTTTAACATTTTCAGCAACTTTTCAAATCCCTTGTCAGATACACCATTCTCTGCCTTTCATTGCAGCAATTCCAGTGTGGTACCCAGCTTTTTCTTGTCATCTTCGCAATTTGGGTACAACAATTTTTTGTGATCCTCTAACATGCGCTGCAACTTCAACTTCTCCTTTTCACTTGCGCGGTTTCTCTTTGCATCAGCAATGGCCCGACCAAGATCATCAGCGGGCTCATCTGATGCCTCTTCTTCAGCTTCTTCCCCCATTGTAGTACCATTGTATTCAGGGAACCTAGGATAGTTGTCATCATCCTCTTCTTCTTCATTCTCTTCCATTATCACCCCTCTTTCTCCGTGCTTGGTCCAACAGTTATAGCCGGACATGAAACCGGACTGAAGCAGGTGGCTGTGAAGGACTTTTGAGGTAGAGTAATTCCTATCATTCTTACAGACACCACATGGACAACACATAAAACCTTTCCGCTTGTTTGCCTCAGCCGCACGCAGAAAACTATGCACGCCATTAATGAACTGGGAGAGCGTCGGTCATCGTACATCCATTGCCGGCTCATCTTCATTACACAACATCGAAAAGACCAAATTAATACAAGTTCATACATAAAGTTCATACACACTTATTCTCATAAAACAACATACAACTATCTAGCTAAAGCATTTAAATGCAACAACAAATGCGATCAAAATCGCAACTAAGGTAATAATTGATCCAATAGCATAATGATACCAAGCCTCTTTATTAACGACATATTTTCTAATCTTTCAAATCTTCAAGCGCATTGCATCCATCTTGATCTTGTGATCATCGACGACATTGGCAACATACAACTCCAATTTCATCTTCTCTTCTTCAATTCTTTTCAATTTTTCTTTCAAATACTCGTTTTATTTTTCAACTAAATTTAACTTCTCGACAAGAGGGTCGGTTGCAATTTCCGGTTCACATACCTCCTAGATAAAAATATCTATGTCAACTTGATGGGCATAATTGTCATAAACACGAAATGCAACAAATAGTTATAAAAGATAATATACCACATCCGAATCATAAACCGGACGAGGGCCGACGGGGACGGATATCAAAACCATGGCACAATGTATAACAAACATTCATACAAGTAAGAAAATTATACAAGTAACTATCTAAATCATACAAATAAGATTTTTTTTTACAAAAAGGATAAGAACAAGAGGCTCACCAAGGTGGTGCCGGTGACGGGACGTTGCGGGCGATCGACGGCGGTGAGGATGGGGACGGGAAGGCACTAAGTAAACCACACATACACATATGCAAACTAAGAAGTTAATTTGAGCTCAAATTGCATATAAATCAAATAAACTCCCACATAATTACTCCCAAACTAAAACCCACAAATCACTATCCTTAGAGCATGAAACGAGCTAAACTAGCAATGATAGATGAAAGGATGAAGTTGCTAACCTTTTAGAACCCTTGGATAGATGGGGTGCCTCCAATCTTGACAAATCTTGGCAACAATGGAGGATGAGCTCGAGCTAGGGGAAGGAAACAGAGAGGAGAGAAATGAGAGCTTGGGCTCGGGCTGGACGAAGCATCTATATATAGGGAGATCTTTTGTCCCGGTTGGTTATACAAACCGGGACTAAAGGTCCATCTCTAGTCCCGGTTGGTGATACCAACCGGGACTAAAGGTGCTCGCAGGGGCCCCAGCCTGCCGCCACCCCTTTAGTCCCGGTTGGTATCACCAACCGGGACTAGAGGTCCCAATTGAACCGGGACTAAAGGGGGCCGTGCCCCCGTCCGCTCCTAGCCGTTGGAACCGGGACTAATGATCACATTAGTCCCGGGCCCAAACCCGGCCGGGACTAATGCTCCGGATCAAAGGTAGGTTTTCTACTAGTGAAGGGTTGAGCGTGGTGGTGACGGGGAAGGTGGGTGATGAGTGGCAACGGTGAGTGGGGACGGGCCAGTTTATATACCCAAGAAAGGGGCGCGCGTGGGTGGAAAATGGGCGTGGGGCATGTAGTGACGACCATGAATGAGTGACTATTTCGGTAGAAATGTAGATGAGCCAACGGCAGGAGTAGAACGACAGTCGTACAAACAACTGTGCCATTGACAGGAGTGGAAGCGGGAGGAAGAAAACAGGTTGAAACTTCCCTCCTGCACGAGCAATTGAGTTTGGAGCTCACTCCATATTGACGCCTCCAGCCTCCAAATTTAGAAGCTCGCCGGCTCGATTTGGAACGGCCACCAAAAATTATGTAGGCCGAGACTGGTATGTCAAATCTACTAGACCCGTTTTTTGGGCCTCAAACGTCATACAAACGGTTATTATGGTGATTGGGCACATATAACAACTTTGTTAGAGTTGCTCGTATGCTCTAGTTACATACATGGTACATTTGCTCACATACTTATTTGCGATTGGACAGTGGATCATCCAGTGATATCATCTCTAGTAACCCCCCCCCCCCCTTCCCCCCAAAAAATCTAACTCTTACAAAACAACGCTATAATTAATATCCTGTGGCTTTTTTTGCAAATAAAAACAGAGTTTAATTCCAAAGTAATAGAGTTATAGTCTACTTCTACTAATAAAAATTCTGAAACGCACGTCGGGACATATGCAACCAACATGCGGTGCCACCCCCGGAACGACCAAGATTAACTAGACTGTCAGCTACCCTATTTTGGTTTTAGGATAACTTAACTGGAACAAACTCTAAGACATTTTGTTTCACCCATCATGAGTTTGATGCCCCGCCTTCCGTCACCTGTCGTCACGCCCTGGCCACTGCGCCACTGGGAATGAAGTCTGAAGCCTCCCCCTCACGGCCTCATTTCCCCATCTTCACCAAACCAAAGCCCCCGCCGCTAGCGAGTGAGGAGTAGGTTCACAAGAGGGCAGTGGGTTGCGGTTTGGCAGCATAGAACAATTCAACCACTTGGGGGGTTGACGACAGTGACGAGGGCGCGGCGGGTTAACGTCGAGAGGAAGGTCGGGCGATCACTTAAATTTATTGAGTAGGTGCGTTTAGAGAGCAAAAATAGTCGAGGATGCAAAAGTAATTTTTGGATGGTTATTTGTTTGAGGAGCCTGCCAGAAAAGTCAAATTAGTCATGTAAGAAAAGTCTTGGTCAAAAGAAAAATATTTTTCTCTGACATTAAACCCTTAAACCAGAAAATTTATCCAAGTATAACTTTTGGGGATATGCTAAGATGCTTTGAGGTACTACTACTCCGACACCCCGTTCTTCGATGGCATTTCGCGTTCTAAGGGCATCTCTACCAGATCCCCTATACTAAAGCTGTCAAAAGTGCTTCCTCATCCCATTTTACTATTTTTTAGGGAAATCACCGTTTCGCAGCTAGCAGATCCCTATAATTTGAGTCCCTAAACAATTTTAACACAGTTCATTTCAGACACATATTTAAACTAATTATAGCACAATTCGATAACTTTTAGACATTAATATTATATACATAACACAGTACATACCAGATAGCTCTACTCATCGTCGCCTAAACCAAGAACATCATCAGTGCAATAGCTCCCACCCAAAGAAGAACTGCAAATAATCCAGGGCCTAAGAACCCAATCATGGCCGCTGCTACGAGTGCAAAGTGAAGCTTCTTAAATTTTCTTCTTCGGGCTTGCATCGACTTGATTTCGGCTTGCATCACGATTTTTTGGTCTTGATTCTCCCGTGCATCTAGCAACACGTCATCTAGCTTCTCTCTCAGTGCTCGATGGTAATAGTCAAGCAGTTGACTTACATAAACCATTAAGAGATCCACGCATATCCACGTGTTGCAATTGTAACCTCTCTCTCTCTCTCTCTGCATGTGTAAAATGTTTTGAGCAACGAAATTCTCGTCTATATCTATTGCGAATATAAAAAGGGATTTGGGTTATACCTTGCTTTCTTGGTCACCACAAGCAAAGAAGTCTCGCTTGAGATATTCAGTGTGTTCAATTATTTTTTGAACGACCGGATACTTGCAACCGCAAACCCCGGAATTGGGGCGGCACCGACGACGGAGCCGCTGCTGCATCGAGATGACTCGCCCGCAAGCGTATGACTCGGTGACGAGCTCAACGCCGAGCCAACGTGAGCATAGCAGAGAGCGGCGACAACGACCATCGAGAACGATCGTTTCGGCGCCATCGGTCGGTGTGGGCTTGCGCGTAGGGAAGCATCCGCTTTCCACCCTCGTATGCCTCCATTTTCGGTCTCATCGGTGCTCGACGGCGGCGGATCTGGCCCTTGTGACAATGGCGGCGGCGACGACAAATCCGGTGCCAGCGACGGAGGAGAAGATGGGGGAGAGGGTGTCGGAGCTGCGGCGTGGCTTAGTGCAGCTGCAAACGGTGGCTGTGTGGCCCAGGGACCCGGTGTAAGGTGGACGACGGCGGTGTGGCTCGAATGTTGCGCAACCGTTTCCCTACTTTTAGTCGAGAGCAGCGCGCTGGACTAAATTGTTCATGTGGGGATGGTTTTTAGGGAGTGAGACTAATTTTATTTTATCTTGTCAAAGTTGCCTTTAGATGATCTGCTAGCTAGGGCTTAACTCCCTAAAACTCACTTTTTCTTCTCAAACTAGTAGAATGCCCGTGCGTTGTCACGGGCATTTGAAATATTTTGCTGGAGTTATATATAAACATAATGCATGTTAAATTTCACATGTATAGAAAAGATAGCTAGTAACAATCGGGTAATAATTGAAATCCACTTCACTTGGGGTTATTTTTCTTTTTTTTCTTGCCCGTGCATAGCTTTGGTCTTGCATGACTTTGCTATTCGTAGATGAGTTTTTGTGTGTGTGCATTGGTGTTGGTTGTGTGCATCTTGGCTATGCAGAGTCCGGGTGTGGGCTCATTATATTTGTATCCTCTTAATGCTTCATTTTGAGTCAATAAAATCCACCTTTTATCGAAAAATTAGAAACCATAAATCATGAGAACAATGGACGAGAGACCTTACTTACCAAGTTGCACGATGAGATGTTGTTCTCTACCCAGACCAGCTATCAAACAGTGTTGCCAAAATATGAATATTTGGCTTCACGCTGAACTTTAGATCTCGTGTTTCTGCACACTGAACTTTAGATCTCATATGTTTCTTCACACTAAACTTTAGATCTCGTCTTGAATCTAGCATCGTCGACTTAGTAAATGCGTACCTGCAATGCACATTAATATTGAAGAGGAAATTAATTGCATGTTGATATTATTTTTTCTTGCGAATACACAAAGCTTGCGTATCATTCCATTGATAGAAGGAGTAGAATGAGTACAACGGGGGTACAACACATGACACGGACGGAGGCAGGCGTGAACATGGTGCCCGAAGCAGAGAGAAGGGAATGCTCGACCCAAATAGAGGATGCATCACAAACCCGAACCAAGAGCAGCAATGTTGAACCAACAAGAATTCCAACATCGTCCGAGCCATAACCGGGGACACCACGAGCTCGCAAGACAGCGCCTTCAAGAAGGAGGACGTCGCAGGGACGCCGTCGCTATCCGGTCCGAGGGAGCCAGACCTAGGGTTTCCCCTGAGCTCGAAGAGGGGCGCAGCTGAAGGCCTTGGCAGCGTCTCCAAGAAGAAAACGACACCCACGAGCGCCACCAGTGTCAACACCGACAAGCCAAGCAGGTATCTATCACTGGCCTGAAGCTGAGCAATCCCATAGCTGCCGAGTCCGGAATCAAAGATGGGGAAGCCAAAGTTGGTCGGAACGACCATGTTAGGAGGGGGTTGGCGGGGCTGCACTTTGACGTCAGAGGGTGGCAACGCGTTCGAACCCACGAGCACTGGATCTAGCAAAAAGGAGGAGGCTTTGGGGCGTATAGGGCAGGTGATGAAGCGAACCACGCGGGTGGGTCTAGGACGGCGGCATCCAGCAACACCGACAAGCTAGGACTGGAGGATGCAAATCCGAGCTGCCTTGGCCTTAGCCGTCGGGTGCATCGTAAAAATTTTTAAGGGATTTGCTGATGTCGCCAGGCGTGTATGAGGGATTATTTTTTTCTCCCGTTACAACGCACGGGCATGTTTGCTAGTAAGATATAATCAAGGAAAAACTAATGCTACGTTGCAGTGGCACATGCAAAAATAATGAACTGTTTACTCCTAGCAAACGCATCAATCAGCTCACACACACGTATCTTGGCAGTGTGATATATGAGCAAACTAAAAACTAAATTAATAGGAAGGAACTAACCCATGGCTATTAAAATTAAGGTGTAATCAGCAGATCAAACATGTGCGTGTCAAGCAAGCTTTCCATCTACAAGCACTCCATAGATTGGCCGCACTGCATTGAATCTCCTAATGATGCATTAGTCCAGCTTGAATAATCGGACCAGAAAAGCAAAAGAAGATTGGGGAGAGAGAAAAGAGCAATAGAGGAAGGGAATCAACCGAATGATTTCTAGGCACCAAATTTTGTAGGCACAACATGAGAAAAGCACATCTATTATCAAGGGAAAGTTGTCATGCCCAACCGGAAGAACCAGTAGAAACAAAATCAGATAACATAGAAGCATATTGATAGCCAAATACAGATAGATTCCTCTCATAAATCACAAATAACATTAGCTCCCACTAAGGCAAAACCAATAGCAGCATTGGAGGCGGTAAAACCATTGACAGGCATTAACAGTAATTTATTTCCCAGTGTTAGGATCTCAAAGCCATAGAGCAAAAGATCTGCACAAAAGAGACTTCACCAGAAAAATAATAACATTCACCCTGGAGGGACTATACAACCTTCAATTTCGAACAAAAAAAATCATATCCTTAATTATTCGAATATGTCATTTCTATCAGGAATGATACATTACAAAACAACCCTAGCAACCTTGTATTATTCTCATACGTATCTGGAGTTAAGAGCCAGCAAGCAAGCAACCTTGAGTACAATGCAAAAGTAGAATGCTAGTAGTTATTATTACCAATGTGAAACAAAGTTGTTTGAGAGTAAGCACATCAGTTGTACTTGTAGTTCTTGGAGAGGATATCTGGCTCAGGAATAGGAGAATACAAAATTTCAGTGGAAAATCAATAATTTATGCCATTGGTATTATCTGGACGTACTATTTTGTACAACAATAAAGAAAAGGAAAAACATAACATATTAGTGCAGGAAACATGATATATCATTTGAAAGTATCCTTTTCATGGATTGGAAAGTTGGAACACGTGAGTAAGGAGAACATAGCTATTTCACCTATACTACAGGATTATTTGAAGCTCTAATCATCAAATAATGGAAGGGGAACCTACCATGCCGGCAAGTTTTTATGTTGTTATTAGATCAACTTCTTTATGTTATTATGGGAGAAAGCAAAGGCTGAAAAACAAAGATAGACCAAATGTGTACAAATATTAATTCAGCTTCGCAAATACTTAAAATATATAGCTTCCGAGCATATGTAAGAGTTATTCGCCATTTCTGTTCCTTTTTTGGAATCGTCAAACTATAACAACAATCAAGACGGAATTAGCTTTAATAATTAAGTGGTACTACAAACTTGATGATCATGATTAGGTGAACTATTACACCTCTCGCCTTGTTGCCTCATAACGATTACAACTGTAGAAGCATAAAAACCAGCTGTCCTCTCCCCGTGATCTGCACATTACCTACATTCACAACATAAAATGGCAAAAATAGTACAGATATAAGCTTAGCCACAATGTGATTGTATACCAGCAAAGTTCAAATTTATATTGCGGTGTGCAGGTAATGTGCATGCAGCCCTTCTTTTTTTTCAACATGCTGCTTGCAAGTGTGGACAAGACATCAAATTAGCTAATATCCTGGGAAACAAAACCCGTGGGTGGTGAGGCCAAAGCAATTCAACATAAGTGCGTAATAAATCTGCACAGATGAGTCACTATTGTATTTATCTTCCCAGTTTTCATAAAAAGATAGAGCCAAAATACTGGTGTGCCTCTTCTTTAATCATTTTCTTTTGTTCACGTTGTTTTTAACGCAATATCATAGATGATTGCTTCAGATAAGCCCCAAATAGTTCATGTGAAGCAACAAACTACAAACTACCAAATCAATAGCAAAAATATGTCATACGATTTGATAACTTAAAAAAAGATGCGACCCTTTACATGAGTTGAAACTAAAGCACGTGATCTCACATTATCTCATACAAGCCCCAAATCAGTAGTCACCAATCATGGGATGAAGTACAGAAAAAAGATAGGAAAGGGAGAGAAGCATCTATGATGAACATGAACACCCAACCGACTTCACTTCTCTTGATGTGGTGGCCAGATGTGGTCATGAGGACCAGTGTAGCACTTGGCGATTGGCAGCACACGACGTGCCGGTTCTACCAGGATCTACCATCGCGGGCGCCTCCCTGCTTTGTGACTTGATACGGTCTCCCATGGGGCTTGCCATCTACGTACTCGGGTTTGAGCGTGTCCGACAGAGATAGAGAAAGATAAGATGGTTGGCTGGGTGGCTCACCGCTGTTGACGACGGAGAGAACTCTAGAATATGTTGCTGGTTAGGTGCTGTAGTTTTCAATCAGGAGAGTTCTTACCGGCAGCGCCTCCGTGGAAAGTCAGTCGTTGGTGCGCCGCCGCCTGCGGCGTCGTTCAGCACGTGGTCCTAACATGGATTAGGGTGTAGGAGCCGGTCGCCACATCCAGGATGTCCGTCCGTCGGTGATGTGGCGGCGTCGCCCCGGCAGTCAGCACCTCGACGCGCGATGTCTTCCTCATAATAGTCGTAAGACGACGTCGACCTCGGTAGTCAGCACCACCAGGGCGTGGGGAGGCGTGGAAAGGAAAGTGGAGGAGTGAGGCAACGATGTGCCTAGAGTATTGGCGGAGCAGAGGAGCGCCATGGAGGGCCGGAGTCGGCAGCGTGGGGAGGTATGGAGCGGTTGGCGGCGGCTATAGGGTGAGGGCGGTGAGGCGGCTAGGGATTGCGGAAGGGAGGACGTGCGTACGATGTATCTTGTGGGTTTTTTGAGGTTTTTTTTTCATCGGTTCTGTGTGCGGGGATGGGAGAAAATCGATGGGTCGAGGTGGTGGGAGAGGGGACACGTTCGATCGATGGGTGGGCTAGCGAACGAACGAACAACCGACCTACGTACTGCCCATGTAGAAGCAGAGATATTGGTTGTTAGGAAAGGGAGGGATCCATGCGTTAGGAAAGTTAAGATTTGAAATTAATTGCCATGAAATTGGATTTTATTGTTTGGTAATGTGCTATCAGTTCCTGCCCGTTTGTAACGTGCCGGGTTAGGAAAGTTTGAAAAGGTCTGAAAAGTTTTTAATGAAAGAGTAAAAAAACCAACAAGAGGAGATGGTGGTGGGAGGTGAGACGAAAAAAAACCAGACGAAAGTGGGAGACGAAAAATAACCGTGGAGGCGAGGCTACCAAGTCAGACATTAGGAGTAGAGATATTAGGTTTTAGGGGATCTAGGAGAGTTGCTCTAGTTACCCTAAATAATCCTCAACGCTTGCGGTTTTTAGTAATGCAGAGGGTGCCGTGCGCAAAAGCGCCAGCAATCCCATCCTAAATCCTCCGCTACGTAATCACTGACCCAGAGCTAGAGCCACTACGACGACGGCGACGGGGAGTGCGCAGTGACGCGACGAGCTACACGGAGACAGTACTGCTCCGAGAAAAGCAAAGCGAGAGACACACCCGGTCAGGTCTCCCCTGGACTCTAGAGGAAACAAGCTAGGCAGAGCCAACTCAAATCAAAGAGAGAAAAGGGTAGCGTCTCCAATCGGCGGGAGGGGTCGCTTCGCTTTGGCTGGAGGGAATTCGTCCATCCATTCGTCCCGCGACCAGGTAATTAAACCGAGCTCATACCATATCTCCCTGTTTTGAGTTCGGTTCGTTCGATGCGGAGCTGTCGATTTTGCCCGGCCCCCCGACATGGATTCGGGCTTCTCGGAGTTCTTGAGGAAGATTGATTCCGAGACCGAGGGTTCTGCGCATTTCTGAATTCTCATTTTTTTTTTCTGGTCAACTGGTGTCCCTTTGGGGAATTGATCAAGTCAATACGCACGCACAAGACTGACTTGGTTCTAATACTTCTTTCTAGTTACGTGAGCTAGCTGCTCTTGGTTTGGAACTCATACATTAGCAACAAACTACTCCCTCCCTTCCAAAATACTTGTCGGCATGTGATTAGATCATCTTTACATGATATATTCCGCAGTCTGCAAGACTGTGTACACTTGTCCTGTTGCCCAATAGACGAGAAACAGAGCAAATACGCTGGCAAAAGACAAAAATCCCTCTTGGATGGCCAGAAGAAAACCTCATGGATTTCATCGACTGCATATATAGTTCTTGACTGCTTAACTGGCAATTAGAAACACCGCTGGGACAGGAACTTGAGACACTCTTCTTGTTTAATCATGATGTTTCCTAAGCCATGTATATTTTCCAGAGAGAAAAGTTGCAAATTCGTTGCCTTTCCCTTTTGTTTGGCTTTATGCCTATATGGAAATCCAATAAGGTTAGGTGGAACAGTTGCTGAATAATTGCAGGGATGAAAAGGTCCGTCTGTGGAAAATGGAAATGGGTGACGATCATAGCCATATAGAAACATGTCATAGTTCTCTGGGAAAAAAAAACTCTTGAGCTGGCTGTTCTGTTCGTAATACTATACCTTCAGTCAAGCCATGAAGAACACATAATATTATTATTTTTGAAAATTGGCAAATACTCTACAACACTTCACACCTGAGTTCGTTCTCACAGCTTATTTCCTCTGTAATGTGGAGGCTTTCCTTTGTCTAATGTACTTCTCTGGCTTTGCCTTCACCTTCTATAAGCTTTGCCCTCTTTTTGTTTGAAATTTCTTCAGAAGGAATATCCTGTCAAAAAAGCTAATCTTGCTGAATGTAATAACACGAAACGACTTCTGCAGAGTCAGCGATTTCTCCACTACCATGGAAACTCCCGATAGCACTCAACGCAGGGATGCAAGCGTGCAGGTTGCTGGAGAGCCGGCTCCAGTTCTTGCAGAAAATCCAGACCCAGACTCGGAGATTCAAGAAAAGTTACCTCGCAGCTTGACAGAGCAGCAGGAGAACTTGACAGAGCACCATATAGGGCATAGTGTACCTGCATCACCTGAAATGTTCCCGCGCTCGGATCCAGCTCAAGTATCCAACAATTCCTTGAACGACAAGACAGATGATGCAACATCCACAAATAACACTGAAAAAGTGAACAATATATCTGATAATGGTTCAGGCAGTGACAGTACCATGGTAACAAGTGAAAGAAAATCTAGCGGGGACTATACGGATCATCATGCGAGCATTGCCGCCACCCCAAATAAGAGAGCAGAAACTGAAAGCAGGTCTGAGAGGCCATACAAAGGCCTTGTTGATACTGCTGCACCATTTGAGTCTGTTAAAGAGGCTGTCACCAAGTTTGGAGGGATTGTTGACTGGAAAGCATACAGAACTCATACTTTGGAGGTAATGCACTTCCTCTTTTAGGAGAACATTTAAATTTCTGTGATGCAGATTACTGCGGAGTATAATTAAAGAGCTTCGTTTATATTATATGCAGGGGCGTGGGGCTATGCAACTTGAACTTGAGAAGGTTAAACAAGACATTCCTCAAGTCAAAGAAGGTTCAGAAACTGCTGAAATGGCAAGATCGCAAGTGGTCGAGGAGCTAGAGACAACCAAAAGGCTTGTAGAGGAGCTGAAGCACAAGCTGGAGAGAGCACAGGTTGAACTGGAGCAATCAAAGCAGGATTCTGAACTTGCACAGCTCAGGGCACAAGAAATGGAGCTGGGGATCGACAATGGAGCTAGTGTAGTAGCTCAAACAGAGTTGGCAGTAGCCAAAGAAAGGCATCAAAAGGCTATTGAGGAACTGAAGATGGTGAAGGAGGGATTAGGATCAACACAAGAACAGTACACCACCTTGGTAAGTGAAAAGGATGCAGCAATCAAAAGAGCAGAGGAAGCTGCTTCTGCTGCGAAGGAGACAGAGAAGCGAGTCGAGGAGCTTACTCTAGAACTATTCGCATCCAGAGAATCACTCGAGTTGGCGCACGCCGCGCATCACGACGCAGAAGAGCACAGGCTTGGAGCAGTTTTGGCAAAGGAGCAGGATTGCCTGGCCTGGGAGAGAGAGCTGCAGCAGGCGAAAGAAGAGCTGCGGCAACTCGATGAGCAAATCCTATCCAAAACTTCTGTGCAGTCCAAACTTGATGGAAACAAGGGCATTTTGCTTAGGCTCAGTGCTGATCTGGCTGCCTATATGGCAAACAAATCAAGTGAAGAAGCTGGAGCAGTTGAGGAGCATGGTGGTTCTGAGGAAGATAGAGAAATGAGTAGGTCAATCAAGCAAGCTCTAGCATCAGCCAGAATGGAGCTTGAGGATGTTAGAGGAAACATAGCAAAAACAAATGATGAAGCCAACTTAATACGAGCTGTTGCAGAATCGCTAAGTTCAGAGCTGGATAAGGAGAAAGCTTCACTTGTTACATTGCAACAGAGGGAGAGCATGGCGTCCATCACACTTTCTTCTCTAGAAGCCGAGCTCAATAGAACAAAACAAGAGACAGAAATGGTGTACACCAAGGAAGCAGAAACCAGAGCAAAAATGGCAGACATTCCAAAAATGCTGCAGCGAGCAGCCCAGGAGGCAGATGATGCCAAGGTGGCAGCACATTCGGCACGAGAAGAACTGAGAAAATCCAAGGAAGAAGCCGAGCAAGCCAAGGCCGCTGCCACGACTGCGGAGGTCAGGTTACGCGCAGCTTTGAAAGAAATAGAGGCGTCCAAGGCATCTGAGAGGCTGGCACTAGTGGCAGCCCAAGCATTGCAAGAGAGTGAGGAGGCTACAAGTGCTGAAGATTCACCCAGAGTGACACTTCCGGTAGGCGAATACCACCTTCTTAGCAAGAGGGTTCATGAAGCCGAAGAGCTTGCCAACGAGAGGGTGGCGGCATCGTTGGCGCAAATAGAGTTGGCGAAAGAGTCTGAGTCAAGAAGCCTGGAGAGACTTCTTGAAATATCCAGGAATATGGACCAAAAGAAGGATGCTCTCAAAATCGCATCGCAGAGGGCTGCCATGGCAGAGGAGGGGAAACTTGGCGCGGAGGTGCAGTTGAGGAAATGGAGATCTGAACATAAGCAGCTTCGAATAGCTCATGAAGCTGCAAAACATGCAATTAGTCCTTTGAGTACTCCATTTGCTGGATACAAGGAGACCTCTTACCAGGAAAATAAGGAAGTCCTTGCAGAACCAATATCACACATGTCAGATAATAGCATGGATGGATTTGTTTCGGACAAGAAGCTACGGAAAAAGAAGTCATTCTTCCCCCAAATGTCCAGCGTTTTCTCTAGAAAGGTGCAGACACAAACGTAAAAATGATCATGTGTACACACACACATCTTGTTTTACATTGTACAGCGAAAATTGTAAATGGTGTATTAAGTAAATAAGGTTGTTTTGCGAAGCCTTGCGATTTGTTGTAGACACCTACAGCTGAGGGCATACCATGTGTCTGTGAATGATGTTTGAAAATTGTTCATGCTTAAATCCATATATATGAAATATGAAATGCTTGGGATCTTCCGATGCCATTGGTATTATAATTGACCTTTCTGTATAACCAAACAGAGGAGAGTGAAAGAGCCAAGATTCAGCAAATTAAGGCATAATAAGGGGCAGGTAACTGCAGAATGATTGGGACGTCCATCACCCAGGGTTGATGCTATGCGAAGATTTTCTCACACATGCAAATAGAAGAATAATGTCATGGCAATAGCAGAAAAATACTGTTGTAAAGTATAAATAAACACTATTGGATAAATTAAGTCAGTGTTTTCTGCACTCCCCACATTCTTCATGTGCACACTAACTCTGCCTGATAGAGTCATCACTCAAATAAACAAATTACTTAGAAGCTTCCTATGGAGAAAATATGGCATGGAGAATAGTGGCTCTGCTCTTGTTGCATGGGAAAAGATCTGTAAACCTAAACGTCAAGGTGGTCTTGGCATTTTGGACATCCCCAACCATAACATAGCTCTGCTAATGAAGAAAATCTACAAGTTCCTTAACAAAGCAGATGTGCCCTGGTTTAAACTCATTTGGGAGAAATACTATAGCACTCAAGTCCCTTTACATAAAAGGGAAGGATCTTTCTGGTGGAAAGATCATCTCTCCCTTTTCCCAACATTCAAGAATGCAAGCTCATGTTTGATCAAATCTGGAAAAACCATAATGCTTTGGAATGACAAGTGGAATCAAGACTCTCTTCAGCAAGTGTTCCCTGAACTCCACTCTTATGCGATGGATGGTTCAATCTCCATACAAAACTTTTGCAGTTCAACTGACGCTGCTGTCCACTTTCACCTTCCACTCTCCCAAATTGCCTATGATCAATTGATCCAGTTACAAACTATCCTCCCTCATCTGAATGCTGCAGAAAATGATAAATGGATTTGCAATGGAGACAGCAAGCAATACTCATCAATGAAAATGTACAAATTTTTTATGGGAAATGAGGAAGGTCATCCTTTCTTCAAGATGATCTGGGGAAGCTCAAGCAGACTCAAACACAAAATCTTCTTTTGGCTAGTAGCACATTCAAGAGTAAACACAAGGGCTATGCTCAAGAGAAAAGGAATGCATCTAGATGATCCTTTCTGTCCAAACTGTAACCAAAAGGCTGAAGAAACACTCCTGCATCTGCTCTGGGACTGCAACTTCGCATTTGATTGCTGGAACACTCTGATACCCGGTAGGAAAAGAGGCACTTCAGTGTATGAAAGCATAAAACTTGCAATAGAACTACTGCCTAAGAACTTTGCTCTGGAAATTATCATGCTAGGTTGCTAGAATATTTGGATCCAAAGAAATGGAAAGGTCTTCAGATTCACCACCCCCACTATCCAGGGCTGGAGATATCATCTCAAAGCTGATCTTAAGCTGTTACAATTCAAAATTAAAGAAAAGTATTCAACACAGTTTGCTGATTGGATAGATAACTTTTGAGTTATGATGGATTTCCCTAGAGCTGGTATTAGCTAATTAGTTAGCCACCCTTCCTCTTTTTCTTTCGTTTTCTTTTTTCTTTTTGTATCATAATCTTTGTAACATATTTTATTTATGAAAATATACCGTAGAACTATTGTTCTACAGTTTAAAAAAAAAAGAGATCATCCTTACCCTGTAGGCTGTAGCTGTAGATCTGCAACACTTACGATAAATATATCCAAAATAATGTGCTACCCAACCAAAATAATTTCCCCTTTCCCTCCCTCTCTATAAAGAGATAACCAACATAAGCGTCGATGGGTTTACTTGTGAAATCTTGAGTTCAGAAGATAGCGACTTTCTCATTGCAGAATTCTCCTTTGGGGAAATCAAATCTGCATGTTTCATATGGGACATAACAAGGCAGCTGGCCCTGATGGGTTCCCTGCTAGGATTTTTGGGAAGTGGTTAAACATGATCTCAAATATCTATTTGGTAAGTTTCACAGGGGGGGTTTGGATGTTGAGACGCTGAATCATGAGATTGTTTCTCTAATTTCATAAGTGTCAGACAGTGATACAGAAATCCAGAACTATTTGTGCGAAATGTAAGTTATAAGATACTCCCTCCGTCCCAAAATAAGTGTCTCAACTTAGAAAGTTGAGACACTTATTTTGGGACGGAGGGAGTACTTGTTAAGATTTGGGCAAACATACTGGGTGCAATAACTGCCAAAGTGGTATCTGACACCCAAAGTGGTTTTATTAAAGGGTGGTACATTGTGGAAGGAGTGGTGCAACTCCATGAAACTTTGCATGAAATTCATTCTGAAAAGCAATCAGGTATTTTCTGTGTCAAATTATGCAAAAGAAAGGCTTTGGGGATAAATGGGGTGATTGGATCATGAATATAGTCAGGGGAAGGGTGACTATCAAGGTCAATGACCGGGTGGGACCTTAGATCCCCACTTTTAAGGTATTAAGAAAGGGGGATCCCTTGTCACCTCATATTTTTGATCTTATTACTAATGGGCTAGCCATGATTGTCAAGAAAGCACAAGGAAATGGTTTGATCAAAAGGCATTATACTAAATTTGCTGTGAAAGCCTTTAGGAGAAGAGAACTCAAGCCAACTCAACTCTCAAATTGAATCGGAATCCATTCGACCGGTCCATCTATCCAATCAAATCCAAGAGCAAAGTACTAGACAAGGTTGAGTGCTTCTACTTGATAAGGTCTTCATCATCCCCACAAGGTGGAGGTCTTGGCCTTGATCATCTCCCATGGGGAGGCCTCGAAGAGGGAAGGCACTTGGCTCTCGATGTCTAAATCATATTTTTGAAGACCATAAGGGTTGACTTTGGACTTCGATTCGCGCCATGTGATGCACCGTTGAACGTGCGACTCCACATCTTGGGCCAATGAAGTGGCTGGAGAGCTTCAAGTAAGTATTCTCTACTCCAAAATGTCCCATCAAGACGCCCCCATGATGTCTTGCAAAAATAGCAAATGCACAACCGACTTGGGAATGCATAGTTTGTTAGCTCTAAAGAGAAAGCCTCCATGCAAATAATAGTTCTCCCAACCTTTACCCTCTTTGAAATATGAAAAGGGAAGACCAAAAGTAGGGTCCAATCATACAAGTCCTTCACGTATTTAAGGTCCAACACTATAACCTCAAGTAGATTCAAAAAGGGTCATTTTGTGGGAAAGAGCATCCTCCAACATTGTCATTGCTCTTTTTTATGTTCACCACATAGGAAAATGATTCAACAAATTTACCTCACTTTACCTATGATTCAGTTTAGCTTGGCCCTCAAGATAATCCAAGGATTTCATGATCCGAGTGAATAAGAAACTCCTTAGGCCAAAGTTAGCGTTGCCAAACCTCGGTCACATGAACTAACGTATAGATCATTGTCATAGATGAGGTAGTTAAGTTAACCGTTTAATTTTCCAATATAATATGCTACCAACGCACTTTGCTGCATAAGAGAACGATATCCACCTACCATACTCTTGTATTTGAGCACAACCTCATCTGATAGTAAGTATTCTCTACTCTAAAATTTCCCATCAAGACGCCCCCATGATATCTTGCAAAAATAGCAAATGCACAACTGACTTGGGAATACATAGGTTAGCTCTAAAGAGAAACCTTTATGCAAATAATAGTTCTTCCAACCTTTACCCTCTTTGAAATATGAAAAAGGAATACCAAAAGTAGGGTTCAAGCATATAAGTCCTTCACGCATTAAAGATCCAACACTATAACCTCAAGTATATTCAAAAAGGATCATTTTGTGGGAAAGAACATCCTCCAACATTGTCATTGCCCTTTTTATGTTCACCACATAGGAAAATGATTCAATAAATTCAACTAACTTTACCTATGATTCAGTTTAGCTTGGCCCTCAAGATACTTCAAGGATTTCATGATCCGAGTGAATAATAAACTCCTTAGGCCAAAGTTAGTGTTGCCAAACCTCATTAACATGAACTATCACATAGATCATTGTCATAGATGAGGTAATTAAGTTCGCCATTTAATTTTCCATTATAATGTGTCGGCCAACTTGAGCTATTCAAGCTTAATTTTGGCAAGATCGTGTTGTTGCCAAAAAATAAGGAGGTTGGGCGGATCCAACAATATAGACCCATATGTCTCAGTCAGCTTCAAGATTTTCATCAAAGTGGCTACTAATAGGCTCAACACGGTTGCTGACCATGTCATCCGAGCATCTCAAATGGCTTTCATGCAAGGAAGAAATATACTCAATGGAGTAGTAATCCTACATGAGTCTGTTCACGAGATGCACCGGAAAAACATGAGTGGAATAGTTTTCAAGATTGATTTTGAAAAGGCCTATGACAAGGTCAAATGGTTGTTCCTTCAACTTTCTCCAATAAACGGCGTCAATGGATCCGAACTTTTGTTACTGGAGGTAGTGTGGCTATAAAAGTCAATGGTGACAAAGGTCGTTACTTTCAGACAAAAGGACTACGTTAGGGTGATCACATGTCTCTAATGTTATTTAATATTGTTGCCGACATGTTGGCTATTCTGATTGATCGTGCCAAGCAGGACAGTCGGATTGTAGGAGTAGTGCCACACCTTGTAGATGGTGGCCTCTCCGTTATGCAAAATGTCGATAATACGATTCCTTTTATGGAAGATGACTGATGGCTCTATATTTTAAGCATTTTTAGAGCTCATTTGTTGCATGTTCTCTTCATATATCATGTCCAACCAAATATGTGTCTGTTATGCATGATTACCAGTTTTTACACTTTTCATTTTGAGCATTGCACATTTAGTGTTTTGTATAGTTTTTATTAGTTCTCTTTGTTTTCTTGTGTCTGTAGGTATTTTGGAGCAACCTAGGACCAAGCACGATGAAAGGATCAAAGATGGGTTCAATACGGAGGACTTCCAGTACCAGACTTAGGCATTTCAGAGAGGAAAAAAAGTGATTTTTTTTCAAAGTGATCCAAATCAATATCTAATAGAACCGGAGCTCGGCGTCGCTCTTGCGAATCCAACGATCCCAAGAATGTCAAAATCGGAGTCCGTACAAAGAAATGGCGACCAAAATACCGAAAGAGTCTAGAACGCAAGACGGCGTCTCGTACGACCGCATGAAATCAACATTGAAAGTTGCCCTTTCAGACGGGATTCTTCACGGATTTTGTCCCCGTTTGTTCCCGCGTGATCCTTGAACAATAAGGAGGGGTTTGGGAGAGGATAAGGCTCATCTTAAGCCCTTGGATGCATCACATCAACGGAGAAAACAGAGAAGACGTCATATATATGCACCTCCAACCCTAGCCGCCGCCGGCTAATCTCCATTCATCTCCAACACATCCAAGACCATATCCATTGCTGCTCCATCTCCACCTCATAGAAGACTAGTCAAGGTCACGGAAAGAAGGGGAGGCTCCACCACCGTGAGCACCGGCCTTCGGGCCGGTGCCTTCTCCACCGACGTCGCCCTCATCACCACCACCGTCAGCACCGCCACCATCATCACCGGCGCTGCCGTCTCCACCAACACCGCCATGCCTTCTCCCTTCACCGGCTCAATGTCAGCTTGTAACTTAACCCTCTCCTCTATGTGTACCATTAACTTGTTTGAGTAGGTGCAGTTGTTCTCGGGGATACAGACGAACTCTTTTATGATTAGAATTATTTACTTCTATTTGATCCAATATCTTATTCTTACATGTTCAAGTTAGTATCCTTCACGAGTGTTATGAGGAGGCCTCGCTCGCATTATCGTCGTGATTGGCCGTGAAGTTGCTACTGTTATTGTAGAGGGGCGGTGGTAGCGGATAATGGATAGTTATCCTTGAATTTCGCGCCTTTGCAATTGATAGGGGACTAACAGGTTAACCCACATCTGGCTGCGTCCACGGGAAACCCTTAATTATCGTAGTGAGAACTGGCGTGGGAAAACTACGATAGTGGCGTATGTGGCATGAAGTCTGCCTGTGAGTAGAACATGTTCTGTATCGGGGACCGTCGACTTATGCATATGAAGAATGGATAGAGGATACGATAGAGAGCGTTTGCTCCGCACTTGTTGCGCAGGTCATATTTGTAGTGATGATTTCGGAACTCTCGAGAACACTTTACTGCTCAAGCACCTTCTCTACTAACGTAGCATCTTTTAATTCCTGTTTTACCCTCTTGTTCTTAGTTTTTATTCTATTTCCCTAGCAACCAATAGAGTAGACTATTTCTAAACTCCGGTTTTGGTGCATACGTAACTGTATTAAGTGACAACGCAGTTGCGAGGTCTGTGGTGCCTTCCTTTCCGCTCCCTGTGGGTTCGACACTTACTTATCACGAAAGTGCTACAACAACCCTGTGCACTTGCATGTCATCAATGACATGGATAGGCTCGAAACCTGAAGCTTTTGCTTTCAGTGTTTAAGAAAATGTCGGGCCTTAAAATTAACTTACATAAAAGCGAATTGTTCTGCTTTGGAGAAGCCAGTGAGACAACGTCTGATTATGCTGACCCCTCTGATTGTGCGCAAGGACAATTCCCGATTAAATATTTGGGAATTTTGATTCATTGTCGGTGTGTCGCTAATGCGGAGTGAAAACATGTAGAAGAGCGCTTGGAGAAACAGTTGAGCAGGCAAATTGCTCTTCGTTGGAGGACGGCTAGTCTTGATCAATTCTGTCATCACAAATATGGTTCTATATATGCTTTCTTTTTTCCAACTCCCAAGAGGGGTCTTGCAAAGGCTGAATTATTTCAGATCCGATTTTTTTTTGGCAAGAAGACAATGAAAAGAAAAGGTACTGTCGTACAGACCGGCCAAATATAGCGTGGTTTGTAGGCCGAAAAACCAAGATGGTCTTAGCATTCATGACCTGCAAGTCAAAAACTCTTTTTCAGGTTATTTGGAAATCATTTCTACATAGCTGTACATCTTAACTATGTAGAGACCGGTTATTTTGCCAACAACAAATCATAGTTTGGCATTCATGACCTGCAAA
Source organism: Elymus sibiricus (assembly GCA_039707655.1). NCBI lineage: Eukaryota > Viridiplantae > Streptophyta > Magnoliopsida > Poales > Poaceae > Elymus > Elymus sibiricus. Next base: position 263,877,654 of record CM077664.1, on the reverse strand, counting down.
TCATTTGCCTACATAGTTTGGCACACATCAAATCATTTCTACATAACAGCAAACACCAACAGTATGCCAAAAACTCTTCTTCAGGTTATTTTCCGTTGTACACACTGGCTTCGAACGTGGCCTAGGCTACACCGAACGGAGTACCAACTGATGTATAAGCCGGTGTGTGCGATTGGAGCGGATGTCCAGAAAGGTCTTTACCCAACATGGGTGGCAACATAATCTCCGGATCGGCCCACCATCTCCTCTTATACAGGCATAGTGTCGGTCCAATATGAGTATTGTTGCCGATATGTCGGTTTCCTTTTTTATTTTGCCAAACTGTTGGTGTTTGCTGTGTGCATCTTAACTATGCAGAGACCGGTGTTGTTCATTATGCTTTGTATCCACTTAATGCTACATTTTATGTTAATAAAAGCATTCTTTTACACACAAAAAACCCTTTGATGTTAATAAAATATATGTCACTTCTTGTCGAAACCAACTGATGTTAATTGGAAAGCAGTCAAATGGATTTTGAGGTATATCGAGGGGCATACTAACTACTGGGCTACACATACGTCCATCGTTGAAAGCTGCCTATGAGCACGAATTTCAATCACCACAAGCTACTCACGGCTTTGTCAGGCAATACATCTCTGAGTTAGATACTTTGGCTAAATGTAAGCCTAATCTGGTGAGGACCACATCAACAAGAATACGTCGCCATGCATGGATACTCCCTGCTCGGGGGAGTCACAAGGGGCGTTTGGTTGTTCGCATCGCTTTTTGCCCCTTTGCATATTTGTCTCAGTTGGGCCTGGTTGAGTATATGCAGACAAAAAATCATCATCTGCATTTAGTTTGGTTGCCTGCATCCCCTCTTCCTGCATCGTAGCAACGCCTCTACGCACTGTATTTGGTTGCTCGCATTGACTGTGCTCATACTAGTGCACGTTGTTTGGTTGCATACATTGGACATGATTAAGAGTTAACAGCTACACATAATACAGAGTTACACTAGAGTGCCTCGGCGACAGCGGTGGACGGTGGTCGCACCGCCGCGTCCGACACGACGAGCACGGAGTCACTGGCGAGCGATCCCGTCAGCGGCGTGGCGAACTAGTTGCTAGCGTCGTCGCCGCAGAGAAAGTCCGTGTGGAGTAACGAATAGGAGGGTGTTGAGGCAGAAGATGATGAAGAAAAATGCAGTGTGCGCGCGATGGCGGCGTCAGTGTAGTAGGACACGGAGGAGGACGACGAAAAGAACGACGATGGCAACGACGTCAGTGTTGTAGGACGCGAGCGAGGAGGCCGAGAGGAACGACGCCGGCGATGGCTTCAGTGTAGCAGGACATGGGACAGAAGGCAGAGAGGAACGACGACCGCGCGAGTTTAGTAGGACGCGGGAGAGGAGGTTGAGAGGAACAACGCGGCGGTGGCGTTAGTGCAACAGCAACAGAAGAGGAGACCGAGAGGAGCGACGCCGGCGGTGACGCCAGTGTAGCAGGACACAGGAGATGAGGCCGAGAGAAACGACTAGATGGAGAAGATTAAGGAGTATCATTAAAACTGATCACACATATGCATATGTACACTCTATGAGGAAGAGGTAGATCTACTCGTCTACGATCGTCGAAACAGAAAATGTGCAACACGAAAGTCATGTGAAACTACGAGATGAAGTTACTGGTCAAAGGAAATTTCAAACTGTCGGTCGTGCGCGACGAATTTGTCAAAATTCGTCCAAAATAGCTCCGAACATGAACATGAAATTGAACATTTATGGTCGATGAAACTACGAACTGATCGCAAAAATGGAACCATAACATCGATGTGCATCTTTTTCATATAGAGCTTATCTCGAATCGAAGCATCATTGCGTAGATTAGAAGGTGAAAGAGATTATGCAGCCAGAAGACTGCACCACGAGAGCCACCCAGGTGAGCTCTGTTGCATCGGAAGCGGGTTCCCAAGGATGCAAGGATGCAGGCCCAGAGATGCTTTAAGTTTCGTATGGGCCAATTTTTTGATGCAGCCCAACCAACCAAACAGGCTGATTTCTTTCCGTGTGGGCCTGGCTGAGGGTAATGCAGCCTACCAAACGCGTCCAAGCTCAATGTTGATGATGCGGTGTCACGGCATGAAGATGGGGGAGCTGTTGCGATGGTGTGCGGAGATTTTTTTTTTTTGAAACTGTCACCGGGGGGGAAAGACTCCCCACCTGAATATATTTCAAAAAGTATTTTGTTACAAACTAGACAAGGCGGGAAGTAAAATAGTCCCGCCACAAGCCGGCGTGAACTTTGTCCTCCACCTTCTTAAGGCGATGAGACCACAGTGTGAGATCCGCAATGATACCCCTGATAACATCATGGGGTGAGACATCTAAATTCCTAAAGGTTTTAGCATTACGAGGTCCCAAATTTTCCAAATGATAAGAAGAAGAATGAAAGGCCACACTAACTCAGGGAGACCCGGGCGCCCATGGGAGATCTAAAGATCTGCAAAGGGGGCTGAGCAAGGGTGTAGATCAATGGCATCCCAAATGGCACGAGCTGCCGAACAGTGGAAGAAAAGGTGTGCCCGGTCTTCGGGCGCGACCGCGCATCGGGGGCAGGCGGCAGAGTCGATGATGGACTTGCGGTGCAGGTTTGCCCGGGTGTTGAGCCGGTGAAGGTAGAAGAGCCAGCCGAACACCCACACTCGGCTAGGGACACGCGAGTCCCATATATGAGCAAGAGTAGGGTCGGCCAACTGAGAAGCAATCGCGTTGTAGACGCCCTTGGTGGTGAAGGCGGCGCCATTAAGCAGGGTCCTGACGTCGGGGGCACCTGACAGACTGACATCCTGCAACAGTAATCTCAAGGAAGCAAGTTCATTGGAAGCAGTTAAGGTTAGCCGGCTACGCAAGCCCAGATCAATCCCATCCATCATTATAGTGGCTACAAGTGCATTAGGCTTTGTATGGTGTGTAAACAGGGCTGGGAAAGCAATGCACAGGGGTTCAGGGAGAACCCAATGATCTAACCAGAAGAAGGTGGATAAGCCGTCCCCAATGGTCACACACGATATCTCACGAAGAGAATTAAGGTGTCTGAAAATAGCACGACCAAGGAAGGAGGCATTTTTGCCTAACCCTATATGCATTAGAGAATGGTTGAGGATCCAATCCTTCCAAGGAAAAAGAGGGGAATGCAAGAATTTGAATGCAAATTTCAACATAAGGCAAAAGTTTTGTGCTCGCAAGTTTTTGACCCCAAGACCACCAACAAGTTTGGGCATACAGACTCGGTCCCACGCCACCAGACACTTAGCCCCAGAGAAGGAGTCTCGTTAGACCAGAAGAAAATCCTCCTACGCTTGTCTACCTCCTCGAGGACACTCATGGGCAGGGAGAAACACATCATAAAGTAGGTCGGCAGGCTATCAAGGACAGCTGATAGAAGGACAAGACGACCTCCACGAGACAGCAAGAAAGCGCGCCATCCGGCTAGGTAAATATCACAGCGGTCTATAATTGGCTGGAAAGGGAGTTTATGGGGGGAGAGAGGGAGGCCGAGGTATTTTTTGGGGAAAGCTGCAATTTCGGCGCCCAGAGTGTTTGCCATTTGAGAGGCAAGGTCAGGGTCGACGTTAATAGGGACTACCGTGGTTTTTTGGAAATTGATCGAGAGGCCAGTGGCAAGCGAGAAGTCGTCAACGATGCATTTGAGGTGGGTTACTGCATTCGTTTCAGCTTTGATAATAATTAACGTGTCGTCTGCGTATTGCGGAGATTCAAATGCCCACTATGTGGGATCTTCCGATGTCACCTTCGCCGGAATTATTGACGCTCCAGTGCTTGAGGCCATTGCTTGCTGTGGGAGGCCCTAGCGCTGGCGCAAGACCTCTGTCTACCCAATATCATGGTATGTTCGGACTGCCAGGTGGTTGTAGGAGATATTGCTCAAGGCACAGGTGGACAACGTGCAGCTATTATCAAAGAAATAAGAGCCAGGGGTGGATGGTTTTAACTCCTGTAATTTCATTTATGAAAGTAGAAACTCAAATGTAGAGGCAGATAATCTAGCTAAGTATTCCTTTAATCTAGCACCTGGCTGACATGTTTGGCTGTTACAGCCTCATGATATTGTAACTATACCCTGGGACATCGCTATTCAATAAAGGAGTATAGTTTCCCCTAAAAAAACATACGTCCATCGTTGAATATATTTTTTCCACCAAATCATGTATATTGCCCATTTAAGAGATTTCAGTTACATCACCCGTCGTTCGCATGTCGAACGAAGAGTCACTCTTCGTCCACGCCCTGACAGGTTGTGCCGATGACCATAAATCAAGGAGGGGATTTACTGTTTTTTTTTAAACGAAGACACAAAATTTGTCTCATCAATTTATTGTATTATTTGGACAAACTTAATTTCACAGGGTTCTCGCAAGCAATCTACAGTGTCTCGCTCTGACGCTCTAGCACATAGGCTAAGTACAAGGCTATAACCAATGGGACAGCTCAAACTACTTGGGTGCAGTCGCTTCTCAATGAGCAAAGCATTACCCCCTCCAGGCGGGAAATGCCCTTTGGTTCCTGGGTGTATATACACCTGATATGGAAATAAAATTAATAATTAAAAAAATCAAACAAGTTTAGAAGATTTTTTAGAATAAACTTGACTTTCTTTTGCACTAGTATATAAATTTTCACGAATAAAAAACCAGCATTGACTTCAGGGCAAAAAAACAAAATTTATTGCTATTACAGGTCACTATTGAAAATATTTTGGCCGAAAATTTTGTTTCTTGAAATGAAGTCAACGGGGTCGTTTTTCTTTTGTGAAATTGTTTTTACAAGTACAATGGAAGGTCAAGTTTATTTCAAAAATGTTCTCAGAATTTTTTGAATTTTTATTTAATTACTAATTTTTTTTCATATATGGTGTATATACACCCATAGACTAAATGTTCCAGTCCCGCTCCGGGCCTCCTATGTTGTGGTGTGATAATCTGGGCGACATATAATTTTTTTATTTTTTAGAAAAGGAGGATATACCATCGGCCTCTGCATCTGGGCGATGCATGTAGCCATTTTATTAATTATTCACAAAGACCTTACGAAGTAATAATACATCAGTAAATCTGAAGCTACCATCTTGGCAACACCTGTCGCTACTCATATCCCTTTGATGAAGGGGTGACGAATGTTCGACCCGAATACCAAACAGACATCGCACCAAAGCGTAACATCTAAAGCCGAACAAAGCTCGAACAAAGCTCACCGAAGTTGATTTTCATTTTTACCAGAGAGAAGGTTGCTCTAGGCGCTCTCGAGATGTCCGCTTTGTGTCTTCCGCTGATCAAGTTTCTGAGGATTTACTAAACGAGCCACTAAGGTGATGCTTTGATGGATTACGTCGCAATCTTAGCCTTGTAACATGCTGATATTGAGAGGGGTGTTAGGATATGTATGCCCATTAACATATTGCCGCATGACCAGTTGTGATCACGATTTGATCCCCACGGTCTGTCGTAATCCTGTATACCATCAAGCATCGTCGTATTAGTAATACCAATACGGCCGGATGGGATTGGCTGCTCGAAACATATATAGGCCCTGTTTGTTTCAGCTTCGCTTGGATTAAAATAAACTATGGATTCGCTTCAGTGTCAAAGCTGATTCAGCTTCACCACCGAAGTACACTTTGAGGTGCTTCAGGAAATTGCACTAAAAATGGCCCAAAACCAGATTCAGCTTCACTGGCAAAGCTGATTTCAAATAGCCGTTTGTTTTAGATTTCAGATTCAGCTTCACTGGTAAAGCTGAATCTGCTCCCTGAAGCTGAAACAAACAGGGCCATAAACATATACTATCAGATAGAGCACGTTGACTAACACAAACTAGATAAGCAACCCCTAACGAGAATCATGAATGCGATCGGCGAGTGAAAGCGATGGATGCATTTGGAGTGCAGCTAGCCACGTCAACATTACCATTGCTTGTCTGACTGACCAACTGGTGTAGAACTTCCATTTTATTAGGGCATGGATGTCACCTTCCCCGCCGGTAGGAGACATTACTATCACACACAATGACAATGTAGAAGCACAACTGCACAAGTGCTGAATTCCAATTAACGGAGAGCACGTGAACACACAAACCCAAACATATTCGCGGTGTGGATGAGACTGTCAACGCAGCGGACGCGATCGTACTAAGTTGCGTACAAAGCGGCCTACTTACAAGTCAAAGTCAGACATGCATGCGTACGTACTTGCAGCAGCCTGCGTGTAAACAAGGGCAGTACCCCACCCCGGCCCAGCGGCGGCTACAAGCCTATAAAACCACGCACTGCCGTGCCAGTGCCACCACGTCTCGGCGATCAATCCATTAACTCTGTGCTAGAGCTCAAAAACCGCAGACTCCCCGCCCAGCTATAGACAAGCGCGCGCCCCGACCGAAGGCATGGCCGGCACCGTCGAGGACAGCGGGAACACCGCGCCGTCGTCTCCGGCCGGGCTCCGCGGCGCCAACCTAGCCCTGAGGGTGCTGCTGTTCGCCGTCTCGCTGTCGGGGCTCGTCTTGCTGGTCACCGCCAAGCAGACGGAGATCGTGCCCCTGGTCCTGACGCCGCCGTTCAGATTCGGGCCGGTCCCCGCCCAGTTCAAAGACTCGCCGGCGCTCATGTACGTGAGTCGATCGTCATGTCATACGTACCTCCTCTCCTACGGGGATTAATAAGCTTCCACGTTGGTACGTACGGTGGATATAATAACATGGACTGTTGACGCTTATGGTGTACCCTGTCTACGTGTGGTTTGCAGTTATCTTCTCGTGGCGCTGTGCATGACGAGCTTGTATAGCCTTCTGACGGCCGCCAGCTCCGTCAAGTCCATGTCAAGCTCGGCTTCCTGTGCCAAGGGGATCTTCATCCTCATTCTGCTTGATGTGGTGAGTATCTTGTACATGAACTACTACCTTGAATGAATTGTTCTCACATGTGTAGTCACTAACAATCCTATATATAACATTAACCATGGCAGGTTTACGCGGGCATCATGGCGTCGGCGACCGGCACGGCGGGGGCCGTGGCCTGGGTGGGGCTGAAGGGGAACTCCCACACTCGGTGGAACAAGATCTGCAACATCTACGACAAGTTCTGCCGCCACATCGGCAGCGCCACGTGCCTCGGCCTCATCGCATCCATCGTCCTCGTCCTCCTCGTCGTCCTCAACGCCTACTCCCTCTACCGGAGAAGCCGCTGATCGAACCAGGCGTCCAGCCCCACTCCCTCCTCCGGCTGGCGGGACAAATTTCATGTGCCCTGCATCTCATCCGTCGGCTTTGGTGAGCTTTGCCGGCCGGTGCTCAGTTGTATATAAAATGCTAGTGCGTGTTCCTGTGGATGTGGAGTGCTCTACGATATGCGTGTGTGCATGCGTGTACATGTGCGTTGACGTTTATACTTGTTTGTTTCTACAACACGTTGCTTTGTGACAGTAAGCACGACTTTTATCTGTCAAAATCACTATTCTAACCTTTGTGGCATAGTTTAGCATGATTTAGCCCCGTTTTAAAAAAAAAAACGGATTTGACCCTTTTGCTATCGCTATCGCCATCGACGGTAGGATTTAACGTGCTACCAACAGGGTCTATGACGGTAGGAACCTAGTCGCTGTCACGGCACTCGCTGACGTGGACAACTGGTTAGCACATTAAACCCTACGCCAGCGTCCTTGGCGGTAGGCACCTAGAGGGGGTAAGTGAATGGGGGCTTGGGTGGGCGGTAGGGCATGTAACCCTACCGTCAACGTCCCTAACGGTAGGGTACAAAACTTAGCCCAAAACGGTACTGGAAGTTCTCGTGCGTTTCTGCGGGCGGTAGGGCATGTAACCCTACCGCCAAGGACCTTGGTGATAGGCCCATGTAGCCACTCGAGAGCTCATTTACCATTTTGTCTAGCACACAATTGACATCAAATAGCAATATAATTCAGTATAACAGTAACATTCAAATTCCATCACACAACAATTTGATCACAAATAGTTCAACATACCAACTTCAACATAGGGTGTTCAACATACAAAGTTCAACACGACCAAATAGAAGGTTCTCAAATATTACATAGCAAGCAGGTGTCAATATTACTTTCTTCCCCTCTTGCTTAGACGATCCTCAGCTCTCTTTGTGCGACCCTCATCTGGTTTGAGACCGCCTCCAGCACACTCTCTCTGGAAAGGCGATGGACTATAAGGATCCTCTACATGCCCCCTCCTCATTTGGGATGGCTGAGTGATTGGAGGTCCATCTGGCAGTTGTGACATGTTGATCTCGTTGTAGTCCTCGTCCCGTGGATCCAGTTCATCGTCATTCTCCTCCTCTTCCTCGAATTCCTCCACTTGTTGAGACAAGGCGACATGGCTAGAGGAGGAGGAGGAGGCCCCCATTGCATGTGCGAGACGGCGCACGCGGTATCGAAGCAAAACCACCCCAGAGATGTGGCCCCGGTCGCGCATGCGCCCCACTCGCCATGGACCCCCGAGCAAAAACGTCCGAGTACATACCAGACGCATAGGTCCGACGGACAGGAGCATGCCATGGAGCCATCGGCGCGGGGCGCAGTCGGATAGACTCGACGCACGCCCTTCTTGGTGCAACCAAACCAGCCCGTTGGGTGGCGAAGAGGCTGACAGGCGGGTCTGACTGACCCCTCGCGCGCGGGCAGGCGTGCGAGACGCCGCACGCGTGCGACATGAGCCACCACATGATGATTGTCCCGCGCGAGCCCTCGGTCCACCCGTCATGGACCACCCACCCGGGTCTCCCGGGTGCTCGCCGTCCGGGCAGATCGGACGGCGCGGTCTGCTAGTTGTGAGCTGCGTTGGGATTTTCCCCGAAGAGGAAGGGTGAAGCAATATAGTAGCGATAAGTATTTCCCTCAGTGAGAACCAATGTTATCGAACCAGTAGGAGAACCAAGCAAATCTTAGTCAAGCAATACCTACACACACAAGAGCAAATACTTGCACCCAACGTGGGCAAGAGGGTTGTCAATCCCCTTGAACTTGTTACTTGTAAGGATTAAATATGATAGTGATAGATGTATAAATTGAAAAGTAAATAAAAACTAAAATAATTGCAGCAAGATAAATTAGGATTTTCTAATATGATAAAGGTAGACCCAGGGGCCATAGTTTTCACTAGAGGCTTCTCTCTCGAAACATAGCATACGGTGGGTGAACAAATTACTGTTGGGCAATTGATAGAAAAGTGCATAGTTATGACGTTATTCATGACAATGATCATGTATATAGGCATCACGTCTGTGACAAGTAGACCGAAACGATTCTGCATCTACTACTATTACTCCACTTCGAGAGCGCTTCTATGCTTTCCTCTCTACTTATTAAGTTCATAACAAATAGAGTAATGCATGAGGTATGATGACATGATGTAGACAGAATAAACTCAAGCAATATGAATAAACCTCATCGTTTTAACCTTAATGGCAACAATACAAATATGTGCCTCGCTACCCCTTCTGTCACGAGGTGAGGACACCGCAAGATTGAACTCATTACAAAGCACCTCTCCGACTGAAGATAAATCAATCTAGTTGGCCAAACTAAACGGATAGATCGGAGAGAAATACAAAGCTATAACAATCATGCATTATAAAGTTCAGAAAAGACTCAATTGTTTTCAATGAATAATCTGATCATAAACCCACAATTCATCGGATCCCAACAAACACACCACAAAAGAAGATCGAGGAGAACTGGGAGAGGTGACCGAGGTTGATGCGGATAGCGAAGGCAGAATCTGGGGTGAGTCCATTAGGATTAGAGTTAAACATGATGTTGATGAACCCCTACGTAGCAAGCTAGAGTTCCATGATTATGGGGAGAATGTTGTGTACCGCCTCAATGTAAAATATGAGAGGCTCCCCCGTTTCTGTAGTTTCTATGGGCATCTTGGGCATGGTCAACGCAAATGTAAGCTGCCGGCGAACCTCCAGAAGATGAGGTTCTCGGCGGTGCTGCGTGCCTCCCCTTTCAAGAGAAGCAGTAGTCGTGGGGGTTTCGTTGTTCCAGAGGCAGCCAGACGCTTCTTGCACTTTGATTCTGAGGCCAAGGGAGAAGCAAGATCAGCTCCACCGAAGCTCGCTACAGAGAAGTACAGAGAGATACCTGATGAAATCCTGGCTGATCCACTTGTACAGGAAGCAATTGCTGCAGTGAGTGCCATCAAACTCGGTCCGGAGAGGGAGGACAGAATCAGGCCAAACCTGATGATCAAGGATCCTACATATGTAGGAACAGCACAGATGCATCCAGGAGTTGGGAACCCCATCGTCAGTACACCCCCGCTAGATGCAGGCAAGATGCACGCTGCTGGACAGGGCGGCAAGGGCAGCGCCAACACCCCAGAATTTCCACCGGGGTTTGAACCTGTCCCCAGGTCGTCCAACAAACTCATGATGATTGCTCCCGCCCTGGATCCGTCAGTGCCAGAGAAGGTGTCTGTTGTCAACAAGGTAGACTGTGAGATGCTGCCGACAGCTAAAGATGGGTATGTGAAGGAGCAGCTGCAGGTGGGCATTGCAAACCAGGAAGGTATGGTGGATAACATAGATCAGCAGCCTGGTAATGTTGTTGAAACTGAACCAGTAAAGGGCGAGTCAAAGGTGGCAAGGAAAGAGCAAGGAAGGAAGAAACAAGGGGAGAAAAACAAATCAACTGCATCAGTGCTGGGCAAGAGAGGAGAACGCAAACACGATGGGGTCCACAGATATATACAAGAAGAAGAGGGGAGCTGATGAACAGAAGGATCAGGTGGAACTTGGGACAGTGAAAGTCTTGGAAGCAACCGGGCCAGGGGCTCCCGGGGAACTGATGGACGCGGATGTTGGAGTCCGTCAGGAGCCATGAAGATCCTTAGCTGGAACTGCCGGGGGCTGGGACAACCCCGGACAGTTCAAGAGCTAGTATGCTTGGTGAGCACACACTGTCCGTCGATCGTCTTTCTTTCAGAAACTAGGCAAAATAAAGAGCGGGTGAGTAGCCTTAGGTGGAGGCTAGGTCTTAAGAACTGCTTGTTGCATGATGGTGTAGGGAAACGAGCAGGAATTGCTCTGTACTGGGATGAATCAGTTGAAATAAAAAAGCTTTCAGTTGGCCCACGCTATATTGATGTGTTAATTCGTAATAACCCAAATGAGCAATGGTGGAGGGGCACCTTTGTGTATGGGGAGCCAAGGGCACACGAGAGAGTCCATATGTGGAACCTCTTGAGGAGAATTAGGTATAACTCACATGCACCATGGCTTGCAATTGGGGACTTCAATGAAACACTTTGGCAAAGTGAGCACTTCTCTGTATCTAAGAGGTCGGAGAGAAATATGGCAGCATTCAGAGAGGTGCTGGACTGGTGCAACCTGCAAGATCTGGGCTACCGGGGCCCGGGTTGGACATATGATAATAAACAGGACGGTAGGAACAACGTCAAGGCGAGGTTGGACCGGGCGGTGGGGACACCTTGCTGGAGCACTCGGTTTCAGAATGCGCATGTAGAGCACATATGCTCTACCAAGCCAGACCACCTGCCGGTGCTACTCTGCTTTGGAAAGAAACTCGAGTACAGAAGGAAGAAGGAGTTCAGTTACGAAGCTCTATGGGAAAGAGAAGAGACCCTGCAGTCTACGGTAGAGGAGAATTGGAAAGGCACGGGTCAGGCTACTAGTTTACAAGGTATCCAGGATAAACTTTGTATTATGCAAAAGTGCCTATGTACTTGGAGCAAGGAGAGACTTCAGGTTCTCATGAACAAGTTATTTGCAGAAGAGACTTCAGGTTCTCATGAACAGACCTGTAAGTGCTGCAAATGACAGAGAAATCAAGAAATTAGCTGCAGAACTGGATGAGGTACTACCGAGGGAAGAAATCTGGTGGCACCAGCGTTCAAGAACTACGTACTTGCGGGAAGGGGACAGAAACACGGATTGGTTTCACCGCCAAGCTACCTGGAGGAAAAAGCAAAACACCATACTGAAACTGATGAAGGAGGACGGACAGTGGGTAGAGCAAAAGGAGGAGCTACAGAAAATGTCAACAGATTTTTTCAAAGAGCTATTTACTGAGGACAAGAATGTTAACCCGCAAGAGTTGCTAAGCATGTTCACTGAACTAGTCAGCCAGGAAATGAATGATGATCTTGAAAGGGAGTTTACTGTAAACGAAATTAGTGATGCACTATTCCAGATCGGTCCCTTGAAAGTCCCTGGCCCGGACGGGTTTCATGCAAGATTTTATCAGAGAAATTGGGCCGTACTAAAAGAAGAGGTAGTACAAGCGGTGAAGAAATTTTTTGTGGATGGTATAATGCTAGAGGGGTTGAACGACACGGTCATCGTTCTAATTCCTAAAAGTAATGACCCAAAAAACTTGAAAGACTTCCGTCCCATTAGTTTGTGCAATGTCATCTATAAGGTGATTTCTAAATGCTTGGTAAACCGGCTGCGGCCGCTCCTAGATGAACTCATATCGGAGACCCAGAGTGCCTTCATCCCAGGAAGGATGATCACGGACAATGCTTTGATTGCATTTGAGTGCTTTCATAAGATCCACCACAGCAAAATTTCACAAAATACACACTGCGCTTATAAGCTCGACCTCGCCAAAGTGTATGACAGAGTTGACTGGAACTTCCTAGAGGGGGTTTTGGAGAAGTATGGGTTCAGCAAAAAATGGGTTTCCTGGGTCATGGTGTGTGTGCATTCCGTCAGATATACTGTGAAATTCAACGGAGAGTTGTTGGAGCAGTTTAAGCCATCGAGAGGCCTTCGCCAAGGTGACCCTCTAAGCCCATACTTATTCCTGTTTGTTGCAGAGGGCTTATCACGAATCCTACGGAAAAAGGTTGCGGATGGAAATATTCTGCCGATTAAAATAGCCCGTGGGAGCCCAGGTATCTCGAATCTGTTGTTTGCGGATGATAGCCTATTGTTCTTCAAAGCCTCGATTGATCAAGCAAAGGTGATAAAGCGAGCACTAAACATATTCCAGAATGGTACTGGCCAGCTTTTAAGCACAAGCAAGTGTTCTCTGCTTTTTAGTGAGAAGTGCCCGAGTGCCATCCAAACCGGCATCAAAGATGTCTTAGAGGTGGAATCCTCTACTTTTGAAAGCAAATACCTTGGTCTCCCCACACCGGAAGGAAGGATGAAGGAAGAGAATTTCCAACCCATAATGGAAAGGTTCATGAAAAGGTGCAATAATTGGTCGGGGAGACACATGTCTTTTGCGGCTAAGGAGGTGCACGTAAAATTAGTAGTCCAGGCTCTGCCAACCTTCACAATGGGCGTATTCAAGATACCAGTAGGGTTCCGTGAGAAATACGAGAAGCTAATACGAGAGTTCTGGTGGGGAGAGGACGAGGGGAAGAGAAAGGTTCATTGGATGGCATGGGATAGAATCATGAAGCCGAAGAGAGGAGGAGGAATTGGTTTTAGAGACATGCATATGTTCAATCAGGCTTTGTTGGCCAGACAAGGGTGGAGATTGATACAGTACCCGGATAGTTTATGCGCAAGAGTGCTCAAATCAAAATATTACCCTAATGGGGAATTGCTGGACACGGTGTTTGCAGCTGATGCTTCCCAGTCTTGGAAAGGTATTGAGTTCGGTCTTGAGCTTCTTAAGAAAGGGCTAATATGGCGAGTGGGAAATGGCAAGAACATCCAGGTCCAGAGAGATCAATGGATACCGAGAAACGAGGGCCTCAAAGTGGCCAGCTTAAGATGCAGGTCGAGGACTAGATGGGTTAACCAACTCATTAACCCCATAACTAGGAGCTGGAACCAAGCGCTTATAAACAGGATTTTTAGCCCTTTTGATGCAGTGGAGATCCTCAACATCAGGATCCCAAATGAAGAAGTGGAGGACTGTGTCACATGGCATTATGAAAAGTCCGGTACGTTCACGGTGAGAAGTGCTTACAAGCTAGCTATGCAGGATAAGAGAACCGGCTCTCAAACGTCTAGCTCATCAGCAACAATCGATGATCGGAGTAGTTGGGACCTCATTTGGAAAGCTAGAATCCCATAAAAGGTTAAAAAAATCGCATGGATGGTGGCCACCAATACTCTGGCAACCAAGATAAACAAGTGCAAACGCACGCTAGTTATTGATAATACCTGTGACATATGTGGCAATGCGGAGGAAAACGAATACCATGCGGTTGTGTCGTGCACAAAGAGCACTGCCCTCCAGCAAGCGATGAGATCCCACTGGGGGTTGCCGAAGGAAAATGCATTCTGGTACACGGGGGAGGACTGGCTGCAGGGTTTGCTGAATGTTTGTGATGAGGCCATGCGTAACAAAATCCTCCTCCTGCTATGGCGTGCATGGCACCTAAGGGAAAATATAGTGCATGGGAATGGAAAAGAAACAATCTCGGGTTCTGTAGCATTCTTGATCAGATACGAGGAAGAAATCAGATCAGCATATGACACAACGGTAAACGGGAAAGCTGTAAGTTGTTAGACTCTTTTTGGGGATCCAAAACCGCCTCAACCTGAACCCATCACACTGTAGTGGACTCCCCCTCCTGCCGGAGTGGCGAAGTTAAATACAGATGCTGCATTCGAGGCTGCTACTGGAGTGAGTGCGTGTGGGGCTATTGCAAGAAACTATCAAGTCCGGGTCTTCTTCTCGATAGGACAGGCACTGAATCAGTGTACATCAGTGGAGGAGGCAGAAGGAATGTCGATGCTGCTTGGCTTGCGTGAACTAGCAAAGCTTTTCAATGGAGATATCGAGGTAGAGGTGGACTGCCTCTCCTTGGCCAACGCGCTGTCTCCAGGCTCCACAAACAGATCCCCCCTTTTCCCAATCATTGCAGACATCAAAGCTGCGTTGCGTGGGTTCAGATCTCACAAGATTGGCTGGATCAAGAGGGATCAGAATAAAGCCGCCCATCTCCTGGCAGCACACATTAGGAATGTTGGCGACTATTTCCACCTGGGTTTAGCGCCAAGTGAACTGAAGGAGACCCTAGAAGCTGATTGTAACATGGATGTCTAACCCTGTTTGGGTGTTTCTCAAAAAAAAGATTACATCGGATAGAACTCCATGGAGATCATGGAGAACTTTGTATTGAAGATCAAAGAGAGAGAAGAAGCCATCTAGGTACTAGCTATGGACCCGTAGGTCTGTGGTAAACTACTCACACTTCATCGGAAGGGCAGCAAGGTTGATGTAGAAGCCCTCCGTGATCGATTCCCCCTCCGGCAGATCACCGGAAAATGCCTTCAGATGGGATCGTGGAAGAACAGAAGCTTGCAGCGGCGGAAAAGTTATTTGGGGTGTCTCTCTGTTGGTTTTGGGATTTATGGGAATTTATAGAAGTGGAATTAGGTCAAACGAAGCAGCGTCAGACCCACGAGCTCAGGTGGCGCCCCCCAGGGGCACACCAGGTGAGCTCGTGGCTCTCCCATAGGGTTTCTGGCCTCCTCCAGAACCTTCTAGGGTCCCTTCTGGTCCAGAAAAAATCATCGTAAAGTTTCATCACGTTTGGACTCTGTTTGATATTGATTTTCCGATAAGCAAAAAACAGCAACTGGCACTAGGCACTGGGTTAATAGGTTAGTTCCCAAAAATGATATAAAATTGCATATAAAGCATATATAATATCGAAGATTGATAATATAATAGCATGAAACAATCAAAAATTATAGATACGTTGGAGACGTATCGCATCCCCAAGCTTAATTCCTGCTCGTCCTCGAGTAGGTAAATGATAAAAATAGAATTTTTGATGTTGAATGCTACCTAGCATGTTTATCATGTAATCTCTCTTATGGTGTAAATATTGAGAAACGACGAAGTAATTAATATCAACATAATAATATCTGATAACCCACAAGTATAGGGGATCGTTTGTAGCCTTTTTTGATAAGAGTATCGAACCCAACGAGGAGCTAAAGGTAGAATTAATATTCTCTCAAGTTCTATCGACCACCGATACAACTCTACGCACACCAACGTTTGCTTTACCTAGGAACAAGTAATAAAAGTAGAAGTACTTTGTAGGTGTAGTAGGATAAGTTTGCAAGATAATAAAGAACGTGAAAATAAAAATTAGGTGCTGTTCTAATAAAATTACAATTAAGTTAGTATAACGAGTGTTGAAAAGTGGTGGTAGGATTTGCGGAATTGTCCCTAAGCAATTGGCTAAGTTACTAGACCGATAGCAAGTTTTTATGTGGGAGAGGCCACTGCTAGCATGTCATCCCTTACTTGGAATTCCATGCACTTATGATTGGAACTATTAGCAAGCATCCGCAACTACTAATGTTCATTAAGGTAAACCCAACCATAGCATTAAGATATATTGGTCCCCCTTCAATCTCGTATGAATCAATTTCTATGGTAGGAAGAAGTTTCCGTCACTCTTGCCCTCCAATGCATAGTCCTATCAACATACAACTAACCCTATGGTGTGAACCACGCGCGCTCTCATATGATGGGCACCAAAGGACAACAACATAACCACAAGCAATTTAAACCAATCATAGCAATTCACCAATCACCCATAGGACAACAAAAATCTACTCAAACATCATAGGATGGCAACACATCATTGGAAAATAATATGAAGCATAAAGCACCATGTTCAAGTAGGGGGTACAGTGGGTTGCGGGAGAGTAGACCGCTGAAAATAGATAAGGGAAGGTGATGGAGGTGTTGATGAAGATGACGGAGTTGTTGGAGTAGATCGCCGCCACACGATGATTGCCCCGGCGGCGTTCCGGCTCTACCGGGAGAGAGGGGGAGAGAGCCCCCCTCCTTCTTCTTCTTCCTTGGCCTCCCCCCTAGATGGGAGGAGGGTTTCCCCTCTGGTCCTTGGCCACCATGGCTCCCGGAGGGCAGGAGCCCCTCCGAGATTAGACTCTCTCTCTCTCTCTCTCTGTTCTCTTCTGTTTCGCGTTCCTGTTTTCTGGCCCTTCACCGTTTCTTATATTCCCGGAGATCCGTAACTCCGATTGGGCTGAAATTTTGAGGGGATTTTTCTCCAAAAATTATCTTTCTTGCAGCGAAAGAAGGACCCCAACCGACGTTCGAGAGAGTCACAAGGCAACACGGTGCGACCCCCCGTGGGCCGCCCCCTTGTTGCCTTGTGGCCACCTCGGGCACCGTCTTGCGTTGATTCTTCTTCCTAAAAATCACATATATTCCAAAATAATTCTCCGTAAAAATTTATCATGTTTGCACTTCGTTTGATATGGATTTTCTGCGAAACAAAAAATAAGCAGAAAACAGGAACTGGCACTGGGCACTGGATCAATATGTTAGTCCCAAAAATAAAATAAAATGTTGCCAAAAGTATGTGAAAGTTGTAGAATATTGGCATGAAACAATCCAAAATTATAGATACGATGGAGACGTATCAGCATCCCCAAGCTTAATTCCTGTTCGTCCTCGAGTAGGTAAATGATAAAAAGATAATTTTTGATGTGGAATGCTACCTAGCATAATCTTGATCAAGTAATCTAATCATGGCATGAATATTAGGATACGAGTGATTCAAGGCAATAGTCTATCAATTTGATATTGAAACAATAATACAAAACATGCATGTATTTCATCATTGCCTTTCATAATAATGAAGCTAAAGGAAACAACCTCTATACACTTAGTTGTGGTAAGCTTGACACGCTCGTTCTTCCCTGCATGGATATATCAAATCAAGAGTACCCCGGTGCCAAACCAAGCAATTGGATCATATTTTTTAATGCGCTTCAGCATTTTCAACTTCACGCAATACATGAGCGTGAGCCATGGATATAGCACTATGGGTGGAATAGAATGTGGTGATAGAGATCAATAAGGGAAGTCAAAAAGGAAGATAGTCTCGCATCGATGCGGCTAATCAACGGGCTATGGAGATGCTCATCGATTGATATCAATGCTAGGAGTCGGGATTGCCATGCAACGGATGCACTAAGAGCTATAAGTGTATGAAAGCTCAACGGAAACTTAGTGGGTGTGCATCCAACTTTCTTGCTCATGAAGACCTCGGGCATTTGAGGAAGCCCATCATCGGAATATACAAGCCAAGTTCTATAATGAAAAATTCCCACTAGTATATGAAAGTGACAACTCTGGAGACTCTCTATATGAAGTACATGGTGCTACTCTGAAGCACAAGTGTGGTAAAAGGATAGTAACATTGCCCCTTCTCTCTTTTCCTCTCATTTATTATTATTATTATTATTATTATTATTCTTTTTTCCTTTTTTTGGTGGGCTCTTTTTGGCCTCTTCTTTTTTCTTTTTTCTTTTTTTTTTAATTTTTCATCCGGAGTCTCATCCCGACTTGTGGGGGAATCATGGTCTCCATCATCCTTTACTCACTGGGACAATGCTCTAATAATGATGATCATCACACTTTTATTTACTTACAACTCGATAAAAACTATACAGATGACTCTATAGCAATGCCTCTGGCAGTGTACCAGGATGTACAATGATCTAGCGTAGCAAAGATATCAAAAAACGGACAAGCCATGGAAATATCATGCTAGCTATCTTACGATCATGCAAAGCAATATGACAATGAATGCAGGTGAGAAAGGGCAATGCACGGTACCGAAGAGGCTAGCAAATTGCGAAAGGGTGTGAGTGCGTATAATCCATGGACTCACATTAGTCATAAAGAATTCACATACTTATTGCAAAGCCTATTAGCCCTCGAAGCAAAGTACTACTCGCATGCCCCTTGGAGGGATGTTGGGAGGAGTTAACCATCGTGCGCTCCCGGTCCGAACAACACAAAGACTCAATCAATGATAAATCATGCTCCGACCTCACAGCTAATGTCAGTGGCCACCACTTTACATGCGTGAGGATTTACTTGCGTAAAGACTTACTTCCCTTAACAATATTATTAATATTCAACTTTAATTCTTTTACTAGCATGCCCCAATATTACGACCTCAATATCGCAAAACTATTGCAAGGAATCAAACATATCCTATTCAGTGATCTACAAGTTTTATGTAGGATTTTATGACTAACCATGTGAATGACCAATTCCTGTTGACTCTCTAAATAGATATAAGTGAAGCATGAGAGTTTAATTCTTTCTACAAAAGACCATGCTCTAATAAATATAAGTGAAGCAAAAGAGCATTCTACAAATAACGGTTTTCCTATGTAGAGAAACAAGCATCCAAACTTCAAATGATATAAGTGAAGCACATGAAGCATTCTATAAAAAATCACACGACGCTCCAAGAATTTACGCATATCATGTGAACAAAACAAAAACCGAGACATACCGATAATTGTCGAAGAAAGATGGGATGCCTTCCGGGGCATCCCCAAGCTTAGACGCTTGAGTCTCCTTGAATATTTACTTGGGGTGCCTTGGGCATCCCCAAGCTTGAATTCTTGCCTCTCCTTATTCTCCTCATATCGATACCTCCTCGTTCTTCGAACACTTCATCCACACAAAACTTAACCGAACTTTTTATTAGAGGGGTTTGTACATATAACATCAAATCCCATCATGTCCTGCTGTAACATTATTGTATATTTATAATCAAACATTACCCACTGTATGCTATCACAATTCCATGGCTCCCAAGTCAATGGGGCTCAACAAGATTTCAAACATACGCAAATAAAGAAACTATAACAGCAATCTGTGAAAACAGGACAATCTGTAAAGATGCAGATGAAACATATACTTCTGTAACTCCAAAAATTCTGAAAAATTAGGAAAAAATAAAAAACATTCATAGCAGTACTTTGTAAAAATTTCAGAATTTTTGCATGTTCCAGTAAATTATGAAAATTCAAGCACTACAGAAAAAGTTTCTGTTTTTTCACAGCACACACCAAACAAGCAATTTAAACATCCTAAAGGTAAATCTTGGCACATTATTTTTATAATATAATGGATTTGTACAAGGGGATAATTATTTTTGTTGAAAAGTTTCTGTAATCAAGGTTCACAAAGTTTCCACGGGCATGAACAAAGTTCAAGGCTAGCCCCCACTTCCACCTTGCCGATCTGTCTCACTTTCACTTTTCTTTTTGAAAAAGTATTAGGTTCCCCTCTATATTTTTTTGTTTTTAAATATTTTAAAAGCACACAACAGAATAAAATGACTCTCTAAAACTTTCGGGTTGTCTCCCAGGGAGCGCTTTCTTTAAAGCCATTAAGCTAGGCATAAAGTGCTCAAGTAATCGATCCACCCGGATCCCAAGGTATATCAAAGCCAATTTTAATTAACAATGATTTGTAATTTAATAGTGAGCACAAAGCAACATATATCATGCAATGATGAAGTCTAACTCTCTTCCTATGCATCGGCATGTCATAAAAGAACAATTCATGCACACATAATAAAGGCCGATACATAGTATAAGTAGTTTCTTGCAATTTTATCATATTGGAAACATAGAGAGGTGGAGATGTAGTTCCTCTATCATAATAATTGCAATTAGGAGCAGCAAGCACATGCATATTATATCCATCAAAATCATCATGTGTAATAGTAAAACGCAACCCATCAATATAACCCTTAATAAGAGCAAACTTCTCCGATATAGTGTAGTTGGGGGAATTCAAAAATATAATAGGACTATCATGTGTGGGTACAATAGCAACAACTTCATTCTTAACATAAGGAACTGTAGCAAGTTCATCTCCATAAGCATCATTCAAATTGGCATCACGGCCACAAGCATAGCAAGCATCAATTTCTTCAAAAAGGGATATTTCAAACGAATCCAAGGGATCATAGCAATCATCCTTCGGTAAGCACGAAGGGAAATTAAACAATGTATGAGTTGACGAGTTACTCTCATTAGAAGGTGGGCACGGATAGGTAATCCGCTCTTCCTCCTTTTGTTCTTCGCTCTCCTCGTCATCTATTTCATCTAATGAGCTCACAGTTTCAGCAATTTCTTCTTCCATAGGTTCCTGCAAAACATCAGTCTCTTCTTGGAGAGCGGAGGAGTCCTCAATATATTCTTTAACATAAGCATTAGAAGCATAGTTTTCATAGCAATATTTAAGTATGTCAAAAAATTTAGATTTGTCAAGAGTAGCATCATACTTTTCAATCAAAGAAGCAATTTCATAGGAACCCTTAAAAGAAACAAATTCTTCAATTTGTTCAATATCATAGTAACTATAAACACCTTTGGCATAAGAATATAAGATTCCATTATCATTAAACTCACATTGGTAGGAAAGGTGTTTTTTAGGGTCTTCAGAACAACAAGTAAAATCATATATTTCGCATAAATTCCAAGCATAGCATTGCAAACAATTAATTTGATACCTTAAAAGTTTCCCTTTTTGAGACAAGCGGTATTGGTGGTAAAACCGGCAGACCTCGAGGTAGGGGGTCCCGAGCTGTGGATCTCGGATCGGTGGTAACAGGAACGAAGGAGACAGTGTTTACCCAGGTTCGGGCCCTCTCGAAGAGGTAATACCCTACGTCCTGCTCTGATTATATTGATGATGAAGTATCGAGTACAAGCTTGATCTACCTCGAGATCGTAAGAAGAGATCTAACCCTAAGGCTAGGCGAATGGTAATTGTGATTCGGTCCCCTCTACGGGCTAAACCATTTGGCTTATATACATGCCAGATAGGGCATCTAGGATTATATGGTCGGTATCCAGGGACGTGCTTGGAGGCGGTAGGAGATGTCTTGGAGTATACGTCAAGTCTTCGGTAGGCGCAGTCTTGATCACGTCCAGGCGTGTAGCTTCCGGAGTCCATCTGAATGAGACGGAGGGCCCTCCCGAGGACTATGGGACGACTAGATTGGCACCCCCTAGTCCAGGACACCGTCAAGCGGTGTCGCACAAAATAAGCATGCTCATCTAATGATTTTCCCTCAACTAAGCTAGTTGGGTTTTCAGCATGAGCACAAAGGGTTCAAAGATGATCCAAGTAGAAAGCTTCAGCAGTGTGAAAGATTTTGGGTGGTTCTTCAACCATTGGGTTAGCAAGTACAACTATTTATTTTGGTATTTTACGTTTCCTACCCATAACTAAAGATAGAAAACAAGAGCACAAAATAAAAACTACTTAGAGATAAAGCAAACAAGCACACACAAGAATATTCCCCCTACGCGATTGCTCCCCGGCAACGGCGCCCGAAAAAGTCTTGATAACCCACAAGTATAGGGGATTGTTTGTAGCCTTTCTCGATAAGTAAGAGTGTCGAACCCAACGAGGAGCTAAATGTAGAATTAATATTCTCTCAAGTTCTATTGACCACCGATACAACTCTACGCACACCAACGTTTGCTTTACCTAGGAACAAGTAATAAAACTAGAAGTACTTTGTAGGTGTAGTAGGATAAGTATGCAAGATAATAAAGAACGTGAAAATAAAAATTAGGTGTTGTTCTAATAAAATTACAATTAAGTTAGTATAGCGAGTGTGTACAAGTGGTGGTAGGATTTGCGGAATTGTCCCTAAGCAATTGGCTAAGTTACTAGACCGATAGCAAGTTTTTATGTGGGAGAGGCCACTGCTAGCATGTCATCCCTTAGTTGGAATTCTATGAGCTTATGATTGGAACTATTAGCAAGCATCTGCAACTACTACTGTTCATTAAGGTAAAACCCAACCATAGCATTAAGATGTATTGGTCCCCCTTCAATCCCGTATGAATCAATTTCTATGGTAGGAAGAAGTTTCCGTCACTCTTGCCCTCCAATGCATAGTCCTATCAACATACAACTAACCCCATGGTGTGATCCACGCGCGCTCTCATATGATGGGCACCAAAGGAAAGCAACATAACCACAAGCAATTTAAACCAACCATAGCAATTCACCAATCACCCATAGGACAACAAAAATCTACTCAAACATCATAGGATGGCAACACATCATTGGAAAATAATATGAAGCATAAAGCACCATGTTCAAGTAGGGGGTAGAGCGGGTTGCGGGGGAGTGGACCGCTGAAAATAGATGAGAGAAGCTGATGGAGGTGTTGATGAAGATGACGGGGTTGTTGGAGTAGATCGCCGTCACACGATGATTGCCCCGGCGACGTTCCGGCGCCACCGGGAGAGAGGGGGAGAGAGCCCCCTCCTTCTTCTTCTTCCTTGGCCTCCCCCCTAGATGGGAGGAGGGTTTCCCTTCTGGTCCTTGGCCGCCATGGCTCCCGGAGGGCAGGAACCCCTCTGAGATTGGATCTCTCTCTCTCTATTCTCTTCTGTTTCGCGTTCCTGTTTTCTGGCCCTTCACCGTTTCTTATATTCCCGGAGATCCATAACTCCGATTGGGCTGAAATTTTGAGGGGATTTTTCTCTGGAAATTATCTTTCTTGCGGCGAAAGAAGGGCCCGAACCGACGTTCGAGGGAGTCACAAGGTAACACGGCGCGACCTCCCCTAGGTCGCGCCCTGTTGCCTTGTGGCCACCTCAGGCACCGTCTTGCGTTGATTCTTCTTCCTAAAAATCACATCTATTCCAAAATAATTCTCCATAAAATTTTATCGTGTTTGCACTTCATTTGATATGGATTTTCTGCGAAACAAAAAACAAGCAGAAAACAGGAAGTGGAACTGGGCACTGGATCAATATGTTAGTCCCAAAAATAAAATAAAATGTTGCCAAAAATATGTGAAAGTTGTAGAATATTGGCATGAAACAATCAAAAATTATAGATACGATGGAGACGTATAAGCATCCCCAAGCTTAATTCCTGCTCGTCCTCGAGTAGGTAAATGATAAAAAGATAATTTTTGATGTGGAATGCTACCTAGCATAATCTTGATCAAATAATCTAATCATGGCATGAATATTAGGATACAAGTGATTCAAGGCAATAGTCTATCAATTTGATATTGAAACAATAATACAAAACATGCATGTATTTCATCATTGCCTTTCATAATAATGAAGCTAAAGGAAACAGCCTCTATACACTGTTGTGGTAAGCATGACACGCTCGTTCTTCCCTGCATAGATACATCAAACCAAGAGTACCCCGGTGCCAAACCAAGCAATTGGATCATACTTTTTAACGCGCTTCAGCATTTTCAACTTCACGCAATACATGAGCGTGAGCCATGGATATAGCACTATGGGTGGAATAGAATATGGTGATAGAGATCAATAAGGGAAGTCAAAAAGGAAGATAGTCTCGCATCGACGTGGCTAATCAACGGGCTATGGAGATGCTCATCGATTGATATCAATGCGAGGAGTAGGGATTACCATTCAACGGATGCACTAAGAGCTATAAGTGTATGAAAGTTCAACAGAAACTAAGTGGGTGTGCATCCAACTTGCTTGCTCATGAAGACCTCGGGCATTTGAGGAAGCTCATCATCGGAATATACAAGCCAAGTTCTATAATCTAAAATTCCCACTAGTATATGAAAGTGATATCTCAGGAGACTCTCTATATGAAGATCATGATGCTACTTTGAAGCACAAGTGTGGTAAAAGGATAGTAGCATTCTCCCTTCTCTCTTTTTCTCTCATTTTTTAGAACAGTCTCATGGACCTCATCCCCTCATTTTGGAGAACTCATCAGTCTCCATCATTCTTTTCCTCACTGGGACAATGCTCTAATAATGATGATCATCACACTTTTATTTACATACAACTCGATAAACTGATACAAGATGACTCTATATGAATGCCTCTGGCAGTCTAGCAGGATGTGCAATGATCTAGTGTAACATGTATAACGATGATGAACGGTGGCTTTGCCACAAATATCATGTCAGCTCTATATGATCATGCAAAGCAATATGATGATGAACACACATGTCATAAGACGGAATGGTGAAAATTGCATGGCAATATATCTCAGAATGGCTATGGAAATGCCATGATAGGTAGGTATGGTGGCTGTTTTGAGGAAGATATAAATAGCCTTATGTGTGATAGAGCGTATCATATCACGGGATTTGGATGCACCGGTGAAGTTTGCACTGACTCTCGAGGTGAGAAAGGGCAATGCACGGTACCGATGAGGCTAGCAAATTGCGGAAAGGAAGGAGTGCGTAATTGTCCATGAACTCACATTAGTCATAAAGAACTCATATACTTATTGTGAAAGTTTTATTAGCCCTCGAAGTTGGTTGGTAGGAGTTAACCATCGCACACCCCCGATTATGACAGCACTCAAAGATTTCAATCAGAAATAAAAATGCTCAAACCTCCCCACCATGCCATGACGGACACTTAAATGAGTAGTGCATAACAAGCTTTAATATCGATATTTCTGCTAACCAATGATCATGAACTAATACTCTTTCATATTACTACGTCAATATAATTTAAACATACATTTCATATTTAGTGATCTGCATGAAAGTTTTTATTATATCACTCTTGAATACCTATCCTTTTTGGTATAATCTCATAACTCGTGCACATTACCACTTCCTATTTAAGACTCTCAAAAAGATTTAAGTAAAGCATGAGAGTGCAATCATTTCTATAAAATATAACCACCGCCGTGCTCTAACAAATATAAGTGAAGCACAAGAGCAACTGCCTAGCTCAAAATATATAAGTGAAGCATAGAGTATTCTAACAAATCACGATAAATATGTGTCTCTCTCAAAAGGTGTGTTCAGCAAACAATGATTGTGGCAAACTAAAAAGCAAACAAAACTATAGCACAAGACGCTCCAAGTAAAACTGATAAAGATCAAATAGATGATACGTAGGTTTTTGGCCCAATCTTTCACGGCGAACGATAGAACCAGCAGATAATTTTGATTGTTGAGCAGATTAGATCTACTCCACAAACAACGGAACAGATTCTTGCGAATCAGCAAGCAAAACAAGCGATATTGGTGTCCCCGACATGGGACCTTTTTCCTATCTATTCTTAACTCGAAAATTCAACTCCCCTTTTACATGGCCGCACATGTTGGCTTTATAGTAGCCGACTCAACTTGTCTTACAAGGAAAACAAAATCAACTGGAAAATAAAAACAACTTGACTCGGACCCACTTTTCCTAAACAGAAAATAACACAACTAAAAAATAAAAAGACTCTCCGGTGCGCCACCAGCTCCATGTATGTAGGTGGACCCCAACCGGACTCCTTCAAACACAGCACGCTCCACCATGATGTCAGAAACCTGCTTGTCATGCCTTTGATCTTCTCTTTGCGTGGCAGGAACAGAAACAATAGTCGTCTCTTAACAACATCAACAGCAGGGAAAAGAATATACACATCACTCATTGGAGGTGCCGTATCATCCTCCCCCCCTTCAGGCTATGTTCGGTTCACAAGGACTGAGAAGGGGTTTGGCAGGGATTGAGGTGGATATGATCCCCTACAAGTCAAAATCCATCCAAATCCCCTCCAATCCTCTTGAGAAGAGGTGTAACTGAACAAGGCCTCAGGGGAAACTATCATCGGTTTCAAGTCATCTTCTGCAGCAACATCGTCATGAACAAGCTGAATGTCAACCACAGGAACATCAACCGTAGAATCTGCAGAAACAACAGGAATTGCAGCAGTATCGGCCACATCTGTAGATTGAATAGGCACAATATCAAGTGCAGCAGCTTCGGCTTCCCTCTTCTTCGCCTCTTCTAGCTCTCTCATTTTTTCATCGGCCTCCTTCTTCGGCAATCTTTCCTCTCTCCAAGCTATGTATATGTTAGTATCCATGGATTTCAGAATACACTCATTTTTACCAAAAGGCACGGCATACTGAGGTGGATTACATTGATTCAAAAGTGCACTGTGCTCCTTGTTCCATGGTATCCCCAGCATCAAATGACATGAAACCATATGAATTGGAATCACATCGCAACACACCTCATAAGATAACGGACCCAACTGAAAGTGTACCGATGCTTGGTGTGCGATGGCGAGCTCGATGTTACCCAAATGCAGCAAATATGGTTGTTGAAGTGGCACCGTGAACAACTCAAGCTTCTCCACCATCTCAAGACTCACAACATTGATAAAACTACTGCGATCGATCATCAATGCACATGCCTTGTCCTATACTTTCACATGAGAATGGAACAATTTTTCAGCACACCCTTCCTCTTCTCGTTGAAACCAGTATGATAGCACGTCTTTCTTCTCCATAGTTCACGCAGCAACCAACAATAGTGTCGTGGCAAGGAACTCGATGGACGGCAGGCTGGCGTAGACGCGCGGCAGGATGCCCGGCAGAAAGTGACCTGGGACAGGCTTCGCGGTAGCGTCTCGGCAGGAAACGAATAACGAACAGCACGTAAACAACAGCCGTAGCTGGACGGCAATCAGCAGATATTCAGTAGACGGCAATGGGCAGAAATTTAGTAGACTGCACGGACAGGTACGCATCAGGAATCAATCGAAAACAAGTTCAAACGCTCCACATAGAATTTATGATCCGATCCAAGTAACAGCCTCACGTGCATTCCCTTTTTTATATAGATCTGATGCACTTGTCCATCTGAAATCAGGACTTTCCTTTTTTTATGCTATGTGGAGAAAAACGGATCTGATTAGGATGCGATCCTGTCCTCCATAATTCTCGCACAAGTCGTACGTGCCTTTCCTTTCCAATCTTTTCCTTCTGTCGCTTTTTTTAAGCCTGGAAACCGATCCAATCACCTCGTACGTAACAAAGCAGCACCGATCCAATTCCTTTCCTTTTTTCTTTCCCATACACGAACGGCAGAGACAGATCCCAACAGCTGCACCAATCTGCACTTACCAAACAATCGCCACTTTCCTTCTCCAATCGTGGCAGTTGT
Source organism: Elymus sibiricus (assembly GCA_039707655.1). NCBI lineage: Eukaryota > Viridiplantae > Streptophyta > Magnoliopsida > Poales > Poaceae > Elymus > Elymus sibiricus. The sequence continues at coordinate 263,849,902 of CM077664.1, read as the reverse complement.
GGACTCTCCATGATCGAAAAACAGAAATGATCGCTCGATCCCGTCCCGGTAGCGATCACAGCGGCACGGCTTCGACTCGGAAACACGTATGACGGCAACGGCAGTGACTCCTTCGCATCCAACGCAACACCCGTCCCAACAGCAAACTCTAACGCCTCCAGCAGACTAATAGGCACCGGTGTTTTGGCTCGCGCCTCCGGCAGCAATTCTCTTTAACAATCAGAATAAACTCGGCAGATAAATCTCAGAACGGAATCGCCATGAAAAACCCGACGAATCTGATACCAAGATGATAAGGATCAAATAGATGATCCGTAGGTTTTTGGCCCAATCTTTCACGGTGAACGATCGAACCAGCAGATAATTTTGATTGTTGAGCAGATTAGATCTACTCCACAAACAACATAACAGATTCTTGCGAATCAGCAAGCAAAACAAGCGATATTGGTGTCCCCGACATGGGACCTTTTTCCTGTCTATTCTTAACATGAAAATTCAACTCCCCTTTTACATGGCCGCACCTGTTGGCTTTATAGTAGCCGACTCAACTTGTCTTACAAGGAAAACAAAATCAACTAGGAAATAAAAACAACTTGACTCGGACCCACTTTTCCTAAACAAAAAATAACACAACTAAAAAATAAAAAGACTCTCCGGTGAGCCAACTCCATGTATGTAGGTGGACCCCAACCGGACTCCTTCAAACACAGCACGTTCCACCATGATGTCAGAAACCTGCATGTCATGCCTTTGACCTTCTCTTTGCGTGGCAGGAACAGAAACAATAGTCGACTCTTAACAGCATCAACCGCAGGGAAAAGAATATACACATCACTCATTGGAGGTGCCGTATCAAAAACTCATATCATGTGATGAATAAAAATATAGCTCCAAGTAATATACCGATAGATTGTAGACGAAAGAGGGGATGCCATCCGGGGCATCCCCAAGCTTAGACGCTTGGGTCTTCCTTGAATATTACCTTGGGGTGCCTTGGGCATCCCCAAGATTAGGGTATTGCCGCTCCTTATTCCTTCATCCATCGTGATCTCACCCAAAACTTGAAAACTTCAGCACACAAAACTTAACAGAAACCTCGTGAGATCCGTTAGTATAACAAATTAAATCATAAACATTAGGTATTGTTGTAAACTCATTCATAATTGTTCTTGCATAATACCTACTGTATTCTAACTTCTCCATGACTTATACCCCTCGATATAATCCATAGTTTCATCAAAACAAGCACACTATGCAATAAAAATAGAATCAGTCTAAAACAGAACAATGTGTAAAGACCTGAATTAAAGTCATACTTCTGTAACTCAAAAATTCTGAAAAATTAGGACAACAAAAACAATTTGTATTCCAATACTTTGTAAAAAAATCAGAATTTTATCATGTTCCAGTACAGAATAGAAAATCTAGAACTGGGTGCAAAACTTTCTGTTTTCAAACAGCATCAGTTATACTATCATCTAAACCATTTCAAAGGCATTACTTGGCACAAACACTTATTAAAAGATAAAAACATAATCATCACAGTATCAATACTTATGTCATCACACAAAACATAAATAGAAAGCAAAAATTTAAGATAACTATTGGGTTGTCTCTCAACAAGCTCTTTCTTTATAGCCATTAAGATAGGCTTGAGATTATTACTGATGCTCACATGAAAGATAACAATTGAAACACAAAGAGAGCATCATGTAGCATGCGAGAAATACATTTAAGTCTAACATACTTCCTATGCATAGGCATTTTATACGTAAACAAATTATCAAGACAAGCAATGGCTAGCATATGCAAATAGGAAGAATGAAGCATTAGCGATTTGAGCATCAAGAGAGGTAATTGAATAACATGAAGATTTCTATAACCATGTTTGCCTCTCTCATAATAATTACATGTAGGATCATAATCAAATTCAACAATATAACTATCATGGACAATATTCTCTTTATGATCCACATGCATAAAAATTTTATAATCTTTCAAGATAGTGGGATTAATATTAATTAAAGTCATGACCTCTCTAAACCCACTTGTATTAAAAGCTTCATAAGATTGATTGTGCTCCAAGATAGTGGGATTTTCTAAAGTTGACACTCTTCCGAACCCACTTTTAATATCCATAACACTATAATCACCCCAATCATGATCATTATAATAAGCATCGGGCATAACAAAATCATCATCAAAAATGCCTACAAACATAGCGTCGATAGTTTCTTGCAATTTTATTATATTAGATGATGGGGAACGAAGCATGAAAATCAAAAAATTTCCTACGAACACCCAAGATCTAATCTAGGAGATGCATAGCAACGAGAGGGGAGTGTGTCTACATACCCTTGTAGACCGAAAGCGGAAGCATATAAAACGCGGTTGATGTAGTCGTACTCTTCGCGATCCAATCATGATCCAACCGATCTAGCGCCGAACGGACGACACCTCTGAGTTTAGCACAGGTTCAGCTCGATGGCGTTCTCTCCTTGATCCAGCAAGCAAGGGAGTGTCGGTAGATGAGATTGGGACCAGCCCAATGGCGAGGTGGTGGTGGTGCCAACGGAATTCCAGCAGGGCTTCACCAAGCGCGTACCGGAGAAACGTGGGAGGAGTTTGGAGAGCCAATGGGCAAGGGTGAAGGGATGGCTGCCCCCATGCGCCTCCCCCTTCTATATATAGGTTAGGGGGCAGGGGATGTGACACCCTGGATTTTGCCTTTCTTTTTATTTGGATTTACTGAATATTTATTTTTGCAAATGGGTTTTTCTATCAATTCTTTTGGAATTATTTTTGGCTTTCTTCCAAGTGAAGCCTATCACTCTAAAACCCTCTCAAAACTTCATCACTCTCACTAGTTTGCTATGCCATAATTTTCTCCTTGGAAATGAGTATTTTCACTTTATGCTATGAAGCAACCATCATTTTTATTGCTCAGAAAATTCCAAGAAAATTCCCAAATATTCTGTGGATCATGCCTCACCTCCCCATGCAAAAATATTCCATAGTCATTTGTAAATTTTCAGCTAGGAAAAATGATTTTGCTTCTGGTCAGAAATGTCACTTTGTGAAGCAAGTATGTTTTTCCTTGATCTGTTGAGGCTGAAATTTTTACCACATGACTACCTTCCTAGGAGATTCTTAACCCCCAAGTTTCAGCCTTTAGCTCCAAGCCGTTTGCTCCCAGCTTTCTTCCTAAGTTTCAGTCCAGAAACATTGCAGCACGCTCAAGTCTCATCCATCGAGCTAGGTGGCAAACCAAGAGCATTTTTCGGCACCGCGTTGAAGGGACTACACACCAGACACAGTTTGCACTTACCTAAAGTCCCGTGTGTGCCAGTGCACGCGGTGACCACGCGGTGACCACGCGGGCGCGAGGTGTTCGACATGCTATCGCAGCGCTCTGGGCATCGGGGCCCTCTGCCGCCGCCCATTTCTCCTCCTCGCGCCACCGCAGCTTGCCCCCGCCACTCAGCAGCCTCCCGCACTTCCACCTGGCCTCGCCCTACTCCTCCCCGACGCCGGAAGGCAGCACGCCGGAAGCGGCCGAAGCCAAATGGGTGGAACAGTGCGCGCGAGTGCGCCGCCTGCCCCACTTAGTGCACTTCACAGTGCCCGCGTGCACGCGTAGCTTCTCCGCGCTGAGCTACTTCTCCTCCAAGACTCGCCCGAGCTCACCTCCCTCTCAGTTCACTGGCAGCTCCTCTCCGGCGGAGCTCAACGTGTTGTCACCCCTCCATCTATAAAATAGAACCCTCCCCGAGCCATTCCAACCATCGCAATCAACTTCTCTGGCCACAAATTGAGTCCCCAGCTAATGCGGCAAGGCCGGGAGGGCCTCCTGCCGCCGATCATCGCCGGAGTTGGTCGCGGATCCTCCTCGGCCATCCTCCTGCTCCGGTCGTCTCCGTCTTCGTTCTCTGCCTCCGTCGAGTTCGTGGCAACCTCCTGAGTACGCTCGTGGTGCTGGTTCATCGGATCGTTGCCGGAACCTCCATATCTGACGAGCTCCGCCGCCTGCCATCTCTAGAGAAGGAACCCGAGTCACCGTTCGTCCACCTCCGATCAAGCCACGGGTACGTGCGTGCTCCCCACGCTGCCCCCGATCCATCCCGACCGTTGCCGACGGCAGCCGTGGTGTGACGCCCCCGACTTAATCATGCGCTAACCATACACGCAAATGCACACGATCAAGCCTAGGGACTCACTTGAAGATATCACAACACAACTCTAAACACAAATAAAATAAAACAAGCTTTATATTACAAGCCAGGGGCCTCGAGGGCTCGAATACATAAGCTCGTTGTCATACAAACATCAGCGGAAGCATCAGGTATCTGAGTACAGACACAAAGTTAAACAGAGGTGCCTTATGAAGGCAAAAACAAACAACGACTCTGATCGAAAGAGGCAAGGCCTCCTGCCTGGGAGCCTCCTAAACTACTCCTGGTCGTCGATGATCTCCACGTCGTAGTAGGCTCCTCCGGGGATCTTCTGCTCCTGGGCTCCAACGTCTGGTCGCAACAAATGGGTATGGGGAAAAGGGAAGCAAAGCAACCGTGAGTATTCATCAAAGTACTCAGCAAGACTGACATCAGATCTATTCTAAAAATGCAACATTATCAAAGGAAGGCTGTATATGTGGACTGATTTGCAGAAATGCCAGAATAGAAGGGAAAAGCCTAGCCTATCGAAGACTAGCATCTTCAGGGTCTTGCAGCATTAGAAGAGTGCAGATTAGTTCATAAGTATAGTATTAGCACAAGTATCAACATCGCCCAGAGATCCTTCCTCGACTCCCTGCGAGAAAACGATCCCGGAGCCACATATTAACCCAGTTTTATTTATAGAAGATCGGGATATTTTCCGAGCGTCCTGTTACCGTGGACACGGCTATTCGAATAGATATACTTCCCTGCAGGGGTGCACTACTGTTACCCAACACGCTCGATTAACTCCGGCCGGACACACTTTTATCGGGTCATGCCCGGCCTCGGCTGATCGACACACCGCAGCCCCACCTAGAGCTCAGCAGAGAGGTCCCCGCCGGTCTACATCCTAAGCGCGCAAGGTTCTTGGGCCCACCCCCCTTTGCACTCCGGGTCGTTGCGCACATGGTTAGATCCAAGCACCACCTCTGTCATGGATGGCGCCGATCCTACCGTGCCGCACTGCTGAACTGGACGTCTGACAAAGCTTTCGGCTGATACATACGGCGCCGAACCCATTTTATTCCCACGTGCTGGTTAGCGCGAAAAGGCCAGAGGCCTACTCAGATTACATATCCTAACCCTTAGTGCCTTTGGAGCGCGCGGAAACGAGCAGAGACTCACGATCCTGTGACCCTGTCACCCCGTCTCGTGGACTTACGGCAAGGGCTAAGAATGCCCGGCCGTGCCACGTATTCATCTCGCGGGTACCCTCATGGTCAACCCGACTCCACATCACTCGCGGGTACCCCTCGGGGTCGACCCGACTTTATCCAGGTATCAGTAATAAAGTGCAAGTAACCGTGTGTCCATAACATCAAGCAGGAATCTGAGGAACCACCCTCGTTGGATTTCCACTAGATGTAACCGACAAGGTGAACACGGAGGAATCACCCTCGATGGTATTCACACTTGCGGAGTTACCAGACAGAAGCATCGTCGGAGGTGGTGAAAGAGGAATCACCCTCGTAACCCACGACCAACTAGTTAAGCCTCAGAGGCAATATCAAGAGTGAGATAAGAGGTATCACCCTCGGCACTCGATATTAACTCTGCAGTGTCGAGCAACTTAGGGGGAATGTGTGGTGATGAACTGGTCTCAGCCCATCGATCACATCGATCGGGCACAGGTACTAAAGCGGGGCAACTACAGCAAGGAAGAGGGGCCACAGATAGTTTACCATCCAACCTATACTAAGCATTTCGGATAGCAGGCAGGTATCAATAACAGTTACAAGGACAGGCTATGCATCAGAATAGGATAAAACAATAACAGTAGCAATTTCTAATGCAAGCAAGAGGGAGAAAGAATAGGTGATATAGGCATGCGTCAAGGGGGTTTTGCTTGCCTGGTTGCTCTATGGCAAAAGAGGGGTCTTCGACGGTGTAGCAGTCCTGCGGGGCGGCGTCGGTCTCGGTGTCTAACGGAAGAGAAGGAGGGGGAAGAAACAATAAATTCACGGCAAAATGCAACAACGATGTATGGCATGCCTAAATGATATGCAGATGTGTTTTACTGCCTATCTAAATGATTTAGTTAATTTAGGAATTTATTTGGATTTATTTTATTTAAGTTAGGCACTATTCATTTATCAGATACGGGCAAAATGTTGCATGTTCAGTATGATAGAGGGGTGTGGCAGGCATGTGAATAGGTTATTTGGATTCTACACATTTTTCTGATCGTTTTACATATATAAATTATTTTAATCCGACTTACGGTTTAAAAGATATGATTTTCTAAAGTTTTATTAATTTTCTGAATTTTCTGGATTAATTATATTCTAATTATCCGAAACAGTAAAATGCTACACGTACCCAAAAGTGTACCCACAAGTGAGCACAAAGGGGCTAACCTGTGGGTCCAGTTGACTGGTCAACCGCACAGTCAGCTGGCCCAGTCAGCAGTCAACATTGACTGTTGACTGGTCAACTGGGCCCACATGTCAGTGTCTATTAGGGTTAATTTAATCTTATCCATTTACACAGTGCAGTGGGCCCATATGTCAGTCTCTAGTTTAAATATTAGGATTTATTTTAACAGAGGTTAATTAGGGCCAGTGGGGCCCGATGTCAGTGGGTAGTTAGCAGTGTAATTAGCACTAACCTAGCGATTAACCCTAATCTAATGACTGGGTCCACCAGTCAGTGGCACGGCACGGTCAAACGACCGGCGCGCGCGCGGGAGCCCGACGGCAGTGCTCCGGCGATGGCCGGAATCTCGCCGGAGTTCGCCGGAAAACGTCGACAGGGTACGGTTCGGCGCGCGCACACAGGTGGAGGCGGACATGTCCGGGCGGAGGCGGGCGAGGCCAGCGGCGGCGCGGGCGAGGCCATGGCTGCGCGCGGCGACGAGGCGCGCGAGGGCCAGGCAGAGGTGGGCGACGGCGAACACGAGCGCGGGCGGGAGCGGCGGCTGGCGGGCGCGGCGGCGACGCAAGCAGAGCAGCAGCGGGAGGCGGCGACGGGTGCGGCTGCGCGGGCAGGCGAGCAGCAGCTCGGGCGAGCGCGCGGCGAGGCACGGCAGCGGCAGCGCGAGGCGGACGAGCGCAGCGAGCGGACCAGGCGGTCGACGGCGAGTGCGGGAGAGGCCAGGCTTGGCGCGGCGTGCGGCGGCGACGAACGACGGGGGCGGCGACGACAGAAAAGGGAGAGAGGAGGGGATGGGGTCCTCACCCCCGTGTAGATGAACGGGGCGGCGAGGCTCGGTGTAGCCGGTGAGGACGAGGCCGAGGCGGCGACGGCGACGACGAGGCGACGGCGACGGTGACGGGCGGCGGCGCGGGGCGGGCGACGGGGAGGAGTGAGGATAGGGTTAGGGTTCGGTGGTGGGAGGCCTTATAGGCCAGGGAGGTGGCTGGGCCGGCCTGGGCCGTGGCCCAGTGGGGTGGGGGGAAGGGGGTTTTCCTTTTATTTTTATTTCTGTTTTGCAATTAGTTAGGCACAATTTTAGTTTAGTAAAATATGTGACTTAGTCCAAAATTATCAGTGCAATTTTATCTACCACCAGAAATTGGTTTGGACAAAATAGGATTCCATTTGAATCTTATTTAAATCAAAAGGTGTTAGATATGGCTGTTTAGGTTCTGTTTTTAGGATGTAATGGTCATTTAATATTTTAATAAATGTTGATCTTATTTTTATAATTGTTTATGGATTATTTGCAAAATTATGAACTATTTAGTTTTACTGTTTGGATAACTTTTAATTTTGACTTTGTTTTAAATTTAAATTTGAAGTTGGATTATTCTCTAATTGCTTTTATAAGGCTTAATGATGATGACTTGGCATGATTAATTGGCATAACTACTGTTAGTAATCTGGGGATGTCACATGTGGCCTCCTCGCCGGAGAACCATTGGCGACAGAGCCGCCGTGCTCATGTTCCCTCTCTCTCTCTCTCTCTTTTAACCCTGACAGGGGGTCTCACCTGTCAGCCTCTCTCCCTCTCACCCGAAGCGGTATGAGTGGAGACGTATTCTGAGAATACGCCTTCGACGTGGCTTTCGCTGGAAATTCGTTTAAATTCATTTAAATTCAGATTTTGACCAAAACTTTGACCAGCTCTAGATTCTATTCTATAAGTCCAAATGAGTTGAATCTTTTTGCATTAGTTTTGTCTTGAGCTAAAGTTTATGTATGCCAAGTTTGAGAACTTTCTCTGCTGTCTAGAATTTCTGGTGCAATAAAATGTGTTATGTGACATTTCCTTTTTGCATTTAAATTATTTTCAGAAGGTGCTAGTTGTGTTGGACAAGACCAGAAGTATTGTGATACTCCTCTGAACTAAGGCAAGCCACAACATTCATATGCAAGGATGGCATTTCAATGACAATGGTTTTATTTGAATTAAATTCATTATATGCTTCACTATTAAAATGATTTGCTATATATAACCTATTGCATTATAGTTGTTACATGTCATATTGTTATTATGCAGTAGAGAATATGTCATCTTGTTATTATGTGTAGTAGAGATCATGTCATATACTCTCATGGTAGCATGATGCATTCGTTACTCATTTTCATATTATCATGACCCGTGCACCTCCTTGCATACTATGAATCGGATCATTTTTCTTTCAAGTTAAACCTGATGTTAAATCAACTTGAACAAAATGTTGATCGAGTCATGGTGCCACCGAATCGAGCTCACCAGTGCAACCACACTTGCCTAGATGGGGAGGCCCTAATTCGGCCTATTGTCATGCCTCTTGCCGGTGCCTCCAACTAGGGAAGGTTGTGCGCTTGCGCTACCCTGGCCTGGTAGGCAGTCATAACCTTGTGTGCCCGAGTTTTACGGTTCCAATGTCCCCGTTTGGGATGACTTTGTTTTATTTTGGCCACGACGGTGGCAGCCACAAAGGTGGCGGATGTCACAAGTTGACATCGGGGCCACCCATGACATAGCCCAAAGGGGAGTTTGTCGGAGTGGCCGGGAGAGTGTCATGCAATAGATTGGTTTTGTCGGAATGTCGTTGGTCCACCCCGAATGGGAGCACGAGGCCATGAGTTCCGTGGTGTGGGTACAGTGTACTAACCTCTGCAGAGTGTATAATCTATCGATAGCTGCATCCTCGGATATGGACACGGTTTGTAGTAGGTCACACCATGGGTCAACAGAAATAATAAACCTGCACACTAAGAACAACAAGATGGCATATGCAGAAGTTGGTGATCGTGTGAGGATCACTATGGTTGGTATTGCTGTGATCAAGTGAGGATCATGATGGTAAGATGTTGATGGTGGTTACGAGGTAACCCCGAGATGGTAAGTTGGTCCAAGGGACCACGGCAACAATCCACGTACACATCATGACTGGTAGTATCATGTTCATGTTCATGCATTAACCTTGTTAAATGCCTTGTTATTGTTTGTCGTATTTGCTTTGTTTGCTGCGAGCTTGCGAGTACATTCAAAGTACTCACCTGGCGTGTCATGCCAGATGCAGGAGAAGCTACGCAAGGAGTTGATGTCGATCTGACCGTCGCGATCTAGGCCATGTCCTAGCAGTGTCCATGTGGAGTGGAGTTCCGCTACCTCATCGTTCCGCTGCCGCGTAGTAGTTTCCATTATCGTCGAGGCCCCTGAGATGTCTACTAAATAATGTACATAAGTGCAGCCGCACCGTGGGTGCCGCTTGGCCTCGCTTATCTTGTAATATTTGAACCTATGTATCCGCTAGAGATCAATAAAGCGGTTATTTTCTGTACCAAGTTGTTGTGTGTTGCCAGAAGACTTGGTCTCTGGGCTGGCAATGCAAGGTAAACTGGTTGCTCTGAGCCGGGGTGCCACAGGGGAGGGCTTCCAAAACCCTCCTAGGGCCAGCCACAAAGGAGAAATCCCTTTAAACTTGGAGATAATATCTTATCTCTAGATTCAACCCTTTAAATTTAGAGATAAGACCTTATCTCTAGATTTAAACTACATGTGCCTTGGGGAAGGGTGCGGCCAGACCATGTGGGCTGTAGCCCCACCTCTCGGTCCATGTGGGCCCTTCCCGGTTCATTGGGCCCACGGTGGAACCCCCGGAACCTTCTAGAACCTTCCCGGTACAATACCGAAAAAACCGAACTTTTTCCGGAACCCAAAATATGACTTCCCATATATAAATCTTTACCTCCGGACCATTTCGGAGCTCCTCGTGATATCCTGGATCCCATCCAGGACTCCGAACAACCTTTGGACTTTCCATTATTAATATCTCAACATTACCCTAGCGCTATCGAACGTTAAGGGTGCGACCCTACGGGTTCGAGAATCATGTAGACATGACCGAGACACCTCTCCGGTCAATAACCAATAGCGGGACCTGGATGCCCATATTGGTTTCTACATATTCAATGAAGATCTTTATCGGTTGAACCACGATGTCAAGGATTCAGTCAATCCCGTATGCAATTCCCTTTGTCCGGCGATATGTTACTTGCCCGAGATTCGATCGTCGGTATCTCCATACCTAGTTCAATCTCGTTACCGGCAAGTCTCTTTACTCGTTCCGTAATACAAGACCCCGTGACTAAACTCATTAGCCACATGATATCTCTCCGTCACACGGAGTGACAAATCCCAGTCTCGATCCATGCAACTCCACAGACACCTTCGGAGATACCTGTAGAGCACCTTTATGATCACCCAGTTACGAAGTGACGTTTGATAGCACACAAAGTATTCCTCTGGTATTCGGGAGTGACATGATCTCATGGTCTAAGGAACTGATACTTGACATGAAGAAAGCTGTAGCAAATAACTAAACGATCTGATGTGAAGCTTACGGTTGGGTCAGTCCATCACATCATTCTCCTAATGATGTGATCCCGTTATCAAATGACAACTCATGTCTATGGTCAGGAAACCATAACCATCTTTGATCAACGAGCTAGTCTAGTAGAGGCTTACTAGGGACACGGTATAGTTTATGTGTTCACACATGTATTTAAGTTTCTGGTTCAATACAATTCTAGCATGAATAATAAACATTTATCATGAACGGGAAATATGATAATAACCATTTTATTTTTTTCTCTAGGGCATATTTCCAACAGTCTCCCACTTGCACTAGAGTCAATAATCTAGTTTACATAGTTATGAATCTAACACCCATGGAGTCCTGGTGCTAATCTTGTTTTACCCGTGGAAGAGGTTTAGTCAACGGGTCTGCCACATTCAGATCCGTATGTACTTTGCAAAGTTCTATGTCTCCATCCTTAATGTAATTACGAATGGAGTTGAAGCGGCGCTTGATGTGCTTGGTCTTCTTGTGAAACTTGGGTTCCTTGGCAATAGCAATTGCTTTAGTGTTGTCACAATAGATAGTCATTGGAGCCGATGCACTAGGTATCACTCCTAGATCGGATATGAACTCCTTCATCCAGACTCCTTGCGTTGCTTCCGAAGCAGCTATATATTCCGCTTCACATGTAGATCCCGCCACGACGCTCTGCTTGGAGCTACTCCAACTGACTGCTCCACCATTAAGAATATACACGTGTCTGGTTTGAGACTTCGAGTCATCCGGATCTGAGTCAAAGCTACCATCGACGTAACCCTTTACGACGAGCTCTTTGTCACCTCCAGAAATGAGAAACATGTCCTTAGTCCTCTTTAGGTACTTAAGGATATTTTTGACCGCTGTCCAGTGATCTACTCCTGGATCACTCTGGTACCTACCTGCCAGACTTATGGCAAGGTACACATTAGGTCTGGTACACAGCATGGCATACATTATAGAGCCTATGGTTGAGGCATAGGGGACGACTTTCATCCTCACTACAAAAAAAAGACACATCCGTGACATTATGGCCCGAACGAAAACTTTTTCTGTCATGGTTGTGACACTTCTATGACAATAATTGTGACAAAAACACGTATCATCATATATGTGGTGGGCTCCTAATTCTATGACAGAAAATTGGCTTTTCGTCCTGGGCGGGGCGGAGACACACCCGCATGACATTCTTTGGGCCGTCCATGACGTAAAAAATTGTGGTAGAAGTGAGGGCGAAGAAATTTTCAGGGAGTTCCCGGTTACGATGGGTGGTCGGGGCCGAGCGATGCAGTGTGGTTTGCGTGTTTCTCTCATACGCGCGCGTGTGTGCGAGGCGTTCGCTAACTAAACCCGAGCGAAGCGTTCGCTTACTGAACCCAAGCGATCACACTAGCTACGTGTACTGAAGCCAATCGATCCCTTCGCTGCGAACTGAACCAAGTGATTCCTTCGCTGCTAACTAAACCCGAGCGATTCCTTCACTGCTAACTGAAGCCAATCGAGCCCCCGTACGTGCGAGACGTAGCCGGTTGGGTTGCCTCTCGATGAAAAGTGCCCGTTGGTGCCGCGCACGCGATACGTAGAACGAGTCGAGACACATCGATTGAGCCCCTTGCGCGAGACGTGGTGAGTTGACCTAGCCGGTTGGTTGGCTGTGGATGAATAGTTCCCATTGCTGTCGCCCGCTCGTACGCCCCACCCCAGCTGGTGGGTTGGCTCTGGATGAACAGTACCTTGGCCGTGCGAAGGTGGTTGGCGCTGGATGAACAGGACCCCGAGGAGAGGCCGCCATACCCCAGCCTATTAGGGGTGGATGAACAGGACCCCGTGGAGGCTGGATGAACAGTAGCCGGTGGAGGCTGGAGGTAGTCGACGGTGGATGAACAGTAGCTGGTGGAGGCTGGAGGAGGCCGACCGTGGATGAACAGTAGCCCATGGAGTCTCGTTTTGCGGTACGCCACAGCCCTCTCAATGAACGGGACCCCCATTTCGACCATAGGCAGTTGGGGAGAAGTCCGCTTCCTCTGCTTGGCGGTACGCCAGAGCCCTCCTGATCAACAGGACCCCGTTTCGACCGTAGGTGCTCGAACAGAAGTCCGTTTCCTCCGTTTTGCGGTACGCCAGACCCCCAGCCGATGAACAGGACCCCATTTCGACCGTAGGCGGTCGAGGTCGTTTCCTCCGTTTTGCGGTACGCCAGACCCCGGGTCGATGAACAGGACCACGTTTCGGCTGTTCCGTCCAAGTCGGTTGGCTCCCGATGAACAGGACGCGTTCCGACCCAGTCGCTTGACTCCTGATGAACACGATGCTTTTTCCTCCGTTCCGACCCAGCCGGTTGGATGCCGATGAACAGGAGGCCGTTGCTGCTGTACGTTGACTCTCCATGTATACGAGCCCTGGCCGTACGTATGTGTGAGTACGCGTTCGAGACCCCGCCCGTATGTACGTACATGGCCGTATTTTTTGTAGCGTGGTTGTACGTACGTGTACTCGATTTAGACGAGACTGCCTGAACTGCTATGTATGGGGCTCTACTACAACACGTGCCGCTCTTTACACGACCACGGTTCATGAGATCGATCGACCAGTATGTACGTACACGTTCGTGACCAGACAGACAACGCTACATACGCTTCGACCGGGTGGGTCCCAGTTGTCAGGGAGGATACGGAGGCTCTTCCTTGCGTGCGAAGATATAGCAGGTGGGTCCCAGCTGTCAGGGGAGGAATCATTTTTTTGCGCGTAATAAGGAGGCACTTCCTTGCGTGCGAAGATGTAACAGGTGGGTCCAGCTGTCAGCCTCACCGCGTACAGTCCTCTTCCGATGGCTGTCGTTCATTGACCACGTTGACTATGCTGCACCGAGAGCACCAAGGCGGTGGACGACGACGAGGCCTAGCAAGGGAACGACGCGGAGCCGGGGAAGACGTGGTAGTGGATGCCCATGCCGAGGGGAGTACGAGCGTTGACTGGTTCAGCTGCGGTGTGAGGCTGCCGTCGCCGGAGAATAACAGGGGATGTGGGTGAGTAGAGGGAAGGCCTGGCCAACGGTGGGAGTAGGGTGGGGCGGTGAGGCCTGCGCGACAGCATAGCCGGCCACGGGAGGCAGGAGCAGGCGGTCCCGCCGGTGCTGGTTTGGGCGGCTGGAGCAAGAAGATCAGAGATTGAAGAAGCAGCACGGCCGTTGGTTTAACATCCAACAGTCACTGCTGCTAGAATCGTTTGTTGACTAAGTTGACAAAGCCCTGCGTACGCGTCAACCTAGTAGTCCCACAAGTCAGCCTCCAAATCCGATGGGTCCCAGCTATCAAGAGGAGGAATCTTTTTTTATGTAATAAGGAGGCACTTCCTTCCGTGCGAAGATAGCACCGGTGGGTCCCAGCTGTCCAGGGGAGGAATCATTTTTTTCGCATAATAAGGAGGCACTTGCTTGCGTGCGGCCATGCACCATGTGGGTCCCTACTGTCAGCCTCTGCACGTACATCCCTCTTTCGATGGCTGTCGTTTGTTGATCACGTTGACCACGCCGCGCCGAGAGCACCAACGTGGTGGACGATGGCGAGGCCCAGGAAGGGAACGACCCGGAGATGGCGAAGACACAGCAGTGGATGCCCACGCTAAAGAGAGTACAAGGGTTGACTGGTTCGGCTGCAGTGTGAGGCAGCCGTCGCCAGAGAATAACAGGAGGTGTGGGTGAGTAGAGGGATGGCTTGGCCAGCGGTGGGAGTAGGAGGGGGCGGTGAGGCATGCGAGGTAGCACAGCCGACCACGGGAGGCGGGAGCAGGCGGTCTTGCCGGCGCTGCTTTGGGCGGCTGGAGCAAGAAGATCAGAGATTGAAGAAGCAGCACAGCCGTTGGATGTTATCCAATGGTCACTGCGTACGCGTCAACATAGTAGGCCCACAAGTCAGCCTCCAAATCTGTGGCAAACAGCATACAGCCCATTTGCCATTTTTTAATAATTTACAGCCCATTTGCTAATTCTTTAGGATTTTTTTGAAGCCCATGTTCTTTTTGTTAGCATTACAGCCCATATTCTGGCCACGGTTAAAAAAATCAACGAATTTTTGCATATTTTGGTGGGGTCCGAACTGTTTTTAATCCCGAAATTTCGAGTCAGATTCAAACTAATTTGAAAAATAAAATTATATTAATTTAAAATCCTATGAAATTTTCACCGCAAAAAAATCAATGAAATTTAAAATATTGAAATCCTAAAATAACGTAATTTGAAACTAATTGCCGGTTTGCTGTGTTGTTTTTAAAATTTACAGCCCATTTCTTACTACTTATAGTCCATTTTCAGGGCAAGCCCCGAATACATCCCTGCTCGTCTTGAAAGATTTGCAGCCTCGCAGGGCTGAGAAAAGCAAGTAAGCCTCGGCTGGGTATTCTGAAGAAAAAAATAGAACTGGGCTAGCCATTTTTAGAAAGAGAAAAAAACAACTGGGTTGGTCATGTGGTAAATAGAAAATAAAAGCCTGGGCTAGACGGGCTACAGCCCCCGCACAGCCCAGTTGATACCCTGCCCCGTCTCAAAAACAAAAACAAAAAACAACTGCGCAAGCTACTGGGTCCCTGGTGTCAGCCGCTCGTTGGGCAATTCTCTTGCTTATTGACTACATTGACAATGGCGTGGGACCCAGATGTCAAACCATTAGGAGGAAGCTTTTTTTTGGCTTGTAATAAGGAGGCACTTGCTTGCGTACTACAATGACCCTCATGGGTCCCTACTGTCATCCTCTCCATGTACAGTCATCTCTTGATTCCTCTCGGTTGTTGACCATGTTGACACGCCAGACGGCGGCGCTGCGGCAAGCGAACCAAGGCAGAGGACGATGGCGAGGCCTCGGACAGGAATGAACAGGAGGCGTGGAAGATGCGGCAGTGTAGTCGCAGACTCACAGGCAGAGGGGAGTACGAGGGTTGACTTGTTCGGGTGCGGGTGCGGGTTGGGGCTGACGTCGCCGGAGAATAACAGGACGTGTGGGGGAGTGGAGGGATGCACTATCCAACGTCTGAGGGTACGGTGGGGCGGCAATGTGTGGGCGGAGGCGCAGCCAGCCGTGGGAGGCGGGAGCAAGCGGGACCGATGGCGTGGTTTCGTTTGGGCGTCTGGAGGAAGAAGACAAGAGATAGAAGAAACACGACAGATGTTGGATGTCAATCCAACGGCTGGTAGGCAGAATCGTTTGTTGACTAGGTCGACACCACCTTGGATAGGCTTTTTCCTTGTGGGTCCCAAGTGTCAGAATCCAAATCTGTCACGGCGATGCAGCCTTTCTTATTAGGAATTACAGCCCATTTGGTGTGCTAGCTCAAAATAAGTTTGTGGCTGCTGGCAGGCGCTAGGCACTTGGGTTCTGTAATGCACAATGAGCTCAAGGAGCCGGCGAGAGTGATGTTATTTCCCTTGGTTGGGATTTGTTACAATATTTCTCTCTTAATTAAAGAAATGGCAAGCCATAAGCCTTGTTTCAAAGAAAATATGACAGCCACAGCGGAGTTGAAAAGGGCAACAACATCTAACTCCAGCTTACAAACTGTACAAAAGCACGAGGGTTAATTGTTCATCAGGTTTAGACAAAACCCAGATTGAAAAGGGCAACAACATCTAACTGTGGCAGTATTTTTGGCAGTCATGATCAAATGGATCGGTCAGATCCATAAAATGAACATCCCGGATCCTAAAATTTAATGGAATATGACCACAAGATGATGTAAAAAGAAAACTGGCACATTCAGAAGCCCATTTGTCCACTTGGAACTCCTATTTTTGCTCTTCGACATATCCATGCATCAAAACTTCGTTGTTAATAAATTTAAGCCTGATGGACAATAGTGCCCTCGCATTCAGCACGAAGAATGTGAAAAATCTAGTGTTTGCATGGGTGGCTACATATCCTTCCAGCGTTATTGTCTTCAAACGAATGTCATGAGAACTGAGAAAATCTCGGTGCTTACGATGCCACCAATTGGTTATACCTTTTGTACACCGTCCTGCTGCCTAAATAGACATGAAGATTGAAAACAGTTAAGGTCTAAAAAAGAGTATGTCAAAAGAGCAACAATTGAACGGTTAATTCTTGCAAAACAGTAGCACATATCAATAGCTCGGCATGACAAAACACGATCATCTGGACGAAGGGGTACTGACCTGCGTGAGGAAGATTATACATAATTTTATAAGTGGTTAGTTGATTTCAGCTACTTGTAGCTTGCGTTGGTATTATCCCCGAAGAGGAAGGGATGATGCAGCACAGCAGAGGTAAGTATTTCCCTCAGTTATGAAACCAAGGTTATCAATCCAGTAGGAGAACCACGCAACACCTCGTTAGCAGTACCTGCACACAAACAACAAATCCTTGCACCCAACGCAAACGAGGGGTTGTCAATCCCTCGGCGGTTAATTGCAAGATTAAATTGTATGTGATAGATAGATAGATTGAAACAAAAATACAAAATAAAATAAATAAAAGAAAAGTGCAGCAATATTTTTAGGGTTTTAGTAATTTTATTTAGATAGACCCGGGGGCCATAGCTTTCACTAGAGGCTTCTCTCGAGAAAATAGCATACGGTGGGTAGACAAATTATTGTTGGGCAATTGATAGAAAAGCAAATAATCATGATGATATCCAAGGCAATGATCATGTATATAGGCATCACGTCCGA
Organism: Elymus sibiricus; assembly: GCA_039707655.1. NCBI lineage: Eukaryota > Viridiplantae > Streptophyta > Magnoliopsida > Poales > Poaceae > Elymus > Elymus sibiricus. The sequence goes on along the minus strand of CM077664.1, from coordinate 263,832,239 downwards.
GACAAGTAGACCGACTCCTACCTGCATCTACTACTATTACTCCACACATCGACCACTATCCAGCATGCATCTAGTGTATTAAGTCCATAAAGAACGGAGTAACGCCTTAAGAACGATGACATGATGTAGACAAGATAAACTCACGCATGAGTAAACCCCATCTTTTTACCCTTAATAGCAACGATACATATGTGTCATGTCCCTTTCTGTCACTGGGATTGAGCACCGCAAGATCGAACCCATTACAAAGCACCTCTTCCCATGGCAAGATAAATCAATCTAGTTGGCCAAACCAAATCAATAGATCGGAGAAGAAATACGAAGCTATAATAATCATGCATAAGACTCAAATAATATTCATGGATAATCTAATCATAAACTCACAATTCATCGGATCCCAACAAACACACCGCAAAAAGTGATTACATCAGATAGAACTCCAAGAACATCGAGGAGAACATTGTATTGAAGATCAAAAAGAGAGAAGAAGCCATCTGGCTACTAACTATGGACCCGAAGGTCTGTGGTAAACTACTCACAGATCATCGGAAGGGCAGCAAGGTTGATGTAGAGCCCCTCCGTGATCAATTCCCCCTCTGGCGGAGTACCGGAGAAGGCCTCCAGATGGGATCTCTCGAGAACAGAAACTTGCGGCAGCGAAAAAAGTATTTCGTGGACTCCCCTGAGGGTTTCTGATTTTTCTGGAATTTATAGTGGTGGAATTAGGTCAAACGGAGCTCTGTGGGCCCCACGAGGTACCAGGGCGCGCCTGCCCCCCCCCCCCCAGGCGTGCCCTGGTGCCTCGTGGGCACCCCCTGGGGCTTCTGGCCTCCTCCCGAAGCTTCTAGTGTTTATCTTGTCCAGAAAAAAATCTCCAAAAAGTTTCGTGGCATTTGGACTTCGTTTGGTATTGATTTTCTGTAAAACAAAAACAGGGTAGAAAACAGCAACTGGCACTGGGCACTAAGTTAATAGGCTAGTCCCAAAAAATGATATATAATTGCTGTAAATGTATATAAAAACATCCAAGATTGATAATATAACATCATGGAACAATCAAAAATTATAGATACGTTGGAGACGTATCAGCATCCCCAAGCTTAATTCCTGCTCGTCCTCGAGTAGGTAAATGATAAAAACAGAATTTTTGATGTGGAATGCTGCCTATCATATTCATCACATATTCTTTTCTTTTATAGCATGGACATTGGACTTGAATGATTCAAAGCAATAGTCTATAATTTGACATGAAGATATAAATACTCAAGCATGCTAACAAGCAACCATGTCTTTCAAAATATCAACGCTAAAGAAAGTTATCCCTAGCCCATTATGCTCAATCATTGATCCATTCATGAAACACACTCAAATATTAGCTATATCCAATGCACAAGTATGACAATAGTGCTCTCTAGTTGGTGCTTTATAAGGGAAGATGAAGACTCAAGTAAAAATAAAAATTGCATAAAAGTAAATAGATAGGCCCTTCGCAGAGGGAAGCAGAGATTTGTCAAATGTGCCCGAGCTCAAGGCTGAAATTAAAGAGATAAAATATTTTGAGAGGCATGCTTTTCCTGTCAACGAAAACGACCGAGAATTCCCTTTATTTTCCATGCTAGACACATCATAGGCGGTTCCCATATAGAAAGTAAAGTTTATTTCCTTTCCACCATTCTTTCACAATCCATGGCTAGCCGTATCCACGGGTGCCCTCCAAACCAACACTTTCCAAGGAATTTTGTTGTTATTAATTTTTGATTCATTGTGGGACTGGGCATCCCTATTACCAACCATTCTCTCGTGCAATGACAAGTGAATAAACACTCATCGTGAGAATAACACACCTAGCATGGAAAATAATGGCCACCCCCTGCCGCTTCATGAGCGGTACGGGCACACAAAACGAAAAAATTATTTTGAAAATTAGAGTTGGCACACGCAAATTTACTTGGAACGGCATTGAAATACTGCATATAGGTAGATATAGTGGACTCATTTGGCACAACTTGGGTTTAAGGATTTTGGATGCACAAGCAGTATTTCCGCTTAGTACAAATGAAGGCTAGCAAATAGATTGAGAAGCAACCAACCAAAAAATGAAAACGGTCATAAACATGCATTGAACATAACTAACACCGAATAATGCACCATAAGTAGGATATAATTTTGTTGCATAACTATTGACTTGATGTGCATGCATAGGACACAAACCTTCACACGAATATTCTTACTAAATCACAATTACTCACTAACATGACTCATATATTATCATTTCCATATCGCAAAACTATTGCAAGGAATCACACTTATCATATCCAATGATCTATATGAAAGTTTTTATTATATCCCTCTTGAATATTCATCACTTTGGGACCAAATTCATATCTTGTGCAAATTACCGTTACTATCATCAACTCTCAAAAAGATTTAAGTGAAGCATGAGAGTGCAAATATTTCTTCAAAATTTCAATCTTATCAATTATCAAAATAATATAAGTAAAGCATGAGAATTCATTTCTTCAAACTTTCAATCAACTCTCAAAATAATATAAGTGAAGCATGAGAGTTCATTTCTTCAAAATATAGCCACCACCGTGCTCAAAAAGATTTAAGTGAAGCACTAGAGCAACTGCCTAGCTCAAAAAATTTAAGTGGAGCACATAGAGTATTCTAACAAATGATGATAAACGTGTGGCTCTCTCAAGATAGGTGTGTTCATCAAAGATGATTGTGACAAACTAAAAAGCAAACAAAGCAAAGACTCATATAATACAAGACGCTCCAAGCAAAACACATATCATGTGACTAATAAAAATATAGCTCCAAGTAAAATTACCGATGGTTGGTAGAAGAAAGAGGGGATGCCTTCCGGGGCATCCCCAAGCTTAGGCTCTTACTACTCCTTATTCCTTCATCCCTCGTGATCTCACCCAAAACTTGAAAACTTCAATCACACAAAACTCAACAAAACCTTCGTGAGATCCGTTAGCATAACAAAATAAATCACTACTCTAAGTACTGTTGCAAACCCATTCATATTTTATTTTTGCATTATACCTACTGTACTCTAACTTCACCATGGCTTATACCCCCCGATACAATCCATAGATTCATCAAAACAAGCAAGTAGTGCATCAAAAACAGAATCTCTCAAAAATAGAACAGTCTGTAGAAATCTATTTAAAATCCATACTTATGTAACTCCAAAAATTCTGAAAAATTAGGAAAACGTGGGAAATTCATATACCAATACTGTGTAAAAATTTCAGATTTTTCTGACGCTCCAATACAGAAACAAAATTCGGGCACTAGACACAAAACTTTATGTTTGCCAAACAGCATCAATTATATTATCTTCCAAATCATCCTAAAGGTATTACTTGGCACAAACACTAATTAAAAACACAAAAACACAATCATACCAGTAGCATAATTGTGAAAACACACAATAACAGAATTTTTTTTATTTTATTCATTGGGTTGCCTCCCAACAAGCGCTATTGTTTTATGCCCCTAGTTAGGCATAATGCATAGTTTCAAGTATTGTCATCTTTGGTTTTAGTAATCTTTATAGGATTTTTCTCAAACCCGGGAGGTTCTTTACGCTTCCCATTATTCTCAGAAAAAGAGGCAATTTTAAGATCCAAAATATCCAATCATTTATTACATAAAGATATCAAAGTGTTCGTGCGATTGGGATTTCCACTAATATTTTTAAGAGGCTCGTTAGACTTTTGCAACTCAACCAAATTTTTCTGCATATCACCCAATTTGTCTAATATTTGAGCCCCCTCTTGAGTAAAAACAAAACCCTTTTGTGGTGGTGGAATCCCCAATATGCCTTCTATTATTTCATAGGCAGTATTGGTCTCACTCTCAGTAAAATTCCCCTTTGCGGAAAAATCCAAAAGTTGTCTATGATGCATGGTTAAACCTATATAGAAATTGCGAAGCAAAAATTTTAAATCCCCTTTTATAGAGGAAACACGGTAGGATTCCATTAACCTATACCAAGCATCTTTAAGATTTTCTCCTTGTTTCTGTTTGAAGTAAAGCACTTCAAAATCTGGGGACAAAGGAGGGATAGTTACGCTAGTCATGATGACAAGATGAGCAAATCAAAGAGGCAAACAAGGAAAAGGCAAACGGAAAATATTTTTGTATTTTTGTAAAAACGTTTTAGAAGTGCGGGAGATGAAAACGAGAGGCAAATGGCAAATAAAATAAATGCAAGGAGATGAGAGTTTATGCAAAGGTACTTGATAGATGTTGATGATGTCTCCCCGGCAACGGCACCAGAAATTCTTCCTTCTACTTGTAGCTTGCGTTGGTATTATCCCCGAAGAGGAAGGGATGATGCAGCACAGCAGAGGTAAGTATTTCCCTTAGTTATGAAACCAAGGTTATCAATCCAGTAGGAGAACCACGCAACACCTCGTTAGCAGTACCTGCACACAAACAACAAATCCTTGCACCCAACGCAAACGAGGGGTTGTCAATTCCTCGGCGGATAATTGGAAGATTAAATTGTATGTGATAGATATATAGATTGAAACAAAAATACAAAATAAAATAAATAAAAGAAAAGTGCAGCAATATTTTTAGGGTTTTAGTAATTTTATTTAGATAGACCTGGGAGCCATAGTTTTCACTAGAGGCTTCTCTCGAGAAAATAGCATACGGTGGGTAGACAAATTACTGTTGGGCAATTGATAGAAAAGCAAATAATCATGACGATATCCAAGGCAATGATCATGTATATAGGCATCACGTCCGAGACAAGTAGACCGACTCCTGTCTGCATCTACTACTATTACTCCACACATCGACCGCTATCCAGCATGCATCTAGTGTATTAAGTCCATAAAGAACGGAGTAACGCCTTAAGAACGATGACATGATGTAGACAAGATAAACTCATGCATGAATAAACCCGATCTTTTTACCCTTAATAGCAATGATACATATGTGTCATGTCCCTTTCTGTCACTGGGATTGAGCACCGCAAGATCGAACCCATTACAAAGCACCTCTTCCCATGGCAAGATAAATCAATCTAGTTGGCCAAACCAAATCAATAGATCGGAGAAGAAATACGAAGCTATAATAATCATGCATAAAAGAGATTAGAGAAGACTCAAATAATATTCATGGATAATCTGATCATAAACTCACAATTCATCGGATCCCAACAAACACACCGCAAAAAGTGATTACATCGGATAGAACTCCAAGAACATCGAGGAGAACATTTTATTGAAGATCAAAAAGAGAGAAGAAGCCATCTAGCTACTAACTATGGACCCAAAGGTCTGTGGTAAACTACTCACGCATCATCGGAAGGGCAGCAAGGTTGATGTAGAGCCCCTACGTGATCAATTCCCCCTCTGGCGGAGTACCGGAGAAGGCCTCCAGATGGGATCTCTCGAGAACAGAAACTTGTGGCAGCGGAAAAAGTATTTCGTGGACTCCCCTGAGGGTTTCTAATTTTTCTGGAATTTATAGTGGTGGAATTAGGTCAAACAGAGCTCTGTGGGCCCCGCGAGGTACTAGGGCGTGCCCACCCCCTGGGGCTTCTGGCCTCCTCCCGAAGCTTCTAGTGTTTATCTTGTCCAGAAAAAAATCTCCAAAAAGTTTCGTGGCATTTGGACTTCGTTTGGTATTGATTTTCTGCAAAACAAAAACAAGGCAGAAAACAGCAACTAGCACTGGGCACTAAGTTAATAGGTTAGTCCCAAAAAATGATATATAATTGCTGTAAATGTATATAAAAACATCCAAGATTGATAATATAACAGCATGGAACAATCAAAAATTATAGATACGTTGGAGACGTATCAATTTCCACCTTGGGGTCTCATCTCATGCCATGGAGGAAATTCAATCCAATCGATTAGTGCAATTCCTTCCGTCTGGCTGTAAATTTTTTGTCCAACTCTCCCCAATATCTTTTTTGTGCAGTTCCACTAAAATTATGCACCGTTGTTTGCACGACCCCTACTCGCCGGCCAGGCCATCTATGACTCGGTGTCTTTTATCTTGCATTGACGGGGCGACTACAGTGCTTGTTCGCTCCTCCACACATGACAGGCTCGTTCAACACTGCGATCAGCAAGTCAACGTACGAATAAGCTTATTTCATCTTGTGTTGGTCATTCTACCTAGTTACGAATGTAGGAATACCTCGAGCACCGTGAGGTTAGCTGACAGCAGGTAGATGCAATCATCTAATTTTGTGCGGTTCTACTAAAATTGTGGTTTGTGCTTCTGTTTGCACAAATAGAAACCACATGGAGATAGACAACCCTGTTTGCAGAAATATGTGATAGGGTTATTTAAGTAGTGTCATTTTTTTGCTGTGGCATATGATTAACAGCAGCATCTCATATGTTATCAATGGCATTACATTGACAGTATGAAAAAGTGTCATTAACTAAGAAGTGCCATCACATCAGATCAACACGGGCACTAGATTAACGGGGGCTTAGATTAACATGCACAACAATTGCATTATAACTCCGTGATGACAGTAGCACATGATCAGTAGCTACGTGCACGGTTAACAGGAACGATCGTTCTAACAAAGGGTGATACGGAAAGGAGAAATACATCGTCATGTCAACCAAATGTGCAATTAAATTTGTGCAGTTCCAGTGAGATGAAGCTATGTTACCGGTGTGAGATTTAAGTGTAACACCCCAAAGCACTCTTCATGGGAAATAAAGCAAGACAGAAGCATTTCATAAAACGGTGGTGGCATTGCTTCAGTTTATCAATGGCAATAGATTGACAGCAGCATTACTTAAGAGTGACATCACATTAACAGTGGCATTGTTTCATTTTACCAAATATTAGATTAACACGTGTAGTAAGGGCATAGGGACAGGTGAGGCACAAGCATGTTTTACCTCCACCGAGGCATAAAGTGGTGAGGCAGAGGTGGTTGCCGAGAGCGGCAAACATGCAAGCAGAATGTCTGGATTTGTGCCATTTTTGTTCTTGTGATCTCGTCAGTGACCTTTTGCTGCGTGACCACAGGAAATCTAGCCGTGCTCATTCTCAGTTGCGTTGTCCACCCAACACCCCTTCACCTTCTTTCCTTTTTCGACCAAGAGACCGGTCAGGCCAGAATCTTACTACTAGTACTTCCCCCCACCCTTCGCCCCCACCCCACTTTATTGCCCTTTTCAACAAAGAGATCGGTTCGTTAACCAGTCTTTGCTACCCCGCCCACCCCAAAAAATATCCACATTCAACCAGGCCATCTACTTATCTTCATGCATTACCTTTTTCCTCTAATAGTAAAAATTTAGGTGGTGTTCGAGTGTTCGACAAGCCGACGGGGCTATCTAGATACATGGGGAGCTTTGTACTAAAGAATATCCACATGCAGGATGCAGCACCGTGGGGAGCAAACCAAACTTGATGGGAAAAAAAGGATGCAGCGACGTGGGGAGCTGGGGCATTAGAAGAAGTCCGGTTCTAAAAGAAGTTATACCTCCGGTCGGCGGGATGTGGCGAGGCAGGCAGTGGGATCTGCCAACACGACGGCAGCGAGCAAGGGTGTGGAGGACCACCCACGCCGGTGCCAGGTCAGAGAAGACGGCGCGTGTCGGCTTCCTCCCTCGCCAACGGCGACCGCGTCAATGTTGCACCTCGTACCCTACCCAGGGAAGGGATCCGGCCGGATCTGTGACCACCGGTGAGAAGAGAGAGAGAGAGAGAGACAGAGAGTGGACACCACCGTCTTGTTTAGATCTAGAGAGGGTGAGAGAGTGAGAAGAAGAGAGCAACCCTAGCAAGGAAGTTCCGAAGCTCCAGCCTACATATATAGTGGAGTAATTTTTTCCACTCCGTAACAAGCGTTTTAAATTGAATAAGTGCGGAGCCATCTTTTCATTTAACGTACCAGTAAAAAAACTCGATCAATAACCGCGCCACCGCGTTCAGGTCGCACTTTGTATGGCTCACATGTGGTCCCAGACCCTACATTAAGTGGACAACTAGATGTGTCAAATTATCATAGCTGCCTCTTCGTGTGCAAATGCGCTCCACTGTGTACCCGCGCGTGTGCGTGAGGGAACGAGTGCGTGCATGCGCCTCTTCTCTTCGTGTGTGTGCGTGTGTGTGTGTGTGTGTCTCTCTCTCTCTCTCAGAGACAACAAGACACTGACCTAGACAGAGATGGTGTGTACAAAAAGTCACGAGCGTGTGTGTGTGTGTGTGTGTGTGTGCGTGCGTGTGCGTGAGAGCGGACATGGATGTGGGAGGACACCATCCAACCATAGCCGCATACATTTTGACAACAGTTCGAACCAACAAGACGAAATTCGTGCAAACACGGCCGGATTTCATATAAACATGACGAATTTCATTACATTTACATCAACTAAGCGGTGCTAGTCCGGCTCTAGAGGTATAATTAAGGACGCGACTAGGTGGCAACTGAATGCCCAATAGGCTTCCCTGGCAACCAGCCATTTTAGGAAAGTTTTTGTCCCCCCTGTCCCTAAAACTAGAAAGATTCCAGTCCGGCGAATCCCACCCCATCCCAGCGCGCGCGCCTCCCACCTGGTCCCCCCTCTCGCCTATCACGTGACCCCCCCCCTTCTCTCCAGCGGCCCCCTCTTCATCTGACGCTATCTTCCCCACCTGCCCCCTCCCCCTTCCTCTCTCTTCTTCTTCTCCTCCAAGGAAAACTCTGTTCACGTTCCTGCAAGCAAAAACACCATGGATCTGCGCCATTAGAGCTTGGAAAGAGGTGCTTTAAGAGAAGAAAAAACTGCTTAACACAACAATCACAGATCCCTGGGAGAAGAAGGTACAAGTCCTACCTTTTTTTATCCCCAGTTGAAGACAACAATTAGTACCCCTGTATTCCTCCTTTCTTGAGATCTTGGGCACCCTTTTATTAGATTCTGGCACATCTACTGCAAGGGCAAACAAAACTTAGTCAGATTCATCATCCTGCAGTGAATTTGTGGGGAAACTTGTTAAGCAATTGGGGGGCTTGGTCTGAGCAAGAATAGTTCAGTTTGCAAGCAACTAGCAAATTGTTACCAATATTATGGGCAGCTAGTTGGGAAAAAGTAGGCAACTGCAGGCAATTTGGTAGGCAACTAGTGTGTGTGTATGTGTTTGGTGCTGTTTATGAAAATTTTGCAGCAACTAATTGATGAATAGTAAGCAAGCAATATGTAATTTGTAGGCAACTATTGTGTATACATGTGTGTGGTGCTGTTTGTAAAAGTTTTGTAGCAACTGCCAAGATTGTAAGTCGTACCTTTTTTTATCCCCGGTCGAAGACAACAATTAGTCCCCCTGTTTTCCTCCTTTCTTGAGATCTTGGGCACCCTTTGGTTAGATTCTGGCACATCTACTGCAAGGGCAAAACTTAGTCAGATTCATCATCCTGCATTGAATTTGTGGACAAACTTTGTTAAGCAATTGGGGAGCTTGGTCTGAGCAAGAATAGTTCAGTTTGCAAGCAACTAGCAAAAAATGTTACCAGTATTGTGGGCAGCTAGTTGGGAAAAAGTAGGCAACTGCAGGCAATTTGGTAGGCAACTAGTGTATGTGCATGTGTTTGGTGCTGTTTATGAAAATTTTGCAACAACTAATTGCTGAATAGTAAGCAAGCAGTATGTAATTTGTAGGCAACTATTGTGTGTACATGTGTGTGGTGCTGTTTGTAAAAGTTTTGTAGCAACTGCCAAGATTGTAAGCTACTAACATAAAAAGAGTAAGCAACTGCAGGGGATTGGTAGGCAACTAGTGTGAAGAAGAAAACTTAAACATGCATAACTCTACGTGTATTTTGCGAGAAAAAGTGTTCTTCTACAACAATATATACTGTGTGTGTTAATAAAACTTTAGCAAAACAAGTTAGTGCATCCGTGATTTTAGGTGTGCCAGTTTTAGGTTACGTGTCAGACAAATTGTGTGTTTATGTTAGGCAACTTTGGACAACAAAAACAAAAGGGAAAAATGCTGGGAACTGTTGTTAAACTAGAAATGTGGGTAAAAATTAGGCAACTGTTGGCAACATCACATGCAAAATTAGGCTTACTTTTGATCCCTGAACTTACATGACTATATGCATGCTTGCTAAGAAAAAAGGAGTCCCCTCCCCAACACTGGTTGTGTTTATGTATATGAAATTGTAGCAACTCTATGTTAACTTGTTATGCAAAATGTTTGAAACTGTTGGGCAACTACATCCTAAGAAAAAAGAAACATGATGTAAATGACAGTTTGTCAAAGAAAATTACCTTAATACTGTGGTTGATTCCTATCAAGTTGCTGTTAGTTAATACCTTGCTGGACTGGACCAGATCACACATACCCCTGCATAAATGAAAAAAACCAAGAACAAAAAACCAAAGATGGTTTATAGCAATGACAGATTGTGCGGTGTGAACCAACTTTTTTTAGTACCCCCACCACACATTGTTGCAAATGTTGTGCAAGTGGCACATATCAATAAAGAAACTTGTCCTTAAACAAGAAACATAGTTTCAATGCAAAGGGGAACATTGAACTAAAAACAAACCACCATGTCTTTTAAAACTACTACTACTAAGTTCCACACATGCTGAAAGACCGCCTCCAAAATGCAGAACAAAAAAAGTCTGCATCACATCATCTGCAACTGCTCTTTTCTGACTCTGATTTGTATCCTGCAAAATGTAAAAAAGAAAAACCATGATGTTATAGATTATGTAGATTTCTAGCCTGAAACAAGAAAAGTATGTTGATTGATAAATGAATCTATAGAAAAAGAATACATAAAATTTGTTGTTTCATGTTATTGGATTTCTTTCATTTTTTTGTTCACTGATTGCTTCCCCTGCCGCTATTATGTGGATTATCCTTTATTTGACAATACAACAAGTTAACTTTGCCAATAAAATGTTTGTAACTTGTGCGCTTTTTTCAATTTTTGAGCAAATTTTATGCAGCAGGGGATGATCGACCTTAATGAATTGCCGGATGACGTTAACGAAGAGTTGCCAGCTAATGTTGGAGTGGCCAATGGTGATCCCATGTACTGCACACAACCTCCTGCCCGTGGTGGTGAGGCAATGAACAATGAATTTGTGGCTGAGTCTCCCAACCCATTGGGCACACAAAATGTTGCTGCCCCTGGTGTGCAAACGGTGCAAACAGAAGAACACACGCTTGATGGGACAGATACTTTGGGCACAACAGGGGGTACTGTTGGGTATGAGGGTGCAGGGGCAGCTGCTGACAATGATGATGAAGCATGGTCTCAACCAAGAGAGCCTTCGTTGGGGATGAGATTTGACACTTTGCAAGGTGCACGAGATCATTATAATGCCTATGCTTTGTGTAAGGGGTTTTCAATCAAAATGAATACTTCTAAAAGGTCTGCTATTACCGAACAATTGGAGAAGTGCCAATTTGTTTGCAACAAGTTTCGGAAACCAAAAAACGATGACCAAGGTACTGTGGCTGCAGCTAGCACTAAACTGCTTGAAGATCCGTGTGAAGGTGCAGATGATGATGAAGACAATGTCATCATATTTGCTGATGATGCTATTGACCAAAAGAAGAAGAATAAGAAGCGAAAGAGAGAGAAGATAATACAAACAGGGTGCAAAGCAAAAATGATAGTAAAAATCATTGATGGTCGATGGGAGGTCACTTATTTCATTGCTGAACATAACCATGCATTGGTTGACAAACCATCTTTGACAAAATATTTGCGATCGCACCAAGGCATTCCGCCAGAAGAAAGATTGATCCTAACAAACCTACATAACTGCAACTGGACTACAGGTATGTGTTTTTGACAGAAAATATTTTGTCCTGTTGGTTAAAATGTATTCCCAATCAGTGCTTTTATTGCCTGTATCTCCTGTGTTTATTTGCCTAAATTCCTACATGTAGTTGCCTCAATACTGGGGTTAGTTGCTTCATTCTGATGTTTGCAGTTGGTATGTGTTGGATAGGATTTAGGGCAACAATTGAGTGTTGGAGTTCTATAACTAAAGTTAATTTTTATTGTTATACTTTGGGTGATTTTTGTAGCATGTCTAGTGTTTTTAGTTGTCTCATTTGTCAAAATGTAGACATTCAGCAGTCAAAACAAAAAAAACTGATATAATACTCTTCTTTTGGCTGGTGTCCTACTACTATTGTTGCAAAATATCTTCCTTATGGTTTGTTGGTTGCAAAATGTAGCAAAAAACTTGCCTGTACATTGTCTGTTAGTTGCTTATATGAAGGGTGGTAGTTGTCTTGTTTCTATGCGAGTGGATAAAAATAATAGGATATCAAGTTCTGATTGACTATTGTTGTTTTTGTGCAGGACGAATGATGCACATCATGTCAGAATTCTATGGCTCGGAGCTGATTGTTCCTTATACTACCAAGCACATCTCAAACATGAAATCAAGCTTGAACAGAACTGCAACTAAAGAAGGTGATATGATTGAGACGGTTGCCTACTTCAAAGAGATGCAAAAGACAGATCTAGAATTCTACTACAAGATAAAGTATGATGCAGAGGATAATGTGGAGAATATTTTCTGGGTTGATGGAGCAGCACGAAAGGCGTACAAAGAAGCTTATCATGATTGCATATGCTTTGATACTACCTACATGACTAACATGTACAACATGCCATTTGCTCCATTCATTGGCATAAATCGGCATGGCCAGACATTCATGTTGGGGTGTGGTTTTGTTAGATAGGAGTTGGAGACAAGTTTTGATTGGTTATTCGGTACATTCCTTGAAGCAATGGATGGTCTAGCACCAGACAACATAATCACTGACCAAGATGTCGCGATGGAAAAATCAATTCAAAATATCTTCCCCACTACTGTGCATCGTCGATGTCGTTGGCACATCATGAAGAAAGCTCAAGAAAAACTCGGTGGCTTGGTGGGGAGGAACCCAGGATTGTCCAAAGATTTCAATGAATGCGTTGACTTTAGCTTCACCCCACAAGAATTTGAGGCAAAATGGGCTGCTTTGATGAATAAATGGCCGGTTGCTGTTGGTACCCACTTTGATAAGTTGTATGAGTACCGGACACAATGGGTGCCGTGTTACTTCAAGCATCGCTTCTTTCCTTTCTTGCAATCGACCCAACGCAGTGAGGGATTCAATGCTGTTCTTAAGCGTTATGTTAACCCGCACAATTCTGTGTTGAACTTTGTGAAACAGTATGAGAAGATTCAGATGCATGTGCTTGTGCGAGAGGGTGGAAATGATTACAGGACAGACCACTTGCAGGCAAATTTGTGGTCCGATTTCCCAATTGAGAAGCAAGCCTATGTTGCCTACACTAGGGACATTTACCAAAAATTCCACACAGAATTTGCGTTGATTGGTAAGTACAATGTGCGTCCCCATGGTGGTAGTGTGTATGAGCTTTATCCAAACAGGGAAGGATGGGTTGCTAGTTATGGTACTAGAAGCTATTTTGTGACAGCAGAAGTTGAAGCTAGAGACTACAAGTGTGAGTGTTGCAAGATGTTGAAAGATGGGATGTTGTGTTGCCATATTTTGAAAAAATTTACACACATTGGTATCGATGAAATTCCTGCCCAGTACATACTTAGGAGGTGGACACAGCAAGCAATACCAAATGCACCTCCTCCTGTTGGCACAGAGCCTGATGAGATGCCACCGCAATCGAAAAGGCAAATTCGTCAAGCAAACTTGACAATGGATTTTGCGGGTCTAGCTCGAGTTGCTTCTAGGTCAGATGCTACTGAAGCAATTTTGAAGAAGCACATGAAGGCGACGCGTACAGAGCTTAATCACTTTAACATGACGAGGAAGAAGAAGCTAAAAGTGCCTACTCATGGGCAACCCGCACCGCAAGGTGGTCCTGCACCGCCCCCAAGTGGTCCTATGCCAGCACCTGGTCCGCAAACAGAAACTACAACAGGTACTACAGCTACTACAGCTACACCAGGGTCAAGTTGGTCTGCCCCAATTGCAGGAGTTCCTAAGGATCCACCAAGATCAACAACTAAAGGGCGCACAAAATCTAAATGGATAGAGTCAGCACTGGAGTTGCATCCGAAGAGGAAGAACAAATGCTCTTTTTGTGGTTCAGATCAACACAATGCTGCGGGTTGCCCAGGGCGATTGGTTTGAACAGAGAGGAGAAAGCAACCAAGGAGTAGGGACGGACCAAGCTGTCCAGAATCATCAAGGATTGTGGCAGAAGAAAACTTGCTGGAAAAGAGTAATTTAGGGCTTAATGTTAGGCAACACAATGATGTGTTTCAGGCAACTGTTGTGCCATATTTGATGTTTAAGTTTTGGATAATGTCTTGCCAACTTTTTCTGCTGTATTTTTTATATTTTTGAGACCTTTGTTCTGCCACATCTATGAAGTTTATGGATTTTGCATGATTTCATTTGAAAAAGTTTAGAGAATGCTTGTTTGATCGGCCTTGGCTACTCCATAGAACATTACTAATACTAACAAAATGTGTTGCCATATGTTGGGCAACTTAAGTGACAAAAAAATGTGACAAAAACTGTGAAATGTGCAAGGTGGTGTACAACGCAACAGATGGAACGAATCGCTTGTAGTGAACTAAAAAATTAGTTTTTTAGGCAAAACAGTTGCATTTTGTAGGCAAATAATGGGTAAAATTTAGGCAATTTTAAGCATTACATGTTGTCCAGGTTTTAAGCACAAAAACTGAACAAAAAACAATGAAGTAAGACAAAAAAGAAAAATGAGTATGTTAAAAAAAGACAACTAACACAAAGAGAAAGCAATGCATTTACTAATGGAACATTTATGAATGCATTTGTTGAGACAACTAACCTCCACCAAATTAGAGTTTCAAAATATTGCGCCATGGTGCCTTGTTGGCTTCTGTATTAATCAATGCATTTGTGATATTCTTCCTGATGTTGGGGATATCTTTTGGACCGAAGTTTGGAACATTCCTACCTTCCCAATTGCTAGCTATTGTCGCAGCAAAGATGCCACAATCATACCTTGCACGTGACAAAAAGAAACATTGATGTGAAGTTGTGAAGAAAAATATTTGTAAAAAATGGATGTGAGGTTTTGCAGGGAACTGTTGGCAGGATTGTGAGCAACTAATTGTTGAAGATTAAGCTACTGTATGCAATTTGTAGGCAACTACTGTGTATGTTTGTGTGCGGTTATGTTCATGAAAGTTCTGCATCAAACTGATTCCATGAAAATGTAAGCAACTAACTGTGAAAGAGTAAGCAACTACATGGGATTTGTAGGCAACTACTGTGAGCTGTGATACTTAAACATGCATGACTCTACGCATACTTGTGAAAAAAAGGTGTCCCTCTGCAACAATATATACTGTGTGTGTTAATGATTTTAGGTGTGCCAGTTCTAGGTGTAGCTATTAGACAACTTCTGTGTTTATGTTAGGCAACTGTAAACAAAAAACAAAAGGGAAAAAATGCTGGAACTGGTGGCACAGTAAAAATGTGATAAGAAAACTCACTCGTTGTTTTGCTTTGGAATATCAATTTGCTTTAGCCCAAAATTATCCAAACTTATGCGTGATTCGCCATAGTGCTGGTCCCACAGAGAACGAACTGTTGCATCAATCAACCTTGCATTTTCGTCGAATTTTTGGCTCTCTATCAGATTTCTCCATGAATCAAAGACCTCAAACTTGCGGTCCCTAATGTTCACATTGAACAACCAGTAGTGGTTCGCTGACACAAGATCTGAACTGTCCAGGTTCTCGAGGATTGGGAACATTATCTAAATAATGTGTGAATACAAAAGAGCAAAGTGAGGAAAACATTTTTGTATATATGTGCCAAGCAAGAAAAAAGGGCGTTGTAAGTTGTACATACCATATCTTTTTTATCCAAACGATTTGTCTTGTTGAACCTGGTCCTTATCTCTTGTGTGTTCCAAATCATTTGCTGAAGCCTAACCTGGTAGAAATAAAAACAACCAAAAAAAGTTAGTGCCCAAAAAAAACTATTTTAAGTACACCAGTGGTTCTGCAGTGGGGGAAAAGAAAGCAATAAAATTGTTGTTATGAAGGAACTAATGTGTAACTTGTAGGCAAAACAAATTGGGAAATCAGGCAACTAGGGATACTTGATGTAAAACATCCATTTGGAAAAAAAAGATCAATAGATGTGTCCTTGCTAGCAACTATTTGTGGAACTTGCAGTGAATTTAAATGAATTGAACTGATTAGTTTCTGCACAACAAAATTGTTTCCAAGGAAAAAAAGAGATTAAGCTTGGACAAAGTATCGTTTGCTCATCACATTAAACATTAAACGGGGGATTCACCATATGAATAACTGAATCCTAGTTCATTTAAAATCAGATAGAATATTATAACTGTTTTCTTTAAAATGATATGCAACAAAATTGAACAAGTATTGCCTATGACAAAAAAGCTAAAATTACCGAAAATCTGACAGGCATGATTGTCTTCTTTGAATCTGCAGGCAAGCTCTGCATTATAGACTCTACGATTAGTTCAAACACATGGCTCTTCACAAAACCTAATTTCTTCATTGATTCTGCAATTTCTCTAAGAGATACATAGTAGCCGTCGTAATCAATGATAGCAGGGCTGCAGTGAAAAAAGAAACAGAATAAGTAAAAAAGTGATACAAAGTTAGTATTGTGTTAGAATTACTTTGTGTTGGTTGTCCCATTTTGCACATACTCATTGATTTTGTCATAGTTAACAGTGATTTTTCAATTGATTAGGGAAAATTGTACTGTCATAAAATTGTACTGAGTTGCCTGATATTTAAACATTACTTGCCTAAAAAAACCAGGAGTTTTGCCTGAAAACACAATTTTGGTTGAATATTTTTTGTCATAGTTCATTGCTTTCTTAGTTGCCTATGTTTCAATTGTGTGTTGACTACAAAAAATAAGAAGAATATAAAGGTGCTTCAAAAAATGAGAAACAATGTGTACTACTCACTACTTGCCTGGAAAAATTACACATGACTTGCCTAAAATTGTGACATATGAATTGATAGTACTTTTACCTCTTGTCATCAACTCCAATTTCCTCCTCACTTAATTTTGCATGTAGAATAACGGACGCATATAGCTTGTTCACTGCTGGAGTGCAATGAGAAATACTTTTGTCGTTATAGTCGACAAAAGGGGACCTCTTGCACGCAGTTGGCTTGATGATGCGCCTCTCAAATTTGTTTGCAATTTCTCCTGAGCTGCTGCTGGAACCAATTTCTCCATCCTTCTGGCATGTTTTCTTCGGTGTTTGGAAATTGGTTGGTGATAAGTTGCCCATGGTATCATGTTCTGTTCTGGGTTGTGACATTTTCTCTGGTTCTTGACATGCTAATTCCATTTCTAGTGAGTCCCAATGCAAATCATCATCGAGTATTTCGATGATCACAGGTGTTTTCCCTTTTGCTTCCTGACATGTGTCAACATTGCCTCCGCTTGCACCGTTGATTAGCTGTGACAGTTCCACTTCCAACACACCTTTGTCTGCCCAATGATCATTAGTCCCAGGATCATAACCATTTGCAGGGCGACAGTTGTCGAATATCCTAGCAGGACTTTTCATTTCTTCAACCGTGCTTGCTCCGAAAATCTCTTCAAGGCCTAAATCAAAAGCAGGTGCAGGACAGTATTCATCAGACCAACTTGGTGGCCTCTCCACTTTTGTATGATGAGGTGCATCGAAAACTGGTGCTGCAGCTTTGCTTACACATGAGCCTATGTTGTTGGTCAATTGCCTATGATCAGCCTTACTGCTGGGAGGAATGCATTTTGCAATAAGATCGTCAATTTTTGCTGCTTCACTCAAATGAGTCATAGATAGTTCTGGTGGCTGATTCTCCTTGTTTGTTGTGGATCTTGGAATTCCCTTTGCTCGAAAGCTCACAAATGCTTCAGCTCTGTCATCTACCTTATTCTCGAGGATATGCGGGGGCTCTTGAGCATACCCGTTCAGATCACCGAGAGTTTGCCTCTTATGTGGCACCATGCTGGGTGGGCTATGTTGCTGAAGTCGGTGAAGGTTTGGTTCGATGTGTCCTGTAGTTGCCTTGATGTTGCTCTGACTTGCCATCACTGATGGGCTAGTTGCCTATTTTTGGGTAGGACTTTGCTTCAGTGTTTGTGGTTGTATCTGCCTTGGATGAAGATTTGGTTGGGTGTGTCCTGTAATTGCTTTGTTGATGCTCTGACTTGCCAAAACTGGTGAGCTAGCTGCCTGCTGTTGGCTTGACCTTGAGTTTGGCTTTCCTACTTCATGGACTTTGCTTTGTGTCCCATTTGATACCTGAAGTGGAGCAACATCCTTCCCTTGTAGACTTGCCTGAACCTCACAAAAGGTTGCATCACTCTTCTTCTCACTTACCTCTCTTCCAGACTTAGTTGCCTGCATGCACTTCGCATCTGTGTGCTTTTCGTCAGTCATCATTTCCTTTGGACATGTCACTCCTGATGCATTAACTGTACTCTGTGTCTGCTCAAGAAATGCAATTGGAGCCCCTCTTGGATTGGTTGGTTGGCTTGACTCATGATAACCGGTGGTTGCGTTAATATTGCCCACAGTTGCTTGATTTTCAGGTGTGGTTGTCCTGATCTGTACTGTAGTTGGCAACTGGGTTATGCCCACCTGGCTATGTGCTCGCATTTGCATGGTTGCTGCTGTTGATTCAGCTTTCCTTCTCTGCTCATCTCCCAGCTGATCCAACACATCACATGTTACAAAAGTTGGTTGATCTATGAATGTCACCTTCTTTTGCTTCATAGGTGGTTTGGTTGGACGGGTTTTTGTTGGTGGTGCAACAACTTTAGGCAGAGCTTCTGCTGCTTCATAATTCAAACCACAAACTTGCTTCATCAGTTCAATGCGTGTCTTGCGAGGGCAAAAATCTTCCATTTTGAAGTCCCATGTTTTTTTAAACTCCAGACTTTCAAGCAGGTCTTTGAAAATCCGTTTTGTTTCCCAAGCAACTGAGAAGCCATCAGACACGTAGGCAACTTCCAGCACAGGGATGTTGGGGGTAGTGTCCTTCTTTTTGGTATCTAGCATCACAAAATCTAAGAGTGATACTGCTTCTGGACTTTCCTGGCATTCAATGTTTTTTTTTCTTCTCAATCCAAAACTGCATAGATGGATTCTCGTCGCCTTCAGAACTGTCGCTAGCTCTGCCATCACTCGTTGGCTTGTCTCCACCATCACCTGTGCCAGTTTTGTGACCTTCGTCCGAGCGCTGGTCACCAACATCGCCATCCCCACCACCCCCACAATTGTCATCATCACCATCCTTGTCCCCCTCCTCGTTTTCTTTGTCATCTTCATCCTCCCTGCCCTCCTCCTCATCTTCATCATCACCATCCTTGCCCTCCTCCTCATCTTCATCATCCCCATCTTCATCCTCCTCATCAACTACCCTGTCCAAATCATCATGTCCTGGCTCTTCATAAGATTCTGTGTCACGCTCTTCATCATCTACCTCTGCTTCCTCCCCTCCTCTGTCAACGTTGGTGGTAGTCTCTCTGTGCATGTTGTCACCACCATCATCACCATCGCTGTCGGACTCATCTTTATCAGAATCTGACCCTTCACTTTCAAAGTCGTCGCCTTCGTCGGTATCGCTCTCAGACTGATAAGAGTCCTCATCACCAGGAAGTGTCTGACTATCACTCCCACCCGCATGTCGCCTTTTCCTAGAATGTTTACTGCTTGTAGCACCAACATTGTCAGCTGGTGGTGCACTTGCTGTGCCACCATCATCGTCAAGTCTGCCAATTCCCTGTACAAGCTTGCCCATTGAATGTGATATGTCACAGCATATTTCATGCACCAACCCAATGAGCTTCTTTTGTTTCTACACACACGAAAACAAGGAGAGAGGAGGTGCACGAGTGTTATATATTGTAGTTGCCAGAAGTGTTGAAAGTAGGTAGACACAGTAAGCACATACAATAAATCAGAAAAAGCAAACTTACATTTGGGTCATATGAGTTGGGGAGCCTTGCTGCTACGAACTTTGAGACATGATCGAGACTACCAAATAAACTTTCATCAGCATAGCGAGCAAATTCGGTCTTGAGTTGTAGTTAAAAGTGAGAGAAAATGCAACCAAAAAATGAAAATTAGATAAGTTTTATGTGTAAACAACTTTTCATACTCTATAACTGTGAGAACAGGGTTTTTTTGTCCACATTTATGGGTGAGTTGCCAGACACTGGAACTGTGGTTGCCTAAAGTGTGTTTCTGAGTTGCCTGCACTTGCTTAGTGTTGAAAATAAGTATGACATATACTTACTCTATGTATTGCTTTCAACATGTGTAAAACAACTTTTCATACTCTAACTGTGAGAACAGGGTTTTTTTGTCCACATTTATGGGTGAGTTGCCAGACACTGGAACTGTGGTTGCCTAAAGTGTGTTTCTGAGTTGCCTGCACTTGCTTAGTGTTGAAAATAAGTATGACATATACTTACTCTATGTATTGCTTTCAACATGTGTAAAACAACTTTTCATACTCTATAACTGTGAGAACAGGGTTTTTTTGTCCACATGTTTGGGTGAGTTGCCAGACACTGGAACTGTGATTGCCTAAAGTGTGTATCTGAGTTGCCTGCACTTGCTTAGTGTTGAAAGTAGGTATGACATTTTCATACTCTATGTATTGCTTTCAACATGTTACTCCGTGAAAGGAACAAAAGTAGAAACTTACCGCAGCTTGCCATACTCCCCCCGTCTCTTCTTGTCCTTCTTAATAACCTTGGCAATAAGATCAGCATTCCAAACTGAAACTCTTGGCAGCGTGCTT
Organism: Elymus sibiricus; assembly: GCA_039707655.1. Classification (NCBI taxonomy): domain Eukaryota; kingdom Viridiplantae; phylum Streptophyta; class Magnoliopsida; order Poales; family Poaceae; genus Elymus; species Elymus sibiricus. The sequence goes on along the minus strand of CM077664.1, from coordinate 263,811,435 downwards.
GCAATGGGTTCGTTCACATCCAGTGAGTCCAGGTATAGGAGCTGCACGAGGAAGCAAAAACAAACAAGCACATGAGCAAAAATGAGAGCAAATGAAAATGAAATTGTGTGAAAAGAAATAAAAAAAGTGGAAAAGCAATATAGACTTACAACTAAATGCATTACGCAGCAACAAACTGCGTTTTTGTCACCTGCTCCTGCGAATGCCAATTTTAATTGGTCAACTACAAATTGGCATACATTTGTGTCTGTTATCACATCCACATGCATCACAGCGGGATAGCACCGTGGTGATATGTTTAGACTCGTGGTAGGAGCGAGGAAACACGAAAACGCGACAGCCAACCAAGCACGCATGAAATTCTGATCTGCTGCCCCAGCCATGTCCTTGATCATTTTGCACCATTGTGTTTGTGTTGGTGTTGCATTCATGTTGAAAATTGTGTTCACTTGAGATGGGAAATCTGCTCTCTTCTCATAGCACACCTTCCTGCCCCTGTTTGGTAGACCCCAAATCCTATGTACACTTGCTGCATCTACTACAATCTTGCCTCTCTCTGGAATGACAAGTTGTGACATTTAAGGGTCGTAGTGCTTCATCACCCACTGACTAAAATCTCCTGGCATACTGCATGTTGCAATGTCCAATAGCCCTCCAAACTCTATTCCAATCACCGCGTTCTTCTGATCTTGCACTAGACCTTGGTTTACTTTGAATAATCTTGCAGGTGATGCTCTGTTCCTCCGTCCCTATGATCAACAAATTGTAACTACAAAATTAGACTCTGAGTGGCAAGCAACATAGAGAACCCAGAGAAAGCCAGCAAAATGATGAAACAAATTAGCAAGTGTTCATATGGTTTTGTGTTTATCGTGTTTTTTAGCCAAGTAGTAGGCTACTATTTGTCTTGTAACTATAGCATTTTGCACATTGTCTTATAAGAAAACTTCAGCATTTAAAATAAAAATGCATGAGAATTGCCTGCATCTATAAGATAAGTTGCCCAAATTTGCCAATGACTTGCTTCTATATAATGGTTCAAAAAAAAGAATGAATTTACTAAGAGCCCACACATTCATGACATAAGTTGGGAATAATTCATGATCGTCCCTACTTTTGAAGAAAAAAGGGGTGAAAACTACAAAGTGCAATCATACCTCGTTTTCGCCTGTCCTCCTACGTTTTGGCTTCGATTCCTCCTCTTGCATGACCTCATTGCCTTGTTCATCAACACTCGGTGCCCTTGCATTACTATCTATGTCTGACGGGCGTTTCCCGCGAATCACTATTTCTTTATTGTGCCTGCGCTTGTAGCCAATTGTTATCGGATTTCGCTGCTGTGATGGGTGTGCCTGCATTAGGAAAAATGAAACATGCTAGTTAGTCAGGCAACTAATAACTTGAACATGACAACACCGGTAGCAGCATGCCATGCCCCTGTAGTCATCTTGAAAAAAAAAGACAAAAAGAAACCCTGCCCCCCTCTTTAATTTCAGCACAAATAAAGTTGTTACCTCTGATTCTTGTACAGCCTGCTGGATTGGTTCTGAAATCTCATCATTGATTGGTTCCGACATTGTCTATACTGCAGAACACAAAGAATCAGGTTGACTGTGAGAAGTACACAAAGAATAAGTTCAAAGAACTATGTAGACTTATGTCAGTTGGGGAACACAAAATACCAGGCAACTTGTATACTAACTGATAACAAATATGACCCCGCAAATGAGTCAGGCAACTCATGTACTAAAGTCAGACAAACCCTAAGCAGTTTTGAAGCAACTCATCAAGTTTTCCATTGAAAAAATGACGCACAACCTCGAAGCATCTCATGTAAATATGAGTGAGGCAACTATAATATGCTAAACATCATACAAGCCATACATCACTATGGAAAACAACTAAAATAGAATGGCAGGCAACTCATACACTACTGCCAGGCAACTAAAAAGCACATTATCCAAACAAGTTGCCCAAAAATCCACCCCCCTCCATCCCTCCCCCCCAAATCTCACAGCACATGAGTTTCTAGGCAACTCATACACTACTGCCAGGCAACTAAACCCTAAAAATCCCCACCCCCCTACCTCCCCCCCAAATCTCACAGCACATGAGTTTCTAGGCAACTCATACACTACTGCCAGGCAACTAAAAGTACCTATCCAAACAACTTGCCCAAAAATCCACCCCCTCCCTCCCTCCCCCCAAATCTCACAGCACATGAGTTTTCAGGCAACTCATACACTGGTGGCAGGCAACCAATAGAATGATTTTGGCAACTCGTACAGTATTGTGAGGCAAATCCCAACCTCGAAGAACAACGAATCTGGCAACACACTTGGATGCTGAATCCCTAACAAACCAACCTCGCCCGTGGATCTGAACGGGAAATGTAGACAGAGGGTGCAGTTGGACCTTACCTCGCGATTTCCACTACAAATCCACCCCAGCATCACCGGCGACCAGCGTTCTGCACCAAGCTCGGCCTTCCGCTGCTCCGCCGCGTGCACCACCGCAGCCTCGCGCTGCTCCGCCGCGCGCAACACCACAGCCTCGCGCTCCTCCGCCGCGCGCACCACCACAGCTCCGCGCTCCTCCGCCGTGCGTACGCCACAGCCCGGCGCTCCTTCAGCCGCGCGCGCGCAGACAACCGAGCGCCTTCCTCAACCAAGCGCGCGCGCACCACCGAAAGCTCCCGCCCTCCTCCGTCGCGCGCACACGAGGCCCGCACCATGACCTCCGCTTCCTCCGGTAGAGCGCAGATGCGGCGAGCGAGGAGAAGAGGATGGGGAGGGGATTGGGGAGAGAGCGAGGAGGGCGAGCAAGGAGGGCGAGAGAGGATTGGAGGAGGAAGCGGCGCTCGCCACGGCAGTTTCGAAAATCGCGCCGAACGGGCGAGAAGTGGCGGGCCCCACCCAGGCGATATGCTGTCGTGGGCGACGGACGAACCGTCCCGACAATAAAACGCCTGGCAGCGATCGCGCGCCCACGCTTCGCATCGAACGGCTGTCCACGCGAGTGCTCGCGACTGCAAACGAGCAGCCGTGCACTTTTTAGCATTTAGGTATAATTAATACCTAATCTAAATGGTCGCCGGCGGCTCCTTATGTCTTCCTCATGTCCGGCAGCCCGATCACCGGACTGCCGGGAGCCCTGGAGGTATATGCTTCAGCGCAAAGGGCAGCTCGCTTCCCCACCGCTCATCGGAGTGGAAACCCCGGCTAATGCTTCAGCCGGAGGGGAAGGGGGCGCCTCCGCTTCCGTGGAGCCCATGCGGGGTCGACGATGGTCTGTGCTAAAGAAGAACCATGCAAGACACCGGCTGTGTACGCGGGCGTCGCCTCCGTGGTGTCCTTCATGGGATACAAGCGGCGGCGGCCTCCCGTGTTCTACTTCTCCTCGATGATGGCGGCGGGCGCGGATGTGCGGGCCGCCACCTCATCGACATCCACGCAGCCAGCTTCTTTCTCTGCCTGCATGGCGTGGCTACTCGCGCGTCGACGGCGGATGGCGCGGTCGCAAGCACTGGAGGAGCGGTTCGACGCGGCGTCATCGACGGCAGCGACGATGCCCGTGCCGCCGTGTTCCCCGCCGTGCGGGCGTGGAGCAACTTGCCAGTCCTCCTCGAGCTGGCCCGGAGCATCGAGTTGCTGAACTACGCGCTGGCTGGGGTGGCTGTCGGTACTAAAACTGGCAGATCTCGGGTAGGGGGTCCCGAACTGTGGATCTTGGAGTCAATGGTTAACAGGAAACGTAGAGACAGCGTTTACCCAGGTTCAGGCCCTCTCGAAGAGGTAAAACCCTACGTCCTGCTTGGTTGTATTGATGTGTTGGTATGACTATTACAGGGTTGATCTACCTCGAGATCAGATGAACTAAACCCTAGGTGGGTATATCGATAATGGTTCGCCCCTCCCCGAACTAAACCCTCTGGTTTATATAGACACCAGGGGTACCTAGGGTTACATATGGTTGGTTGCCACCAGGGGATAAACATGCCGGCTACGCTAAACCTTTCTTGGAGAGGACGCCAAGTCTTCGAAGGTTTCCTTCTGGCACACGGGGTCGCCTACAGTCCGGTCTCCCTTTGATGAGTTAGGAGCGGCCCACGAGCATGGCCCATGAGAGACAGGTCAGCAGCGTGAGGACCCCTCAGTCCGGAACTCCCTCAGTAGCCCCCGAACTAGTCTTCGAAGCCGAGGTACACGCCGAACATTATCGGTTTTGCAGACTAGTTCCTTCCCTTCTGTGGTATTTGTGTCGGGCTCGCTATCCCCATGAGTCAAGTCCTCGAGGATTACTTGGCCATTCCCTGACCATACGTTTCCTCAGGTTATGCTTCGGCTTCCGAAATATGCAAATAACTTAGTCCCGAAGGCCAGTCGCACAAGTGTGAACAGCGACCTCGTCTGACAGCTTTTGCCGAAGGGTCATAACCAGCCATGACCGCGAGCCAGTTATGAAAACTCGATTCGTGATTCGAGGCGGTTTCCCCATCGGCACATCCCATCAATATGGAGATCGTGCCCTGTTTTTAAGGGATATGATCAATGATTTGTGATACCCCGTGCGCGTATGATGGCACGATTATATCGGGAAGTGACGAGGTCCACGGCGCAGTAAAAGGACTCTTGGTCTTACGGTAGCCCATAAACGGGAGCAGCCACCATTTCCTTTGCACGCTCTCACTTCCACCTGCGCCATCGCTTTCCCAAACCTTTGAGCTCCAGCGCCCAGATCCGTTTTCCCTTCTTCGAACCTCTCCGGCCATCCCCGCAATCTGGCCATGGCTGGCTCTGGGTCTAAAGGCAAGTGGGAGGCTTCCATCGTTACAGAGAGCGCCATCCAGGAGCTGAAGGGCGCGGGTTACCTCCCCGCCGATGTCGCTCACCACGCCCCAGAGGAGGGCCAGGTCGTCCCTACGCTGAAGCCCGGCGAGAGGGTGGTGTTCCTCCCCCACTTCATTCGGGGATTAGGTTTTCCCCTCCACCCCTTTGTTAGGGGCTTGATGTTTTTCTATGGGCTATATTTCCACGATCTTGCCCCAAACTCCTTCCTACACATCTCGGCCTTCGTCATCTGTGAGGCCTTTCTTCGGGTCCAGCCACACTTCGGCTTGTGGTTGAAGGTGTTCAACGTCAAGCCAAAGATTGTCGACGGCCAGCAGGCAGACTGCGGGGGGGGGGGGGGGGCGATGGTTAGCAAGCTTCCCCGGGTCGAGTGGCCAGAGGGCACTTTCATTGAAACTGTCAAGATCTGGCAGAAAGAGTGGTTCTATATCACAGAGCCACGCAACGCGGACTGGGCGGCGATTCCCGCCTTCAGATCCGGACCCCCCATGAGGCTGGTCTCGTGGACCAAGAAGGGCCTAGACTGGAGGTCAACCAAGGAGGTGGAGCTGCTGTAGAGCCGGATATCCAAGATGATCGAGCGGAAGGTCGAATTACCTAACATGATTCAGATCATGCTCCGCCACCGCATCCTCCCCTTCCAAGACCGGGCCTCCCCGATGTGGGCCTACAAGCTCGAAGACCCCGCCACCGTGCTCAGTTTTTTCTGCACTTCCCACGCTCAGCTGTGGAAAGCACTATTCAAGCCGCAGAAGGAGTGGCTGGCCGAGGAGGAAGACATCGGCCTCGATGCCGAGAACCCCCCTCGCGAGGTATGATAAGTTTTACTCTTATGTTCGGACGTTCCTTTTTGACAAAGTACTAAGATTTATTTTCTTCCATCCGCAGAGCTGGCTGAAGAAGGCCGAGCGAATCAACAGCCCGGCCCCACTGCCCGAGGGCCCCAGGTCAGCCTTGCTGATGGCCATGTTGGCCGAGGAGCCGTATGAGGCGTCGGAGAAGAAGGAGAAGAAGAAAGAGAAGAATAAGAAGGAGACCCGAGAAGGCCTCCGTTCCCGTGGACCTCCGGACACTAGATCCGGGGACACCCATGCCCCCTCCACCCTTGAGAGGGAGAAGGAGTAGGGAGAGGATGGGGAGGAAAGTGATTCCTCCCGAACAAGGAAGAGGGCTGCGTCCGAAGACGCTGAGGAGGATCAGCCTTCTCCCACCCCTAAAAGTCCATGCAGGGCCAAGGTGGCCCTGTCCAATAACAGCTCGGCTTCTGCCGAGCACTCCGAGGCCTCCGAAGAGGTTCCTCGGAGGACCCCCAGGGTCAAGCCGCGGGCCCAAAGGTATATATCCTAAGATACACCTATGCACTTTTAGCCGAACTAAGTCAGCTGTTGACCGCGCGCCTGTTTTTAACATTGCAGCACACCACGCAACCTCCCTGTCGATCGAGTCTCGGAGGGGGACTCTCCACCGGCCGCGCTGGCAGAGAGCGGGACCGAATCACGCGCCTCACCTCCCCCGGTCATTGAGGAGGCTGAGGAGGTTCTGTCAAGGAGGACCCTTCCCATGCCTAACACAGGGGGAGGAGGCGACACTGTTATGGCTGAGGTGCATACCTCGGCCGCCTAAGACCAGGAGGGGAGAACCCTTCTGGTGAACGAAGAGGGGGAACCCAGACAATCCGAGCTCTCCCCGAAAGTGGCTCCGGAGCCGTTAAGGCACCAGGAGCCAACCATTCCGGTCTCCACAGAGGGAGGAGCCGAGATGCCCCCACCACCCCCGCCCGCTCCAGGGCGGGTTTCGACTGGGTGGCCGGATAAGATGGAGGAAGCTTTAACCAGCTCCTCTATCGCCGAAGAGCACCGTGCCCTGATGGGCATGGTTTTACAAAGTCTTCGGTCCGTGGACAACGGACTGAAGGAGGCCTTTAGTGGCCTTCTGACAGGCTTCAAGGTAGGCCATGTAATGACTTTTCCTGAGAAATTTTCTTTTATATGATCGTGCAACCTCATACACAGTAGCCCCCGAGCCCTGAGTAAGTTTGAAAAACTTATGCGGGGGTCGAATAACTTTAAGATATGGATGATAGCAAAATGGATAGTAGCCCCCGAGACTCTGGCTGGATTGAAAAAGCCGGCCAGAGGATCAAAAATCGATAACTCAGGAATCTAATGTGTTTAGTCTAATGTGCAGGCGTCGTCCTCGGCGGCAGCTGCCAACGCCGAGGAGCTGGCCGAGCTGAATCGGAAGCTCAAGAGCTCCGATGATGACCTCGGTATGCTGAACAAGCAGTTCGACGAGGCGCAAGGCAAGTCCGAACTAAACTGTTTACTACAGTGGTTTTTGGGTAAGGTTTGAGAAGTTAATCTAAACGGGATGCAACTGACATTACTACAGCTGCTGTCGTGGAGGTCGAGAACCTCAAGGCCGAGCTTAAAAAAGCTCGGCAGGAGGCTATGGAGCAAAGGGCTGCGGCCGAAAAGGCAGCCACTGAACTGGCCACGGTGAATATTGTGAGCCAGAGGCACGAGGCCAGGGTGTCTGAGGTGCAACAAGAGCTCAAGGATGCCATCACAAATTGTGAGGTCCTTGAGCAAAAGAATAAGGATCAGGCCACCGAGCTAACCTCATTGGGGTCGGTGGCTAAGGAGGCACGGACGGAGGCGCGGGGCTACCAGGAGGAACTCTGCCAAGTCAAGCTTATTGCGGATGGTAAGCCATACTTACTGCAAAGCGTCTTTGGTGGTAACAGGTTCGCTTTGCTCACGCGAGTGTGGCGTTCCCCAGGCGCTTTTGCGGACCTCCCGAGGAGTACATCAGACGCGGCTAGGTACTTTGCGTCCCAGGAGGGTCGTACCAAGCAGAGGCTGTTTTGGGCGCAGTTTCAAGCGCCCGAACACCCTCCCCTCCTCAACAACCAGCTGAAGTAGCTGATGGAGTTGCATCGGATGGCGGAGCCGGCGATGAAGGACCTCTTCGTCAAATTGTGGCCTTCAGAGCCGCTGCCGAGTAGCTACTTCGGCTTGGTGCAGAAGTTGTGCGACGCCATGCCCCGGATCGATGTCTGGAAGCGCTCCGTATGTATTGAGGGAGCTCGGATGGCCTTCGGCAAGACCATGGTGCATTGGCCGAAGATCAAGCGAACCGAGGTGGCCACCGGACCACCTCCCTTGGGAAGGAGCACAGGCGTCCTGAGCAGTACTTTCCCGTTGTGATGGATGGTGCTCGGGCGATAGAGGCCCAGTGCTCCAAGGATGTAATTTATAAATGAATTTTATTTTGTTGTGTCCCAAGAAGTTGGAACTTTTGTGCTTTACAATGCAACTGGTCAGCTTTATATATAATGCCTTTATGTGTTTATTTTGACTCCTGTGCGGCCGTTTTGAACTGAAAGTTACCAGTCGTCAGCTTCAACCCCCTTGCAGATACTGCATGAGGTGTTTCTCCCTAACACCTTAACCCTTAGCCGACGTCTCGGTGCCCGGAGGCGGTTGTGTGTAAGGAAAACAAGGCAATCGGACTATGCGGCTTTAGTGCTTTCACTTAGCCATAGGAGCTTGACTGTGGGAGCTAGTGACTAGCCCCCAATATATGTGATATCCGGACGTACCGAGGTTGATGCCATTATCACTTGATTCCTGTGACAGCAAACCCTTCATTTGACACGGAATAACCTCCATCGATTTTTAGTTTAACACTTGTCATCGGATCGCTGACCAGTTCTCACTTATTATGACAGCCAGTTTTCGGCTTTCTCCACTGAGGTACTTAACCAGGCAAGCTAGAAGTACAATTGAAGTGGTTCTCCCTTTACCCTCCTAGCCGAATGATGCGGAACGTAAGAGGGCAAACACAGGAGCCGGGCAACCCAACTATTGACCAAAGACATAATTTGGAACTAATTCATATAATGCAATATCCAAGACGCCGAGCACATGCGATGAAATTGGTGCCGGAATGATGCTTGGGGCAAGATTTATGGTCGAGCCCCCGGTCTATTAGCCGATCGCATCTAAAAAAGGATGTATCATTATAGTTTACTTAGGCCCACAAGCGGAAAGGAATACGCAACACAAATGACTGCAATATGACCGGAGAAAAATGGTCATTATTTCCTGTGACGTCCAACCGTACAATCCGAACTGCCGAAGCAACTTTTATAGATACTTTTTTTTGAAAGAAAAGATAGAATTATAAGAGGAAAGGTTTACACAGGGCCTCCATAAGTGGTTTGACGTCCCAACTGCGCCCTGCTGCACGTATGCGCCTTTGCTCTTTATGAAGCTTCCGTGGGGAACAAGCGATTGAAGTCGCCGTTTGTATGCACGACGGAAGTAATAATGTTCGGCGGACGAGCCCTTTGAGAAAGGGTTTTGAGAAGTCACCGCAGGGTATTGGCATGACGCTGATCAGGCCCTAGATGGTGCCTGTTGTTGATGTTAATCCGAGAACATCTTTGGTCATGGCTCGGTCAAACCGAGTGCTCGACCCATGTAACATTTGCCCCCACAGCTGCCCATGGAATTTTAAGCGCGAAATTATGTACCCGAGGTACGTATTTCACGGCTGGGGAGGCCATGCTGTGGGGCGCATATCCCTATTTAGGGTAAGCACGGAAGTGCTCCTGAATCGAGGCCGTAGCTCGGGCGCGTTTGCGTGAGTCCAGTGGCTTGATGGTAGACTGGGCCTTCGACGTTTCTTCGGCGGCCTGGGCTTCGACTGCCAGAGCCGCTGTGTGTTCCTTGGTTCGGAGCGAGCGCTTGGTGTTGCCGTTAATGGTAATGACACCCTTAGGTCCTGGCATTTTAAGCTTCAGATATGCATAGTGCGAGACGGCATTAAAGCGAGAGAACGCTGTTCGGCCGAGGAGTGCGTGGTAGCCGCTGTGGAAAGGAACAATGTCGAAGATTAAATCTTCATTGCGGAAGTTTTCGGGCGAGCCAAAGACCACTTCCAAGGTCACGGTTCCCGAGCAGCGTGCCTCAGCGCCTGGGATTACACCTTTGAAGGTAGTGTTGCTGGGTTTGATCCTTGACGGGTCGATTCCCATCTTCCTTACTGTATCTGAATAAATCAGATTGAGGCTGCTGCCTCCGTCCATAAGGACTCTAGTAAGGTGGTATCCATCCACGATGGGGTCGAGCACTAAAGCCGCCGTTCCTCCGTGATGGATACTGGTTGGATGGTCTCGCCGGTCGAAGGTGATCAGACAAGCCGACCATGGGTTGTGTTTTGGGGCAACCGGCTCTAAGGCGTAGACATCCCGAAGTGCATGCTTCCGCTCCTTCTTGGGTATATGCGTGACGTAAATCATGTTCACGGTTTTTACCTCCGGAGGGAACTGCTTTTGGCCTCCATTATTCGGCCCGCGAGGTTCGTTTTCGTCCTCGCTGCGGGGACCCTTGCCTAGTTCCTCGGCTGTAAGCTTGTCGGTCTGCTTGATTACCCAACAGTTACGGTTGGTGTGGTTGGCGGGCTTGTCCGAGGTACCGTGTATCTGGCAGGGCCTATCTAGGATTTTGTCCAGCGTGGTCGGGCCATCCCGGTTCCCTTTAGAGGGCTTCTTCCGCGGTCCTGATTTCGAGCTACTGAACCCGGCGTTTACTGCCGCGTCATCGGCTTCACTGTCGTTGTTGGTGTGTCGGTGCTTGTTGTTCTTGTTGCGTCGGGGTTTCCCGTTCCCGTCCCGGACCTATGAGGTGCCGGGGTCGTCGGGGTGGTTGCTTCTACGAGTTAACCAACTGTCTTTGCCCACGCAAAAGCGGGTCATTAAGGAGGTAAGGGCCGACATTGTTCTCGACTTATCTTGGCCGAGCTGGCGAGCGAGCCATTCATCCCGAATACTGTGCTTGAATGCGGCGATTGCCTCAGCATCCGGGCAATCGACAATCTGGTTCTTCTTAGTCAAGAACCGATTCCAGAATTGCCGAGCTGACTCCCTGGGCTATTGAACGATGTGGCTCAGGTCGTCGACATCCGGCGGCCGAACATAGGTCCCTTGAAAGTTGGCTCGGAAGGCGTCCTCGAGCTCTTCCCAGCTCCCAATGGAGTTTTCGGGTAGGCTGTTCAACCAGTGTCTTGCCGGTCCTTTAAGTTTTAGTGGCAGATATTTAATGGCGTGGAGGTCATCTCCTCGGGCCATATGAATATGGAGAAGGAAATCTTTGATCCACATAGCTGGGTCAGTTGTCCCATCTTACTGTTCTATATTTACGGGTTTAAACCCCTCGGGGAACTGATGCTGCATCACCTCATCTGTAAAACACATTGGGTGTGCGGCGCCCCTGACCCGGGCCATGTCGTGCCGGAGATCGGTTATCATCCGAGCACGATGTTGTTCCCGGGCTCTATCGTTCCTGTCGCGCCAAGCTTGGTATCCATCCTTTCCAGTGGGCGTGTATCCTCTGGATCCGTAAATGGATCTTGTCTATGCCATTCTGGCGTTTAAGTTGTGCCGCAGATCATATGGATCATCTGGTTGTACTGGCTCCTTCCCCGCCAGGCGAGGGAGCATAGGTGGGTTTTCGGCTTCTCCAGCCGCCCTGTCCCGTCCTCGAGGGGGGCGATCGGGCTGGTTTGCCTGAGTTCGTCTGGGGGGTATGGGCTCAAGGGCCTCGTCTTCAAATGACGGAAGCAAACGCCGCCGTGGGTAGCTTTTGTTTTGATCCTGTCGCTGATTGTTGAAGCCCTCTTCGGCTGCTAAGACCATCGTCCACCTGTCATTAAGGGTGTCCTGTTCAGCTTTTAACTGCCGCTGCTTCTTCTTCAGGCTTCGGGCGGTAGCTATAAGTTGCTGCTTGAACTTTTCCTGATCTAGAGGGTCCTCGGGGACGATAAAATCCCCGGGTCCGAGGATGTCCTCCTCTTCTGAGGGAGGGAGGTAGTTGCTGTCCTCGGAATCATTGGGGTCCTCGGGGTTACCCTAGTCCTCATGCCCTTCAGAAGCGTCGCGGTGCTATTCGGGGGTGGTGCTGTCGCCGAGCTCCTCCATGTTGTCCGGAGTATCATTATCTCCGATGCCGTTTGTGTTGCTTTCCCTGCCCTTTCCCCACCCCTTGGATCGCCTTCGCTGGCGTCAGCGTTTAGGCGGCTCCTCGCCGGTGTCATCACCATCCTTTTTAGGGGTGTCGACCATATAAATGTCGTAGGTTGAGGTGGCAGTCCATTTGCCAGTGTTGGTAGTGGCAAGGGAGGGAGCAGTGTAGGACTTGACGTCGATATCTTCGTCCATGTCGTCAGCCTCCTCGGAGGCGTAGTCCAGCATGTCGGTTAAATCTTTGACAGTGGCTACTAAGTGGGTGGTGGGTGGGACGTAAAATTCCCCGTGGTTGGCCTCAATTCTGATATGATTATAGACTAAGGACGGGCCATCCGCGATACTCATCGTCTGGATCCGATCTAGCATCTCGCTTAACAGCGAGAGGTCTGCCGGATCTATCCTCTGACACCTTCCGGGGTTAACCTCCGGTGTGCCTGCGTTGGGGGCGCATTTGGCCAAGGCTGACCCCTGGTTCTCGGGCGCTGAGATCGGATCCGAGCTCAAGGCCAGATCCGAACTAAAGTCCGGCCCGGAGATGGGACCGGGGAGAAGATCTGAAGTTAAGGCCTCGGGATCACTAGGCCCCTCAGGTAAAGCTGAGAACCCAGTAAAGATCAGATCGCCCTAAGAGTCGGCGACGTACTCTAGGTTACCAAACCTGATTTCTTGCTCGGGGGAAAAACTGTCGATCTGGTCAAGGTGACCGGTCGGGTTGGCGTGCAGTACGATGCTGCCAAACGCAAAGTGCTAGCTGGGAATGAAGACGTCCCCGCAGCGGATGCCGTCGCTGATGACTAAGCGAGCCATTGATCCTTGATGATCCTACAGCGGAACTCTCAATGAAAGCACCAATGTCGGTACTAAAACCGGCAGATCTCGGGTAGGGGGTCCCGAACTGTGGATCTTGGAGTCAATGGTTAACAGGGAACGTAGAGACAGCGTTTACCCAGGTTCGGGCCCTCTCGAAGAGGTAAAACCCTACGTCCTGCTTGGTTCCATTGATGTGTTGGTATGACTATTACAGGGTTGATCTACCTCGAGATCAGATGATATAAACCCTAGGTGGGTATATCGATAATGGTTCGCCCCTCCTCGGACTAAACCCTCTAGTTTATATAGACACCAGGGGTACCTAGGGTTACATATGGTCGGTTGCCACCAGGGGATAAACATGCCAGCTACGCTAAACCTTTCTTGGAGAGGACGCCAAGTCTTCGGAGGTTTCCTTCTGGCACACGGGGTTGCCTACAGTCCGGCCTCCCTTTGATGAGTTAGGAGCGGCCCACGAGCACGGCCCACGAGAGACAGGTCGGCAGCGTGAGGACCCCTCAGTCCAGAACTCCCTCAGTGGCAACTGGCTCCATCGGTCTAGGCGAGGGAGGTGGAGCAGTGAGCTGCCTCGCTCGTAACCGCCGAGCTAGGCGGGCCACCCAGCCGGCTTATATGCCGGAGAACTGCTCTTCCTGCTCGTCGGATGGCATTGAAAGAGTGGAGAAAATGGTGGAAGGAGGAGCTTGGCCAGCATTGCGTTTAATGTCGGCCCGCTCCTGAATGGACGTGTGGATGTAGTAGGTTTCTTGTGACACCCTGGTTTTTCCCAACTTTTCCTTTCAAAAACCCATTTGAATTTTATTTGGAATTAGGCTTGGATTTTAATTTGAATGGCTCTATGGACTTAAAACTTGGGAATATTTTTTTTACTTTCCTTTCCCAAGTGAATCAAAGCTTCCAAAAACTTCTCCCAAATTATGTCATTTCCTTTCTTACCCAATCTCAACTTTTATTCCAATTTAATATTCCTTTTTTATTAAAGGAATAGCCCTTTGTGCTCTAGGTTATGAAGCAACCTACATTTCTGTCTTCCCCAAAATTCTAAGAAAATTCTCATAAATTCTTTGGACCATGTGAACCTTGGGTATGAGAAAATATTCAAGATTCCATTCTCATGGTGAGCACACCATCCAATCTTTGTTTCTGGTCATAATTTCAGTCTGTGAAGCAACTATATTTTATGTTGCTCCAAAATTTCTGACATTTTACCAGGACATTCTCCTATCCATATGAACGCCCTCTACCAAATTTTGGCCTATTTCATTTAGCCATTGTTTCTCAATAATTCTCCCAAGTTTCTGTCCAGAGAGGAGCATTGTGAAGGAAGTACCATTTATACTTACCCAAATGGTATGAAATTTTTATAGCATCTTGCCACCACCAAATAACCCCCAAATACCAAGTTTCATCTCAAGGAGCCCATCCATGTGAGTGCATCATCTTCAACAAGTTTCTGGACCAGAGGTGCAGTTATGAAGCAACTATATTCAAAACTTGTCCATTTGGCCTGAATTTTCTCCAGCATGGGCACCTTCCTACTACATTTCAATGTGGAAAACCCTCTCTCTGAATTACCCAAGATTTTTATCCCAGCAAACCTCCCAAGTTTCCATCCAAAAACTGTTTCTGATGGGATTGGTTAACCCAGGCTATCTCTAGCCTTGCCAGTGGCATAGGCCACCTACTGGGTGTCAGGTCGACGCCCTAGACAAGGGCTGCCAGGCCAGGGCGCACCACGTGCGCCAGTGCACGCGGTGACCACACGTCTGGCCAGCCAAACACGCGCTCTGTGCGCCGAACCCTCTCGGACCTCACTGGCTCTGCGCGCCCGCGTCGCCGTACTGTGTCCTGGAGCGCCGACGTCTTCCCCACCGTCCACCTGGCCCTTCTGGAGCCCTCCCGTCGCCGGCAGCGAGCTCGCCAGACACGGCCAACCGCCGCCACATGCTGCACAGTGCGGGCACTGTGGCCGCGCTGGCTGGCAGCTTCCCCGCCGCTCCGCGCCATCGCCATAACTTCTCTGCCCTCTCCCGTCACCTCCCGACGCGGCTCGGTCGCCAGCGCGGCGTCCAGCTCAACGCAGGACGCCGATGTTTTCCTCGCGGCGGGATCCGGCTGGGGTATCGCCGCCCGGCTATAAAAGCCGCTCCCCGGCCTCGTTTCTCTTCACCCATCGCCCTCCCCACCTCTCAATCATCTCCCCGCACCCAGAAGCAGAACCGGGAAGCCCTCCTTCCCCATCTCCGGCAAGGAGCTCCGCCGCTCTGCCTCTGCTCCACCAGCTTGCTCCGGTGCCCCTTCGCCCCAACCAAGCCCACCCCCGAACTCCTGATGCTCCACTGGTGCTCCTCAACCCCTCCCCTGCTCGAGTACTCGCCGGAGTCGGTAACCCCTACGCCACCGCAGCTCGCCGCCGCCTGAGAGGAAGGGGTCGACACCGTCCGGCCATATCCCAGTAAGCCACGAGTACGGGCGTGCTCGCCATCGAGCGCTCGTTCCATCCCCGCCCTCTCCCAGCTTTGCCGTGGCCTCAACGCCGGCGAACGGCCGCCGGTATGCCTGCCGTCCTCTGTTCCCTCTCTCCTTCTGTTTAAAACTGATAGGGGACCCCACCCGTCAGTGACTCCATGCGCGCCCGAAGCAGTATGCAAGTGGAGGCGTAAACTGAGTTTACGCCTTCGACGTGGCCGCTTCTGGTTTTCTGAAATTCTGTTTTAATTCAATTAAAACCAGAATTTTGACCAAACTTTGACCGTCCACTACTTTTAAACCATAAGTCCAAATGAGTTCATTCTTTTTGCATTATTTTTCTTGTGGGCTTCTTTATTTGCTGGTAAAATTTGGTATTTTTCTCATCTGACTAGAATTTCTGGACAGAGAAAAATGCTCTATGTGATGATTTCAAAAATGTTTTTCAGAATGATTTGAACCCTTGGTGAAGGCTAGGAGTACTCCCACACTCCCTTGGTGCAAGGCAAGCCACAACTCTCATTTGCATGACTGCATTGCAATGCCATGGTTTTAAACAAGTATTTAAGCTAAAATTTGACTTTATCATAAGTGATTTATTCATGCAACACTTGGAGAAATTGTGGGATATGTTACTGCCATGTTGAAGATTGGATTATTAGTGACTAGTAGCCTACAAGTTTGATGATGCCATGATGCTGTTAGATTAGGAGATTACTGTGTATGATTACCTTGTGATTCCGTCTGGCATTTTGACTATGGAATTAGTAGCAGTAGCTTAGTCATATTGCTCATTTGATTACTAGTTGGCTATTGTTTTAACTTGGATTACTGTGATACCGGAGTATTAGTTATAACAGAGAAGTTACTTGGGGATAAATTCCTTCATTCGTTGATCAAGTGCCACTGAACCGAGCTTACCCGTGCAGCCACATCTGCCGGAATGGGACGGCCTTAACTTGGTCTAACCTTGTGCTCATTTATCAGCACCACCAAAGAGGGAAGGTTATGCGTGCGTGCTACCCTAATCAGGTAGACGGCGATAATCTTGTGAGCCCGGTTTGGTTATTGAGCTCAGGTCCCCGTTTGGGACAGTTTAGTTTGGCCACGACGGTGGCAGGTGTCAGAAGTGACACAGGGGCCACCCAGGGCATGACCTCAGAGAGGACGTGTCGGTGGTACGATAGAAGGGTCACAGGTTAGGTGGGTTTCGTTGGACGAATGTCCATGGTGTGGGTAAAGTGCGCAACCTCTGTAGAGTGTAAGAATCTATTCGAATAGCCGCGTCCACGGTATTGGACACAGTTCGTACTAAGTCACACTGTCTGATCAACACCAATTATGGAATGACTTGTTAATGATGGAAGAACTTGTCTTGGTATAGTGGGGTAACCGCTTGGCAGAAGGCCATTGATAATCTTGGAAGTGATCTCGAGAATGGTCGTCAATTGGTATTGAGATGATCACGAGAATAGATGAGTCGGCTGGATAACCAAGAGTAAGGTGGTCCCTGTGACCTTAAACAATGGTGACTATTGCAAATAGTTCAGAGATAATATGTTTAATATTTTCGTCCACTCTTTTAATAACAACTGATCCTGATATAATCATGATTGCTGTGGTGATGCTTTGCCTTGATGCTTTTGTTTGTTGTGAGCTTGCGAGTACATTCAAAGTACTCACCTGGCGTATCATGCCAGCTTGCAGGTGCTGCCATGTTTGCGTAGCCTGAGGATTTCAAGTTTGTGAGCTAGGACGTGTCCTAGCCAGAGTCCCTGCGGAATGGAGTCTATCACCATCGTCGTTGTTCCGCTGCCAGAAGTTATTCCGCTGGTACGAGTTGTTCCGCTGCTCGCATAGAGCTACCTTAGCAGACGTAGTATCGTCGTACCGATATAACCCTTTGTAATGCCCCAAACCCTTGTACACCAATTATTTGTAATAAAGAGATGATTTGTTCTATGCCAAGCAGTGCCGTATTCCAGAAGACTTGATCTTTGGGCTGGAATATGGGGTGTTCCGGTTCCTTTGAGCCGGGGTGACACAAGGTTTGGTATCAGAGTAGGTCTGGCTGTAGGACGCCCTAGTCAGCGCGAGCGTTAGAAACCGATAGTATGGAGTCTAGTCGGTTTGCTGCATTTGGTTGTTGCATTTGTTTGCCGCATAGCATGCATATCAATTTGGCATACTAATCAGTTGATCTTGTAGATGGCATCCTTTTCGATTGACTATGACTCAGCCCCTGCACTACTCAGTTTTGCATCCCTGCTTCGTGACGTTTGGTGTCTTCTCTATCCCAGTGGAGAGATGCCAAGGTACCAAGTGTTCCAGACCCCGCTTGCAGGACTGGTGCTTGAGTATCATGCCAATGTCCTCCTGTCAGTCGCCCTACCTATGGGGAAGCGCACCTATAGTCTCCATGGTGGTTATGCCTCTACACCAGAACGCGCTATCCAACTTGCCGCCCTGGCAGGCCTTACTGTTCTTCGTCATCAGGAGAGTGCGATGCAAGAGAATCGTGCCTTCCACTACTATCCCACTATGGCCACCACCCCCAGACGGGTTAGATTTCCTCCTGTTCGCTCGGATGACGATGCAGCTGTAGCATACATGTCCCGTTACATGATCGCAGAGTACGTCCTCATCGCTGAACTGGTCAGAGATGCAACCCATACCCGAAGAGCGCTTGGTATGGCTTTAGCTTCGTCAACCTCTCCGCCAGCTCCTTCACTCTCCAGTAACCCGCCACCCGATCATAGTACCTAAGCACCTGCGAGGTTCATGTCGCATAAGTTGTAGTAGTACCGAATGTTGTAGATTGCCCTGAGTAGCAATAAAGTGTGGTTTTTGTATGCTTGGTGCATTTCATCGAGCAGTTTTCATTTGCCTTTTCATTTGGCTCCTCGGTGTCACATTACTTTCCCCTATGGAAGTTGCTCATCAACCGCCATCGGACTCAAAGAATCAATGAGGATTTCAAATACTTGGAAGCTCAGCTGAACATTATGGAATTATCAGTTGACTGCCTTGTATGGGGAATATCTAGTTTGAATGCAAATAATATCCTAGATTGGCTACCAGCATCAAGTTTGCCTCAGTGCGTAACCCTTACAACCATAAGGAACCAGCAGGAAGATAATTTGGGTGCAAGACCAACTGGGTTAAAGGTATGGATCATATATGAACTTTGGTTCCGCTTGAGTAAAATATGAAACAGGTTATACCTGGAAGCAAACAAGAATGTGCCATGTATCCAGTACACCGTAAGAAAGATAGTCAGACAAATTCTTTTCATACAAGTAATCAACAACAGGAGTTGTGAGGTTGTATATATGGCATTCAGTTTGCATATCACAGAAAGAAACTTCTGATGTAAGCAATCAAGTCTTCCTCCGCACGCTACCAGCGAAGCTTATGATGCAAGGCTCCTCAAATCTTCCTCAGTACGATATGTGGATAGCCTCCAGCATAAGATACTCTGTCTTCTTTAGTAAGCTACCATAGAAAGCTTCCGGCATAAGGCACCGAGTCTTCCCCGGTAAGCAACCAGGAAGGGAAGCTTCTGAAGTATAGTACCCAGTCTTGTTCAGCACGCTATCCTGGCGGAAGCTTCAAGCATAAGCTATCCAGTCTTCTTTAGCACGATGCTCTCGAAGGCTTCCAACACAAGCTATCCAATTTTCGCCAGTACGGCACTACAAACAGCTGGCAACATTGGTACAAGCAATTACACAGTGCGTTGGCAGTGCGTCTCAAGAGTCAAGCCTACAACCATTTGGTCAGAAACCCGAGCTAGTCAGGACACAAGTGTCTGCCTCGGGAATGAGATGTTCAACTACACATACTTCCATATATATTGTGGGCATGCTGCCCAGGTCATGCAAGTCACTCGTACGAGGAGCAACTATGTTTCAGTAGGTCTACCGAAGGAAGGTGAGAATCCAACACCTACATAAGTCATGCCAGAGGAAGAAAGCTAGTATACACCTCAGTATGTTGCAAGGACTGATAAGCTATGAAGTAAAGACAATTTGGGACACCAATCTTGGCAGTAGTTGTCAAGGCTAGCCTCCTCACACCTGTAAACCTGGTATATGACCCTAATGAGCCCTTGCTTGCCTTTTCCTGGTAACGGCACCACGCCTGTGTTCTGAGCTGCTTTCGGCCGTCCGGGGTGGATGCCGACTTTATATTTCTCTTTTCAACAACTGTCCCGAGTTCTGAGCTGCTTTCGGCCGTCTCGGGCAGCTGTTGAGTTTCTTTTTGTAGCAGTGACCCTACGCTCTGAGCTGTTTTTCGGCCGTCTTAGGGAGCTACTACATTCTTCATATCAACACTGCCTCATGCTCTGAGCTGCTTTTCAGCCGTCTTGAACAGTGGTTGAGTTATTTCAGTAATGTCCCAAATCTGAGTTGTAAAGACCATTCTGGTGGCTACTGACTTATTTGCCAATTTCATGTAAGGGTTCGGATGATCATTGTCCTATAGTTAGAGCTTGTGAGATGATAAACTTGCCATTTAAATGTTGTTGCACTGTCAAAGAATTAAGGATATATAAGGCCAAACTCTTTCGGCAAAGGATTCAGGGAAGAGAACAATAACGAAGAACAAGACCAACAATGCGGGTGTGATGATCACTGCAGGAACAACATGGTACGGATACCCAAGACAGGCTGATTCCATATCAATCATCATGAATATACACCCAAGTGGTCTACTCTGTTCTGTAAGGGCCTCATATCAAGGTAACCCGCTTGACCAAATGTATATGCTCAGAACTGTCAGTAGGGGATATCCAAGTCTGCCGTGTCAAATCAAAGATTCCTTAGCCAGTTCAGCAGTTTGACTCTAGCGACCATGTTAAAGCATCGCACGACTTATGGATATACCGACAGAATGAGTACTCGAAATGCTGAACAACAGTCTTGGATTATGTGCTCTCACATATGGTACCCTGTCATAAATAAGACTCTAACACCAGAGTGACTGACAGCTGAGTCCCAAAACGCGATCACCTGAGACGTGCCACGGCTATAAAAGCTGCACCTACTTATATTGGTCACGATCAGAAGATGGTTGAGCCTTTGGTACAGGCTTTGAATCCAAAGAACATCCTCTCTTTGGGTACCCGGGTGGAAGGATCAAAAAGCCTCAGGTCCATAGAGAATCGGTTCCTGGACTCATCGAATACCACCAGGTAGGATGGCAGAATAGCATTTCAGTGGAAAATCACCACCGTACCCGTGAAAAGCTCATAGGTCCCGGCTGTGAGAAGGTATTGTACTCCAACCAAGTCAGCAATAATGAAGGAATGGAAATAACCGTAAGGTCTGACACAGCAACAGAACCCGCCAGGGTCTCCAGAGAAAGTGAGATGAACCACCCCGAAGCCAGATAATCATAGTTTATGCAGTTCAGTGGGAACACTATACAAAGGAAAAGCATACCTGAGATGGAAACGGTGTCCTTAGGGCAGCATATGCACACTTGTTCCCCGAGCAACCAAATCTCTAGGACGAGATTTATCCTAAGGGGGGTAGGTTTGTGACACCCTGGTTTTTCCCAATTTTTCCTTTCAAAAATCCATTTGAATTTTATTTGGAATTTGGCTTGGATTTTAATTTGAATGGCTCTATGGACTTAAAACTTGGGAATATTTTTTTTACTTTCCTTTCCCAAGCGAATCAAAGCTTCCAAAAACTTCTCCCAAATTATGTCATTTCCAGTCTTGCCTAATCTCAACTTTTATTCTAACTTAATATTCCTTTTTCTATTAAAGGAATAGCCCTTTGTGCTCTAGGTTGTGAAGCAACCTACATTTCTGTCTTCCCCAAAATTCTAAGAAAATTCTCATAAATTATTTGGACCATGTGAACCTTGGATATGAGGAAATTTTCAAGATTCCATTCTCATGGTGAGCACATCATCCAATCTTTGTTTCTGGTCATAATTTCAGTCTGTGAAGCAACTATATTTTATGTTGCTCCAAAATTTCTGAAATTTTACCAGGACATTCTCCTATCCATATGAACACCCTCCACCAGATTTTGGCCTATTTCATTTAGCCATTATTTCTCAATAATTCTCCTAAGTTTTTGTCCAGAGAGGAGCATGGTGAAGATAGTACCATTTATACTTACCCAAATTATATGAAATTTTTATAGCATCTTGCCACCACCAAATAACCCCCAAATACCAAGTTTCACCTCAAGGAGCCCATCCATGTGAGTGCATCATATTCAACAAGTTTCTAGACCAAAGATGCAGTTATGAAGCAACTATTCAAAACTTGTCCATTTGGCCTGAATTTTCTCCAGCATGGGCACCTTCCTACTACATTTCAGTGTGGCAAACCCTCTCTCTGAATTACCCAAGATTTTTATCCCAGCAAACCTCCCAAGTTTCCATCCAGAAACTGTTTTGGATGGAATTGGTCAACCCAGGCTATCTCTAGCCTTGCCAGTGGCATAGGCCACCTACTGGGTGTCAGGTCGATGCCCCAGACAAGGGCTGCCAGGCCAGGACGCACCGCGTGCGCCAGTGCACGCGGTGACCATGCGTCTGGCCAGCCAAACACGCACTCTGTGCGCGGAACCCTCTCGGGTCTCGCTGGCTCTGCGCCCGCGTCGCCGTACTGTGTCCTGGAGCGCCGACGTCTTCCCCACCATCCACCTGGCCCTTCTGGAGCCCTCCCGTCGCCGGCAGCGAGCTCGCCAGACATGGCCAACCGCTGCCACGCGCTGCACAGTGCAGGCACTGTGGCCGCGCTGGCTGGCAGCTTCCCCGCCGCTCCGCGCCATCGCCATAACTTCTCTGCCCTCTCCCGTCACCTCCCCACGCGGCTCGGTCGCCAGCGCAACGTCCAGCTCAACGCGGGACACCGGCATTTTCCACGCGGCGGGATCCAGCTCGGGCATCGCCGCCCGGCTATAAAAGTCGCTCCCCGGCCTCGTTTCTCTTCACCCATCGCCCTCCCCACCTCTCAATCATCGCCCCGCACCCAGAAGCAGAACCGGGAAGCCCTCCTTCCCCATCTCCGGCGAGGAGCTCCACCGCTCTGCCTCTGCTCCACCAGCTCCCTCCGGTGCCCTTTCGCCCCAACCAAGCCCACCCCCGAACTCCTGATGCTCCACTGGTGCTCCTCAACCCCTTCCCTGCTCGAGTACTCGCCGGAGTCGGCAACCCCCCCCCCCCCCGCCACCGCAGCTCGCCGCCGCCTGAGAGGAAGGGGCCGACGCCGTCCGGCCATCTCCCAGTAAGCCACGGGTACGGGCGTGCTCAACATCAAGCGCTCGTTCCATGCCCGCCCTCTCCCAGCTTCGTCGTGGCCTCAACGCCGTCGAACGGCCGTCGGTACGCCCGCCGTCCTCTGTTCCCTCTCTCCCTCTGTTTAAAACTGACAAGGGACCCCACCCGTCAGTGACTCCATGCGCGCCCGAAGCGGTATGCAAGTGGAGGCGTAAACTGAGTTTACGCCTTCGACGTGGCCGCTTCTGGTTTTCTGAAATTCTGTTTTAATTCAATTAAAACCAGAATTTTGACCAAACTTTGACCGTCCACTACTTTTAAACCATAAGTCCAAATGAGTTCATTCTTTTTGCATTATTTTTCTTGTGGGCTTCTTTATTTGCTGGTAAAATTTGGTATTTTTCTCATCTGACTAGAATTTCTGGACAGAGAAAAATGCTCTATGTGATGATTTCAAAAATGTTTTTCAGAATGATTTGAACCCTTGGTGAAGGCTAGGAGTACTCCCACACTCCCTTGGTGCAAGGCAAGCCACAACTCTCATTTGCATGACTGCATTGCAATGCCATGGTTTTAAACAAGTATTTAAGCTAAAATTTGACTTTATCATAAGTGATTTATTCATGCAACACTTGGAGAAATTGTGGGATATGTTACTGCCATGTTGAAGATTGGATTATTAGTGACTAGTAGCCTACAAGTTTGATGATGCCATGATGCTGTTAGATTAGGAGATTACTGTGTATGATTACCTTGTGATTCCGTCTGGCATTTTGACTATGGAATTAGTAGCAGTAGCTTAGTCATATTGCTCATTGGATTACTAGTTGGCTATTGTTTTAACTTGGATTACTGTGATACCGGAGTATCAGTTATAACGGAGAAGTTACTTGGGGATAAATTCCTTCATTCGTTGATCAAGTGCCACTGAACCGAGCTTACCCGTGCAGCCACATCTGCCGGAATGGGATGGTCTTAACTTGGTCTAACCTTGTGCTCTTTTATCAGTACCACCAAAGAGGGAAGGTTATGCGTGCGTGCTACCCTGATCAGGTAGACGGCGATAATCTTGTGAGCCCGGTTTGGTTATTGAGATCAGGTCCCCGTTTGGGACAATTCAGTTTGGCCACGACGGTGGCAGGTGTCAGAAGTGACACAGGGGCCACCCAGGGCATGACCTCAGAGAGGACGTGTCGGTGGTACGATAGAAGGGTCACAGGTTAGGTGGGTTTTGTTGGACGAATGTCCATGGTGTGGGTAAAGTGCGCAACCTCTGCAGAGTGTAAGAATCTATTCGAATAGCCGCGTCCACGGTATTGGACACAGTTCGTACTAAGTCACACTATCTGATCAACACCAAGGATGAAATGACTTGTTAATGATGGAATAACTTGTCTTGGTATAGTGGGGTAACCGCTTGGCAGAAGGCCATTGATGATCTTGGGAGTGATCTCGAGAATGGTCGTCAATTGGTATTGAGATGATCACGAGAATATATGAGTCGGCTGGATAACCAAGAGTAAGTTGGTCCCTGTGACCTTAAACAATGGTGACTATTGCAAATAGTTCAGAGATAATATGTTTAATATTTTCGTCCACTCTTTTAATAACAACTGATCCTAATATAATCATGATTGCTGTGGTGATGCTTTGCCTTGATGCTTTTGTTTGTTGTGAGCTTGCGAGTACATTCAAAGTACTCACCTGGCGTATCATGCCAGCTTGCAGGTGCTGCCATGTTTGCGTAGCCTGAGGATTTCAAGTTTGCGAGCTAGGACGTGTCCAGCCAGAGTCCCTGCGGAATGGAGTCTATCACCGTCGTCGTTGTTCCGCTGCCAGAAGTTATTCCACTGCTACGAGTTGTTTCGCTGCTCGCATAGAGCTACCTTAGCAGACGTAGTATCGCTGTACCGATGTAACCCTTTGTAATGCCCCAAACCCTTGTACATCAATTATTTGTAATAAAGAGCTTATTTGTTCTATGCCAAGCAATGTCGTATTCCAGAAGACTTGATCTCTGGGCTGGAATACGGGGTGTTCCGGTTCCTTTGAGCCGGGGTGCCACATTTCTCGGCTTCCACGCGAGTTTAATGGAGGCGTTTGAATGCGGCGAGGAGGCGCGTTCAGCCGGGAGTGCAGTGGGTGGCGCCCTCGGCCGGCACACCGCTCCAATGGCGGACACGACCTCTCACTCTCACTGCGTCTGCCCTGAGCTGCCTTCAATTTGGAGAGGCGCACTCTACAGCGGCATGAATGCGGGCAGCTGGCGCTGGGCAGGAAGCGCGCGCGGGAGGGGGAGGGGTTTTTTGTGGGCCAGGGCAGTCAGAACCTCAGAAGCGGGCTTGGGATCGGTTCGGACTCCTGATTTATGCTACTTTAGCTAGGATGAATCTCCAACATGTGGAACCACACTAGAAAGCTGCGACCATGGTTCCTGTTGCCCGCCGCTATGGATCGTGCCTTCTATGAAGAACGCCTGGGACTGGAACCAGGTGGTGTACATGGAGTCCATCGATAACGTTTAAGTGGAGTAGTCGTGCACAAAATTATGGGAGCGCTGTTAATCTATGTAGAGTAGTGCACAAATTTTAATATAGGAATGGGGTATGAACTTGTGTGGCATGTTGGCATATGTCCCTTAGAACTTACTAGTAAATGTGTACATGCTACTTGTGTGGCTGTTGCACGGGCTCTGATATGTCCATTTTGCATCATGTTTTCCTACTGTTATTTATTATGTTTTTTATCATTATTTCACTTTATGGTACAATTCTTATGCCTTTTCTCTCTTATTTTGCAAGTTTTACATGAAGAGGGAGATTGTCGGCAGCTGGAATTTTGGACCGAAAAGGGGTGAAACAGAGATAGCTATTCTGCACACCTCCAAATGACCTGAAAATTTACGAAGAATTGTTTTGGAATATATAAAAAATATTGCCTGAAGAAATATCAGAGGGGGACCCACCAGGAAGCGACAAGCCTGGGGGGCGCGCCCTACCCCCTAGGCGCGCCCCCTGAGCTTGTGGTGCCCTTGGCAGGCCTCCAGGGCCCATCTTCTCCTATATGAAGCGGTTTGCCCTAGAAAAAATCAAAAGAAGACTTTTAGGACGAAGCTCCGCCATCTCGAGGCGGAACCTGGGCAGGAGCTATTTTGCTCTCTGGCGGAGCGATTCCGCCGGGGATACTTCCCTCCGGGAGGGGGAAATCGAAGCCATCGACATCACCAATGATCCTCACATCGTGGGAGGACCAATCTTCATCAACATCTTCACCAGCACCATCTCATCTCAAACCCTAGTTCATCTCTTGTATTCAATCTTTGTCTCAAAACCTCAGATTGGTACCTGTGGATTGCTAGTAGTGTTGATTACATCTTGTAGTTGATGCTTGTTGGTTTATTTGGTGGAAGATTATATGTTCAGATCCTTAATGTTATTCAATACCCCTCTGATCTTGAACATGAATATGATTTGTGAGTAATTACTTTTGTTCTTGAGGACATGGGAGAAGTCTTGTCATAAGTAATCATGTGAATTTGGTATTCGTTCGATATTTTGATGATATGTATGTTGTTGCTTCCTTTAGTGGTGTCGTGTGAACGTCAACTGCATGACACTTCAACATCTTTGGGCCTAAGGGAAGGCATTGTGGAGTAGTAATTAGATGATGGGTTACTAGAGTGACAGAAGCTTAAACCCTAGTTTATGCGCTATTCTGTAAGGGGCTGATTTGGATCCATATGTTTCATGCTATGGTTAGATTTATCTTAATTCTTCTTTCGTAGTTGTGGATGCTTGTGAGAGGGGGTAATCATAAGTGGGAGGCTTGTTCAAGTAAGAACAGCACCCAAGCACCGGTCCACCCACATATCAAATTATCAAAGTAGCGAACGCGAATCAAACAAACATGATGAAAGTGACTAGATGAGAATTCCCATGTGTCCTCGAGAACTCTTTGCTTTACATAACAGACCGTTTCGGCTTGTCCTTTGCTATAAACTCTTTGCTTTACATAACAGACCGTTTCGGCTTGTCCTCATAACAGACCATATTTCGATATTTTGATGAACTATGCTAATTATATTGTTGCTAAATATATACCACCTAGTTTCACATACCAACAAAAGAAAAAGTTCTTCTTTGATTTAAGACATTACTTTTGGGATGACCCACATTTATATAAAGAAGGAGTAGATGGTGTTATTAGCTGTTGTGTACCTGAGCATGAACATGAACAAATCCTACGGAAGTGTCACTCCGAAGCTTACGGAGGACACCATGCGGGAGATAGAACTGCACATAAGGTATTACAATCTGGTTTTTATTGGCCTACTCTTTTCAAAGATGCACGTAAGTTTGTCCTCTCTTGTGATGAATGTCAAAGAATTGGTAATGTTGGTAGACGTCAGGAAATGCCTATGAATTATTCAATTGTTATTGAACCATTTGATGTTTGGGGTTTTGATTATATGGGACCTTTTCCTTCCTCTAATGGGTATACTCATATTTTAGTTGCTGTTGATTACGTTACTAAGTGGGTAGAAGCTATTCCAACTAGTAGTGCTGATCATAACACTTCTATTAAAATGCTTAAAGAAGTTATATTTCCGAGGTTTGGAGTCCCTAGATATTTGATGACTGATGGTGGTTCACATTTTATTCATGGTGCTTTCCGTAAATTGCTTTCTAAGTATGATGTTAATCATAGAATTGCATCTCCATATCATCCTCGGTCTAGTGGTCAAGTTGAATTAACTAATAGAGAAATAAAATTATTTTTGCAAAAGACCGTTAATAGATCTAGAAAGAATTGGTCTAAGAAACTTGATGATGCACTATGGGCTTACATAACTGCTTATAAAAATCCTATGGGTATGTCTCCATATAAAATGGTCTATGGAAAAGCATGTCATTTACCTCTTGAGTTAGAACACAATGCATTTTGGGCAATTAAAGAACTTAATTATGATTTTAAACTTGCCGGTGAGAAGAGGTTATTTGATATTAGCTCTCTAGATGAATGGATAACACAAGCTTACGAAAATGCCAAGTTGTTTAAAGAAAAAGTTAAAAGATGGCATGATAAGAGAATTCAAAAACGGGAATTCAAAGTTGGTGATCATGTTCTGTTATACAATTCTCGTTTGAGATTCTTTGCAGGAAAGCTTCTCTCTAAATGGGAAGGACCGTATATCATCGAAGAAATTTATCGCTCCGGAGCCATCAAAATAAACAACTCTGAAGGCACTAATCTGAGAGTGGTTAATGGGCAAAGAATTAAACATTATATCTCAGGTACTCCCATTAATGTTGAAACCAATATTATTCAAACAATGACACCGGAAGAGCACATAGAAGAAACCTTCCGGAACACTCCAGAATCCTGAAAAGGAGTAGGTATGTGGTACGGTAAGTAAACCGACTCCAAAACTTCCATAAAAGTACTTTCTGTTCGTTTTGGAATATATAAAAAATTAGGAAAATAATAAATAGTTTGAAAAGTGCATGAGCGAGCGACAAGCCTGGGGGGCGCGCCCTACCCCCCAGGGCGCGCCTACCAAGCTTGTGGCTCCCCCGTGGACTTTCCTGACTCCGTTTTTCTTCCATATTACTTGTCCTCCACGAAAAATTTCATTATATATACTCTCGGATGTTTTGACCACCGTATCGCAAGTTTCTCCTCTGTTCTTGTTTCGGTCTATTTTTCTGACAGATCTAGATCACCATGGCGCCTCCAAGCTCATTCAAGGACAAGTTCTACGAGAAGGTCATCAACCCGTACCTTCCGGAGGTGATGAAACACCCTCAAGCCATTGAGATGCATGAGGGGGTGCTTCACATCCGGGACGTTCAAGGGCCCAAGAAGACCGGGAGCGAGAAGGCCAGGCTGGAAGCGGTGGAACAGGAGATCTTCAAGTGCCAGGGGATGGTGGAGCGCGGACTCAGTGCTAACCACTCCATGATCACGGAATTCATCCGTGAGCACAAGGTGGACAGCAAGGATATTGGGGACATCATCTTCAAGCTCAATGACCGGATTGATCATCTTCAGGCCCAAATCTATGATCTACAAAACCAAAATTTTCAGTATGAGGCCAAGTTCAAAGGTATGAGTTTAGTTGCAGATTTTAGGACTCCGAAAACATGTTCATCTTTTTATGATGGAGAGCCTATGCCTTGGAAGACGGAGGACAAGCCTATCACATCATCACCACCATCACCGAAGATGGAGAATTGAGTACATGGGTATGGGCACCACCCTTGGCTTGTGCCAAGCTTGGGGGAGGTGCCCCGATATCTTATCACCATCACTTTTATCATAATTATCTATCTTAGTTCGATCCTTAGCTATTTTGTGATTTAGAAGAATAAAGTTTTAGTATGATTTAGTTTCTAGTTCTTGCTTTGTGATCTATCTATCTATGTAATCGAGTGTGAGAGTTATATAATAAAGAGTAGTTTGAGTTGAGTTATTTTTCTTTTGTTGATCCAATTCTAGAAATAAAATAAAGAGAATAAAGAAAAGATAGATCATATGCTAATCCCATGGGGAGTGATGACTTCACATAAAAAAAGAAGTATAATTGATAAAACTTGTTGGAAGTTAACAAACATAGCATTGGTCATTGTTGTAATTCATGAAAATGTAATAAAGGAAGAGAGGTCTCACATATAGATATACTATCTTGGACATCTTTTATGATTGCGAGCCCCCATTGAATATTCTATGTCAAATAGTTGACGTTGGACAAGGAAGACAACGTAATGAGTTATGTTTGCTTATATTCACATAGAAGTTATATTGTTTTGGATCCTCTAACATGTGGTGCTTCCCTCCTATCTTTTGCTAGTCAAAATTCTGTACTAAGTAGAGATACTACTTGTGCATCCAAAAACCCTTAAACCCAGTTTCATGCCATGAGAGTCCACTATATCTACCTATGGATTGAATAAGATCCTTCAAGTAAGTTGTCATCGGTGCAAAAGCAATAAAAATTGCTCCTAAATATGTATGATCTTTTATTATAAGGGAAAATAAACTTTTGTAGGATCTTGTGATGGTGAAGAAATAAAAGCGACAGACTGCATAATAAAGGTCGCTATCACAAGGGGCAATATAAAGTGATGTTCCTTTACATTATGATTTTCCTACTATTATTTATTATGTTTTTGATCATTATTTCACTTTATGATACAATTCTTATGCCTTTTCTCTCTTATTTTACAAGTTTTACATGAAGAGGGAGATTGCGGCAGCTGGAATTCTGGACCGGAAAGGGGTGAAACAGAGATAGCTATTCTGCACACCTCCAAATGACCTGAAAATTTACAAAGAATTGTTTTGAAATATATAAAAAATATTGGCTGAAGAAATATTAGAGGGGGACCCACCAGGAAGCGACAAGCCTCGGGGGGGCGCCCTACCCCCTGGGCGCGCCCCCCGAGCTTGTGGTGCCCCTGGCAGGCCTCCAGGGCCCATCTTCTCCTACATGAAGCCATTTGCCCTAGAAAAAATCAAAAGAAGACTTTCAGGATGAAGCGCCGCCGTCTCGAGGCGGAACCTGGGCAGGAGCTATTTTGCTCTCCGGCGGAGCGATTCCGTCGGGGATACTTCCCTCCAGGAGGGGGAAATCGAAGCCATCGACATCACCAACGATCCTCTCATCATGGGAGGACCAATATTCATCAACATCTTCACAAGCACCATCTCATCTCAAACCCTAGTTCATCTCTTGTATTCAATCTTTGTCTCAAAAGCTCAGATTGGTACCTGTGGGTTGCTAGTAGTGTTGATTACATCTTGTAGTTGATGCTTGTTGGTTTATTTGGTGGAAGATTATATGTTCAGATCCTTAATGCTATTCAATACCCCTCTGATCTTGAACATGAATATGAATTGTGAGTAATTACTTTTGTTCTTGAGGACATGGGAGAAGTCTTGTCATAAGTAATCATGTGAATTTGGTATTCGTTCGATATTTTGATGATATGTATGTTGTTGCTTCCTTTAGTGGTGTCATGTGAACGTCGACTACATGACACGTCACCATCTTTGGGCCTAAGGGAAGGTATTGTGGAGTAGTAATTAGATGATGGGTTGCTAGAGTGACATGAGCTTAAACCCTAGTTTATGCGCTATTTCGTAAGGGGCTGATTTGGATCCATATGTTTCATGCTATGGTTAGATTTATCTTAATTCTTCTTTCGTAGTTGCGGATGCTTGCAAGAGGGGGTAATCATAAGTGGGAGACTTGTTCAAGTAACAACAGCACCCAAGCACCGGTCCACCCACATATCAAATTATCAAAGTAGCGAACGCGAATCAAACAAACATGATGAAAGTGACTAGATGAGAATTCTCATGTGTCCTCGAGAACTCTTTGCTTTATATAAGAGACCGTTCCAGCCTGTCCTTTGCTATAAAAGGATCGTACCACCTTGCTGCACCTTGTTACAATTGTTACTTGTTACTTGTTACGAATTATCTTGCTATCAAAACTACCTGTTACCTCTACTTTCAGCACTTGCAGAGAATACCTTGCTGAAAACCGCTTGTCATTTCTTTCTACTCCTCGTTGGGTTCGACACTCTTACTTATCGAAAGGACTACGATTGATCCCCTATACTTGTGGGTCATCAAACTCTTTTCTGGCGCCGTTGTCGGGGAGTGAATCGCCTTTGGTGAGTGGAATTTGGTAAGGAAACATTTATATTACGTGCTGAAATTTACTATCACTTGTCACTATGGAAAATAATCCTTTGAGGGGTTTGTTCGGGGTATCTTCACCTCGACCGGAAGCATTGAGAGTTGCCCCTCAACCTACTGAACCTACTGAAAATATTTATTATGAAATTCCTTCGGGTATGATAGAGAAACTGCTAGCTAATCCTTATGCAGGAGATGGAAAGGTACATCCTGATATGCACTTGGTATATATAGATGAAATTTGTGGATTGTTTAAGCTTGCAGGTTTATCCGAGGATGGAGTTAAGAGGAAGGTATTCCCTTTATCTTTGGAGGGAAAGGCATTGACATGGTATAGGCTATGTGATGATACTGGAACATGGGATTGGGACCGGTTGAAGCTGGAATGTCACTAGAAGTTTTATCCTATGCATTTGGTTCATCGTGATCGGAATTATATATATAATTTCTGGCCTCGTGAAGGAGAAAGTGTCGCTCAATCTTGGGGGAGGCTTAAGTATATGTTGCATACATGCCCCAATCATGAGCTCTCAAGAGAAATAATTATTCAAAACTTTTATGCTCGGCTTTTCTCATAATGATCAATCCATGCTCGATACTTCTTCTATTGGTTCCTTTATGAAGAGGACTATTGAATTCCAATGGGATCTTCTGGAAAGAATTAAACGAAACTCTGAAGATTGGGAAATCGACAAAGGTAAAGAGTCAAGTATAAATCTTAAGTTTGATTGTGTTAAATCTTTTATGGAAACTGATGTTTTTCATAAGTTTAGTACTAAATATGGACTTGACTCTGAGATAGTAGCCACCTTTTGTGAATCTTTTGCTGCTCATGTTGATCTCCCTAAGGAGAAATGGTTTAAGTTTCATCCACCTATTGAATTAAATGAAGAACCTGTTAGTGTTAAAGAAGAAACAATTGTTTACAATGTTGATCCAGTTGTGCCTACTGCTTATATTGAGAAACCTCCTTTCCCTGTTAGGATTAAGGAACATGCTAAAGCTTCAACCGTGGTTACCAAAAGTAATATTGGAGCACCTAGACCTTCTGAACAAATTAAAGTTGAGCCTAATATTGCAATGGTCAAAGATCTTTTGGTTGATGATATTGATGGACATGTCATATATTTCTGTGATGAAGCAACTAGAATTGCTAAGCCAGACACTAAAGATAAAAACAAACCTGTAATTGGCATGCCTGTTATTTCTGTTAAAATTGGAGATCATTGCTATCATGGTTTATGTGATATTGGTGCTAGTGTGAGTGCTATTCTGTTTACTCTTTATCAAGAGATCATGAATGATATTGCACCTGTTGAGATTGAAGACATTGATGTCACTATTGAGCTTGCAAATAGAGATACTATTACTCCACTTGGAATTGTTAGAGATGTTGAAGTCTTGTGTGGTAAGATCAAATACCCTACAGATTTTCTTGTTCTTGGATCACCACAAGATGATTTTTGTCCCATTATATTTGGTAGACCCTTCTTGAATACAGTTAATGCTAAGATTGATTGCAATAAAGAAACCGTCAGTGTTTGGTGATGTGTCTCATGAATTTAATTTCTCCAAGTTTAGTAGACAACCTCATGATAAAGAATTACCCAATAAAGATGAAATTATTGGTATTGCTTCTATTGATGTGCCTCCTACTGATCCTTTAGAACAATATTTGCTAGACCATGAAAATGACATGTGTATGAATGAAAGAAATGAAATAAATGAGTTGTTCTTTAAGCAAGCACCTATTCTTAAACATAACTTGCCTGTTGAAACTTTGGGAGATCCTCTTCCACCAAAGAGTGACCCTGTGTTTGATTTGAAGCAATTACCTGATACACTTAAATATGCTTATCTTGATGAAAAGAAGATATATCATGTTATTATTAGTGCTAACCTTTCAGAGCATGAAGAAAAAAGATTACTTAAAACTCTGAGGAAGCACCGTGTTGCTATTGGATATACTCTTGATGATCTTAAGGGCATCAGTCCCACTTTATGTCAGCATAAAATTCATATGGAGCCAGATGCTAAACCAGTTGTTGATCATCAAAGAAGGTTAAATCCTAAAATGAAGGATGTGGTAAGAACTGAAATATTAAAGCTTCTGGAGGCAGGTATAATTTATCCCATAGCTGATAGTAGATGGGTAAGTCCTGTTCATTGTGTTCCTAAGAAAGGAGGTATTACTGTTGTTCCTAATGATAAAAATGAACTTATCCCACAAAGAATTGTAACCGGTTATAGAATGGTAATTGATTTCAGAAAACTAAATAAAACTACTAGGAAAGATCATTACCCCTTGCCTTTTATTGATCAAATGTTAGAAAGATTATCTAAGCATACACACTTTTGCTTCTTAGATGGTTATTCTGGTTTCTCTCAAATACCTGTATCACCAGAAGATCAAGAGAAAACCACATTTACTTGTCCTTTTGGAACGTATGCTTATCGCTGTATGCCTTTTGGTTTATGTAATGCACCTGCTACCTTTCAAAGATGTATGACTGCTATATTCTCTGACTTTTGTGAAAAGATTATTGAGGTTTTCATGGATGATTTCTCTGTTTATGGAACTTCTTTTGATGATTGCTTGAGCAACCTTGATCGAGTTTTGCAGAGATGTGAAGAAACTAATCTTGTCTTGAATTGGGAGAAGTGCCACTTTATTGTAAATGAAGGTATAGTCCTTGTGCATAAAATTTCTGAAAGAGGTATTGAAGTTGATAAAGCTAAAGTTGACGCTATTGAGAAAATGCCATGTCCTAAAGATATCAAAGGTATAAGAAGTTTCCTTGGTCATGCTATTTTCTATAGAAGGTTTATAAAAGATTTCTCTAAAATTTCTAGGTCTCTTACTAATCTCTTGCAAAAAGATGTGCCATTTGTTTTTGATGATGATTGCGTAGCAGCCTTTGAAATACTTAAGAAAGCCTTAATTTCTGCACTCATTGTTCAACCACCTGATTGGAACCTACCCTTTGAAATTATGTGTGATCCTAGTGATTATGCTGTTGGTGCTGTGATACGTCTCCAATGTATCTATAATTTATGAAGTATTCATGCCATATTTATAACAATTCTATATGGTTTTGGTATGATTTGATTAGAACTAACCCGGACTGACGCTGTTTTCAGCAGAACTACCATGGTGTTGTTTTTTTGTGCAGCAATAAAAGTTCTCGGAATTGGACGAAACTTTTTGACGATTTTTTTTGGACCAAAAGAGACCCCCGAAGCTTCGTGGAAGGACCAGAAGCCTCACGAGGTGCTCACAAGGCACCATGGCGTGTCCTGGGGGGGTCGTGTGGTGCTGCCTTGTGGGGCCCTCGTAGCTCCTTTTCGCGTGATTCCAACACTGAAAAATCCTATAAATAGAGAAACCCCCAGAAATAAACCTAGAACTTCGACGCTACCGCCGCACGCCTCTGTACCGAAGAAATACCATCTGGAGCCCTGTTCCGGCACCCTGCCGGAGGGGGGAATCATCACCGGAGGCCATCTTCATCATCTCGGCGGTCTCCATGACGAGGAGGGAGTAGTTCACCCTCGGGGCTGAGGGTATGTACTAGTAGCTATGTGTTTGATCTCTCTCTCTCTCATGTTCTTCATTTGGCACGATCTTGATGTATCGCGAGCTTTGTTAATATAGTTGGATCATATGGTGTTTCTTCCCTCTCTATCTTCTTGTGATGAATTGAATCTTTCCCTTTGAGGTTTCGTTATTGTCGGATTGAATATTTTAGATTTGAGAACACTTGATGTATGTCTTGCATGTGGATACCCGTGGTGACAATGGGGTATTCTATTGAGTCACTTGATGTATGTTTTGGTGATCAACTCGCGGATTCCCATGACCTTGGGGTGATCTAGGCATAGGGGTTGGTTGCACGTTTTCATTATCTTTTCTCCGATGAGAAACTTTGGGGTACTCTTTGAAGTTCTTTGTGTGGATTGAATATTATGAATCTGAAGTTGTTTGATGCATATCGAATAATCAACTCACGGATACTTGTGGTGACATTGGAGTATCTAGGTGACATTAGAGTTGGTTGATGCGTATCATATGGTGTTATTTTAGTACAAACTCTAGGGCTATTTGTGACACTTAAAGGGATGGCTCAATAGATTGATCGGAAAGGATAACTTTGAGGTGGCTTCATACCCTACAACAATTTCATCTTATGTTCTCCGCTAATAGGAACTTGGGAGTGATTCTTTATCACACGTTGAGGGATTGTTATATGATCCAATTATGTTAGCACTGTTGAGAGATTGCACTAGTGAAAGTATGAACCCTAGGCCTTGTTTTTAAGCATTGCAATACCGTTTGTGCTCCGTTTTATCACTTGCTACCTTGCTATTTTTTTATTTTCAGATTACAAAAACCTATATCTAATATCCATACTACACTTGTATCACCATCTCTTCGCCAAACTAGTGCACCTATACAATTTACCATTGTATTGGGTGTGTTGGGGACACAAGAGATTTCTTGTATTTGATTGCAGGGTTGATTGAGAGAGACCATCTTCATCCTACGCCTCCCACAGATTGATAAATCTTAGGTCATCCACTTGAGGGAAATTTGCTACTGTCCTACAAAACTCTGCACTTGGAGGCCCAACAACGTCTACAAGAATAAAAGTTGCGTAGTAGACATCAAGCTCTTTTCTGGCGCCGTTGCCGGGAAGGTGAGTGCTTGAAGGTATATCTTTAGATCTTGCAATTGAATCTTTTAGTTTCTTGTTTTATCACTAGTTTGGTTTATAAAAGAAAACTACAAAAAATGGAATTGAGATTGCCTCACATGGTACATCTATATAATGTCTTTCTTGAAAATCATGGTTCGGAAAATTGTGCTCAATTGCTAGAGGAAGAATTTAATAAAATGCTTAATGTGAGCACTTTGCATGATGAGCATGATTGCAATGTTGTTAGTATGAATTCTTTGAATATCCATAATGCTAATGATGATTGCACTAGTCATGATGAAAAGGTTTCTTATAAGCATGTCAATTTTTGTGGAGTGAATAAAATTTGTGAAGATATGGCTTATAAGGATGATAGATTTTGTAAGAAGCATAAACATGATAAAACCAATTGGTTCCTTAAAGTGATAGATAAATTTGCTACGAAATTATGCTCTCTTCATCCTATTACTTGTGAACTTTGCAATAAGGTTGGTCATCTTAATTTTTAATGCATACTTTTTCATGATCGAATCATGTCCAAATATTGCAATAACTTGATCACCCTTGAACTTTATAATGAACTTTGTTTATTTTTGGGGTGTGAAGAATTGACACATAAAAATAGTTGGTTTGAAGTATTCATTCTCACAAAAGACATTGAAAATAATTTAGAGGAAATCTATATGTTTTGTGTTTTAAATTGCAATGAGAATGCTTATATAGCCAATTATAGAAAGACGGGAAAACCAATAGAATATAAAAGAAATACTAATGGAAGGGTAAGGATCCCCACTTTCCCTCCTATTTTCTCTCATGATGAAACAGGTAACGAGGAGGAGCTTCCTATCCAACCAATCTCTTCAATAAGAAGCTCGGAAAAATTAAATAAGCCCACACATAATGTGAAGAAGAAGAAGAAAAGAAGAAAAACCAAAGGTAAAAAGGTATCTCTCCCGAATAATGTTGCTCCTATTGTTGTACCCCATGAGCATGAATCAAAAATAATTGTGGAGGAAGGTACACTTGATGATATTGTTTCTTGTTCTTATGATACGATGTCCGAAGGAATTATTGAAGATGATGTTGTTATGCCTATTACTTGTTGTGATAATTATGACTGGGAAGATAATGGTACTTCTTATAATCTTGAAAATCTTTATGGCACCAACTTGGAGGAATATGATAATAATTGTTATACTATTGGTGCTATTCATACTATTGATGATAATAGTGAGTATGCTAATAGTATGCAAACCCACAAGCTTGGGGATGCTATGTTTGATTGGAATGACATGTTTGAGAATTTATTTGCTGCAAATAATGTTTGTCCTAAGCTTGGGGATGCTATGCTTAATGAAGATGATATTTTTATTCCCCCTACTTTTGATGAGCAAAATTATTATGATGATAGCATGCCTCCTATTTATGATGATTATATTGATGAAAGTAGGTTTGGAAGAGTGTCAACTCTAGGTACTAATGATCCCACTATTTTGGAGGGTGTTTAATCTTATGGCAATAATTATGAAAGTGGATTTGGGGAGGTCATGACTTTATTTAATGTTGAATCCACTACTTTGGAAGAGGTTTCAATTGATTATGATGAGAACAAAATTGCAACTTATGATGATTATTGTGATGATACTTATGTTATGAAAAGTAGTGATTATTATTATAATAATACTTGTCATAATTATGAATACCCTTTTTCTGAACATTACTCTTTTAATGTGGAAACAATTTTTAGTATTCAAGTTTCATATGATACTCCCACTATTATGAATGAGAAGAAATTTGCTTATGTGGAGAGTAATAAATTTTCTATGCTTGTGGATCATGAAAAGAATGCTTTATGTGATACCTATATTGTTGAATTCATTCATTATGCTACTGAAAATTATTTTTAGAGAGGAATATATGCTTCTACATATTTCAATAATATCAAGTTTCCTCTCTATGTGTTGAAAGTTTTGAAATTATACTTGTTTTGCCTTCCTATGCTAGTTGATTCTTGCTCCCATAAATTGTTTGCTCACAAAATCCCCATGCATAGGAAGTGGGTTAGGCTTAAATGTGCTAGTCATATGCTTCATGATGCTCCCGTTATGTTTCAATTCTTCACTTTTATGTGAGCATCATTAAAATCATCATGCCTAGCTAAAAGGCTTTAAAAAAGCGCTTGTTGGGAGACAACCCAATATTTACCCCTACTGTTTTTGTTTGTTCATATGATTAATCTACTGTAGTAATCATGTTTTATATGTTTTCTTTCAATAATGTGCCAAGTAAAGCCTTTGGGATAGTGTGGATACTTGTTGATTTGATTCTGTGCAAAAACAGAAACTTTTGCGTCCAGTGCTGGAATTTCTATTCTGTACTGGAGTGTGATAAAATTATGAAATTTTTAAAGAGTATTGGGTTACAAATGTTTTACGTTTTCCTAATTTTTCAGAATTTTTCGAGGTACAAAAGTATGGTTTTTAAATCGCTCACTACATGCTGTTCTGTTTTTGACAGATTCTGTTTTCGGTGCATAGTTTGCTTGTTTTAGTGTTTCCATAGCTTATATTGAGTAATATAAATTGTGGAAATGATGGAATACAGTAGGAATTATGTGAGAAAAATTATGAATCTTGTCTTGACAGTACCTAAGTGGATGATTTATTTTTATCATACTAACCTATCTCACAAGTCCCGTTAAGTTTTGTGTGATTGAAGTTTTCAAGTTTTGGGTGAGATATCGATATGTGGAGGATAAGGAGTGGCAAGGCCCTAAGATTTGGGATGCCCAAGGCACCCCAAGGTCATATTCAAGGAAGACTCAAGCGTCTAAGCTTGGGGATGCCCCAGAAGGCATCCCCTCTTTCGTCTTCAACACTATCGGTAACCTTACTTGGAGCTATATTTTTATTCGTCACATGATATGTGTTTTGCTTGGAGCGTCATTTTATTTTGTTGAGATTTGCTTGATGTTATCAATAATCATGTTTTGTATCTTTTAGTTCAATAAAATGCCAATTATAGCCTTTACCATGCTCAGTTTGCAAGTTCATGTGTTGTTGTTTGAAAACAGAAAGTTTTCTGTTATGTCCAGAATATTCCTGAATAGTCAAAACATGATAAAAATCTGAAAT
Organism: Elymus sibiricus; assembly: GCA_039707655.1. Classification (NCBI taxonomy): domain Eukaryota; kingdom Viridiplantae; phylum Streptophyta; class Magnoliopsida; order Poales; family Poaceae; genus Elymus; species Elymus sibiricus. Next base: position 263,772,467 of record CM077664.1, on the reverse strand, counting down.
TTTTACACAGTAAGAATGCATGAGTTACCTGTCACTTGGTAATTTTTCATAATTTTTGGAGTTAGGTAAGTATGAATTTTAAATCCCCCTTTACAGACTGTTCTGTTTTGGCAGATTTCGGTTATAGTTGCATTGTTTGCATATGTTGCTTGTTTAATGTTTCTATTTGTGGATATGAGTATTAAATATGCATAGGCATTTAGTATGCAATGTTTAATTATAATTTTTGTGATTTTCTACAGTAGAGAATGTTAAGGTTTTGAGTGGATTTATACTAACTTATCTCACGAGTTCTTGTTGAGTTTTGTGTGGATAAAGTTTTTAAGATTTAGGAGAAACCATGATATGAGAGGAATTAAGGAGATACAAGAGCTCAAGCTTGGGGATGCCCAAGGCACCCCAAGATAACATTCCAAGAAGTCTCAAGCAACTAAGCTTGGGGATGCCCCGGTGGGCATCCCACCTTTCTTCATCAACACCTATCGGTTAGCCTAAGTTTTTACTTGTTTACATGATATGTGCTATTCTTGGAGTGTCCTTTTATTTTCATTTTGTTTGCTTTTTGAATAAAATTATCAAGATCTGAAATCTTTATTTGGAGAGAGTCTTCACATTGCTACTTATTTGCTTAACTACTCAATGATCTTCACTTATATCTTTTGGAGTAGATTGTCATTTACTCTGGTGCTTCACTTATATCCTAAGAGTAAATTGTTGAATGAATTGAATATCATAAAGTTTAAATTACATGTTATTCATATGCTTGTCCCATGGGGAGTAGTGACTTCACATAAAAGAAGTATAAGTGGTAAAATTTATTGAAAGTTAGCAAACACAGCATTGGTCACTTGAACAATTCATGAAAGAATATTGAAGGAAGAGAGATTTCACATATAAATATACTATCTTGGACATCTTCTATGATTGTGAGCCCCCATTAATTATTTTCAACCTTGATCAAGTAGTTGATGTTGGACAAGGAAGACAACCTAATGGGTTATGTTTGCTTATATTCACATAGAAGTTATAATGTTTTGGATCCTCTAACATGTGGTGCTTGTGAAAGCACATTTGCTCCCTTGGTGGTTTTGGTAATTTATGCCAACATACATGTTGTTGGACTAATGCTTTTATCTAGTGAATTTCAGACAAGTTCAACAATGGCGTGGCAGGGACTAGAGGACGTGGAACCCCTTCAAAATGCTAAGGACAAGGATTGGCAAAAGATCAAGACTCTACATTTTTGGTTTAGTGATCCAAGATCACATTGAGTCCATAGGAAAGCCAATACTATTACAAGGGGATGAGGTGTTGCTTAATGGTCTTTTTGCTCAAGTGCTTAGTGACAGTATTCCTAAACCCTCAACCACTCTCTCTACCCAAATATGTCCTAAACCTAAAGTCCAACTCGGCCCCACCGATATTTCCTACCCGGTCCCACCGAGTTCATCCAAGACTTAGCCACTGCCAAACCCTAACAAATCGGATCCACCGAAATGGATCTCGGTCCCACCGAGATGGCCTTGCCAACTCTCTGTAATCGTTTGCATTTACTTCGGTCTCACCGAGTTTGCAAATCGGTCTCACCGAGATGGTCTTGCCAAGTCTCTGTTGCCTTATTGCTTCACTTCGGTCCTACCGAGTTGATGCAATCGGTGCCACCGAGATGAGGATTGCCCTAAGCCATTGCACTTCGGTCCATCCGAGTTGTTTATATCGGTCCCACCGAGATTCCCAAAGTTCATATCTTTTACACAATTCGGTGCTACCGAGATGATAATTTCGGTGCCACCGAGTTGGGTCAAAAGTGTGTAACGGTTGGATTTTGTGTGGAGCCTATATATACCCCTCCACCACATCCTTCTCAGTAAAGGAGAGCCATCAGAACATGCCTACACTTCCACCATACATTTTCTGAGAGAGAACCACCTACTCATGTGTTGAGATCAAGATATTCCATTCCTACCATTTGAGCCTTGATCTCTAGCCTTTCCCAAGTTGCTTTCCACTCAAATCCCTCTTCCACCATAGCCAAATCTGTGAGGAGTGTTTGAGTGCTGGGAAGACTATCATTTGAAGCACAAGAGCAAGGAGTTCATCAACAACACACCGTCTATTACCTTTTGGAGAGTGGTGTCTCCTATATTGGTTAGGTGTCGCTTGGGAGCCTCCAACCAGATGTGGAGTTGAACCAAGAAGTTTGTAAGGGCAAGGAGATCACCTACTTCGTGAAGATCTACCCCGAGTGAGGCTAGTCCTTCGTGGACGTAAGCCATGGTGGAATAGACAAGGTTGCTTCTTCGTGGACCCTTCGTGGGTGGAGCCCTCCGTGGACTCGCGCAGCCGTTACCCTTCGTGGGTTGAAGTCTCCATCAACGTGGACGTACGATAGCACCACCTATCGGAACCACGCCAAAAATCCACCGTGTCTTCATTGCGTTTGATCTTCCATACTCTACCCCATTACTTTCCGCACTATTGCATGCTTTACTATTTCCGCTGCTCAATCTCTAGATATGCATGTGTAGAAAGTATTGGAGTGATCTTAACTTGTGCCAAAATCTGCCTAAATTCCAAGAGAAATTAAAAACTGCACTTTTGGCTAGTTAGGAGTCTATTCACCCCCCCTTTAGACCTATCTCCTCGATCCCACAATTGGTATCAGAGCTTTGGTCTCCATTGCTTTGGTTTCATCACCATTGGAGGGAGATGGATATGTCTACGTTCGGGAGTATTAGACGTAGAGTGCCTATTCTCAATGGGGAGTATTACAACTTTTGGAGAGATGAAATGCTTGATATCTTTGATGAGTTTAACTTGAGCAAGTATATTCATAATCCTTATGTGCCCCCTATTGATCCCTTGCATCCTACTCATGAAGAGTAAATTGACATGCTTCATAATCTTAGAACCGTCAATCTTATCATTAGAGGATTACCTAAGATTGTGCTTGGTTGTATGCGAAACTTTGCATGTGCTTATACTCTATGGCATGATTTAGAAAAGCGTTATCCTGATTATTCCTTAAAGAGTCTTGATAAGATTCTTCATAGGGCTGTTGCTCTACACAAGATGAGTCCTAGTGATCCTAAGTTTGATGATTGCTTGTTTGAGCTTCGTGATCTCATGCGTGCCAAAGGAGATGTTAGAACTATTAGCAACATTATCATGGAAACCATTAGAATCCATAAACTTGACCATTGTCATGATCATGAAACTAATAAATCTATTGCCCTAGGTAATGATCAAATGCATGATGATGATGATGTTGAGCATGGCTATTATGATGAAGACGAGATTACATGGCCGGAGGAAAAGAGTGGATTCTTGATAGTGGATGTACTGATCACATGACCGGAGATAGAGACATGTTTCGTGAGCTTACTAAAAATGATGGTCCACGCAAGTATGTGACTTTTGGAGACAACTCCAAGGGTAAGGTACTTGGCCTTGGTAAGGTGGCCATATCCAATGATAGCTCCATACAAAATGTTATGCTTGTTGAATCTCTTGGTTACAATCTTCTTTCCGTATCTAGACTAGCCGATTTTGGTTTTAATGTTCTATTTACCAAAGTAGATTGCCAAGTGTTTCGCCAAGATAATCATAATATGGTCTTTACCGACATTCGTAGAGGTGATCTTTACATTGTTGATTTCACTAAAAGAGCCCAACCTCGTACATGTTTAATTGCAAAATCTTCTAAAGGTTGGTTATGGCATAGAAGACTTGGACATGTTGGTATGCGTAACCTTGATAAACTTGTTAAAGGAGATCACATTCTTGGAGTAAAAAATGTTATATTTGACAAATATCGACTTTGTAGTGCTTGCTAAGCAGGAAAACAGGTTGGAGGAAGCCATCTCGTAAAGAACATAATGACCACGAGGAGACCACTCGAGCTACTTCATATGGATCTGTTTGGTCCCAACGCCTATAAGAGTCTTGGTGGTAACTCTTTCGGTTTAGTCATTGTTGATGATTTTTCCAGATTTACGTGGGTGTTCTTTCTTGATGACAAATCGCAGGTACAGAAGATCTTCAAGAACTTTGCAAGAAAGGCTCAAAATCAATTTGAATTAAAGATCAAGAAGGTTCGGAGTGACAACGGAACGGAGTTCAAGAACGCCAATGTGGACACCTTTCATGATGAGGAAGGTATTTCACATGAGTTCTCGGCTACGTACACACCTCAACAAAATGGAGTTGTTGAGAGGAAGAACCGTACACTTATTGAGATGGCAAGAACAATGCTTGATGAATACAAGACGCCAAGACATTTTTGGGCAGAAGCGGTTGAAACAGCTTGTCATGCAACAAACCGACTCTATCTTCACAAGCTTCTTGGTAAAACGGCGTATGAACTGCTCACCGGTAACAAACCACAAGTTGGATACTTTCGAGTATTTGGTTCAAAATGTTACATTCTTGATAAGCATCGTCGTTCAAAATTTGCTCCTAAATCTCATGAAGGTTTCCTACTCGGTTATGGATCAAACTCTCACACATACCGTGTCTACAACAACTTCACTCGAAAAGTTGAAGAGACGATAGATGTGAAGTTTGATGAAACTAACGGCTCGCAAGTCGAGCAATTGCCACTTGATGTAGGAGATCAAGAACCATCGGAAGCAATTAAAGACTTGCCCATTGGCAAGATTCGCCCCGTGGAAGTGAAGGAGAGTACCTCGTCTATTCAAGTGGAAGCCCCAACTTCACATCAAGGTGAACGACAAGTTGATATGGAGGCATCCACAAGTGGAACACGTCAAGACGATGGGAATGAGGAAGTGCAACAAGATGATCCACCTCAACCTCCTTCCCCACCTCCACAAGCGAACAACGACAACCTCAATGAAGAAGAAGAAGATGATGATAATGAGGAAGCCTCACCACAACCCAAGAAAAAGCTACTTCGAGTTAGAGCAAGAATCGACAAGGATCATCCCGTCGAACAAATACTTGGAGATATCCAAACCGGGAGAATTACTCGCTCTAAATCTCGTTTAGCTAACTTTTGTGAGCATTACTCATTCATCTCTAGTGTTGAACCTTTGAAGGTGGAAGATGCTCTCAAGGACCCCGATTGGGTGAATGCAATGCACGAAGAGCTTCACAACTTTGAGAGGAACCAAGTGTGGACATTGGTTGAGAAGCCCAAGGAAGAGCAAAACATCATTGGAACCAAATGGGTGTTTCGGAATAAGCAAGATGAAGATGGACAAGTTGTACGCAACAAGGCTCGTCTCGTAGCACAAGGTTACACACAAGTCGAAGGTATGGACTATGGTGAGACCTATGCCCCCATTGCAAGACTTGAATCCATTCGAATTTTACTTGCTTATGCCAATCACCATGATATCACTCTTTACCAAATGGATATCAAAAGTGCCTTCTTAAATGGTGAAATTGAGGAGGAAGTATATGTTAAACAACCTCCCGGCTTTGAGAATCCCAAGAAACCTAATCATGTGTACAAACTTCGTAAAGCTCTTTATGGTCTTAAACAAGCCCCTAGAGCTTGGTACAAATGCTTGACAAAGTTTCTTCTTGAAAAAGGTTTTGAAATTGGGAAGATTGATTCAACTTTGTTCACTAAGAGGATTAATGGAGAATTATTTGTATGCCAAATTTATGTTGATGATATTATCTTTGGATCTACTAACCCCTCTTTTAGTGAAAAGTTTGGAAGGCTGATGTCGGAGAAGTTTGAGATGTCTATGATGAGTGAACTCAAATTCTTTCTTGGTTTGCAAATCAAGCAAACTAGGGAAGGTACCTTTGTCTCTCAAACAAAGTACACCAAGGACTTATTCAAGAAGTTCAACATGCAAGAGAGTAAAGGTATGAAAACTCCTATGCCCACGAGTGGACATCTTGACTTGGCCAAGGATGGCAAACCGGTTGATCAAAAGGTTTATCGGTCTATGATTGGTTCATTACTATATCTATGTGCCTCTCGCCCTAACATTATGCTAAGTGTGTGCATGTGTGCACGATACTAAGCGGCACCAAAGGAGTGTCACCTTAAGGCAGTGAAAAGAATTGTGAGATACTTGATACATACACCAAACTTTGGCATATGGTATCCCAAAGGATCTTCTTTCAATCTTGTTGGCTACTCCGATTCGGACTATGCCGGAGACAAGGTTGACAGAAAATCCACCTCGGGTACATGTCAATTTCTTGGTAGATCTCTTGTGTCTTGGTCCTCCAAGAAACAAATTTTCGTATCTCTATCTACTGCCGAAGCGGAATACATTGTCGCGGGATCATGTTGTGCTCAATTACTATGGATGACACAAACTCTTAAAGATTATGGTGTGCATGTGAGACATGTACCATTACTTTATGACAATGAGAGTGCTATTAAGATAGCACACAATCCCGTGCAACATTCTCGAACAAAGCATGTTGAGGTTCGTCACCACTTCATTCGAGATCATGTTGAGAAAGGTGATATTGACCTTAAGCATGTTCGTACCGACAAACAATTGGCGGACATCTTTACCAAACCCCTTGATGAGAAAGTGTTTTGTCATTTGAGAAGTGAGTTGAACATCATTGATGCTTCAAATGTGAACTAGAGGTTCATATGGATGCATACAAGGGCATGAGCATTCTTGACTAATCCATGATGTCCTTCATGATCATCTTATATCTTGGATATTTTGCTCCCTTGTATTGTATCTAACCTTTTGTAGGTACTTGGACAAGCTTCATGTCACAAGATTGCATCTCACTCTTATCTTGAGCAATCTTGTATAACCCAAGTATCAAAAATTGATGGTGGAACAAGGAACAAGACAACCTAAACATATCCTTTGACAAACTTTTGAGTTATGCTTCATTCTTGTCATTTAGGATATACACGTTGTTCCTTGCAAATCTAACCCATGTAGGAAGATGAACTACAAAAGATAGGATCGCTTCCAACTTCAACTCATGAGCATCCACATCAAGTTCAACTACATGATGGACATCACAACAAAATCCCAATGTAAGTTCTCACATCTTAGAGAAGCTTTACTCAAAGACATGAGCTAAAGCAACTCAACCAGATGTGAATACATTGAAATTCTTAAAGGAAAAATGGCAACCCCATTTCGAGCTTAACGATGAGTATGACCTATGATCAAGTGTTCTCACTTGACTCCTAAGTCAATATACTCTAACATAGGTGACCTAGTCACCGACCCATCTAGATGAAGTTCTCCAGTGTTTCTTCTGCTTGTTTTCTTCTTGCTAGAGTGTTTCCTTAAAAAAACCTTCATCTAGACGTTTCTTTGCTTCTTTTCTTGCTTGATTCGCAGTTAATTCATTGCAAATCTTTGTGAGATTTCCTTTGTCTAGTGAGCTGAGTTGACAAAATATTCCATTGCATCCAACTTGGTTCCACCGAATTGTTTCAACTCGGTGTCACCGATTTTGGCTGCCCTAAGGAACTTTCTGTCAAATTTCTCCTGAGTTTTTCTGCTCCAGCTCCACTCAATGATTCTTATCCTCTACTTGCATCTAGAGCCACTCACTGGCTAGCTGTGTTTCTCAAGGACCAAACCCACTTGATCAATGACCTTGAAGTCCCTTCTTGGAAATTGATGTCAAAGGGGGAGAGAGGAATACATCAAAGCTTATCACTACAAAAGATGCACCTTACAAAGAGGAGAGAATGTTACATGTTTCTAAGAGGGGAGAAACATGACTAGTCTGTTCTTCGGTTGTTCTAGTTTTCTCACCCTACCTCTCCCAATATCCATGTCAGATTCAGGGGGAGAGGAAGTTCTTTAAGGGGAGACAACTATTTCTTTTGGGGACATGTCTGCTTCAAAGAAAGTATTCACCTAGTGATACTATCTTCTACATGTCATCCCAATCTTGGTTTCTTGTTGATCTTGTGTCTTCTTTCTTGAAGAAATTATCTTGTGTTATCTAACCCTGTTTTCTCAAGTGTATTTCTTCAGGTACTTGATCAAGAACCTCAAGGTAAGTATATGCATCACACTCATGTACATGGTTGACCTCTTGCTAAGTATATATTGTTTGCAAGAAGACAATCATGGACATGTGATATCTAAATGCTATATATATTGCTCTGATGCATATCGCCAAGATACATGTTGCATGTATATCTCCCATGTGATATCATCATATTATATGCACCTCTCCAGGGGGAGTTAAATGGGATCCATACATGTTACATGTTTGCTTCAAAGCTTTCATACATACCTCTGCTATATCTGTATTTGAAGCTTTGATGTATGTTGTCATCAATTACCAAAAAGGGGGAGATTGAAAGCACATTTGCTCCCTTGGTGGTTTTGGTAATTTATGCCAACATACATGTTGTTGGACTAATGCTTTTATCTAGTGAATTTCAGACAAGTTCAACAATGGCGTGGCAGGGACTAGAGGACGTGGAACCCCTTCAAAATGCTAAGGACAAGGATTGGCAAAAGATCAAGACTCTACATTTTTGGTTTAGTGATCCAAGATCACATTGAGTCCATAGGAAAGCCAATACTATTAAAAGGGGATGAGGTGTTGCTTAATGGTCTTTTTGCTCATGTGCTTAGTGACAGTATTCCTAAACCCTCAACCACTCTCTCTACCCAAATATGTCCTAAACCTAAAGTCCAACTCGGCCCCACCGATATTTCCTACCCGGTCCCATCGAGTTCATCCAAGACTTAGCCACTGCCAAACCCTAACAAACCGGATCCACCGAAATGGATCTCGGTCCCACCGAGATGGCCTTGCCAACTCTCTGTAATCGTTTGCATTTACTTCGGTCTCACCAAGTTTGCAAATCGGTCTCACCGAGATGGTCTTGCCAAGTCTCTGTTGCCTTATTGCTTCACTTCGGTCCTACCGAGTTGATGCAATCGGTGCCACCGAGATGAGGATTGCCCTAAGCCATTGCACTTCGGTCCATCCGAGTTGTTTATATCGGTCCCATCGAGATTCCTAAAGTTCATATCTTTTACACAGTTCGGTGCTACCGAGATGATAATTTCGGTGCCACCGAGTTGGGTCAAAAGTGTGTAACGGTTGGATTTTGTGTGGAGGCTATATATACCCCTCCACCACATCCTTCTCAGTAAAGGAGAGCCATCAGAACGTGCCTACACTTCCACCATACATTTTCTGAGAGAGAACCACCTACTCATGTGTTGAGATCAAGATATTCCATTCCTACCATTTGAGCCTTGATCTCTAGCCTTTCCCAAGTTGCTTTCCACTCAAATCCCTCTTCCACCATAGCCAAATCTATGAGGAGTGTTTGAGTGCTGGGAAGACTATCATTTGAAGCACAAGAGCAAGGAGTTCATCAACAACACACTGTCTATTACCTTTTGGAGAGTGGTGTCTCCTAGATTGGTTAGGTGTCGCTTGGGAGCCTCCAACCAGATGTGGAGTTGAACCAAGAAGTTTGTAAGGGCAAGGAGATCGCCTACTTCGTGAAGATCTACCCCGAGTGAGGCTAGTCCTTCATGGACGTAAGCCATGGTGGAATAGACAAGGTTGCTTCTTCGTGGACCCTTCGTGGGTGGAGCCCTCCGTGGACTCGTGCTGCCGTTACCCTTCGTGGGTTGAAGTCTCCATCAACGTGGACGTACGATAGCACCACCTATCGGAACCACGCCAAAAATCCACCGTGTCTTCATTGCGTTTGATCTTCCATACTCTACCCCATTACTTTCCGCACTATTGCATGCTTTACTATTTCCGCTACTCAATCTCTAGATATGCATGTGTAGAAAGTATTGGAGTGATCTTAACTTGTGCCAAAATCTGCCTAAATTCCAAGAGAAATTAAAAACTGCACTTTTGGCTAGTTAGGAGTCTATTCACCCCCCCCCCTCTAGACCTATCTCCTCGATCCCACAGCTTGCCCCCTATCTTTTGCTAGCCAAAATTCCGCACTAAGTAGAGATACTACTTGTGCATCCAAAAACCCTTAAACCCAGTTTCATGTCATGAGAGTCCACTATATCTACCTATGGATTAAATAAGATCCTTCAAGTAAGTTGTCATCGGTGCAAAGCAATAAAAATTGCTCCTAAACATGTATGAACGTTTATTGTAAGGGAAAATAAGCATTTTACGATCTTGTGATGGTGGAGTAATAAAAGCGACAGACTGCATAATAAAGGTCTCTATCACAAGGGGCAATATAAAGTGACGTTCCTTTACATTAAGAGCTTGCACATCCAAAAACAAAGAGCGCATGACAACCTCTGCTTCCCTCTGCGAAGGGCCTATCTTTTACTTTACGTATTTACTTTTATGCAAGAGTCAATAGTGTTCTTCTCTATTTCATTTTTATTTTCTCTCTTAGCAAGCATCATGTGGTGGGGATTGATCCAGGCATATATATCCCGTTGAATATAGGTGATCATGAGTTATTATTGTTGACATTATCCATGGGATAAATAAGTTGGGAGGCAAAACATTAAGCCCTGATCTTCCTATGTGTTTGACAGAAACGATTTATTCTAAAAATATGCTTTGAGTGTCAGCAATCATGGAAGACTATATGATAGTTGATTATGTGGAATTTGCTAAATCAAAGCTCTTACATAGACCCTTCCTGAAAATAAGATGAATTGCAATTGTTTGATGACTGAAAACACAGTTTGTTAGTATTCAAGAAAATTGATGGTCTATACTTTAACATGTGGATAGCTTGCTACTTGATCATGAGAAGTTTTATGAGATGAGCTACTGTTTATGATATATAATTATGCTAGAAAAAGTGATTGAAATTATCATTGATCAAACTTATGCACTATGCTAGCATTCACACTTCATAAATTATTTCTTTTATCATTTACCTACTCGAGGACGAGTAGTAATTAAGCTTGGGGATGCTGATACGTCTCCAACGTATCTATAATTTATGAAGTATTCATGCCATATTTATAACAATTCTATATGGTTTTGGCATGATTTGATTAGAACTAACACGGACTGACGCTGTTTTCAGCAGAACTACCGTGGTGTTGCTTTTTGTGCAGAAATAAAAGTTCTCGGAATTGGACGAAACTTTTTGACGATTTTTTTGGACCAAAAGAGACCCCCAAAGCTTCGTGGAAGGACCAGAAGCCTCACGAGGTGCTCACAAGGCACCACGGCGCGGCCTGGGGGGTCGTGTGGTGCTGCGTTGTGGGGCCCTCGTAGCTCCTTTTCGCGTGATTCCAACGCTGAAAAATCCTATAAATAGAGAAACCCCCAGAAATAAACCTAGAACTTCGATGCCACCGCCGCACGCCTCTGTATCGAAGAAATACCATCTGGAGCCCTGTTCCGGCACCCTGCCGGAGGGGGGAATCATCACCGGAGGCCATCTTCATCATCCCGGTGGTCTCCATGACGAGGAGGGAGTAGTTCACCCTCGGGGCTGAGGGTCTTGATTTGGCACGATCTTGATGTATCGCAAGCTTTGTTAATATAGTTGGATCATATGGTGTTTCTTCCCTCTCTATCTTCTTGTGATGAATTGAATCTTTCCCTTTGAGGTTTCGTTATTGTCGGACTGAATATTTCAGATTTGAGAACACTTGATGTATGTCTTGCATGTGGATACCCGTGGTGACAATGGGGTATTCTATTGAGTCACTTGATGTATGTTTTGGTGATCAACTCGCGGATTCCCATGACCTTGGGGTGATCTAGGCATAGGGGTTGGTTGCACGTTTTCATTATCTTTTCTCCGATGAGAAACTTTGGGGTACTCTTTGAAGTTCTTTGTGTGGATTGAATATTATGAATCTAAAGTTGTTTGATGCATATCGAATAATCAACTCACGGATACTTGTGGTGACATTGTAGTATCTAGGTGACATTAGAGTTGGTTGATGCGTATCATATGGTGTTATTTTAGTTCGAACTCTAGGGCTTTTTGTGACACTTAAAGGGATGGCTCAATAGATTGATCGGAAAGGATAACTTTGAGGTGGTTTCATACCCTACAACAATTTCATCTTATGTTCTCCGCTAATAGGAACTTTGGAGTGATTCTTTATCGCACGTTGAGGGATTGTTATATGATCCAATTATGTTAGCACTGTTGAGAGATTACACTAGTGAAAGTATGAACCCTAGGCCTCGTTTTTAAGCATTGCAATACCGTTTGTGCTCCGTTTTATCACTTGCTACCTTGCTGTTTTTTTATTTTCAGATTACAAAAACCTATATCTACTATCCATACTACACTTGTATCACCATCTCTTCGCCGACCTAGTGCACCTATACAATTTACCATTGTATTGGGTGTGTTGGGGACACAAGAGATTTCTTGTATTTCATTGCAGGGTTGTTTGAGAGAGACCATCTTCATCCTATGCCTCCCACGGATTGATAAACCTTAGGTCATCCACTTGAGGGAAATTTGCTACTGTCCTACAAAACTCTGCACTTGGAGGCCCAACAACGTCTACAAGAATAAAAGTTGCGTAGTAGACATCATGTTGTTCTGGGTCAAAGAGTTGATAAGAAATTGAATGTTATTCATTATGCTAGTAAGACTCTAGACAGTGCTCAAAGAAATTATGCTACTACTGAGAAAGAATTTTTAGCAGTTGTGTTTGCATGCGATAAATTCAGATCCTATATTGTTGATTCCAAGGTTACTATCCATACTGATCATGCTGCTATTAAATATCTTATGGAAAAGAAAGATGCTAAGCCTTGATTTATTAGGTGGGTTCTTTTGCTACAAGAATTTGATTTGCATATTGTTGATAAAAACGGAGCTGAGAACCCCGTAGCGGATAATTTATCTAGAATGGAAAATGTCCTTGATGACCCACTTCCTATTAATGATGATTTCCCCGATGAACAATTAGCTGTTATAAATGCTTCACGTAATACTCCTTGGTATGCAGACTATGCTAATTATATTGTTGCTAAATATATACCACCTAGTTTCACATACCAACAAAAGAAAAAGTTCTTCTTTGATTTAAGACATTACTTTTGGGATGACCCACATTTATATAAAGAAGGAGTAGATGGTGTTATTAGCTGTTGTGTACCTGAGCATGAACATGAACAAATCCTACGGAAGTGTCACTCCGAAGCTTACGGAGGACACCATGCGGGAGATAGAACTGCACATAAGGTATTACAATCTGGTTTTTATTGGCCTACTCTTTTCAAAGATGCACGTAAGTTTGTCCTCTCTTGTGATGAATGTCAAAGAATTGGTAATGTTGGTAGACGTCAGGAAATGCCTATGAATTATTCAATTGTTATTGAACCATTTGATGTTTGGGGTTTTGATTATATGGGACCTTTTCCTTCCTCTAATGGGTATACTCATATTTTAGTTGCTGTTGATTACGTTACTAAGTGGGTAGAAGCTATTCCAACTAGTAGTGCTGATCATAACACTTCTATTAAAATGCTTAAAGAAGTTATATTTCCGAGGTTTGGAGTCCCTAGATATTTGATGACTGATGGTGGTTCACATTTTATTCATGGTGCTTTCCGTAAATTGCTTTCTAAGTATGATGTTAATCATAGAATTGCATCTCCATATCATCCTCGGTCTAGTGGTCAAGTTGAATTAACTAATAGAGAAATAAAATTATTTTTGCAAAAGACCGTTAATAGATCTAGAAAGAATTGGTCTAAGAAACTTGATGATGCACTATGGGCTTACATAACTGCTTATAAAAATCCTATGGGTATGTCTCCATATAAAATGGTCTATGGAAAAGCATGTCATTTACCTCTTGAGTTAGAACACAAGGCATTTTGGGCAATTAAAGAACTTAATTATGATTTTAAACTTGCCGGTGAGAAGAGGTTATTTGATATTAGCTCTCTAGATGAATGGATAACACAAGCTTACGAAAATGCCAAGTTGTTTAAAGAAAAAGTTAAAAGATGGCATGATAAGAGAATTCAAAAACGGGAATTCAAAGTTGGTGATCATGTTCTGTTATACAATTCTCGTTTGAGATTCTTTGCAGGAAAGCTTCTCTCTAAATGGGAAGGACCGTATATCATCGAAGAAATTTATCGCTCCGGAGCCATCAAAATAAACAACTCTGAAGGCACTAATCTGAGAGTGGTTAATGGGCAAAGAATTAAACATTATATCTCAGGTACTCCCATTAATGTTGAAACCAATATTATTCAAACAATGACACCGGAAGAGCACATAGAAGAAACCTTCCGGAACACTCCAGAATCCTGAAAAGGAGTAGGTATGTGGTACGGTAAGTAAACCGACTCCAAAACTTCCATAAAAGTACTTTCTGTTCGTTTTGGAATATATAAAAAATTAGGAAAATAATAAATAGTTTGAAAAGTGCATGAGCGAGCGACAAGCCTGGGGGGCGCGCCCTACCCCCCAGGGCGCGCCTACCAAGCTTGTGGCTCCCCCGTGGACTTTCCTGACTCCGTTTTTCTTCCATATTACTTGTCCTCCACGAAAAATTTCATTATATATACTCTCGGATGTTTTGACCACCGTATCGCAAGTTTCTCCTCTGTTCTTGTTTCGGTCTATTTTTCTGACAGATCTAGATCACCATGGCGCCTCCAAGCTCATTCAAGGACAAGTTCTATGAGAAGGTCATCAACCCGTACCTTCCGGAGGTGATGAAACACCCTCAAGCCATTGAGATGCATGAGGGGGTGCTTCACATCCGGGACGTTCAAGGGCCCAAGAAGACCGGGAGCGAGAAGGCCAGGCTGGAAGCGGTGGAACAGGAGATCTTCAAGTGCCAGGGGATGGTGGAGCGCGGACTCAGTGCTAACCACTCCATGATCACGGAATTCATCCGTGAGCACAAGGTGGACAGCAAGGATATTGGGGACATCATCTTCAAGCTCAATGACCGGATTGATCATCTTCAGGCCCAAATCTATGATCTACAAAACCAAAATTTTCAGTATGAGGCCAAGTTCAAAGGTATGAGTTTAGTTGCAGATTTTAGGACTCCGAAAACATGTTCATCTTTTTATGATGGAGAGCCTATGCCTTGGAAGACGGAGGACAAGCCTATCACATCATCACCACCATCACCGAAGATGGAGAATTGAGTACATGGGTATGGGCACCACCCTTGGCTTGTGCCAAGCTTGGGGGAGGTGCCCCGATATCTTATCACCATCACTTTTATCATAATTATCTATCTTAGTTCGATCCTTAGCTATTTTGTGATTTAGAAGAATAAAGTTTTAGTATGATTTAGTTTCTAGTTCTTGCTTTGTGATCTATCTATCTATGTAATCGAGTGTGAGAGTTATATAATAAAGAGTAGTTTGAGTTGAGTTATTTTTCTTTTGTTGATCCAATTCTAGAAATAAAATAAAGAGAATAAAGAAAAGATAGATCATATGCTAATCCCATGGGGAGTGATGACTTCACATAAAAAAAGAAGTATAATTGATAAAACTTGTTGGAAGTTAACAAACATAGCATTGGTCATTGTTGTAATTCATGAAAATGTAATAAAGGAAGAGAGGTCTCACATATAGATATACTATCTTGGACATCTTTTATGATTGCGAGCCCCCATTGAATATTCTATGTCAAATAGTTGACGTTGGACAAGGAAGACAACGTAATGAGTTATGTTTGCTTATATTCACATAGAAGTTATATTGTTTTGGATCCTCTAACATGTGGTGCTTCCCTCCTATCTTTTGCTAGTCAAAATTCTGTACTAAGTAGAGATACTACTTGTGCATCCAAAAACCCTTAAACCCAGTTTCATGCCATGAGAGTCCACTATATCTACCTATGGATTGAATAAGATCCTTCAAGTAAGTTGTCATCGGTGCAAAAGCAATAAAAATTGCTCCTAAATATGTATGATCTTTTATTATAAGGGAAAATAAACTTTTGTAGGATCTTGTGATGGTGAAGAAATAAAAGCGACAGACTGCATAATAAAGGTCGCTATCACAAGGGGCAATATAAAGTGATGTTCCTTTACATTATGATTTTCCTACTATTATTTATTATGTTTTTGATCATTATTTCACTTTATGATACAATTCTTATGCCTTTTCTCTCTTATTTTACAAGTTTTACATGAAGAGGGAGATTGCGGCAGCTGGAATTCTGGACCGGAAAGGGGTGAAACAGAGATAGCTATTCTGCACACCTCCAAATGACCTGAAAATTTACAAAGAATTGTTTTGAAATATATAAAAAATATTGGCTGAAGAAATATTAGAGGGGGACCCACCAGGAAGCGACAAGCCTCGGGGGGGCGCCCTACCCCCTGGGCGCGCCCCCCGAGCTTGTGGTGCCCCTGGCAGGCCTCCAGGGCCCATCTTCTCCTACATGAAGCCATTTGCCCTAGAAAAAATCAAAAGAAGACTTTCAGGATGAAGCGCCGCCGTCTCGAGGCGGAACCTGGGCAGGAGCTATTTTGCTCTCCGGCGGAGCGATTCCGTCGGGGATACTTCCCTCCAGGAGGGGGAAATCGAAGCCATCGACATCACCAACGATCCTCTCATCATGGGAGGACCAATATTCATCAACATCTTCACAAGCACCATCTCATCTCAAACCCTAGTTCATCTCTTGTATTCAATCTTTGTCTCAAAAGCTCAGATTGGTACCTGTGGGTTGCTAGTAGTGTTGATTACATCTTGTAGTTGATGCTTGTTGGTTTATTTGGTGGAAGATTATATGTTCAGATCCTTAATGCTATTCAATACCCCTCTGATCTTGAACATGAATATGAATTGTGAGTAATTACTTTTGTTCTTGAGGACATGGGAGAAATCTTGTCATAAGTAATCATGTGAATTTGGTATTCGT
Organism: Elymus sibiricus; assembly: GCA_039707655.1. Taxonomy (NCBI): domain Eukaryota; kingdom Viridiplantae; phylum Streptophyta; class Magnoliopsida; order Poales; family Poaceae; genus Elymus; species Elymus sibiricus. The sequence goes on along the minus strand of CM077664.1, from coordinate 263,755,675 downwards.
TCGATATTTTGATGATATGTATGTTGTTGCTTTCTTTAGTGGTGTCGTGTGAACGTCAACTGCATGACACTTCAACATCTTTGGGCCTAAGGGAAGGCATTGTGGAGTAGTAATTAGATGATGGGTTACTAGAGTGACAGAAGCTTAAACCCTAGTTTATGCGCTATTCTGTAAGGGGCTGATTTGGATCCATATGTTTCATGCTATGGTTAGATTTATCTTAATTCTTTTTTCGTAGTTGTGGATGCTTGTGAGAGGGGGTAATCATAAGTGGGAGGCTTGTTCAAGTAAGAACAGCACCCAAGCACCGGTCCACCCACATATCAAATTATCAAAGTAGCGAACGCGAATCAAACAAACATGATGAAAGTGACTAGATGAGAATTCCCATGTGTCCTCGAGAACTCTTTGCTTTACATAACAGGCCGTTTCGGCTTGTCCTTTGCTATAAAAAGGATTGGGCCACCTTGCTGCACCTTGTTACAATTGTTACTTGTTACTTGTTACGAATTATCTTGCTATCAAAACTACCTGTTACCGCTACTTTCAGTACTTGCAGAGAATACCTTGCTGAAAACCGTTTGTCATTTCCTTCTGCTCCTCGTTGGGTTCAACACTCTTACTTATTGAAAGGACTACGATTGATCCCCTATACTTGTGGGTCATCAGGCTCTGACACGCTTTGTGAGATTACTAAAAGGTGGCACAGCTTTGGCTATAGCTGACCTTGCGCTTGGCTCTTCGCCTCTTCCGGAAGTCGAACAATGATGATGGTACTACTACTATTGTAGTACTATTAGTATATAGTTTTGGCAATCTGACACCGAATGAACTGCTGCACGTCCACCGCGTAGTAAGCGAAAGCTTCTCCTCGTCCTGCGAGCCACCGAGCGCGCGTGGGCGAGGGAGAGGGCGTAGTAAGCAAGCTTCTCCTCGTTCTGCGAGTTGACGGGACACATCAAAGTAGTACTAGTAGTCTCCAAAAAGGGCCGACCATGTCCATGGCTACCATCCCGTGCTCCGTCATTGTACGTGCACGATTCACGAGCCATTGAAGAAAAAAAATTGCGTACGTGCCATTGAAGAAAAAAACTTTATTTATAAATAACGCGCCACCGTGTCATGGTCGAACTTTCATTCGTTCACGCGTGGTTCCCGACCCTCCACTTAAGTGAACAACTACTACACGCATCAAATTATCACGTGAGCTGCCCCTTCGTACAGAAATGAGCTCTACCGTGTACCCGCGCGTGTGTGTTAGGGAAAGAGGCAAAGAGTACGTGCGTCGGTGCGTGCACCTCTTCTCTTCGTGCACGTACTACTTGTTTTTTGTGGGTGATTCATGCACGTACTCCACCTACGTTGGTGAGTCTCACTTACACTACTTATCTCCATATTCTTGCATGACACGTGGACCTGGATGCTGGATGTCCCACGTGTCATCAAAAGGAAGAAGAATGATTTTCGACGACCGAGAAGGAGCCAAGAACCGCGCGGTGGAGTACTAGACCGGAGGAGTCCGAAACATGGCAGCCCAGTGTAGTTACATCATACATGGCCACATCACGCTATCACCATATTCTCGGCCTCCGTGCGACACCTAGCTCCACCAGCCCGTATCGCTTCTAGCTCCTCTTCTCTCTCAAAGTGCGGCGGGTTGGCGATTTTGCCGTCACTTGAGGTCGGATTGCTCCCACTCCCTCCCATATGTAGTGCATATGATCCAAGTACGAAAAGTATGTTAGCTCATGCCTCTCCCTCATATAAAATTGCAATAATGATTACCGGTCTAGTTATCGATTGTCTAGGGACAAATCCTTCTCTTGTGTTACAAAAAGCTCTCTACTAAACAACTAACTTTTATTATCTTGCAAATTACACGTTTTTTATTCTCGCAAAGTACTCCTAGTTTTATTCTTGCAAAGTAGTTCTAGCATTACATCTAAAAAGTACTTCTAGTTTCATACTTGTTCTAGGTAAAGCAAACGTTAAGTGTGCGTAGAGTTGTATCGGTGGTCGATAGAACTTGAAGGGAATATTGATTCTACCTTTAGCTCCTCGTTGGGTTCGACACTCTTATTTATCGAGAAAGGCTACAACTGATCCCCTATACTTGTGGGCTATCAAGACCTTTTTCTGGCGCCGTTGCCGGGGAGCAATAGCATGGGGTTGATATTCTCGTGTGTGCTTGTTTGCTTTATCACTAAGTAGTTTTTATTTTCTGTTCTAAGTTGTTCTCTATCTTTAGTTATGGATATGGAACACGAAATACCAAAAAAATTAGTTGTACTTGCTAACTCCATTCAACTTGATAATGGGATATACTTTGGATCAACGGGAATACTTTAGGGATTATCGCTTATCTCAAAAAGGGAAACACTTATGGGATCAAATTAAAATGTTGCGTTGGTATGCTTGGAATTTGTGCTTAAGGTGTGATTATACTTGTTGCTCTAGGATGGTGGCTCCACACCTCCCCTTTCAATGTAAATTTAATGATAATAAAACCTTGGCTTCCTATGATAATGGTATCTATGATTACTATGATGTGGAACAAATAGAAGAATTTGTTGCTTTTAAGGGTGCCTATGAAATTAAATCTTTGTTTGAAAAGTATGAAGATTGTGATGCTGCTATTTACAGATCTAAAAATTATGCTATACTTAAATATTGCCATGATAATTATGAATATAATCCCTATATTGATGAATTTATTGAGAAAGTCTCCGCTGTCCAAGAAGAGACTAATATTTTGCAGGCTCCTATGGAAGAAGAAATTGCGGAAACTATGAGCTCATTAGATGAAAAAGATGACGAGGAGAGCGAAGAACAAAAGGAGGAAGAGCGGATTAGCTACCCGTGCCCACCTTCTAATGAGAGTAACTCTTAACCTCATACATTGTTTAATTTCCCTTCGTGCTTACCGAAGGATGAATGCTATGATAATTGCTATGATCCCTTGGATTCGTCTGAAATATCCCTTTTTGATGAACTTGATGCTTGCTATGCTTGTGGCCATGATGCCAATTTGAATGATGCTTATGGAGATGAACTTGCTATAGTTCCTTATGTTAAGAATGAAATTGTTGCTATTGCACCCACACATGATAGTCCTATTATCTTTTTGAATTCTCCCAACTACACTATATCGGAGAAGTTTGCACTTATTAAGGATTATATTGATGGGTTGCGTTTTACTATTACACATGATGATTTTGATGAATATAATATGCATGTGCTTGCTTCTCCTACTTGCAATTATTATGAGAGAGGAACTACATCTCCACCTCTCTATGTTTCCAATACGATAAAATTGCAAGAAACTGTTTATACTATGCATTGGCCTTTACTTGATGTGCATGAATTGTTCTTTTATGCATAGGAAGAGAGTTAGACTTCGTCATTCCATGATATATGTTGCTTTGTGATCACTACTAAATTACAAATCATTGTTAATTAAAATTGGCTTTGATATACCTTGGGATCCGGGTGGATCGATTACTTGAGCACTATATGCCTAGCTTAATGGCTTTAAAGAAAGCGCTGCCTGGGAGACAACCCAGAAGTTTTAGAGAGTCATTTTATTCTGTTGTGTGCTTTTAAAATATTTAAAAACAAAAAATATAGAGGGGAACCTAAAACTTTTCAAAAAGAAAGGTGAAAGTAAGAAAGACGAACACCGTTAAAGTGGGGGACGTCCTTGAACTTTGTTCATGCCCATGGGAACTTTGTGAATCTTGAATTACATAAACTTTTTAACAAAAATAATTATACCCTTGTACAAATCCATTGTATTATAAAAATAATGTGCCAAGATTTACCTTTAGGATGTTTAAATTGCTTGTTTGGTGTGTGCTGTGAAAAAACAGAAACTTTTGCTGTAGTGTTTGAATTTTGGTATTTTACTGGAATGTGAAAAAATTCTGAAATTTTTACACAGTACTGCTATGAAAATTCTTTATTTTGTCCTAATTTTTCAGAATTTTGGAGTTACAGAAGTATATGTTTCATTTGCATCTTTACAGACTGTCATGTTTTCACAGATTGCTGTTATAGTTTCTTTATTTGCGTATGTTTGAAATCTTGTTGAGCCCCATTGACTTGGGAGCCATAGAATTGTGATAGCATACAGTGGGTAATATTTGATTATAATTATACAATAATGTTACAGCAGGACATGATGGGATTTGATGTTATATGTACTAACCCCTCTAATAAAAAGTTCGGTTAAGTTTTGTGTGGATGAAGTGTTCGAAGATCGAGGAGGTATCGATATGAGGAGAATAAGGAGAGGCAAGAGTTGAAGCTTGGGGATGCCCAAGGCACCCCAAGTAAATATTCAAGGAGACTCAAGCGTCTAAGCTTGGGGATGCCCCGGAAGGCATCCCATCTTTCTTCGACAACTATCGGTATGTCTTGGTTTTTGTTTTGTTCACATGATATGCGTCAATTCTTGGAGCGTTGTGTGCTTTTTCTTTTTCTTTTAGTAATGCACCATGCTGGTATGAGATAGTCCTTGGTTGATTTATACTCTATGCACTTCACTTATATCTTTTGAGTATGACTTTATAGAATGCTTCATGTGCTTCACTTATATTATTTGAAGTTTGGATGCCTGTTTCTCTACATTTGGAAAACCGTTATTTGTAGAATGCTCTTTTGCTTCACTTATATTTGTTAGAGCATGGGCAAGTCTTTTGTAGAAAGAATTAAATTCTCATGCTTCACTTATATCTATTTAGAGAGTCAACAAGAATTGGTCATTCACATGGTTAGTCATAAAATCCTACAAAAAACTTGTAGATCACTGAATATGATAAGTTTGATTCCTTGCAATAGTTTTGCGATATTGAGATGGTGATATGTGGGAGGTACTAGTGAATAATTGTGGTTTAGTAAGAATATTGGTGTTAAGGTTTGTGATTCCCGAAGCATGCACGTATAGTCTTTAGTTATGCTAAGAAGTTGGAGCATGATTTATTATTGAGTGTCTTCCTTTGCGTGGAGGTCGGGGGCGCGCGATGGTTAACTCCTACCAACCTCCTCCCTAGGGGCATGCGTAGTAGTACTTTGCTTCGAGGGCTAATAGACTTTCGCAATAAGTATGTGAGTTCTTTATGACTAATGTGAGTCCATGGATTATACGCACTCTCACCCTTCCGCAATTTGCTAGCCTCTTCGGTACCGTGCATTGCCCTTTCTCACCTCGAGAATTGGTGCAAACTTCGCCGGTGCATCCAAACCCCGTGATATGATACACTCTATCACACATAAGCCTCCTTATATCTTCCTCAAAACAGCCACCATACCTACCTATTATGGCATTTCCATAGCCATTCCGAGATATATTGCCATGCAACTTCCATCATCATCATATGCATGACTTGAGCATTAATTGTCATATTGTTTTGCATGATCGTAAGATATCTAGCATGATATTTTCATGGCTTGTCCCTTTTTTGGTATCTTTGCTACGCTAGATCATTGCACATCCTGGTACATTGCCAGAGGCATTCATATAGAGTCGTCTTGTATAGTTTTTATTGAGTTGTAATATCGAGTTGTAAGTAAATAAAAGTGTGATGATCATCATTATTAGAGCACTGTCCCAGTGAGGAAAGAATGGTGGAGATTAATGAGTCCTCGAAAAAGTGGGGATGAGGTCCATGAGACTGTTCTAAAAAAAAGAGGCCAAAAAGAGCCCACCAAAAAAAGAGAAAAAAAAGAAAAAAAAGAGAAAACAAAAAAAATGAAATGAGAGAAAAAGAGAGAAGGGGCAATGCTACTATCCTTTACCACACTTGTGCTTCAGAGTAGCACCATGTTTTTCATATAGAGAGTCTCCTATGTTGTCACTTTCATATACTAGTGGAAATTTTTCATTATAGAACTTGGCTTGTATATTCCGATGATGGGCTTCCTCAAATGCCCGAGGTCTTCATGATCAAGCAAGTTGGATGCACACCCACTTAGTTTTCAGTTTGAGCTTTCATACACTTATAGATCTTAGTGCATCCATTGCATGACAATCCCTACTCCTCGCATTGATATCGATTGATGGGCATCTCCATAGCCCGTTGATCCACCTAGTTGATGCGAGACTTTCTCCCTTTTTGACTTCTCCTTATTGATCCCTACCACCGCATTCTATTCCACCTATAGTGCTATGTCCATGGCTCACGCTCATGTATTACATGGGGGTTGAAAAAACTGAAGCGCGTTAAAAAGTATGAACCAATTGCTCGGTTGACATCGGGGTTGTACATGATTTATATTTTGTGTTAAGAAGATGGCGCATAACAAGGCTATATGATTTTGTAGGGATAGTGTTCTTTAGCATTTTTATTCTGAAAGGCATGATTGTTTGTTGGTATGCCTGAGTATTGATGTCTTTATATCAAATTATAGACTATTGCTTTGAATGACTCGTGTCTTAATATTCATGCCATGATTAGATTACATGATCAAGATTATGCTAGGTAGCATTCCACATCAAAAATTATCTTTTTATCATTTACCTACTCGAGGGTGAGCAGGAATTAAGCTTGGGGATGCTGATACGTCTCCGTCGTATCTATAATTTTTTATTGTTTCATGCCAATATTCTACAACTTTCACATACTTTTGGCAACATTTTATATTATTTTTGGGACTAACATATTGATCCAGTGCCCAGTGCCAGTTCCTGTTTTCTGCTTGTTTTTTGTTTCGCAGAAAATCCATATCAAACGAAGTCCAAACGCGATAAAATTTTACGGAGAATTATTTTGGAATATATGTGATTTTTGGGAGGTGGAATCAACGAAAACGGAGGCCCACAACCTCCACAAGGCATCTTGGCGCGACCTCCCCCCCCCAGCAGCGTGGTGTTGCCTTGTGGGCACACCGTAAGTCGGTTGGGGTCCTTCTTTGGCCGCAAGGAAGCTTATATCGAGAAAAAAATCATGTTAAAATTTCAGCCTGATCGGAGTTACGGATCTCTAGAAATATAAGAAACGGTGAAGGACCAGAAAACAGGACGCCAAACAGAAGAGAAACAGAGAGAGAGATCCAATCTCGGAGGGGCTCCTGCCCTCCGGGAGCCATGGCGGCCATGGACCAGAGGAGGAACTCTCCTCCCATCTAGGGGGAGGCCAAGCAAGAAGAAGAAGGAGGGGGCTCTCTCCCCCTCTCTCCCGGTGGCGCCGGAACGCCGCCGGGGCAATCATCGTGATGGCGATCTACACCAACAACTTCGCCGCCGTCAACACCAACTCTCTCCCCCTCTATGCAGCGGTGTAACACCTCTTCTTCCCGCTGTAATCTCTACTTAAACATGGTGCTTAATGCTATACATTATTATCCTATGATGTGTGGCAATCCTATGATGTTTGAGTAGATTCGTTTTGTCCTATGGGTTGATTGATGATCGTGATTGGTTTGAATTGTATATTCTATTTTGGTGCTGTCCTATGGTGCCCTCTGTGTCGCGCAAGTGTGAGGGATTCCCGCTGTAGGGTTTGCAATACGTTCATAATTCTCTTATAGTGGGCGGCTAGAGTGACAGAAGCTTATACCCGAGTAAGGGGGTTGTTGCGTATGGGAGTAAAGAGGACTTGTTACTTAATGCTATGGTTGGGTTTTACCTTAATGATCTTTGGTAGTTGCGGATGCTTGCTAGAGTTCCAATCATAAGTGCATATGATACAAGTACGGAAAGTATGTTAGCTCATGCCTCTCCCTCATATAAAATTGCAATAATGATTACCGGTCTAGTTATCGATTGCCTAGGGACAAATCCTTCTCTTGTGTTACAAAAAGCTCTCTACTAAACAACTAACTTTTATTATCTTGCAAATTACTCATAGTTTTATTCTCGCAAAGTACTCCTAGTTTTATTCTTGCAAAGTAGTTCTAGCATTACACCTAAAAAGTACTTCTAGTTTCATACTTGTTCTAGGTAAAGCAAACGTTAAGTGTGCGCAGAGTTGTATTGGTGGTCGATAGAACTTGAAGGGAATTTTGATTCTACCTTTAGCTCCTCGTTGGGTTCGACACTCTTATTTATCGAGAAAGGCTACAACTGATCCCCTATACTTGTGGGTTATCAGCAACTCATGTGATGATACTGCTGTTTGGAAAGCCCCATGGAAACTAACAACGTGTTTGGTTCGGTCGATTTGGCTCGGTTTCTGATTCCCGTGCTTTACGAAATCGTAGATGACGTTTGGTTCGAGTACTACGTCTTCCGTAACAGTGTATTTCGATACACCGCTTCGCAGAGTCGAAAACAACCGAACGATAACTGATTAGGAAACCGGACTCAACCTCACAAACCAAACAAAGCTCGTATCTGGTAAAAAGAGATCGAAAGCAGTGCTTCCTGATAAGGAAACCCGTTACATTACCTGAGCAGTAACCAAACGCGTAGTAAATGTCTTACCAAAGATCAGAGTCTTCTGGTGGAGGGTGGTCAATAATATGCTACCGTGCTTTGGAGAATTAAACAGGCGACATATTAAGACTGAGGCTCACTGCCTGATATGTGGTCATGAGCAGGAGAGTCTTTATCATAGCCTATTGTCATGTGATCATGCGAGGCGTTTTTGGGAGGCTGCCCTGGTTCAGTTCAACATCAAAAGCGTCCAAACTACACCCGCACACATGGTCAAAAGATACGCTGGATGCGAAGATGATCCCCAAGCATGAAGAGGCAATCACGATCACGGTAATATGGGCAATTTGGCATTTGAAAAATAAGTTCACGCATGGTGAAGAGCAGGAGTAGCCGCACAAATCGATGATCATCATTGATGAGATTGTGCATACCCTCGAGGTACCGGCACGTGAAATAACACAAGAAGGTGTGGTGCAGGTAAAGTAGAAACCGCCGGAAGCTGGCTGGGTCAAGATCAATACCGATGGAGCAACCGATTTAGGCCGATGACGATGGGGAATTGGCTTTATCGGCAGAGACTATTCTGGAACCTTTGTGGCAGCGGCATGAGCGAGATACGATGGTATTCTAGTTTCTAGACCCTCTCACCGTCGAGATACTTGCATGCCCAGATGCAGTGCTATTTGCTCGCAGCAAAGAAATATAAAGGATACGCATGAGACTGATTGTCAGGAGGTCTGTACACTCTCGAGTGATGGTTTAGAACGTTCTGGTGCCTGTCAAGTGCTCCATGAAATTAGACAGGTAGATTCTTCTTTCCAGGGTTTAAGCTTCTACACATTCGTAAGCAGGCGAATGAGGCAGCTCATCAAATTGCGAGAGAAATTTTGGACATTGATAACCTTGTACACAACTATGATGTAATCCCTAACTGTATGAATTGTGGGTTGCAATCTGATATGCCTTCGCCGATTGAATAAAGAGCTGAGAGTATATTATTAAAAAAGAAAAAGAAATAGGAGCAACCGAGCGAAGCCAACGACTCGGGGAGAGTCGCGGTGTAAGAGCATCTCTAGTAGACCCCTTAAAGCCACGATCCTTAAACCACTTATAAGGGCCGAGAAAAACGCGGTTTAAAGGCCAAAATCGGCCCCGATATTCTCTTTTACCGCTCGGGTTTGCGGGCTCTGTTCCGCGCGCTGCCGATTTCGGCCCTCAAACCGTACACTCACACAAAGCAATTGACGGCGATTTTGACAATTCAAACATAGTTTTGGCGACATTTGAACATAGTTTTCGCGCCACAACCCAAAAGACATCGCATCCATCATCACTCATCCATCATCATCATCACAAGATGAAATCTTCACGGCCGCCACCGCCATCATTGCCACCACCACTTGCCGAACCACCTTGCTCACCGAACCTTGGCACCGCATGACCTCTTCCTGCTAGCCTCCTCCTCTCCAAGATCTCCAACCTTGTTATGTCATGTCATTCTTTGGTGAGCTCATCCATGTCATTTCGATTCATCATCATGATCTTGTTCTTCTCTTAAAGGAGCTCGGCCATGGCTTTGTTCTGCTCGGCCATGGCTCTTCTCTCCTCAATGGCGGCCTTGCGCATGGTCTCCTCCTTGAGTAGTTGCTACTTCTCTTGCTTCTCTTGAGCCTTCTTCTCGGCCAACTCCTTCTTTGCCTCCAATGTCTTGATCACCAATGCCTCATTGGACTTGACCATGTGATCTATCTTGTCCCGCAAGCTTGATGCCTCCGCTTCCCTCTTGATCTTGTCCTTGGCCTTCTTGTTTCCATCGGGCTTGTTCTTATTTCTTGGGCCATCATCATCTTCATCATCATCATCCATCTTTGTGAGTGCACCTCTCTTCGGTGGGGATTCTTTCTCAATCAACTTCCACTTCTCACTTTCTTTAAGAAATTTCCAACAATGCTCTAGTTGAAATGGCTCGCCACCGGAAGCTTCCATGTCCTTGTACCTTTCTTGCGCAATCTTGTCCTACAAAATGAAAACAATGTCAAATTATGCAACCACTCCAACGGCTACATATGATTTGCACAACTTGGGACGTGAAAAAAAAACTCACATAATCGGATTCAACGGTACAACTTGGAGGTGCATTACGGACTTGCTCCAAGCAAGCAGCCCAACGGCTACAAATCGGCTTGATCACGTCCCAACGACCTTGGAGTGACCTAAAGGTGCGTGGCGTCCTGTTGGGATACTTTGCCATCATGCGGAAGAACTGATCCTCTATCCTTTGCCAATACCGCTTGGCGGTTTGGTCTGTGCCGGTGCACGCATCAAGAGACACCGATTCCCAAGCCTTGACCAAGATTTGATTTTCCAATTGCGTGTAGTTCTTCGATCTTGCGCGCACTTTTGCTTGCGCTTGCTCGAACGCTCCCTCCTCAACCTCCTCCACCTCATCTTCTTCCTCACCGTGACCGTGCACGCCACCATCCATCTCATTGTAACTGTAATCACCGATCGGTGCTTGATCGATGTCGACGGTGTTGTCGTCCAACAAGTGCACAAACTCGGCAGTCGCATCATGCAAACCGGCGCTACAATTTCGCTCAACAAGTCACGGCCAAGTGCAATGGCGAAAATTGAAACAACTAAAAGAAATCGAAGTATCATACCTTGCGCCCATTTCGTCAAACACCTCGGGGGTGGAGGCAGCAGCATCGTCGGCGGGCATCCTCGGGGTAGCTCTTGCCGGGGCAATCGGGGGAGGTGTTGCCGGGGTAGCTCTTGCGGTGGGCTTCTTGCGTTTCACACCCGAAACCTTGCCTTTCTTCACCGGCGCGGGCCGGACCGGATTGGTAGCGGCGGCGGCGGCGGTGGGCGCACGTGCCTTCCCGGCGGGGGCTGCGGGAGCGCCGCCCTGGACGACGACGTTGCCCTGCCACTTGCGGGGTTGCGCGGTGGAGCCTTGAACAGCGACGGGCGCGACATGGCTGGTGACGAGATCTGCCGGAGGGGTTGGCGCGTGGATGACATCCACAAGGAAGGGAGAGGGCTGGGAGGCTTTCATGGCGGCGAGACAAAGCGTGGGAAGGTGGTCCGGAGCGGGCGGAGGGAGAGTAACGGCGGCGGAGGGAAGGGGAAGCGGGGACTGCCGCGCGGAAATGTCCCTCCCGCCAAAAACCGCTGCCGATAGGGGTCAAGCTCGGGTCGGCCTCCCACCTCGTGAATCTAAAGGTTGAGGGCGAAGATTTGCCGCGTCCCGCAATTTTTTTACAGGCCGTGGTCCGATACGGTGTCTGTTCTGTCCACTTTTTCCGCGCAAAACCGTAAACTGGCGGTTATTTTACAGTTCGGCGCGATATAAGGGGTCTAGCAGAGATGCTCTAAGTCCATCGACCGAACGACCGCTCTGTAGTTGTAATCGAGTCTGCATCGTTGCCCGTCAGGCTTTGCCAAACGGCAAAAACGACAAAATTGACCTGAGGACGAAAAGAATTCACAAACTGAACTGTGTTTGAAAAAATTTCACCCAGCTGACCCTTTTGTGCAGCGCCCGACAGCTAGGCGCTGCACTCCACTGTGTAGCGCCTGTCAGACAGGCGCTACACGGCTTTTTAGTAGCGCCGAAGCCATAGGCGCTATACTCTGATGTGCAGCGCCTAGCTGTCGGGCGCTGCACACACATCATTTAGCCATATTAAAACCGTTATAACTTTTAATCTATGCATCCGATGAAAACGTGCCTTATATGAATGTTGTGCATTTTTCCGTGTTCTACGCAATGGTGGCATTTTCATCTATGTTGGGATCAATTTTCTTGATGAAAACTCTGTTGGAAAAGTGCATCATAATATAACTGACAAAATCTGTTAAAACTTACAAAATTGGCATGATGATAGCCATTGACCTATAGCTCTTATGCATTTGCATCCTACATGAGTTTTGCACTACATCATGTGTACTTTCACGCCATTGCTATGTTTGCCATGTTAACCATCTTGAACATGTTCATTTCTTGCATCTAAATGACTAACATGATATAAATGAACTTCTGTTACAGAAAGTTGCATTTTGTAAGATCCATAGTAATTAATCCTGCCATCATATGAATATGATCTAATTATGAAAGTTGGAAATTTTTATGTCTACTTTAAGTCCATGTCATTTTCATACCCACTAAATATCTGCATCACTATGTTTTGATACACTAAAGTACCTAAGGCAATGTTCTGCCAGATTGACACTTGTTAATTTCACCAAGTCCCTGGATGCCTCACAGATAATTTTTAGAGACTTTAAATTTAAACAAGTTTGAATTTAATTCAAACTTGTTTGAATTCAAAACCTAACCAAACCAAATCAAAAAAGGATTCAAATTTTGGGAGGTGAGCCTACACATGAATTGTGATTTATGGGCACCTAGTGAACATTTTTAGGAAGAATGAAAATTTGAATCCTTTTTTAGTTGGTTTGGTTAGGTTTTGAAATTCAAACTTGTTTAAATTTAAAGTCTCTAAAAATTCCCAAACTAATTTTGTTAAATTCCATATGTTTTTCTGAGTCCAGAAAGGTATTCCTCCAAGCCCAATTATTTTTCAAACTCTCTGTGCATTTCTCTAAGTCCTAATTTCTTTCGCGGAACTATTTCACCCAACAACATTATCATGCCTACTTTAGTGCAACATAACATCAGGTTAAATGTTTTTAACATGGCAACACATTGGATATCCTGAAAGTAGACATGGAGATGCCTTAGGTACTTTAGTGTATCAAAACATAGTGATGCAGATATTTAGTGGGTATGAAAATGACATGGACTTAAAGTAGACATAAAAATTTCCAACTTTCATAATTAGATCATATTCATATGATGGCAGGATTAATTACTATGGATCTTACAAAATGCAACTTTCTGTAACAGAAGTTCATTTATATCATGTTAGTCATTTAGATGCAAGAAATGAATATGTTCAAGATGGTTAACATGGCAAACATAGCCATGGCGTGAAAGTACACATGATGTAGTGCAAAACTCATGTAGGATGCAAATGCATAAGAGCTATAGGTCAATGGCTATCATCATGCCAATTTTGTAAGTTTTAACAGATTATGTCAGTTATATTATGATGCACTTTTCCAACAGAGTTTTCATCAAGCAAATTGATCCCAACATAGATGAAAATGCCACCATTGCGTGGAACACGGAAAAATGCACAACATTCATATAAGGCACATTTTCATCGGATGCACAGATTAAAAGTTATAACGGTTTTAATATGGCTAAATGGCGCTGCACATCAGAGTGTAGCGACCGTCTGACAGGCGCTACACAGTGGAGTGCAGCGCCTAGCTGTCGGGCGCTGCACAAAAGGGTCAGCTGGGTGAAAAAAATTTAAACACAGTTCAGTCTGTGAATTCTTTTCGTCCGAGGTCAATTTTGTCGTTTTTGCCTTCCCAAACCTCCCGTCCCTGCGGATTGCGGCCGCGCGACGAGGCGGAGGCTCGTTCGTCGGCCACCATCGCCATGTCCTCCTCCCTCGCGCTCTCGCTCCCACCCCGGTGCGCGCTCCCCTACCCGACACCTCGCCTCGCCCCCAAACACCCATCTCTCCGCGCCAACCAGTGCCACCTCCTCGTCCGCACGCCCGAGCGCCCGCTCCCCTCGCCTCGCCGCCTCCTCCTCGCCCCTAGGGCTTCGTCGTCCGCCACATCCCCCGCTGAGCCGGCGCGTGAGGGTGGCGCGGGGGGGAAGAAGGTGGCCGGGTTCCGGAACAGGTTCCTGGACCTGGCGCGGCTTGGGGCCGTGGCGGAGGGCGCGGCGGAGGCCTTCTTCCGCAGCGAAATCCGGCGGCGGCTTGCCGTCACGGCCGTGCTCATCGTGCTCAGCCGCGTCGGCTACTTCGTCCCGCTTCCCGGGTTCGACCGCCGCCTCATCCCCGACTCCTATCTCAGCTTCGCCCCGCTCCCTGCAGGTACTGTCCTCCGGATTATTCGGTCGTGCTAGCTGTACTACATGTGCTGAAGCGTGTAGGCATGTCACGGAATTTTGGCAAACATCTTAAATTGCAGTTTGCAATGCGCCTTCATCTATGCAGATGACCTCGTTGATTTTGCTTCTGAACTGAAGCTGTCATTTTTCCAGCTGGGAATCAGTCACCAGATATCAGCATCGATTGTAATGCAGGTTAGATATTCTCTTCCTTTGGTGCCATGTGCTTCTGTTTTTCGATAGCAATACTCCAATGCCATTAGCCACAGCAGGAATCTCATATTTATCGTTTTCATTTTTGCCTTCTCATTATTGCCATCACACTGTCGTTTGAATTTACATTCATGCATCCCCATCATTACCATTTCATGAGAGCTAGTTTGATTTGCTTGTTTAAGACTTAGAACCTGGCATATTTTGGGGTTCAACCAGGTTCAGACCCCATGAACCCCACTTTAAGGTCCAAGTGGGAGCAGTGCCGCATGAACCATCCCACATAAGATGGTAAATGGATGCCTGCAGGTTAACACACAACAGATGCGGAACTTGTGGATCAACCCGCTCGGTCACAGCTAAGGCCACTTGTTCCGCGTGGTCTGTGCGAACGGCGAATCGATCAGCCTCTGCCATTGCATGCTGCAGCTTCTGACATTGAAGTCAAATCTGAACACAAGCGTGAACACATCAGCCTCTCTCCACTCTTATTGTGACATGATTGATTCATGTTCATATGCAACATCTAGACTGGTCTTAAGAAGTACCGAAATTGATTTATTGATACATGAGCTTAGCAGAGAGAAGCTGCCTATGTTTGGTTCTTGCCCAAGCTTGCCCTACCAAATATTTGGCTAGCCAAAAAATTTGTTAAGCTTTTGGTTGCTCATGAGTTGGTGTCAACATAGGCAAGAAAAATGAACTAGAGTGGGCAAAGAGCCATTCACACGGCAAAAAACTGGAAACCCTCCAAACAAAGAGGCCAAAATTTTGGCAGCGTGAGCTTTGGTCACCATCCAAAGTTCCAAACATATACCCTTAGCACAATGGAGCAAGAAAATGAGGTCTGTTGTCATACAACTGGTGGCATTTTGGTCTTAATTTTGGGCTGTCGAGGCCAAGAAGAGAATATCAGACCTGGATGTCATGCATGTCTTGAAGCAACAGTGTGATAGCAATAGTGACAAGTGGGGGGGGGGGGGGAAGGAAGCTGGAATGTCTCCTAGGTCTTAGTTCTCCATTTACAGAAAACCAGAATCCTTATAAACAACCACTTTGTAGTTGTAACTATATGACAATCAAGCCACTAAAAGTCTACTTGGGTAACTTCAGAGTGTCTTTTGACTATACTAGCCGAAGACAATTTTTATTCCAAGATATAACAACCCTTTATACTACTATTACAATAACAACTTGTGTCTGTTTTAGGTTCTTTGCCATGTTCTTCCATCACTTGAAAAGATTCGCAAGGAAGGATTAGACGGGCATGAGAAGATCAAAAGCTATATGTGTGTTTAGTTGTCTATCTTTAACAGCGAGATGAATTTCTCTTGGGAACTGTTCCATTTTGTATATCTTCATCTAGTCTGAGCTCCTCCATCTTGATGTTTAGATGGTGGCTATCACTGGGTTTTGCAATTGTGGCTGCTTGTACTGTGTCATGCTATTCACTGCAGTACTCCATATATGCAGCAAGTTACAGGTAAATTACCTTTTTCGCGTATATGATATGATACTTTGACTTCTGTTTTGCTCGTATCTGGCAAGCTTGCTGAAGTGCTCCACCATTGGCCACATCATGCCTGTTCCTTTGTACAGTGATGAGACATTATAAGTCGTCCTAATTTGATTGAACTGGAGGGATGCTTTTCTGTTCTCTCTGTTACTCTATTTATTTTGCTTTCATCTGTCTCAGGGTTAAGCATGTCATATTAACAAGCTTTCTGCTTGTCCTCGGTGCAATGTCAACGACTTGGATCTGTGACACCATAACAGAATCTGGCTTTGGTAGTACTTTCATCTCCTTCATATTTTGTTTTAGCACCATTTGTTGCATGAGTTGACTCTTTTGTGTTATTATGTTGTACTATTCAACATTGTACATGCTGTACTTGGAAGTCTTGAATGGTTATTCATAAGAGGCTGTTTTGAGTCACATTTTTCATATTACTAGTATAGTACCCCCTCCGTTCACAAATGTAAGATGTTTTGGATATTTCAATATGGACGACATACGGACTGAAATGAGTGAACAAACACACTAAAACATGTCTATATACATCCGATTCACAAAAAAGTTAGAATATCTTATATTTGTGAATGGAGGGAGTACATGTCTACGCATCATATCCTTAAGTTGTGACCATTTGATTGTTGTTTTTGTCTGAATGAGATATTTTTGTTCTGCATACTGTTTGCACCAAATAAACTGAACCTGTACTGTATAAGCTGAATAAATACATCCTTTTGGGCAGTCTATGTGCAACAGCAGCAGCAGCAGCAGTTTAGGCATTGCAATCTGGCAGCTGCGGTCAGCATGTTATGTGGTCCTGCGGCCTTCGGCACGGTACCAATAGTCCAATAGAATGTCAGCAAAAGCTAGTGCTGATGCTAGGTTGTTATGTTTGAGGTAAACACGTTCTAGATGGGAAATGATTGTATGCCATCTGTTACCTAGTACTAGCATGTTCAATTAGATTGCTTGCTAGGTATCCTCCTATTTAGGGATGAGAAGGCCCGCAAGTTGGATGTAGTAAGAATTGTCAATGAGACTCAGTCCTCAAATCTCTCTCTCTCTCTCTCTCTCTCTCTCTCTCTCTCTCTCTCTCTCTAATCTAGTTTCTCTCCACCCTAGCGTGGGTGCTTTCTCCTGTAATCGCTGTTCTTCAAACCTTCGCAGTCAATCTACTTTGTATGATGTTTATCCCTAACAGTATGTCTAACGAAAAAAAATGCATACTCATGTTGTGGAAGAGCTTCCTGATTTGGTCATTTTTTTGTATGGGAGCGTCTGTTCATGACAGAAATAATTCCACTCTTTGTTTCATTTTTCCTAACTGATTTGAGTCCCAACCAATGTGCCTGCTGCTACTGCTGTTGCCGAGAAAAATAAAATAGTGATTTTGAATTGGGGCTTTCGCTCTGTTCTAGTTCATCTGCTGATTACTAAACTGTGCAATGAGTAGGATTTCACTATATATGAAAATCAATGAGTAGGATTTCCTTCTGCATTGACTTGAAAAATAACATATGCAAAATCATTTTTATAAATGTTTATGTGGATGATGTAGTGAGGTAAAACTTTACCATGTTTATTATCATCAATAGCAGTGCATATCTTGTTATTGGCTAGCAATTTCATGCTTACTGCTTCTTGGTGTATTTTGCTGTTCAGGGCATGGCTCATCTTTGATTATCTGTGTTGGAATATTGACTGGTTACACAAATACACTACACAAGATGCTAACTCAATTTTCAGGTAATCCCTCCTAACTTACTAATTGTTTATTTGTATGTTTTATTTATTAATTGAGTCTTCCGCGGAAGTTATAAACCTTAGAGACGGTGATTTGTATATTGCTGGACTGTATTTGTTACTTTTACGTGCCCTTTTTTCTTGCTTATTTCGGGGCTGCCTTTCATACTGGCAACAAAAAATCACGGTTGAAATCTTAAATTCTAATATTCCTTGGTAGATCAAATTATCATTATATTCTGCCAAGTTTACTGGAATAAATTAAAGAATTCCCTCAATTTAATTTTTTGGTTGTGTTTTAATTAATTAAGCTAAGGAAAGTCTTATGTTGAAGCTTGCACTTAAATTGTAGGGAATGTTGCCATATTGCCTCTTTTGTGATATCTTGGCAGTTACACTATCTTTTTTAACTATGCCATTAGATCTATCTCTTTAGCTCAACATAACATATTGTAGCTCATCCAGCATCATGTGTGCTGTGAACAGTTAGTGCCTATTTAATCTTGACATGTTTTATGTCAACATCGTGTTTATAACACAAAGTGCTTCAGTTGAACACTTGTCAGTGTATGTAGCAGAATATGCAGTAACTGATAGTGTGATGGTTCTGTTTCATATTGTTTTTTTCTCTTATTTGAACAATTGAACCTGCCTTTCGGAGCAGGAAATGTGCACACATCTTGGCCCTACATCTTGGGAGTAGCTGGGATCTTTATGATGGTTACCATGGGGGCAGTGTTGGTGACTGAAGGATGTAGGAAGATAAAGCTTCAGTACTATGGATTCAAGTTGGCTTCTAGTGCAAGGTAATAAAATAGTTTGATTCTGTATTATTTTTTGTTGCAGCACAATTTTGAATGCTGTTATTTGTGGCAATAAGCCAATAACCTTTTGTTTCTTACTTTAACTTTGCAAAAACTCTCAGTTAACTCTAGAACATTATCTGCAAAATGGTTACCTGTTAGTTTTTTCTTATGTTGCTTAACACTGTATTTCTCTGAAGATGTATCATTACTTTCTTTCGAACTTGCAAAAATTATTATGTCACACTAGAACATTATGTGCGCAAGATGGAAATGGTTATCTGTTACTCCCTCTGTAAAGAAATATAAGAGCGTTTAGATCAGTACTTATTAAGTTAGCATGCTTTGCTTATAATTGTATTTACTTCCTCCGATCCATATTAATTGTCGCTGCTTTAGTACAAAATTACACTAAAGCAGCGACAGTTAATTTGGATTGGAGGGAGTATTAAAGAAAAGGGTTGCATTGCTTACATCATATGCTGATCTTAGGATACGCAGCATTTAGCTCATGACTACCGTCACCTCTCATCATGTCTTTGGCTAGGCTAAGCTGAATTCTTAAGTTAGTCTGCTGTACTACGTTCCAGGTCAAAGAAATGTTTCGCCAGGATGCCTTTTTTTGTTGCCTTAACTGTCAGTTATTTACAGAGGCAAGGAAGCTACTTCTATTACAAACTTTTTTAATAAGAAATATTTTACATCACTCAGAAAACCACGGTGCTTCTTCGGTGTACTTTTATCATCTATACATTTGTTGTACTCTTCTACCAACTGTTTAGCTTCACCCTGGTATGTCATAATGAGATGGCTGGATGCATTTTGACCAAACAGAAATTACTTGATGGTTACCATCACTTTTTCATCGAACGAAATTTTTGCTGATATTAGATTTATGTTTTTTAGAAATCTTATAATTTCCCTTCTATTTCACCATTCTTTTGTAGGAACGAAAACTCCCCAGTTACAGAGGTTGAGCCATATATCCCCTTCAATATTAACCCAACAGGGATGCAGCCTTTGCTTACAACCTCATACCTACTTGCTTTTCCAAGCATTATGGCCAGGTAATCCATTGTTTCTGTGTGTGTGCATGTTCACTTTTCCTTCCATTCTGATGTGGATTTTCTGCAGCATTTTTCGTTCGCCATTTTGGGAAAAATTGAAGGAAATTTTGAATCCAATGACTTCAGCTGGTGGTAGTCCTTGGGTTTATTATTTGACCTATGCGTTTTTCGTCTTCGTCTTCAACATTTTTGACATTGTAAGCTTGTTTTAATCTTTAACTCTGTTTTAACCAACATCCTGAATAACGTAAGCAGTTAACGAGCGGCCACCCTACTTTGAAGCGCTATTGCGGAAACTGGCTTAACAATTAACAGATCTATAAGCATTTATGCACCATCTATTATAGAAAACACATACAACTAAACTTTCAGTTCTAAATATATCATATATTGTTTGTCTGGGAAGGGTTTAGTCACTGCTAGCTTGAACTTTTCAAATGATGGAAGGAACAAAGCGACCAATGTTATTTCACCAAAACAACAAAAAAGAACCTGCCAACACTATAACCTACACGTGCACCACGCAAAAAAGGAGCAAAGGCACATAAGTGCGTGAAAATAATGAATATACTGTTTTTATTTCTATTTTCACAGAATACATTAATGCATCATATCACATTAATGTACCGGTATGGACTTCTAAACTAAAAAGTAAAGACTATGTCACTCGCAACAGGGTTCATGCTTCTGTCTAGTTAGCTTTTGCCGGCTATAATGCACCTTCTTGAGGCAGCCAAGAATTATTTTTCTTTTGGCTGCTATAAAGACCTTTGTAACACTTAAAGGTATGCTAAACATTAAAATTTGCCTGCTCGGCATGTACCTTCAATGTAGACCTACCCTCTTCGAAATGCTTAGTGCTTGTGAAGATTGATTATTGGTGCATTTTGTTTCTCAGGATAAACACACTATACCTTGATTATCTTGTTGTCGTGATGTTTTATTACTGTTATAGTTGCCTGCTATTCTATAATACTCCCTCCATCCCATAATATAAGAGCGTTTTGACACAAGTGTAGTGTCAAAAACGCTCTTATATTATGGGACGGAGGAAGTAGTTGCTTGCTATTAGTATATATTGAACCAACTACTACCACATTGTAGCCTTTAGGACATTGCTTTTATAAAATTTCACAAAAAATGACAGCTTATGATCTTCACTCTTGACTTCTATAATTTAATAGTGGTATGTTTGTTTTTAACATTTTTGAGGAACATGATATGCTTTTTTATATTCTGAGGCACACTTTTATTTGTATATGCGCTATCGAAATGTACCTTAATCTAAAAACCATGCACCGCAGGCCAATTTACCAAAAGAGATATCTGACTACCTGAATAAGATGAGTGCCAGAGTGCCAAAGATAAAGCCTGGAAGAGCCACAGTAGATTATCTTACAAAGATACAAACATCGACACGTTTCTGGGGTAGGTTCACATGGTGAAACTTTTCTTTGGTTTTACCTCCTGCACACATGTCATTTTGTTTATATCTATCTCTTGTAGGAGGTCTACTGCTGAGCTTGCTGGCAACTTCCTCGTTATTACTTGACAGATATCTCAGACAAATAAATGAGGGGTTTTCTATAGGTTTCACATCAGTCTTGATTATTGTGAGTTCATCTCAAGCAAATTCTTCATTATGATTTGATATCACAAAAAATATAGTTGTGATTTACGAGTTTATGTTGACTTTGTCAGCTATTTGCCTGTTTTATAAACATAGATTGTTCAGATATAATGGCGCTGAATCAGATCTAGGTAGCTGATCTAAATTCTAGAAGACTTCAAATTTAGTGAAATCAAACTTATCGAAGTGCTTGCAGGGATTTCAGCTGATTTGCAGTTTTACAACACTAATGATGTCATGTATAATCTGTTTGTTTTGCTGCCTTTGGGGCTTTTTAGATAGTTTTTTTTTCATGTTCCTCTGTTCTTAATTCAAAATAATAATATTTAATGAATGTGGTGTTTTTGTTAAATGAGCGTAGTTCCATCCACCAGCATTGATTTTCCATCCTCTAGAAATCGGAACACTTGCTGTATCCTGAAGCTTATTTTCTGAAAACAGATAATTGTTTATATGCTACTCCTTCCGTTCACTATTATAAGATGTTCTAACTTTTTTCTAAATCGGATGTATGTAGACATGTTTTTAGTGTCTTTGTTCACTCATTTCAGTTGGTATGTAGTCCATTATTGAAATATCCAAAACATCTTATAATAATGAACGGAGGGAGTACTGAATAACTACCAGTTTCATCCTATGCCACTTCTGAAACTTCACTATTTGCCACAGCCATTAGTGTGCTGTTGGTGTACTTCCATTGATGGGTAAATAGATGTCGGTATTTTCACTTAACCGCCTAATTGGCCATGAGTTAACAATTAATAGGCCTTGTCTGGTTGGGTGCTCCCCCATGGCTTCCTCTAATGTGAGGCGGCACCCCTGTAAGGCACCCATCCAAATTGTGCTAGCTGACCAAGAAAAAACATAATATAACAGAGAAATATTGGTTCTGACTGGTTGGTAAAAGGACTATAAATCCTTTGGAGCACCCTGGACTAGAAATCCATTGAGTGCTAGTGGTTCGATTCTACAACAGAGCAAATAATGAAATGAATGAATGAAAGCCATGACCATGCCTCCAGTAGGAAGATCGAGGAACCGGTGCTGGCGCTCCTGGTTCATGGGATCCTAACCGCGATGGGGAGAGACGATATTGTTCTTTCGTAAGTCCATCCAATGGAGATAGGTTGAGGAGAAAGAAAGGAGAAAACTAAAGAGAAAGATGGACGGCAGTAGACTAGCACTCTTTAAGTGGCAAACGCAGCAGCAATACTGCTAAACCAGGGTAAAATGGTCACTTTACTCACTTGACAGAAGTCATAACACCCAGCTAACAGGGAAAGAAAAGAATGAAGAGATTTTGGAAGTGAGTCATATACAATGAATAGTGTTTTGCAGTGTCATATGATGTCACTGGGCGTTTTCCAGTTAAAGCAACTCCCGAAATTGGGGTATAACTGACAGGTGCCATATGTTCGCTACAGACCTTACAATATGTCAGAACCTTAAAGAATTACATTTGGCCAAGCTAAGACTTGCAGAATCTCTGTCACAGAAACTCTGATTGTGAACTGCTACATTAGATTTTATTCACTAATGGGCATTAGATACTAATTTTGGCTTGTATTATAATGATCATTCAGGTGGGCTCAATTATTGAACTGAGAAGGTCCTATCAAGCATATAATGTTATGCCAGCACTAAGCAAAGTTTTGAAGAGATATGGTGCTTAAGGTTATGCAAGCACATATGATTGTGATACCGGTTCCATCCAGCTGGTACTTTCTCTACTCTTTTGCTATCATTTATCAACATTCAAGTCAAATCTAGTATCTAGAAGATGAACGTCCTTGTGGAAAATTTCAGGGTTTACAGGCTTACAACTTATCCCTGTGTCTCAACCTTTGAGTGAATCTTGTTGTCAACAGCTTGAAGTGCCACACACGCTGCTGTCGGTTTCGATTGGAATGATAGAGAATTGGTTCTGGATCAGTCTTCAAGGCCATACTCCGACTAAAGAACCAATGAGTATATCCATACAGAATGATGTCCATCTGTTGTTAGTACAGCGAGGATGACCCTTTGTGGACCAAAAAGAAAAATGGATAGCAGGTGTTGTATAAATTTCTAGCGGGTCATATATTTCTAGCGGGTCATAGTGGGTCATATATTGCTAAACAGCTGGAAAGAAAGGCCGACACAAAATTGGTTGGATAGTAATTGTTCCAACATAGGAGTATGAAGCTAACAAAGATGACCCGCACTTGTGTAGGAAACAGTGCGTGCACTAATAAGGACCGTTTTGCTGTGTTTATGTATGATAGGGCTATGTAACTTGGGTTGGTTGTAATAATTTGCTAATGTCTGGCAGTCCAGATTCTGGTCTGGTTTACTGTATTATACTCCCTCTGTCCTAAAATAAGTGACTCAGCTTTGTACTAACTTTGCACTAAAGTTAGTACAAAGTTGAGTCACTTATTTTTGGGACGGAGAGATATTATATATGACCATAGCAAATGATTTGAGTGATTCAGATGATTGAAACCAGACCAGCTTTAAAATAGCCATGTATTGCAAAGGAGAAGTCTGTAGTTGTGGCGGACTGTGTCAGCTGGCATGGCTAGGCTCCGGCCTTGTTAGCTGGCTGTATTCAGCATGACTGGAGTGTACGTACACATGAGAAAACTCAGCCTAAAACTAGTTGAACCGGAGTAGCTGAGGTAGTAGAAACCCCATCCCATCCAATCCATGATGTGTTCCAGTGTGTTGGCCTTGCCCTCGTTAGTCCAGTGACCCTGAGAATCAGGTTCTTTGTGTCCGGCATGCATCGAATCGAAGAAAGGTTTCAGGCTCACTGGACCTGAAACTAAACGGTCCGACAGGCGACAGATCAGACTTTGTGAGTACGGAAAAAGAAGGGAAAAGAAGATTTTCCTGACAGATCAGACGTGCAAAATTATGCCATGCCGCGGGCGAAGGGATAGGGGATTTGTTTTTTTGTTTTTGTTTTTTTTGAGACGATGCTTCCTTGCTTCCATCCCCCACCTTGCTCTGGTGGTGCAGTGAGTTTTTTTTTTCCGAAACGGATGGTGCAGTGAGTTGAGTAGGGTAGAGAGCTGGGAATGGGGTGACGGGGACACAGAGTAGGTGACAAAAAGGAGAGCAAAGTGGGACGCAGCTGTTCTGATCCCGAGCTGATGTGAGCTCGGGTGAACAGTAAAATAAAAAAAAATCAAAAAAATCTGAATTTTTTTTTGTTAGAAACATTGATGTTTTTTCCACATGCGTGCAAAATTTCATCACTAGATGACATTCGTAGAAAATGTCATTTTGGAGCATCGATTTTGTTTTTTTTGCCATATTTTCCACGAATGTTATATGGTGATGAAAATTTGCACGCATGTGAAAAAAACATCAATGTTTCTCACAAAAAAAATTCAGAATTTTTTGAATTTTTTTTATTTTACTGTTCACCCGAGCTCATGTGAGCTCGGGATTAGAAGAGCACTTTCGAGCAAAGTGTCCCATCAGAAAAAGAAGGAGAGTTCCACTCAAAAAAAAAAGGAGAGCAAAGTGCATGCATTAATATTCCAAGGTGGAGTGTGGCTTGGATCTTGAAAACCATGCATGACACGTCCGTACGTCAAATCAATGTCCCGGCCGGTAACTCCTGCCCCCACGTCGAAACTAGACTTTTGGCCTTGTGATATCTCATATGGAGCATCGGCCGAATCTGCCGTCCATTTCTACCACGGCGCGGTGCTTGTAAAAAGTTGTGAAATCCAGCAGCGTGCGGCTCTCGCGAGAGAGCACGAGCATCTTCCTCCCGAGATGGCGAGGAAGCAATCAGTTTCCAAATAATACCAAGGTTGATTGCAATGCGTAGACCGGCAAGCAATCCTTCGTACTCAGTAGTGTTGTTGGTGGCCTGCTCCCAGGAAAAGTGCATCTGAAACATGTACTTGAGGTGCTCTCCGGTGGGTGCTATAAGCAGCACGCCGGCACCGGCGCCTTTCAGCGTGAAAGCACCGTCAAAGTACATGATCCAGTCGTCAACAGTTTCCTTGCCGGGGGGAGAGGTCTCTGGAACTTCTTCGTCTGTCGTTGGGGTCCATTCTGCAATGAACTCCACCAAGGCTCTGCTCTGAATTGTTGAGGTATTCTCAAACTTCAAATCAAAGCTTGACAACTCCAATGCCCACTCCACAATCCTGCCGGTTGCCTCTGGATTTCTCAAGATGCGTTGCAACGGAAAGCGAGTGACGACGGTGACTGGGTGTGCTTGAAAATAATGGCGCAGGTTCCTTGAACCCATGAGAAGGCCAAAGAGCAGCTTCTGCACACCAGAGTACCTTGACCTAGCCCCTTGCAGGAGGGAGCTGACAAAGTAGACTGGGCGCTGCACCATCTTCTTCTTCACAACTTGCTGATCTGGCTGGCTGGCTTGCACAATCTCTGGCTTGTCGGCACCTGACCTTGTCGGAGAAGATTCTGGCTCGTCGGGTCGTTGCTCTGCGACTGCTACCTCCTCCTCATCTGCCTCTCTTTCAGCCACAAGTGCAGCACTAACCACTTGATTTGTCGCCACTAAGTATAGCAGTAACGTTTCTTGCGGCCTAGGCGCAACTAGGACTGGCGGAGAGGACAAGTACTCCTTCAAATCTTGGAGCGCGGCCTCCGCTTTCGGAGTCCAGTTTACTGGACCTGCCTTTTTCAATATCTTGAAAAACGGCAAGGCGCGCTCTGCCAATTTGGAGATGAACCCGCTGAGGGCGGCAATGCAGCCGGCAAGACGCGTGACATCCTTGACGCGTCTTGGTGCTTCCATCTGCTCAATTGCTTTGATCTTGTCAATCCCTCTCTAAGATACAAAGAACCCAAGAAGCTTGCTGGATGGAACACCGAACACACACTTCTCGGGGTTGAGCTTCAAGTTGAGTTTGCGCAAGTTTGCAAATGTTTCTTCCAAATCCAGGATCAGGGTTGACTTGTCTCTGGTCTTGACCACAATATCATCCATGTAGGCTTCCACATTTCTGTGCAGCTGTGGATCAAAACCGATCTGAACTGCTCTGGCAAAGGTTGCCCCGGCACTCTTCAATCCGAAAGGCATACGCAAAAAGCAGTATGTGCCACATGGAGTGATGAATGCGGTTTTCTCCTCATCTTCCTTGGCCATAAAGATCTGATGATAACCAGAATAGGCGTCAAGGAAAGAGAGTAAATCACAGCCGGCAGTGGAGTCTACAATCTGGTCGATGCGCGGCAAAGGGAAAGGGTCCTTTGGACAGGCTTTATTTATATCAGAAGTCTATACAAAGCCTCCACTTCCCATTCGCCTTGCACACTACAACTGGATTGGCTAACCACGTAGGGTGTAGCACTCCTCTGACTAGACCTGCTGCTTCCAACTTCTTGATTTCCTCGGCAATGAACTCTTGCCGCTCCAAGGTTTGCTTCCTGACCTTCTGCTTGACGGGCCTCGCATGAGGGCAGACAGCAAGGTGGTGCTCAATTACCTCCCTAGGAACACCGGGGATGTCAGATGCTTGCCAAGCAAACACATCGACATTCGCCCGTAGGAAGGCAATGAGCTCACTTTCCTATTTGTCACCGAGAGTGGCACTTACAGAAAAAGTGCCACTCGTCCCATCTTCTCTTGCAGAAACTTGCTTGGTCGCCGGCGCAAAGGCCTTGGCTTTCTTGCTCTTGCCGGTAGAGCTCTCTGGTATGTCCTCGACGGGCGTGCTGCACTCTAAAGTGCGCTTCCCGAAGTCCGTATCAGGGGTCTTGCCGGACTTCTTCTTCTTTGCTCCCCCAGGAGCTTTGCCGGCAGGAGCAGGTGCCTTATCGGCAGATGCTGCCACTGCCTCCCGGTAGAGCTTGTCGGCGCAGATGATCACGTCCTTGTGGTTCGACTTGATGGTGAGGACCCCCATCGGCCCTGGCATCTTGATGACATTGTGGGCAAAGTGCGATGCGGCCATGAACTTGGCCAGCGCCGGACGGCCCAGAATGCCATTGTAGGGCAGGGGCATCTTGACGACGTCGAAGATGATCTTCTCCGTCCTGTAGTTGAGGTCGCTGCCGAATGTGACCGGCAACGTGATCTGGCCCTTCGGCTTGTTCCTTCCTGGGCTGATCCCTTGGAACATGCCGGTCTCCTCAAGATCCTTGTCGGGGATCTGCAACCTCTTGATCACGTCTGGCGAGATCAAGTTCAAGCCGGCCCCACCGTCAACCAACATCTTCGTCACCCTGAGGTTGCGAATTGTTGGCGAAACCAACAACGGCAAACACCCGACCACAGTGGTGCGATCAGGGTGATCCTCGGCGTCAAAGACGATGGGCGTGTGCGACCACTTGAGTGGCTTCTGCGCTCCCATCACGGGCTCCGCGGCATTCACCTCGCGGATCCACCGCTTCAGTTGCCGATGTGAGGAGTGCAAAGATGCGCCTCCGTCAACACACATGGCGTCCACTGCGTTCTGGAACTCCTTGTCGGACTCATCTTCGTCCTCATCACCATCATCTTGACCTTGTGCAGCCTTCTCTTTCGGCTGCTTGGCCTTGTCGCGGTGGCCCCCTCGGCCATCACAGTTCTGCTTGCCGGATCCACCGGCACCATCCTGGCCCTTCTCCTTGTCACGCTTCTCGTACTCTTGCTTCTGCTTCTCGGCAAGCTGATCCACTTGTCGGCATTCCTGGAGATCGTGGCCCTTGGTACGGTGGATCTTGCAGTACGGCCAACCGGTCTTGCCGCTCTTGTCGCCTGCCGCAGCCTCCCGACAGTCAGCGCATCCAGCAACCTTCTTGCCGGGGCTTTCTGCCTTGGACTTCTTGGCGGCGTTGGCATCGCCGGGGCTCTCAACTGCCATCACTGTCTTGCCTTTGCGCTTCCGGCTCTTCTTCTGCGGGGTCGATGCATCATCTGTGTCGTCGTCTTCAGAGTCGACTTCGGTGCCAGCATCTTTCCCAGGGAGTCGCCTCCCTTCCTCAGCACGTGCACACTTGTCCGCCAAGGCGTACAGCTCGTTGATAGTTCTGACCTTCACGATATTCATCTCAGATCACATTCTGCGGTTGCGCACATTCGTGTGGAATGCGGTGCAAACAGCTGCGGGGTGAACATCGGGGATGTTGTGGTGCACACAGCTTAACCTCTGTATGTACTTGCGAAGGGTCTCGCCATCTCTCTGGGGGATCACATGCAAATCGCTCTCCTGACCAGGGAGCTTGTGACCCTGGTAGGCACCCATGAATTGATGGCATAGATCCAACCAAGAAGAAATGGAGCCTTCCGACAAGTTCATCACCACGATCTGACGTTGGGCTTGAGCGCCAACGGAAAGTAGTTGGCCAACAGCTTGTCGTCGCGCCCCCTGGCAGCCTGCACCATGATGGTGTAAATGCCAAGGAACTCTGCTGGACTGAGCGTGCCGTCGTACTTGTCAGGCAGCTCAGGTTTGAAAGGGCGGGCGGACGGCCAGCAAACTTGCCACAGCTCACGAGTAAACGCTGGGCAGCCCACCTTGTAAGGTAAGCACCCAGGGTATCCTGGCACTGGCACGTATACTGTCGGTCCGGCACGGTCGTCTGACTGACGGCGTGCTTCCCGGTGCCGCTCAATCTTCGTAAGGGCGTCCTCTTCGCGCCGTTCGCGGAGCACTTGGCGCTGGTCTCGGCGGCCCCGCGGATCTGACGATGCCATGGACATGGTGTCCTGGTCATCTGATCGGCGAGCTTGCCGCCGTGGTGGTTGTTAGCGTGGAGGCGACTGCACCATTGGTGCACCGTCTCCAGCACGGCAGCCAGATGGTCCTGCCGACATTGTGGGTGATCGTCTGGAGGGGCCCACATCCTGTGTCTTGCCGGGATCGGCAAAACTGATGAGACTCTAGATAGTGGCCCTCCATTCTTCCATCTTGTCTGGGGCCGGCGGGAAGTTCAAAAGCATTTGAACTCGCGCCATAGCCTCTGCCGCCGTGGTTGGCATGGCGGGAAACACGGAACGGGACGACGTTCGACTCCTGGCTGGGCCAGGAGGGAGCTCGTCGTGTACCTGCTGCCGCGGCGCATGTTCACCAACGGGTTGGCGTGGTGGTGGTGGAACCTGAGCATCGTGAGGACGATGCTCAGGGCCGGCTTGACGCTTTCCAGGGCCGCCAGCGCCGCGGGGAAGCGTGGCGCGCCCATCTTGCGATGGTCGCTGCACACGTCCCGCCGCAGCGTTGTTGGACGTCGTCGCTCCACCCTTGGACGTCGCGGCGACGGGGTCCTGGTTCACACCGGTCCGAATTGTAATACTGGGATGATCGTGCTCACTAGCGGGTTGTTGGAGTTGGCCGTCTGCGCCATCTCCGGTGTGCTGACTGTGATCGCCGGCACGGTGGGGATGCTGGACACCCGCACCGCCGGCGCCTCCTGCTCCGGCCGTCCCAACCGTAGCGCCCGCGCTGACTGCGCCGCCTGCGCCATCTCCGGACGCCTGGGAAGGCAGCTTGGAGGTGGTGGGAGTTGTCCTGGCTCCGGTCTTCTTCTTCGACGCCATCGACGAAGGTGATGGAGCCGGTACTCAAACTATGAACATTGATTCGTAATACGAGAACCCCTGCCTGGCGTGCCAAAGATGTCGTGGGAAAATGACGATCTATGGGATCGAGAGGATCCCTTTACGGTTCGGAAGTGGATCAAAATACTACAAAGAGCAGGGCTAGTAGATATGAGCACAAGCAACAATTTATCCAGGTTCGGGCCGCTGTGAGCGTAAAACCCTACTCCTGTTCTGGTGGTTTGATTGTATGTGAGTTCAAAGGTTACAAAGAGCGCAGCTTGCCGGCAAGGTGCGCGGGAAGTGCGGCTACAGCGTGTAGTTGAGCTAAGAGTCGACCGTTCTAAGTGTAGCCGTGGGCCTCCTTTTATAGGCCAAGGGGTTACCATAGTGGCTAATATGGTCATTTACAGAGTATGAATAGTAATTTGCACCGTCACCACGTCTATCTCCAGACGGGGTAAGACAAGCG
The DNA here is from genome assembly GCA_039707655.1 of Elymus sibiricus. Classification (NCBI taxonomy): domain Eukaryota; kingdom Viridiplantae; phylum Streptophyta; class Magnoliopsida; order Poales; family Poaceae; genus Elymus; species Elymus sibiricus. The sequence continues at coordinate 263,725,386 of CM077664.1, read as the reverse complement.
CATTAAATGCACCGTTAGGTGCTACGTTGGGGAGGTGAGGCTTTGGGTAAAAGATCTGTACCACCGGTCCTGGCGCCCTCTTGTCACCTTGACACGTCCCAGGGACGGGTGTCATTAAAGTTAATCTTGGCGTGGCATGCTGACACGTGCCTTGGCCAGCTGCGTTGACTACCTGCCCGCTCGACACCTATCATGCGTGCTTTTCTAGCCGATGGTGAGGTGGAGCGGTAACGGGACAGAACGAGCCAGCCGCCGCGGAGCTTGCCGGCAAGGAGCTTGCCGGCAACCAGAGTCTTGGTCGTCACCTTGCCGATACGAAGCTTGCCGGCAAGGGCAATCTTGATCTTCAGTATGAGAATAGTACTTCTCGATGACCTGCCTTGAGGTCTTCTTCACGGTCTTGTTTATTCTAAGTCTTGGGTCACAACAACTCTCCGGCAAGCCCTTGCCGTCAGGAAGGCTACAACTGCCTGTGCACAAGTCAAGGTACGAGGGCACCCATGCTTTAGTACACCGACATTCGGGGAAATCCCAATGCAGTTTACAAGTAGCAGGAAGAATTTCTGGCGCCGTTGCCGGGGAGACATCATCAAAACCTATCAAGTACCTTCGCACAAACTATCAATTACTTGCTCTTCTTTTTATTTGCCTTTTTATTTGCATTTGCCTCTCGTTTTCATCTCCCCCACTTCTCATAAAAATTTACTAAAACAAAAAAATATTTCTGTTTGCTCGTTTGCTTTCTAGCTATAATTGTGTGACTTAATGAAAATAAAAATATAGACATATGGATCCTCATCCACTTGCTAATCTTTTCAAACAATCCAATTATGATGAACCAATTGCTAGTGAGTTGAGTGCACTTGATTATCTTTATGAAGTTTTACTTGAAAATTATGAATCTAAAAATTGTGATGAAGTGTTAGAAGAAGAAATTTATAAAATGATTCATGATAGCTCCTTGAATGAAAAGCATGATTGCAATGATGTTATTATAAATTCTATTAATGTCAATTGTGTTAATACTATGCAAAGCTACAAGCTTGGGGATGATAATTTTGTCATGTCCACTACTTATTGCAATGATCATGATTGGGGTGATAATGCTTCTTTTGATCTTGAAAATTTATTTAAGCCTCATAATGGATCTACCATTAATAATGAGATCTGCAATAGTATTGAGAGCGGGTTTGAAGAGTGTCAAATTTAGGTAAAAAGAATCCCACATATTTGGAGAGTGTTCAATCTTATGATTTTTTTGATAAAAGTGGGTTTGGAGAGGTCATGACTTTAGTTGATGTTGATCTCACTATCTTGGAAGATTATAAAACTTGTATGCATGTGTATCATAAAGAGAATATTTTATATGATAGCTATATTATTAAACTTGTATGCATGTGTAATTATTATGAGAGAAGAAAATATGGTTGTAGAAATTTTCATGTTACTCAATTACCTCTCTTGAAGTTCAAATTGTTAATGTTTTGTTCTACTTCCTTTCATATGCTCGATACTTCTTGTCTTGATAATATATTTTCCTATAAAATGCCTATGCATAGGAAGATGGTTAGACTTAAATATGTTAATTTCATGCCTTATAATGCTTTCTTTGTGCTTCAATACTTGTCTTTTATGTGAGCATCATTAATTTTCCAAGCCTATCTTAACGGCTATAAAACAATAGCGCTTGTTGGGAGGCATCCCAATATGTATCTTAAATTTTTGCTTTGTTTTCTATTTTGTGTGTTTACACAATTATATCTACTATTATTATTGTATTTTTTATCTTTTAATTAGTGTTTGTGCCAAGTAATGCCTTTAGGATGATTTGGATGATAGTATAATTGATGCTGCTTGAAAAACAGAAAGTTTTGCACCCAGTTCTGGATTTTTGGTTCAGTACTGGAACGTCAGAAAATTCCAAAATTTTTACACAGTATTGGTATATGAATTTTTTACGTTGTCCTAATTTTTCAGAATTTTTGGAGTTACAGAAGTATAGCTTTTAAATAGATCTTTACAGACTGTTCTGTTTTAGACATATTCTGTTTTTTGTTGCATAGTTTGCTTATTTTGATGAATCTATGGATTGTATCGGGGGGTATAAGTCATGGAGAAGTTGGAGTACAGTATCATTATACCAAGATTAAATATGAATCAATTTATAACAGTACCTAAAGTTTAAGATTTGTTTGTTATACTAACGGATCTCACGAGGTTTCTGTTGAGTTTTGTGTGCTGAAGTTTTCAAGTTTTGGGTGAGATCACGATGGATGAAGGAATAAGGAGTGGCAAGACCCTAAGCTTGGGGATGCCCAAGGCACCCCAAGGTAATATTCAAGGAAGACTGTAACGCCCCCATGTATTAGCAACAGTAATCACCTTTGATAATGCCATGTCATCATGTTGAATAGTGCTTGACCATCATTTAGCATCATATCTCATTAAATTCAAATTCAAATTGCAATTCAAATTAAAAGTAAAAATAAAATTTGTTCAAAACCAGAAACTAAAATGTTCATAATATTGCTAATAATCCAGAGGCATTTATAAAATTATAATCAACATTTATTGAATTGGATAAATGACTCTATTAACCTAAAACAGTAGCAAACAGCAACATTTAATACCGTTTTATTTAATCCAAATTTTAAATGAAATCATTATTTCACCAACCCAATTTCTGGCAGTGTGGAATATTGTCTAGTATTTAAATGGACCAGTCTCATATTTTATAAAAGTCCTTAAGTGGTCAAACAATTAGCAAAACAAAAGAAATAAAAGAAAGCAGAAAATAAAATAGAAAAGTCCTACGCGCTACTGTGCTGTTGGGCTCTAGTGGAACAGTACCTCACGGCCCAGCCCACCTCCCTGTTCATCCCCTCCCTCCCGCGCTGTCGCCTCGCCACGCGCCGGCCATCCTCCGGCTCCCCTGCTGGATAAGGGCGCGCCCGCGGACCCCCGAAACCCTAGCCCTCTCTCCTCACTCGCTCGCCCTCTCCTTCCTCTGCCTCGCCAGATTCCCCCCTCGCCCGAGCGCCATTGCCGCCGTCCACCTCGCCCCGCTGCGGCCGCCGTCCTCCTCGACGCCTCTCCGAGTCAGGCGAGGTCGCCGCCGACCGCTACGTCGTCTACCACCTCGCGCTCGAGCTCGGAGCCACCGCACCGCTGGATCGCGCCCGTCTTCCTCGTCGGACGGCGCCGCCTCACCGCCGTCGATCTGCTCCGCCTCGACCTCACCGGCTCCCCCGAGCCCACTCCTGCCCTCCCTGTGAGCCTCCGGCCCTCCACGGCCTTTTTCCCCTCCTCCCCGAGCCCTCTAGCTCCGGTTGCCGCTAACGCCGCCGCTAGCCGCCCGTCGCCGCCGCTCGGTCGTCGTCGTTGCCACCGTTTCCGGCCGCCCCTGCTTGTGCCACTTGCGCGGTTGGATGCGGCTCATTGCGCTGAGCCGATTCCCGCCGTCCGCCGCCTCGTTTGGTCGCCGGAGCGCAGCTCCGGTGGGCCGCCGCCGTGTCGGGCCTCGCCGCCGGCCTCTCCCAGGCGCGCGCTGGTTTTAAACCAGCCGGCCGGCTCACTGACTGCGGGCCCGGCCGATTTAGTTAGTGCTAACCCCCCTAACTACTAACTGACACGCGGGCCCCCACCTACTGATTAGTTAGTACTAATTGTCTAACCTACCAGACACTGACAGGGCGGGCCCACTAGCTAATTAGTGTATTTAGATTAATTTAATTACTGTTAAAACTATCAGTGGCTGACAACTGGGTCCCACTGGACCCAGTTGACCAGTCAAAGCTGACTGGGTTTAACCCAGTCTATGACATGTGGGACCCCCATGGCCCCCTTTGACCAGTCAACGGCCCAGTCAGCTGCTGACTGTGCAGTTGACCTGGTCAACTGGGACCCACAGTCAGCCACATAAGCAACTCTCTGGGTACACTTTCTGTGTACCCATAGCAATTGCAATTAAGTGATTTTCGAATTAAATTAAATCCAGTAAATTCAGAAAATCATTAAAACTTTGAAAAATCATATCTTTTAAACCGTAACTCTGATGAAAATAATTTATATATGAAAAATGATCAGAAAAATGGGTAGAATCCGAATAACCTATTCACATGCCTGCCACACCCCTCTATCATACTGAAGATGCAACATTTTGCCCGTATCTGATAAATGAATAGTGCCTAACTTAAATAAATAAATCCAAATAAATTCCTAAATTAACTAAATCATTTAGATAGGCAGTAAAACACCTCTGCATATCATTTAGGCATGTCATGCATAGTGATTGCATCTTTACCGTGGATTTATTGTTTCTTCTCCCCCCCTTCTTTTCGATAGCCTCCGAGATCGACGCTGCCCAGGAGACCGACTACACCGCTGACGACCCCGCCTTTGCCGTAGAGCAACCAGGCAAGCAATCCCCCCTTGACGCATGCCGATATCTCCTATTCTTTCTCCCTCCTGCTTGCATTAGAAATTGCCGCTGCCTTGCTTTATCCTATTCTGATGCATAGCCTGATTTTGTCGCCTGCTACTGATACATTACCTGTTATCCCATGATGCCTAGTTAACCATGCTGCTATTCCATCTTTGGCCCTTCGCCTTGTCCGTATGCCATGCTTGATATCGGGCCGTGATCACTCTGGGTGAGGATCACGGAACTGTTTACATTACTGCAATACCTAAACTGTTAAAGTCGGGCTGGCCCCAAGGGTGCCCGCGAGAGAACAACATTAAAGATGGGTCGGCTCCAAGAGTACCCGCGAGTGATACCAAGTCGGAGCGACAGAAACTCTGATCGTCTCTGCGAGTTACTAAATACACCTAACGGAACTTGGTATTTGATCTGAGTGGGTCGTCGTGCCCTATACGCACTACCACCACGTGGGATAATGGTTTAATGGGGCCCTCTACGCCGTATGTATCAGCCGGAAGCTTTGTCAGACGTCCAGTTCATCAGTGCGGCACGGCTGGGCCGGCGCCATCCAGGACAGAGGTGGTGCCTGGACCCGCGTGTGCGCAACGACCCGGAGTGCACAGGGCGATGGCCCAAGACCCCTGGGCGCTTAGGATGTAGACCGGCGGGGACCTCTCTGCTGAGCTCTAGGTGGGGCTGCGGTGTGTCGATCAGCCGAGGCCGGGCATGACCCGATAAAGTGTGTCCGGCCAGAGTTAATCGAGCGTGTTGGGTAACAGTAGTGCACCCCTGCAGGGAAGTAATCTATTCGAATAGCCGTGTCCACGGTAACAGGACGCTCGGAGTTGTATCCGGATCTGCTACAACTACAAATGGATACTATTACACTGTTAACTGATACTACTGCTCTCGGGATCACTTTCTCGCAGGGAGTCGAGAAAGGATCTCAGGGCGCTGCTACTATATAACCACTATTATATATTACTTGCTCTATTCTCTTCTGATGCTGCAAGATTGCTTCAAGATGCTAGTCTTCGATAGGCTAAGCCTTTCTCTCTATTCTGGCTTTGCTGCTATATAGTCCACAGATACAGCCTCTCCACTTTGATACCAATGCATAAGTAGTTTAGTTCTGATGTCAGTCTTGCGAGTACTTTGGATGAGTACTCACGGTTGCTTTGCTATTCTTTTTCCCCATACTCAAATATTGCGATCAGACGTCGAAGCCCAGGAGCAGGAGATCCCCGGAGGAGCCTACTACGACGTGGAGATCATCGACGACCAGGAGTAGTTCGGAGGCTCCCAGGCAGGAGGCCTTGCCTCTTTCGATCAGAGTCGTTGTTTGTTTTCGCCTTCTTAAGGCACCCTTGTTTAACTTTGTGTGTGTACTCAGATACCTGTTGTTTCCGCTGACGCTTGTTCTCAAGCTTATGTATTCGAGCCCTCGAGGCCCCTGGCTTGTAATAATAAGCTTGTATTATTTTTATTTGTGTTTAGAGTTGTGTTGTGATATCTTCCTGTGAGTCCTTAGACTTGATCGTGTGCATTTGCGTGTATGTTTAGTGCACGATTAAGTCGAGGGCGTCACAAAGACCCAAGCGTCTAAGCTTGGGGATACCCCGGATGGCATCCCCTCTTTCGTCTACAATCTATCGGTATATCACTTGGAGCTATATTTTTATTCATCACATGATATGTGTTTTACTTGGAGTGTCTTGTGCCATAGTTTTCTTTTCTTTGTTTGCTTTTTTAGTTTGCCACAATCATATTTTGAACACACCTTTTTGAGAGGGACACACATTTATCATGATTTGTTAGAATACTCTATGTGCTTCACTTATATCTTTTGAGCTAGGCAATTGCTCTAGTGCTTCACTTATATCTTTAGAGCACGGGCGCAATTATATTTTAAAGAAATAGTTGCACTCTCGTGCTTCACTTAAATATTTTTGAGAGTCTAATAAATAGTAATGGCAAATTGCACGGGTTATAAGAATGGTCCTGATATGATAAGGTATTCAAGGGGGATATGATAAAAACTTTCATGTAGATCACTAAATATGAAGTGTATGGTTAATTTTATTAATGTCGTAATATGAAAGGATATAGGTTCATGATCATTGGTTAGTAGAAATATCAATATTAAAGTTTGTTATTAACTACTCATCTAAGTATTGGTCGTGGAATGGTGAGGAAGTTCGAGCATTTATAGGTCTGAAATGAAATCCTTGAGTGCTGTTACGATCGTTGGCGCGCGGTGGTTAACTCCTACCAACCTCCCTCCTAGGGGCATGCGGTTAGTACTTTGCTTCGAGGGCAAATAGGCTTTCACAATAAGTATGTGAGTTCTTTATGACTAATGTGAGTCCATGGATTATACGCACTCCTATCTTTCCACAATTTGCTAGCCTCTTCGGTACCGTGCCTTGCCCTTTCTCACCTCGAGAGTTGGTGCAAACTTTGCCGGTGCATCCAAACCCCATGATATGATATGCTCTTTCACACATAAGCCTCCTTTTACCTTCCTCAAAACAGCCACCATACCCACCTATTATGGCATTTCCATAGCCGTTCCAAGATATATTGCCATGCAACTTCCACCGTTCCGTTTATATGACACACATCTTCATTGTCATATTGCTTTGCATGATCATATAGTTGACATAGTATTTGTAGCTCAGCCACCGTTCATCATTTTTTTATACATGTTACGCTAGATCATTGCACATCCTAGTACACTACCAGAGGCATTCATATAGAGTCATATTGTTCTAGTATCGAGTTGTAATATTGAGTTGTAAGTAAATAAAAGTGTGATGATCATCATTATTAGAGCATTGTCCTAGTGAGGAAAGGATGATGGAGACTGTGATTCCCCCACAAGTCGGGATGAGGCTCCGAACAAAAAATATAAATAAAAAAAGAAGAAGAAAGAGGCCAAAAAGATCCCAGCAAAAAAATGAGAGAAAAAGAGAGAAGGGGCAATGTTACTATCCTTTTCCACACTTGTGCTTCAGAATAGCACCATGTTTTTCATATAGAGAGTTTCCTGAGTTGTCACTTTCATATACTAGTGGCAATTTTTCATTATAGAATTTGGTTTGTATATTCCGATGACGGGCTTCCTCAAATGCCCGAGGTCTTCATGAGCAAGCAAGTTGGATGCACACCCACTTAGTTTTCATGTTGAGCTTTCATACACTTATAGCTCTTAGTGCATCCATTGCATGGCAATCCCTACTCCACGCATTGATATTGATTGATGGGCATCTCCACAGCCCGTTGATCCGCCAAGTTGATGCGAGACTTTCTTGTTCTCCTTTTACCATTATTGATCCCTATCACCGTATTCTATTCCACCTAGTGCTATGTCCATGGCTCACGCTCATGTATTGCGTGGGAGTTGAAAATGCTGAAGCGCGTTAGAAGTACGATCCAATTTCCTGGTTTAACACCGGGGTGCTCATGATTTATATATTTGCGGTGAAGATAGAGTCATGCCATTGCTAATATGACAAAGTGAGTAGGGATAACCCTCGTTAAGGATCATATATTTTGAAAGTTTAATGATTATGCTTCTTATGTTCATGGATATTATTATATTGATATTCTTAATTCATCACTTCACAATATTTATGCCATAAAAGATATTACATGATAGACATGTTAGGTAGCATTCCACATCAAAAAAATTGTTTTTATCATTTACCTACTCGAGGACGAGCAGGAATTAAGCTTGGGGATGCTGAAACGTCTCCAACGTATCTATAATTTTTGATTGTTCCATGCAATTATAGTATCAATCTTGAATGTTTTATATGCAATTTTATGCTATTTTATACCATTTTTTGGGACTAACCTATTAACCTAGTGCCCAGTGCCAGTTGCTGTTTTCTGCCTATTTTTGGTTTTTCAGGAAATCAGTACCAAATGGAGTCCAAACGCTACGAAACTTTTTCATGATTTTTTTCTGGACAAAAGAGACCCTGGAAGCTTCGGGAGGAGGCCAGAAGCCTCACGAGGAAGTTACAAGGCAACAGGGCGTGGCCCTAGGGGGCACGCCCTGATGCCTTGTGGGCCCCTCGTGACTCCTTTTGACCTAATTCCACCTCTATAAATTCTCAAATATTGGGAAACCAACCGAGAGCCCCACGAAATAACTTTTCCACCGCCGCAAGCTTTTGTTCTTCCGTGATCCCATCTGGAGGCCTTTTCCGGCACCCTGCCGGAGGGGGAATCGATCACGGAGGGCTTCTACATCAACCTTGCTGCCCCTCCGATGATGTGTGAGTAGTTTACCACAGACCTACGGGTCCATAGCTAGTAGCTAGATGGCTTCTTCTCTCTCTTTGATCTTCAATACAATGCTCTCCTCGATCTCCTTGGAGTTCTATTCGATGTAATCTTCTTTTGCGGTGTGTTTGTTGGGATCCGATGAATTGTGGGTTTATGATCAGATTATTCATGAGAAATATTAGAGTCTTTTCTGAATTCTTTTATGCATGATTGTTATAGCTTTGTATTTCTCTTCGATCTATCCGTTTGGTTTGGCCAACTAGATTGATTTATCTTGCAATGGGAGAGGTGCTTTGTGATGGGTTCAATCTTGCGGTGTTCTATATCCCAGTGACAAAGTAGGGGACAAGACACGTATTTGTATTGTTGCCATTAAGGATAAAACAACGGGGTTTATTCATATTGATTGGGTTTACTTTGTCTACATCATGTCATCTTGCTTAAGGCGTTACTCCGTTTTTATTAACTTAATACCCTAGATGCATGCTGGATAGCGGTCGATGGGTGGAGTAATAGTAGTAGATGCAGACAGGAGTCGGTCTACTTGTTTTGGACGTGATGCCTATATACATGATCATTGCCTTGAATATCATCATAACTATGCGCTTTTCTATCAATTGCCCAACAGTAATTTGTTTACCCATCGTATGCTATGCGTTCGAGAGAGAAGCCTCTAGTGAAAACTATGGCCCCCGGGTCTACTTAAATCATATAAAAAACCTAAAAATACCTTGCTGCAATTTTATTTCCTTTATTTTATTTTTCAATTTATTTTATCTATCTATCACTATCGGAATTAATCCTTGCAAATAACGAGTTCAAGGGGATTGACAACCCTCTTGCCCGCGTTGGGTGCAAGTATTTGCTTTTGTGTGTGTAGGTGATGTTCACGAGGTTCTGTGTGGTTCTCCTACTGGATTGATACCTTGGTTCTCACTGAGGGAAATACTTATCTCTACTATGCTGCATCACCCCTCCCCTTCGGGGAAATCCCAACGCAGTTTAATTACAAGTAGCAGTGGTCAAGTTGAATTGATTAATAGAGAAATAAAGTTAATTTTACAAAAAGACCGTTAATAGATCCAGGAAGAATTGGTCTAAGAAACTTGATGATGCATTATGGGCTTATAGAACTGCTTATAAAAATCCTATGGGTATGTCTCCATATAAAATGGTCTATGGAAAAGCATGTCATTTACCTCTTGAACTAGAACATAAGGCATATTGGGCAATTAAAGAACTTAATTATGATTTCAAACTTGCCGGTGAAAAGAGGTTGTTTGACATTATCTCTTTAGATGAATGGATAACCCAAGCCTATGAAAATGCCAAGTTATTTAAAGAAAAAGTTAAAAGATGGCATGATAAAAGAATTCAAAAATGGGAATTTAAAGTTGGTGAGCATGTTCTATTGTACAACTCTCATTTCAGATTCTTTGCAGGAAAACTTCTCTCTAAATGGGAAGGGCCATATATCATCGAAGAAGTTTATCGCTCAGGAGCTATCAAAATCCACAACTCCGAAGGCACTAATCCGAGAGTGGTTAATGGTCAAAGAATTAAGCATTATATCTCAGGTACGTCCATTAATGTTGAAACTAATATTATTCAAACAATGACACCAGAAGAACACATCAAAGAGTCCATCCGGAATGCTCCAGAACCCTGAAAAGGGGTAGGTATGTGATACGGTAAGTAAACCGGCTCTAAAATTCCATAAAAATTATTTCTGTCCGTTTTGGAATATTAGAAAAAATACAAAAATAAGAAACAGCCGAGGGGATCCACGAGGAGGTCACAAGGCAACAGGGCGCGACCCCCCCGGGGCGCGCCGTGTTGCCTTGTGGGCCCCTCGTGTTCCCTCCCGACTCCGTTTTCCTCTCGTATACTTGTTTTGCAAGATAAAAATTCTATATATATACTCCCATATGTTTTGACCACCGCATCGCAAGTTTCTCCCATGTTCTTGTTTCGGTCTATTTTTCTGACAGATCTAGATCCCCATGGCTCCCCGAAGGCTCCGCACCAAGCACTGGATCGTGTAACCTTCGCCCAGCAAACGTCCTTTCAGCGAAGTCTATTATGAGTGGTCGTTAGGAGAGGAGGACACCGGTATGCAGGAGGAAGCTGGAGAGATCATGGGAAACCAGATTCAAAGAGAAGAAGATCAAGCCACGCGCACGGGAGATGCATCAGAAAAGGGAGATATATTGAAAACTCTTTATCATAATCTTCCTCCATCTGAAATCCATACAACTAGGCAAGTTTAAATGAGGCCGGAAACACAAACAACAATTCCGGAAGGTCCCCATGTGCAAATTTCAAATTGGTATTAATGTGAATTAAACACAATGTTAAAGTTGTTAAATAGCAAGTTAACATGCATCATGATGATGTACATGTTTTCTCTAATCAAGTTACATATGTAGAACATTTAATTCGGAGCTACGGTCTAGAAGATATGAACTAAACAAGTTTAACATGGCAATAATGCAAAATGCATGCAAACATCAACCACAAACACTCAAATCAAGGATGCAACATGACAATATGAAACTACACATAATTCTAAGCAAGTTTCATATAGGACATGATCAAAACGGAGCAACGGTTCAACAATTACAAGCAACACAAGTTATAATAATAATCTGCCCAAAACAGCAACATAGCACTTTGCAAGCATCAAAACAACATGCTACAGTGCTAGAACAGGGCATCAAATGGCACATCATCGTAGTACATAGCATGGAGCTCAGATCATTCAACATGGGCATAATCATAGGAGCAACAGATTCATGACAATCACCAATACAATATGCAACCGTGAAACATGCTGATTCTAGAGAGTATGTGACTGCAACAGTTATATCATGATGCTGACTTGGAACGCACATAACAGCAAGCAAAGTAATTTTAATATTTATGAAATTTATATGAGCATGCTATAGACATGGCAATCTTCAAATTACTCCATTGGCACAATGTCATAGGATGCACAGATTAATTGCTATGATTTTTACAAAATGGAATATTCTGTTAACAGGTTGACAGTTTTAGCATGATGGCATCTTGAGAGCAACAAAGAGACATGCTAGAGCAACATTACATGGCAACCAAGGTCATGGCATCAAAGTACACATTACATAGACCAAATCACATGAAGGAATCAAATACATATGAGCTCTAGATTCGTGGCAACCATCAAGCAAAGTTGGCAAGTTTTATCACAGACAGTTTTGACTTAAAACAGCAACATTGACTAGGCATGTTTACAAGCTCATGGCAGTCATATCATGGCATGAAATAAATACTAACAGCAAGAAGACATGAAAATGCTCCAAAGACATGTTGACAAGATGCTCATATGACATTTGCATTAAATCACACAAAAATGACAAAGAGACAAATATTAACAGTTTACTGCAGTAACATCAGGATGCACTTTTGCAACAGGAATTATGACATGTAGATGAGTCCTAATATGCACGCAACAACAACCATCATGTAGAGCACAAAGAGTAGAGCATTTTACATATATGGATCATCATCATAGGACAAACATGCACAAAGTTACAAGCTCCACAAAATGCAACATGATGTTTAAAAATCTGGGACGGGGAAAAACTACCTCTCGAGAAACTGGACGGGGTGGCTCAGGAACGAGGCGGACCTGGGACGACGGCGTACGAACGGCCATTTGGATAGAGGGACGTGGCCGTACCGGGACAGCGCCGTGCAGATCGGGCGGAGGCAGCGGGCGGCTGTGGCGCGACGGCGGCGAGGCCGGAGCGCTCGCGGAGGAGGCAGAGGGCATCGTGGCAACGCGCGGTTGGTCGAGGGCGGCGGCACAGGTGGCGGCTGGCCCGGTGGGGCGGCGCCAAGTGGCGGCGATGGAGAGGGGAGGCGCGGAAAACGAGGAGGAGAGAGGTTAGGGGTGGGTTTAGGCTAGTTTTGGAAGGAGGAGGCCTTCCTTATATAGTAGGTAGGCTAGGGTTAGTGGTTTGGGGTTTTTTTTGAGCCGTTCGATTTTGATCGGACGGCTTCGGCGAGAGGGGCAGTGTAGGTGGGTCTAGTGGGCTGTGTAGAGGGGATTGGGCTAAGAAGAGAGGGAAGATGGCAGCCCGGCATGGTTTTCGGAACACCGAAAATGTCCGATGTTTGACCGGCTATAGTGCCGCTATAATTTATCCGTTGGGGCATCAAACGACCTCCGAATGGGACAAAATTTGGCAGGCGGTCTACCTATAATATAATAAGACCGCACGTCAACTTTCAACCCATTCCGAGAACATTTTTATCCCACTTATAAAATAATATTTCGGAGGTGCCGCGGGCGCGTGCGAGTGTGGTTGGACTCAGAACAGACAACGGAAGGGACGGGGAGAATGACAACTACGAACGGATGCAAGTTTTATGAAAAACATGAAGATGAAAATGCACACGATGACATGATGAAGTGCAACAAGCAAACGCATCACATGGCAATGACGGAAATAAATGGAAGGAATCTGGAGCATCGGTCTCGGGGCGTCACAACTCTCCCCCACTAACAGAAGATCTCGACCCGAGATCTTAGGAAGGAAATGGAAGAGGAAGAGGAAGAGGTAAAACAAAGTTGCTCTTGGACAAACGAGTGAAACGAAAGAACCTTGAGAGGTTGAACAACTCGAAAGAAAGGGTGCAACGGAGATGAACGAAGTTGAGAGCACTCCGGTAGAAAGGAGGAACGGGGAATATCCAGAGCTCAAGAGACAAGATAGACTATGAAACCACTCCGGTTAGAACAAGATAGAAAAGGAATAAGAACGAAAGAATTCAGATAGCATCCCGGTAGAAAAGAAAAGCAAAGCTTGATAAGATGAAAAGAACTTGAAAATAGGACACAACACTCCAGTAAAATGGATAAGCAAGGAAATAACATGATCTTGGCGAAACAAGATAATGGGTCGAAGAGAGCAACATCACCATGCCTCCGGAACAAAAGAATAGAAGCTAAATCGTTGAAAGAAAGAACGGAGAAGAAAATAACAACTTCTACCACAATTGAATTTGGGAAAACATCCTTACATAGAAGGATTGAATGGAGTTGTTGGAAAATCAACAACGAAAAGAATAAGCTTGTTGTGGGCTTATGGAAAACATCTCAAAATTATGAGGTGACAACTGGCCACTAACGAAAACAATTGATTGCTTGAGATGAATGAAAAGATGCGAAACAGCATCTCCCAAAGACAATGAAGAATTAATTACACTTTGAAATGCAAGAAGAAGAATACTTGAGCTCCAATAGGAATCTTGAAGAACACTTCAAGAACTAATTAAGTCCTTAACGAACCACCATGAAGAAAACTCTCGAAGGACTCCGGATAGATAACAAGATGATCGAAACGAAAGGAAAGTTAGAAGAACATGATGAAGCCTTGCAATGATTTAGATGGAGCTTCGTGACGAGACAACCGAGAAAAACTTGGAACTCCGGAAAGAAAAGATGAACAACTTAGAACCGAGAAATTGATATCATGAATGAACTTTGGAAGAAGGAATTAAATCACCTCAATGAAATAAGAATAAGAATTATGTCATGCTTACCCTTCATCAACTTAAATTGATGACAGACAATGGATTGGCATGCCACTTATTCTTCTTGAAAAAGATTGAAGAGAGATATAGCGCAAACTGGGGAAGGTCTTCAACGAACCACCGGTAGGATTTTAGAAAGAACAAATGAATTGATACGATCACAAAGGAAGAGGAATTTTGAATGAACCACCGTAAGAATTGAAACTGAATGAAGAAAAGAGAACGAATCGCCGGGAAGAATTAGATAAACAAACGAAGATACTTGAGGGAATTTAGGTACAATAGAACGAAGAGATCATGAGTTGACTAGAGGATGCTTCAACGATGCACCGGACGAATTTGAGAACGGGAGATGAATGGTGAGAATGAATAAATCTTCTGAAATGATGGCCTTCGGAGGATCGAAAATGGAAAGAACTCATGAAATGCTTCAGATGGATATGAAAAGAATTTCTCACGATCGAAACAATTTGAGAGGATAGCAACAACCATGAATCTTCAAGAGAACAGATAAGGATTTAAGAGAAACTCTTCTTTGGTCTTCAAATGCCGAGAATTACGGTGAGAACCACCAAAATTGTTGCGACACTCTGGAACAATGAAGAATATAAATGTTGAGCCAAGTATGAAAATAATTTGAAAGCGAACTTGGAGAAGGCATATGACTGATGGAAGCCATACTTACGTCACGCTTGAAAGAATTTGAGAATAACTCCGAAAAATTAGAATAGTCAGGTAAGATCATGGAAAAAGACCTGTGGGTTATGGGCCCACTCAAAAGAAACACCGTTGGAATGATTGCTTGAAAGAGAGAAAATGCACCGGAAAGATTTAAATGGATTGGATGAGGTAACAACCTCAAACTAGCTCGAACGGATCTTGAATGGAAACACGAATCTTCTGAGATGTCTTCAGCACTCCAGAACAAATGAATAGAGAGAGATGGGTGATTAGGAGGTGCACCAGCATGGGAAAGCATTTGAAACGAGGAAAAGAGATATGATCAACACCAAAAGCTTGAATTGAAACCACCGAAAAGAAAATGAGAACGACAAATGATGAATTAGAAACTCCTGAGCACCTTCACGAGGAATGCGCTGAATGAAACTCAAAGAAAAGAATGGAGATATTTCACATGAATAAAATGGATGCTCGATACGAGACTTCGGACCCCGCGAAGAAAAAGGGTGGGCGGGTGGGGAAAAGAAAAACAACTTGGGACGGGTGAAGCGAACAAATCCTCAGGGTCTCAACGATGCTCGCATCGAATAACTTGAAGAGAAGGGCACCGGTTGAAAAAGGATCGCAACGATCGAAAATACCCGCATGATCCTAAAGAAAAATTTGAAGGGGAAGAGTAGAAGAATCAAAACACCTACGCCACAATTCCTCACCAAAGCGATGAAGGGGATAAGGAATAAAAAGAGTTCCTACTCTCCGAAATATAACTAGACTC
Source organism: Elymus sibiricus (assembly GCA_039707655.1). NCBI lineage: Eukaryota > Viridiplantae > Streptophyta > Magnoliopsida > Poales > Poaceae > Elymus > Elymus sibiricus. The sequence goes on along the minus strand of CM077664.1, from coordinate 263,709,631 downwards.
CGAAAATAGTTTTTCTTCTAGACTCAACAACGGCCAAGCTACGATCAATCAAGGGGGCTCCTATGGTCGGTCGAGGCTCTGATACCAACTTATCACGCCCAATATGCGATCCTATCCCCAAGGAACTCGGAAGTTCCACTAAGGATAGAAGCGCGTATCGAAGACGCTTCGCAAGGTGGATATCATTACAACATACCATGTACTGAATAAATGAGAATACCAGATAAAGGCTTACACTCGCCACAAGCTACAGCATGAATACATGAATACATCAATACATGGCAATCATCATACAGAAGAGCAGGATCCGACTACGGATGAAATCAAACGAAAAGGAAGAACGACATTCACCCTGCTAATCCCAGGCTGCCAACCGGGAATCCATCCTATGATCGACGAAGAAGAAGAAGCAGAAGAAGAACTCCAAAAGCAAACATGCATCGCACTCACGTCAAATCATCGCTTTACCTGTACCTGCAACTGTTGTTGTAGTAATCTGTGAGCCACGAGGACTGAGCAATCCCATAACCATGGGTAGCAAGACTATCAAAGCTTAAATGGGTATGGAAGGGTAAGGTGGTGAGGTTGCATCAAGCACTAAGCATTGTATGGTGGCTAACTTACGAGTACAAGAATAAGAAGAGTAACTACGCATAACGGGCACAATCTAGTAATGATCAAGAAGTGATCCTGAACACCTACTTACGAGTCAAACATAACCCCACCGTGTTCTCTTCCCGAACTCCCTCGAAAAGAGACGATCACGGTTACGCACGCGGTTGGTGTATTTTAATTAGATTTAGTGTCAAGTTCTCTACAACCGGAGGTTATAAATTTCCAAGTTGCCACATAACCGTGGGCACGGCTCTCGAAAATATTTAACCCTGCAGGGGTGCTCCAAGTAGTCCATTATAAATTACCACACGCATCCGATAGAACATCCTCACACCACGATAACACGATGCTTACGATAAGGAATCCCGGTGGACAAGCCACTCGTAACAGGCAAAACTAAACCAGCAAGACCTCCCGGTGAGCCAGATCCGTGTCTAGAGCCGCGCGCACTCTGTCTACGGGTATCATCCGTCTATGCATAGTGGACGGTAGCCAAAAGAACCCGGGTTGCCCCGAGGCGGCTCCGCCGACTGCTAGGTAGGTGGACCAACAGTTGTGTTTTGCCGCTGGCCCGAGTTATGTTGGAATTAAAGATTCCCTGAGGTGGCGACCCTCTATGCAATTAATTATTAGGTTCATGTTGGCAAATGTTAAAACCAATGTTGGGCCTTGCTGGAGAAGTCTTATCCTAAAACAAGTGATCAGGGGGGTTCCCATATGCCCCACATGTGTTAGAAGCGCTCATCAAGGAACATAACACCGGTATTACAGAAACTAGGGCGGCATGAGTGGAACAAAACACCAGGCAAAAGGCCGAGCCTTCCACACACAACCAAGTATATAGATGCATTAATTAAATAAGAGATATTGTGATATCCCATAATATCCATGTCCCAACATGGAATAACCTGCAACTGCACCTGCAACTAGCAACGCTATAAGAAAGGGGCTAAGCAAAGCGGTAACATAGCCAAACAACGGTTTGCTGGGTAGGGGTGGTTAGAGGCTGTATCATGGCATATGGGAGGCTGACATGTATGTGGTAGGAAGCGCGACATAGCGATAGCAATGAGACAACTAGCAAGCAAAGGTAGTAGAGATATCCAAGGTCATGATCATCTTGCCTGAAATCCTGCTCGGAAGAAGATCGAGTTCATGAAGAAGACGAACAAGCGCAGTCGAATGAATCCTCACAATCGCAACGAAACCGGAACTATCGAGAAGAAGGACAACCGGAAAGAAGCAAACAACATGGTAAACACACAAGCATAAACATGGCATGATGCACAACCAAATATGATGCATGACAAGGTTAATTGTTGTTAAACATGGCAAGATATGAAGCATAAGCAATCCATACAACTAGGCAAGTTTAAATGAGGCCGAAAACACAAACAACAATTCCGGAAGGTCCCCATGTGCAAATTTCGAAATTGGTACTGATCTGAATTAAACACAATGTTAAAGTTGTTAAACAGAAAGTTAACATGCATCATGATGATCTACACGTTTTTCTAATCAAGTTACATATGTAGAACATTTAATTCGGAGCTACGGTCTAGAAGATATGAACTAAACAAGTTTAACATGGCAATAATGCAAAATGCATGCAAACATCAACCACAAACACTCAAATCAAGGATGAAACATGACAATATGAAACTACACACAATTCTAAGCAAGTTTCATATAGGACATGATCAAAATGGAGCAACGGTTCAACAATTACAAGCAACACAAGTTATAATAACAATCTGCCCAAAACAGCAACATAGCACTTTGCAAGCATCAAAACAACATGCTACAGTGCTAGAACATGGCATCAAATGGCACATCATGGTAGTACATATCATGGAGCTCAGATCATTCAACATGGGCATAATCATAGGAGCAACAGATTCATGACAATCACCAATACAATATGCAACCGTGAAACATGCTGATTCTAGTGTCTGGGACTGCAACAGTTATATCATGATGCTGACTTGGGACGCACACAACAGCAAGCAAAGCAATTTTAATATTTATGAAATTTATATGAGCATGCTGTAGACATGGCAATCTTCAAATTACTCCATTGGCACAAAGTCATAGGATGCACAGATTAATTGCTATGATTTTTACAAAATGGAACATTCTGTTAACAGGTTGACAGTTTTAGCATGATGGCATCTTGAGAGCAACAAAGAGACATGCTAGAGCAACATTACATGGCAACCAAGGGCATGGCATCAAATTACACATTACATAGACCAAATCACATGAAGGAATCAAATATATATGAGCTCTAGATTAGTGGCAACCATCAAGCAAAGTTGGCAAGTTTTATCACAGACAGTTTTGACTTAAAACAGCAACATTGACTAGGCATGTTTACAAGCTCATGGTAGTCACATCAAGTCATATCATGGCATGAAATAAATACTAACAGCAAGAAGACATGAAAATGCTCCAAAGACATGTTGACAAGATGCTCATATGACATTTGCATTAAATCACACAAAAATGACAAAGAGACAAATATTAACAGTTTACTGTAGTAATATCAGGATGCACTTTTGCAACAGGAATTATGACATGTAGATGAGTCCTAATATGCACGCAACAGCAACCATCATGTAGAGCACAGAGAGTAGAGCATTTTACATATATGGATCATCATCATAGGATAAACATGCACAAAGTTACAAGCTCCACAAAATGCAACATGATGTTTAAAAATCTGGGATGGGGAAAAACTACCTCTCAAGAAACTGGACGGGGCGGCTCGGGAACGAGGCGGACCTGGGACGGCGGCGTACGAACGGCCGTTTGGATAGAGAGACGGACCTGGGGCGGCTCGGGAACGAGGCGGACCTGGGGCGGCTCGGGAACGAGGCGGACCTGGGACGGCGCCGTGCAGATCGGGCGGAGGCAGCGGGCGCCTGTGGCGCGACGGCGGCGAGGCCGGAGCGCTCGCGGAGGAGGTCGGCGGCGCAGGACGAGGCAGATCCGGGCGCGCGTGCCCGGATCTGGCCGGAGGTAGTGGGGTCGGCGGCGAGCTACAGGCGGCGCGCAGTGGCGAGGCTCGGGCGGCGGCGGACACGGCGCGCGAGGCGGCGGCGATGCGCGGTGTGGCAGCGGGGGAAGGCGCAGGGCGGCACGGTGCGGACGGGCGGCGGTGGTTGGGGCTCCGGCGAGGCGAGCCGCGAGGAGGAGGCCGGCGCTGGGCGGCGGCGTGGCAGAATGGCTGCGCGGGCGGCTGGGCGCACGCGGACTGCCTCGGGCCCCGATGGGCTCAGGCGGGCCGCGGTGGCTGGGGGAAGGCAGAGGGCGTCGTGGCAGCGCACGGTTGGTCGAGGGCGGCGGCGCAGGTGGCGGCTGGCCCAGTGGGGCGGCGCCAAGTGGCGGCGGTGGAGAGGGGAGGTGCGGAAAAAGAGGAGGAGAGAGTTAGGGGTGGGTTTAGGCTAGTTTTGGAAGGAGGAGGCCTTCCTTATATAGCAGGTAGGCTAGGGTTAGGGGTTTGGGGGTGTTTTTGAGCCGTTCGATTTTGATCGGACGGCTCCGGCGAGAGGGGCAGTGTAGGTGGGTCTAGTGGGCTGTGTAGAGGGGATTGGGCCAAGAAGAGAGGGAAGATGACAGCCCGGCATGGTTTTTGGAACACCGAAAACGTCCGACGTTTGACCGGCTATAGTGCCGCTATAATTTATCCGTTGGGGCATCAAACGACCTCCGAATGGGACGAAATTTGGCAGGCGGTCTACCTATAATATAATAAGATCGCACGTCAACTTTCAACCCATTCCGAGAACATTTTTATCCCACTTATAAAATAATATTTCGGAGGTGCCGCGGGCGCGTGCGAGTGTGGTTGGACTCAGAACAGACAATGGAAGGGACGGGGAGAATGACAACTACGAACGGATGCAAGTTTTATGAAAAACATGCAGATGAAAATGCACACGATGACATGACGAAGTGCAACAAGCAAACACATCACACGGCAACGACGGAAATAAATGGAAGGAATCTGGAGCATCGGTCTCGGGGCGTCACAATAATCTTGTGTGAGAGTTATATAATAAAGAGTAGTTTGAGTTTTGCTTCTTTACTTTTATGTTTCAATCTAAGCAAAAAAAAATGAAATGATCATATGCTAATTCCTTGGAGAGTAATGACTTTACATGAAGAAAAGTATGTTTGATTAAATTTATTGGAAGTTAACAAACATAGAATTGGTCATTGATGCAATTCATGAAAAATTTAATAAAGGAAGAGAGGATTCATATATAAATATACTATCTTGGACATCTTTTATGATTGTGAGCCCCCATTAAATATTCTATGCCAAATGGTTGATGTTGGACAAGGAAGACAACGTAATGAGTTATGTTGGCTTATATTCACATAGAAGTTATATTGTCATAGATCCTCTAACATGTGGTGCTTGCTCCCTATCTTTTGCTAGCCGAAAACTCGCACTAAGTAGAGATACTACTTGTGCATCCAAAATCCTTAAACCCAGTTCCATGTCATGAGAGTCCACTATATCTACCTATGGATTGAATAAGATCCTTCAAGTAAGTTGTCATTGGTGCACAAAGCAATAAAAATTGCCTCTAAATATGTATGAACTTTTATTGTAAGGGAAAATAAGCTTTGTACGATCTTGTGATGGTGAAGAAATAAAAGCGACAGACTGCATAATAAAGGTTGCTATCACAAGGGGCAATATAAAGTGACGTTCCTTTACATTAAGAGTTTGCACATCCAAAAATAAAAAGCGCATGACAACCTCTGCTTCCCTCTGCGAAGGGCCTATCTTTTACTTTTTTTTATTTACTTTTATGCAAGAGTCAATAGTATTCTTCTCTATTCCGCTTTTATTTTCTCTCTTTGCAAGCACCATGTGGTGGGGAAAGATCTAGGCATATATATCCAGTTGGATGTAAGTGATCATGAGTTATTATTGTTGACATTACCCTTGAGGTAAATTTGTTGGAAGGTGAAATTATAAACCCCCATCTTTCTATGTGTCTGATTGAAGCTTTTGCTCCATAAAAATATGCCGTGAGTGTCAGCAATCATAGAAGACTAAATGATAGTTGAGTATGTGGACTTGCTAAACAAAAGCTCTTACATAGACTCTTCATCCAAATATGATGAATTGTAATTGTTTCGGTGACTAAGAACATAGTTTGTTAGCTTTCAAGAAAGTTTATGCTTTATACTTCAATATTGTGATGAATTATTACTTGTCCATGGGAAGCTTTATGATAATATATCGCTGTTATGAAATTAATCATGATGCTCTCATGTCTGTATTTTATTTTATCGACTCCTCTCTCTCTAAACATGTGGTCATGATTATCGATTTCGGCTTTCGCTTGAGGACAAGCGAGGTCTAAGCTTGGGGGAGTTGATACGTCCAATTTGCATCATGATTTCCTACTGTTATTTATAATGTATTTGGTCATTATTTCACTTTATGATACAATTCTTATGCCTTTTCTCTCTTAATTTGCAAGATTTATATGAAGAGGGAGAATACCGGCAGCCAGAATTCTGGACCTGAAATAGCTACAATAGAGATACCTATTCTACAGAGCTCCAAATGACCTGAAATTTTATGGAGATTTTTTATTGAATATATAAAAAATATTGGAGAAAAGAAATAGCAGAGGGGACCCACCAGCTGCCCACAAGGCAACAGGGCGCGCCAAGATGCCTTGTGGGGCCCACAGCTGGCCTCTGGCCCCCTCCTTCTGCTATATAAGGTCATTTGCCCTAAAAAATTAAGGAGAAGACTTTCGGGATGAAGCGCCACCGTCTCGAGGCGGAACTTGGGCAGGAGCACGTTTGCCCTCCGGCGGAGCGATTCCGCCAGGGATACTTCCCTCCGGGAGGGGGAAATCGAAGCCATCGACATCATCAATGATCCTCTCATCATGGGAGGACCAATCTTCATCAACATCTTCACCAGCACCATCTCATCTCAAACCCTAGTTCATCTCTTGTATTCAATCTTTGTCCCAAAACCTCAGATTGGTACCTGTGGATTGCTAGTAGTGTTGATTACATCTTGTAGTTGATGCTAGTTGGTTTATTTGGTGGAAGATTATATGTTCAGATCCTTAATGATATATTCAATACCCCTCTGATATTGAACATGAACATGATTTGTGAGTAGTTACTTTTGTTCTTGAGGACATGGGAGAAGTCTTGTTATAAGTAATCATGTGAATTTGGTATTCGTTCGATATTTTGATGATATGTATGTTGTTGCTTCCTTTAGTGGTGTCATGTGAACGTCGACTACATGACACTTCACCATACTTGGGCCTAAGGGAAGGCATTGTGGAGTAATAAGTAGATGATGGGTTGCTAGAGTGACAGAAGCTTAAACCCTAGTTTATGCGTTATTCCATAAGGGGCTGATTTGGATCCATATGTTTAATGCTATGGTTAGATTTATCTTAATTCTTCTTTCGTAGTTGCGGATGCTTGCGAGAGGGGGTAATCATAAGAGGTTGCTTGTTTAAGTAAGAACAGCACCCTAGCACCGGTCCACCCACATATCAAAGTAGCAAACGTGAATCAAATAAACATGATGAAAGTGACTAGATGATAATTCCCATCACGCTTTGCTTTATATAAGAGATCGTTCAGGCTTGTCCTTTGTTATAAAAAGGATTGGGCCACCTTGTTGCACTTTTGTTACACTTGTTACTTGTTGCTTGTTACGAATTATCTTGCTACAAAACTATCAGTTACCGCTACTTTCAGTGCTTGCAGAAAACACCTTGCTGAAAACCGCTTATCATTTCCTTTTGCTCCTCGTTGGGTTCGACACTCTTACTTATCGAAAGGACTACGATTGATCCTCTATACTTGTGGGTCATCAGCTGCCAGCACGGATCCCGACATAGATCTGCATGCAGGCATAGGCGCTAATCCCGGAGCAGATTTTCCGGACATGCCTGGCTGATGGGTCTTCTGCGAAAAATGATGAAAATGAGGATTTAACACCACCACCTCTAATTCGAGGGATTGTAAATCCACTGATTCCCTTGGATGGCACGGTTAGGTATGAAAAAAAATCAAAATTAAATATGGTTCATTTTGTTCAACAGGTGAACCACAAAATGTCCAAGAGGCCTTGGATGATCAAAGATGAAGAAAAGCAATGGATGAGGGATATCAAGCACTTATGAGAAACAAGACATGGCATCTTGTTCCTGGAAACAGTGGTAAAAATGTCATAGACTGTAAGTGGGTATATAGAATTAAAAAGAAATCTGATGGTAGCATAGATATATATATAAAGCTAGACTAGTGGCTAAAGGATTTAAGCAACGGTACGGCATAAACTATGAAGATACCTTTAATCCTATTATTAAGGCTGCTACTATTAGACTTATTTTGTCTATTGTTGTATCCAGTGGATGGAGCTTGAGAGAGCTAGATGTGCAGAACGCGTTCCTTCATGGTGTTCTGGAAGAAGAGGTTTATATGAGGCAACCACCAGGTTATGAGTAAAAACTCACCCTTTCATGTGTGCAAATTGGACAAAGCTCTTTATGGGCTTAAACAAGCTCCAAGGGCATGGTACTCTCATTTGAGCTCAAAGTTGCAACAACTTGGGTTTATTCCTTCAAAGGCTGACACCTCAATCTTTTTATTCAATAAGTCTGGGGTGATTATATTTGTTCTCATTTATGTTGATGACATTATTGTGACAAGCTCCTCTCAAGAAGCAATATCAGCATTGTTGAAGGATTTGAGCTCAACCTTTGCCCTAAAGACTTGGGAGATTTGCACTTCTTCCTTGGAATAGTGGTTAAGAAAATTAATGATGGAGAGTATGAAAGACTACAGCTAGCACCCACTCCTTTGTCTAGCACTAAAAAAATTTCAGCTCATGATGGATAGCTACTTGGGCCAGAGGATAGTACAAGGTATAGGAGTATTGTGGGTGCATTACAGTATTTGGCTATTACAAGGCCAGATATTTCTTTCTTAGTAAACAAAATATGTCAATATCTGCATGCACCAATAATAGTCCATTGGACTGCAGCTAAAAGAATTCTCGAATTGATAAAGCATACAATGAACTCGGGATTAGCATACAGGAAGTCATCATCTACTTTGTTAAGTGCCTTCTCAGATGCAGACTGGGCAGGTGACATTGATGACAGGAGGTCAACAGGTGGTTTTGCAGTATACTTTGGTCCTAATCTGATATCCTGGAGTGCCAGGAAACAAGCCACTGTGTTAAGATCCAGTACAGAAGCAAAGTACAAGTCTGTGGCCAATGTTACTGCAGAAATCATTTGGCTGCAATCACTCTTAAAGGAACTTCGAGTACCTACAAGAGAAATTCCTTGCCTTTGGTGTGAAAAGCTTTGGCAACCTATTTATCAGCTAATCATGTGTTTCATGCTCGCACTAAGCACACTGAGATTGACTATCATTTTGTCAGAGAAAGGGTGGCAAACAAACTTCTTGATATAAAGTTTGTTTCCTCTAAAGATCAAATTGCAGACGGCTTTACAAAGGCGCTACCTGTGAGAGACTTGGAGAACTTCATGCGCAATCCCACCTTGACCAAGGTGTGATTGAGAGGGGCTGTTAAGAATGGTCTAGAATCATCTAGATATTATTGTATGTTCGATTTAAGTCAGAGATAAGGCTAAACCGAACTTGCCTAGTTTGTTGTGATTCGTAGTTATCTCCCGATCATCTTGTACTCCCAGTATTGCCTTGTATATGCCGTGATTAAGGGCTTCTCTGATCCTATATAAACACGCAACCCGCGGCCTACTATGGTGGTTGATATGCTTCCATCTTTACATTTTCTTCTTATGACATGGCACTTTGGCCACCAAATATAATGGATGAGAACATGTGCATTACACAAATATTGTGCAGGAAGGTAATTCAATTTCTGATGAATGAGTCAATATGTTTATTTATTTATCTTCTCAGTTCTCACGACGGTTCTCATCCTGTAAGTTGTAATATTTAAGTATGAAATAACCCACCGCCCTTGAATATATCAACTATCCTTCGAATATGTTAACTATCACTACTAGTCATCAAGCCGTGCAGCTGCACGAGCTAGTGACTTGAGTCCAAAAACTTGGTGTTTAATATACTTTGGAAAAAGAATAAACGTTGAATAGCATTCATAATTTGTAATTATAAGTGTACTCTTCGAGATCACGGTCACATTGTTTAGCCTTTCAATCAATGCACAACCATAATTAGTGGCAATGTATAAATTTGATGTATGTCCAGTACAAAATGGGAAATTATGCCTAATTCATGGTAGTAATTCCGAAATATCAAAAACAATCTAAGTTGAAAAAATTATTGGCAAAAATGATACATGATTGAAAAATGGAAAGATACAAATTGATTAATATTTTGGTAAAACGACACATTTTTTGCAACGGTAAATTTTGTCTCAATTACCTTTATCAATGTGAGATAATTGGGATTAGTTTTTGTTGAGTGGTAGTTACAAAAATATAGTTATGCCCTTTCAGAATAGTTTAAGTCGTTACTCTTATCCATGGGCATGAAGTGTTATAAATGGTTGTGAGTGTACATTCTTAACTCAATATAGAAAATCTTATCTGTTAGTAAATGATGAGAAGTGTTGATTCTTTATTGACGAAGAATTAGATGGTTACAAAACTTTAAAATTATGTGGATTTTAGTCTTCGAGACGTGCAAATGGATTTCACACATTTGCATACCTAAAATTGCTCACTATCATTTACTCTCTTTTTTATACTGCAACTTGGTCGACATAGAAATAACATTTGCTCAATCTCTGAGAAATAACAATTTAAATTATTCTAATGCGGTACGGGTTAAGAATACAATGCGATTTATATATGCTATTTGAAAAAATCAATACAAAGGGTTTCTATAGGTCATTATCGAAGCTAGGAAATATTTTTTGCATTATATAGGTCATAATTAAAGTTAAAAAAAATAGTCTGCAAATTGTGTACTTAAAAGTTTATTTTACATATTTTGCATCGCTTGTCTCAAATTATGTTCTACCTTAAATCATGAATCTTATAGTTTATACCTAATGAATTGGGGAAATATATACCACGAAGGTTTTTTGTGGGATATATCATGAAGCTAATACCCATAAAAATAGAAACATTGAAGTAGGTTAAAGAACTATGCATAACTTCAATGTTTATCTTTTCTCTTTTTGGCTACAATCATAGACTGAACGGCACTGCATCCAGGTGAGAAGTTGGCGACCGAAGGAGACAATAGAAAATAAATGAAAAAACCATCCACTCTATTATATCCTAAAGAGAGTAAAAAAATAAGTTTTTTTCTTTGAGGGTGCATCCCAATACTCTTTGTTTTTTATGGTCCATATTAAATCTTTTTTTGCGGGGTAGTTGATACGTCTCCGTCGTATCTACTTTTCCAAACACTTTTGCTCCTGTTTTGGACTCTAATTTGCATGATTTGAATGAAACTAACCCGAACTAACGCTGTTTTCAGCAGAATTGCCATGGTGTTGTTTTTCTGCAGAAATCAAATTTCTCGGATTTGGACGAAACTTTTTGGAGAATTTTTATGGAATATATAAAATTATTGGCACAAGAATCAACAGAAGTGGGGCCACCTGCTGCTCACAAGGCAGCAGGGCGCGACCCCCCCTAGGGCGCGCCGTGGTGCCTTGTGGGGCCCACAGGCGGCCATCTGACCTAATTCCAACGCTATAAATTCTCTTTCCTGAGAAAAAAAATAAGAGAAGAAGTTTCATCGCGTTTTACGATACAGAGCCGCCGCCACCTCCTGTTCTTCATCAGGAGGGCTGATCTGGAGTCCGTTCGGGGCTCCGGAGAGGGGGATTCGATGCCGTCGTCATCATCAACCATCCTCCATCACCAATTTCATGATGCTCACCACCGGGCGTGAGTAATTCCTTCGTAGGCTTGCTGGACGGTGATGGGTTGGATGAGATTTATCATGTAATCGAGTCAATTTGTTAGGGCTTTGATCCTTAGTATCCACTATGTTCTGAGATTGATGTTGCTATGACTTTGCTATGCTTAATGCTTGTCACTAGGGCCCGAGTGCCATGATTTCAGATCTGAGCCCTTCATGTTTTCATGAATATATTTGTGTTCTTGATCCTATCTTGCAAGTTATATGCACCTATTACGTGTCATGATCCGCATACCCCAAGGTGACAATAATTGGGATTCTTTCCGGTGATTGCCGTAATTTGAGGAGTTCATGTATTCACTAAGTGCTAAAGCTTTGTTCCGGTTCTCTATTAAAAGGAGGCCTTAATATCCCATAGTTTCCTTAAGGACCCCACTGCCACGGGAGGGTAGGACAAAAGATGTCATGCAAGTTCTTATTATAAGCACGTATGACTATATACGGAATACATGCCTACATTACATTGATGAATTGGAGCTATTGTGTATCGCCCTAGGTTATGACTGTTATATGATGAATATCATCCAACATAATTATCATCACCGATCCAATGCCTATGATTTTCTCATATTGGTTTCTGCTAAGTTACTTTGTTGCTACTGCTTTACACTTGCTACAAAACTGCTACTGTTACTGTTACCGTTACTAGTGTTACTGTTGCTACTGCTATTAAAATTATCATATTACTGTGCTACTAAATACTTTGCTATAGATATTTTATCTCCAGGTGTGGTTGAATTGACAACTCAACTGCTAATACTTGCAAATATTCTTTGGCTCCCCTTGTGTCGAATCAATAAATCAGGGTGAAATACTACCCGCGAAAACTGTTGCGATCCCCTATACTTGTGGGTTATCAAGACCTTTTTCTGGAGCCGTTGCCGGGGAGCATAGATCTATTTGTTGAGTCACTTGGGATTTATATCTGTTGATCACTATGAAGAATCTGAAAGACGCCAAGACCAAGATCATGCCCTCTAAGACGAGGGGTGGTAAGGAACTGCCATCTAGCTCTACACTTGATTCACCTTCTGTTTTTAGTAGACTTGCGACACCACCACATGTTATGCATTCTGATATGTCACAAGTTATTGATGATACTACTTCTGCTATGAATGATACTTATGATGATGCTAGGACTATGCTTGATAATACTGTGCCACTTGGTGAATTTCTTGATGAACAACTTGCTAAAGTTAAAGAAATTGAGAATGCTAAAAATGTTGAAACTCTTGAGAATTATGATTCACCTATTATGCCTAGCTCTCCTACTAGAGTTGAATCACCTGATGAACATGTCTTTGATAGGGAGACGGCTAGAGCCATTCTTGCTTGTAATGATAGAGATGAGGTTATAAAATTGCTTGCTGAAATGAAAGAAAAATCTATGAGGGAGAGAATGAAATATGATCCTAAGTTTGCCACCTCTCCCATATTCATTACTGATAAGGATTATGAACTCTGTCGATCCTGAGTTAATTACTTTGGTTGAATCTGATCCTTTTCATGGTTATGAAACTGAAACTGTTGTGGCACACCTTACTAAGTTGAATGATATTGCCACCCTATTTGCTCATGAAGAAAAAATTCGCTATTACTATATTCTTAAGTTGTTTCCTTTCTCATTAAAGGGTGATGCTAAGAAATGGTTTAATACTCTTGCTCCTGGTTGTGTGCGTAGTCCCCAGGATATGATATATTACTTCTCTGAAAAATATTTTCCTGCTCATAAGAAAAAAGCTGCTTTACAGGAAGTATTTAACTTTGTGCAAATTGAAGAAGAGAATCTCCCTCAAGCTTGGGGGAGGCTTCTCCAATTACTTAATGCTTTGCCTGATCATCCTCTTAAGAAGAATGAAATACTTGATATCTTTTATAATGGACTAACCGATGCTTCTAGGGACTACCTAGATAGTTGTGCTGGTTGTGTTTTCAGGGAATGAACTGTTGGGCAGGCTGAATAACTATTGAATAATATATTGAAGAATGATAATGAGTGGACACTTCCTGGACCACCACCTAAGCCAACTCCGAAGAAGAGAGGTATTCTATTCCTCAGTCCAGAAGATATGCAAGAAGCTAAGAAATCTATGAAGGAAAAAGGTATTAAAGCTGAAGATGTTAAGAATTTACCACCTATTGAAGAAATACATGGGCTCGACATCCTGACACAGGTAGTGGAGGTAAACTCTCTCACTAAATTTGATGAAGGTGATATTCCGTATAATAAATCTGCTAGTCAATGCCTGTATGAATTTGATAATTACATCATTAAACCGGAACACTTTAATATGTATGTTAGCAATCAACTAAAACGGAATGCCATCATGATTGAACGCTTGAGTGATTTGATGTTTAGAACTGCTAATGATGTTAAATGCTTGAGTAAACATGCTTCTATGGTTCAAACTCAGCTAGAACAAATTGCTAAGTCACAAAATGATTTGCTTGATGAGATGAATAATAAAAAGAATGACCATGCTGTTAGAGTTGTTACTAGAGGAGGTAGAATGACTCAAGATCCTCTATATCCTGAAGGTCATCCTAAAAGATTTGAAAAAGACTCTCAAAGAAATAATATTGATGCACCTAGTCCATCTAAGAAGAAAAAGAAAAAGAAAAATGATAGGACTTTGCATGCTTCTAGTGAACCTGAGATAGAAAAACCTCCTGAGAATCATAATGATGCTTCTATTTCTGATGCTGAGACACAATCTGGTAATGAACATGCACCTAGTGATAATGATAATGACAATGATAATGATAATGATGATGTTCATGATGATGCTCAACCAGATAATGATGTAGAAATAGAACCTGCTATTGATCTTGATAACCCACCTCCTAAGAATAAAAGATATGATAAAAGAGACTTTGTTGCTAGAAAACATGGAAAGGAAAGAGAACCATGGGTTCAAAAACCTATGCCTTTTCCTACTAAACCATCTAAAAATAAGGATGATGAAGACTTTGAGCACTTTGTTGAAATGCTTTGACCTGTCTTTTTGCGCACTCGCTTGATTGATATGTTGAAAATGTCTCCTTATGCTAAATACATGAAAGATATTGTCACTAATAAAAGAAAGATACCTGAAGCTGAAATTTCCACCATGCTTGCAAATTATTCTTTTAAGGGTGGAGTACCCAAAAAGTTAGGAGATCCAGGAATACCTACTATACCATGCTCCATTAAAAGAAGTTATGTTAAAACTGCCTTATGTGATTTGGGAGCCGGTGTTAGTGTCATGCCTTTCTCTTTATATAGAAGACTTGTTTTGAATAAACTCACACCTACTGAAATATCTTTGCAAATGGCTGATAAATCTACTGCTATACCTATTGGAATTTGCGAGGATGTGCCTGTTGTTGTTGCAAATGTTACTATTTTAACGAACTTTGTTATACTTGATATGCCCGAGGACGACAATATGTCAATTATCCTTGGAAGACCCTTTTTGAATACTGCAGGGGCTGTTATTGACTACAACAAAAGCAAGGTCACTTTTCATGTTAATGGTAATGAGCACACGATTTATTTCCCGAAGAAACAAACTACAGTGAATGGTATCAACTGCATTGAAAAGGTTTCGACAATCACTATTGGGGATTTCAAATTTCCTCTTCCTACTGTCAAAAAGAAATATGAATTTCTTATTGCTGGGGAGATGCATATCCCCGTTGAGGTAACTTAGTGTTATACGAAAATTCTTCGGTTTCATGTCACTCGGAAATAGTTTGTTAATAAGACTTGATCAACCTTATTAATGGATTCTTTCTGAAGGGCATGTGGTTGATGAATTTAGTAAGCACAACTTTCTGTACCTACCTTTTGCTCTCTGTTAATTATAGTTTAATAAAATAAAATGCCATGATTATCCTATTTTCTGAATTATCCGTGCAATAAAAAATGGCCCAAAAATAAAAGTGCTCAGAATGCAATAAAATTTTGACATGATTTTTTCTGGAATATATAAGAATTTTTGGCACTGAAAACAACCCAGGGGGGGTGCACCTATTGCCCACAAGGTAGCAGGGCGCGACCACCCCCCAGGGCGCGCCAAGGTGCCTTGTTGGTCCCACAGGGACCCACTCACTTATCCATTTAGCCCACTTCATCTCCTACCTCCAAAAAAAATCTTTGTAGCTCTCTCTCTCGTGTTCTTGCTCCCAAACCTGAGATTTTCGATCTGTTTGCTCGGAGCTCCATTTCCGAAACTATTTTGAGGGATTGCTCCTTGGTATGTGACTCTCCCATTGCTCCAATTAGTTTTTGCTTTAGTGGATTATATTTTGCATAAATTGCTGCTATTGGTGCTACTGAAAATGAGCTTGCATGTTAAATTCCTAGAGTTCTAACTAGCTTGAATGCTTGATATAGCCTCTAGGCACTTGTATGAGTAGTTGCTATCAATCTTGTGAAGTTTTGCTGACATATTTTTGTGGTCCAAATTTTTTCAGAAAATTGTTCTTAGGAAAAATGAACTTTCTTCGGAGGAGTTCGTTGCGTCGGACCTCCAAGGGTGCCCTTGAGGATGCCCATGACCACGACCACAACATCCCGCGCAGGACGGAAGTCCGACCGTGCGAGTGGCCGCACAACACCTTCATGAACGAAGCCGGGTTTCGTCAAGAGTTCGCACAATTTGTTGCGAACGCCGGGCTGACCAACTTCCTCGCAGATGAGTGTGACCAGCACCACATCCTTACAAATTCCTTTGTGCATTTTTTTTATTTTATGCCTAGGCTCGATATCCCCATGGTGCATTTCGATTTATATGCTGAACATCATGAGTTAACGCTAGATGAGTTTTGTGAAATATGCTTGATCCCTTCTGATGGGGATATGAGGGAGCCTCGGCCTGAGGAGTTCGAGGACTTCCTTCGCACTTTGACTGTGGGGGAATTTAGGGGCGTTTCAAAAGCCCGTGTTACTAGCTTGCATTTTCCTACTGTGCACTACTTTGCTTTATTCATAGGGAAATGCTTGACCGCCAGGGAGGAAGGTGGTACGCTCAGTGCCCCTGACCTCGCCACCTTGCATCGTGCTATTTACGGAGATAACACTTTTAGCTTGGGAGCTATCATTGCACGTCGCTTACACACCAATAGAACTAAGGGTAAAATCCATGGCGGTATTTATGCTTCGCGTCTTGCGAAATGTTTTAATGTTGCTATCCGCCCAAATGACCACTTGTTGCCCAAGGCTTATTTAGACCAACAGTGCATGATCGATCACCACTTTATTGATGAACCTGAACCTCCTCAATATATTCGTTATAATCTGGTTTTAGCGAGACAACTCGCGATATTATTCCGTTGCCTGCACCCTCTTTGTTTGACTCTCATGCCAGGAACGGATACACCATCATGCCGGCAGACATCACAGCTTACAGGAACGAGCTGGCAGCAAAGGAGGACGAGGCCCAGCAGTGGGACCCTCAGGTGCCTCCGCCCCAGTACTATCCGCCCAGTCCTGATGGATACTACGGGTGGTGATCACCAAGCTAGGCCAAAAGCCTAAGCTTGGGGGAGTATGTATCTCTCACCGACATTACATTCATGTTCACACATTCATTTCAGTTGTCCGTGTTCATACTTTTTCATTGTATATCCATGTTAGTTTTATTTTTCGCTTTCTTCTTGTGTGTTTGAAAAACTTCTAAAACCCAAAAATATTTCTCGTTTCTTTTCGGTTTTTCTTTTCCGTTTGTTAGTTCGTAGTATTAAAAGAAAACCCAAAAAGATTTCTCATTTCTTCTTTTGCTTGTTGGGAGTTCTCCCGTGTAAATAGTTTTCTCGCTTTTCGTTTTTCTTCCTTAATTTGCTTCCTTCAGAAAAACTAAAAACTCCAAAAATATTTCAGTGTGTTTCTTTGAATTCCTTTTCTTTTCGTTGAGTTGTCATAGGGAGAAGACCATGATGAAAATGTTGAGTGGCTCTCATATGCTTTATTGTTGATCTAACGAAGAGCCAGTATTACCTTGTCTTCTCCCTTGAATAAAATGTTTGTAGATCCCAGCTTAGTCCATGGCACACTTGCACTATTATTATTTTCACATCATTCGGTCGTGCAAGTGAAAGGCAATAATGACGATGATTTGATGAAGTGACTGTGGCAAGGAAAAGTTGGTATGAACTCTTCTTGTTTTTGCTTTTGTAAATATGTTTAACTCAGTATCCATGAGTCAGCATATTATGAGTAAGCATGTTTGTGATGAAAATTAGAGATTATAGCTGCTCATGCCATGCTTAAGTAACTAGGAGTGGATAATGATTTATCTTGGATGTCAACATGCATTAAAATGGTTATGATGTAGTATGTTAATATGGTATCCTCCTCTGAATGTTTCAAGTGGCTTGACTTGGCACATGTTCATGCATGTAGTTGATTCAAAACCAACATAGCCGCCATGATATTTATGTTCAGGGTGACTATATCCTACTCATGCTAGTATTCAATGTTAATTATTCTCAATGCATGATCATGACCATTTTCGCTCTCTAGTTGGTCGCTTATCAACCTATTTGCTAGCCTTCACTTGTACTAAGCGGGAATTTTGCTTGTGCATCCACAATCCTTAAACCAAAGTTGCTCCAGATGAGTCCACCATATCTACCTATATGCGGTATTACTCTGCTGCTCCAAGTAAATTTGCATGTGCCACCTCTAATCATTCAAATAAACATCCGTTTTGTGTGCCCGTACCGCTCATGGAGCGACAGGGGGCGGTCAGTATCTTCCATGCTAAGCGGGTTATTCTCGAGATGAGTGTTTATTCACTTGTCATTGCACGAGAGAGGCTGGTATTTGGGATGCCCAGTCCTATGCTCAAAATCAAAAATACATAATGCAAACAAACTCCCCCGGAAAGTTGTTGGTATGGTGGGCACCCGAGGATTCGACTAGCCATGGCTTGTGTTGGTATGGTGGAGGGGGAGTAAACTTTACCTTTCCGCTTGGGAACCGCCTATAATGTGTTTAGCATGGAAGATATTGAAAACTCTCGGTCGTGACGTTGACAGGAAAAGTACACCTCCCAAAAAAAATTCATCTCTGATTTAAGCTTCGAGCTCTAGCACCGCTGCAAATCCCTGCTTCCCTCTGCGAAGGGCCTATCTATTTACTTTTATGTTATTTACTTTATGTTATTTCACTTTTATTGTTGAGTTCACCTTCTTGCACTAAGTGCCAATCCTGAGAGCACTATTGTCATCCTTATGCATTGAGTATAGTTAATGTTGTGTGCATCATGACTGGATCTCTTCTACCCTGAATTACAATGTTTAGTCGCTACTTGAACTTTGGAGGTACTCTGCATTTATGTTTTGCGGTTTCAGAAAGGGCTAGCGAGATACCATGTTATCATATTATATCATGATTGTTTTGACAAATTGTTGGCATTTGAGATATGTTAGTATTGCTCTCTAGTTGATTATGCCATTCATATGAGTAAATGTAGTTTTTAAGTGTTATTATGAGCATGGTTAGTTCATGATCTCTGCTGAAAACCTGGGTACTACTTAAGCTTATATACGGATACAAGAACAAAAGAGTTCGAAAAAGTTTTTCTTTATCACTTTCAGTTTGTCAACTGAATTGCTTGAGGACAAGCAATGAGTTAAGATTGGGGGAGTTGATACATCTCCGTCGTATCTACTTTTCCAAACACTTTTGCTCCTGTTTTGGACTCTAATTTGTATGATTTGAATGAAACTAACCCGGACTGACGCTGTTTTCACCAGAATTGCCATGGTGTTGTTTTTGTGCAGAAATCAAGGTTCTCGGATTTGGACGAAACTTTTTGGAGAATTTTTATGGAATATATAAAAATTATTGGCGCAAGAATCAACAGAAGTGGGGCCACCTGCTGCTCACAAGGCAGCAGGGCGTGACCCCCCCTAGGGCACGCCGTGGTGCCTTGTGGGACCCACAGGCGGCCGTCTGACCTAATTCCAACGCTATAAATTATCTTTCCCCGATAAAAAAATAAGAGAAGAAGTTTCATCGCGTTTTACGATATGGAGCCGCCGCCACCTCCTGTTCTTCATCGGGAGGGCTGATCTGGAGTCCGTTCGAGGCTCCGGAAAGGGGGATTCGATGACGTCGTCATCATCAACCATCCTCCATCACCAATTTCATGATGCTCACCACCGGGCGTGAGTAATTCCTTCATAGGCTTGCTGGACGGTGATGGGTTGGATGAGATTTATCATGTAATCGAGTCAATTTGTTAGGGCTTTGATCCTTAGTATCCACTATGTTCTGAGATTGATGTTGCTATGACTTTGCTATGCTTAATGCTTGTCACTAGGGCCCGAATGCCATGATTTCAGATCTGAACCCTTCATGTTTTCATGAATATATTTGTGTTCTTGATCCTATCTTGCAAGTTATATGCACCTATTACGTGTCATGATCCGCATACCCCAAGGTGACAATAATTGGGATTCTTTCCGGTGATTGCCGTAGTTTGAGGAGTTCATATATTCACTAAGTGCTAAAGCTTTGTTCCGGTTCTCTATTAAAAGAAGGCCTTAATATCCCTTAGTTTCCTTAAGGACCCCGCTGCCACGGGAGGGTAGGACAAAAGATGGCATGCAAGTTCTTATTATAAGCACGTATGACTATATACGGAATACATGCCTACATTACATTGATGAATTGGAGCTATTGTGTATCGCCCTGGGTTATGACTGTTATATGATGAATATCATCCAACATAATTATCATCACCGATCCAATGCCTACGATTTTCTCATATTGGTTTCTGCTAAGTTACTTTGTTGCTACTGCTTTACACTTGCTACAAAACTGCTACTGTTACTGTTACCGTTACTAGTGTTACTGTTGCTACTGCTATCAAAATTATCATATTACTGTGCTACTAAATACTTTGCTACAGATATTTTTTCTCCAGGTGTGGTTGAATTGACAACTCAACTGCTAATACTTGCAAATATTCTTTGGCTCTCCTTGTGTCGAATCAATAAATCAGGGTGAAATACTACCCGCGAAAACTATTGTGATCCCCTATACTTGTGGGTTGTCAGTAGTCCAAATTAACTCTATTGTTTGTGGAAAAAACTCTTATGTATAACGTATCACTTGTACGCATGCATCCTGTATTACGACCGAATTCTGTACAAATACGCATGCAGATTCGCTTGATATGGATCGCTAGTAAATTTCCTTGCTAAGTAGTACATTAGGCACATTTAAAAAAAGTAGTACATCAGGATAATCGGATCCATCCTGGAAACGTGTTGGTATTGTTTTTTTATTGCTTTTCCTTGGTGGCTAGCCGTAACGTGTCTATGACACATTTCTTTTTTTCTTTTGACTTGCGCATGGACACGTTTCTATAGCGTAACATCGTAGGACTGTTATGTGACACGTCTAGATTTCTTTTAATCCTAGTCGTATATTAAACAATCCTACGGTTATTATTGTTGTTTCTCTAGGATTAATGTGGAGCCTCGTATGATGCTTCCAATTAGTAAATACTAGTCGTAAACGCGTGCATTCGCACGGTCTAGTACTTAATATTACATTATAATAACATATAGCGATGTGTTGCCTACAGTTGCATTGGGAGGTACCATCTCATAAGTCGTAAAGGATTTGGGACATGGGGATTCATAGAAGTGTGTATTTCCACAAATGAGTTAGTTGGATGGAAATGCAGTAGTTATAAGATGACAACTAAAAATATTATGTGATGGGATAACTTGATATTAATTCATTATATGATTTTACTATCCTTTGTATATATGGGGAAGTTTGAAATTATGTTTTATCTCATTTCAAAAGTATGCCGAGTAGCCTGATATATTGCACTTGCTTAGGTCTACTCTGTTTACGTATATGCTTGGTCTTTTTTACGTGAATACCATCTCAAAATATTATCATTTTTACCGACTATAGTCCTCTATGAAAATATGAAATTGCATGAACTATGGCGTGGTAAGCTAATCATATGTTTTCCTTAATGATAGAAAATGTTTCTCTAGTAAATTAACTAATTCTAGTGAAAATAATGAGAAGAATATTCTCAGATATTTGATATGCTTGACACTTCGTACGGAATGTTGTCAGTTAAAAACCAAGCAATGGTACAACCAATAAGTTGGAATTAAAAGAAATGACACAACTTGATAGTTTTGGAATTTGAAGAAAGCGACAACATTGAAAGAGCTTTTGTTGAATAGCAAAGATCCTTACATATAACAGATGTATTACATGCACTTGAATCACATGTTGGAATATGTATAAATTTAAAAGATGAATCGTAGGTAGTATCGACGTATTACATTGATGATGGTCTTAGGTGACTAATTTACTTCTATTTCCGTACGAACTACATGGCAATATCTTGCATGGTTATTGAACAAACAAACATGATCACCTGGTTAACACGGAAATTTTAAGAATGCTCCATCATTCCAATCATGAATTTTACGGCAGTACAAAATACAAATAAAATGTTTAATATTGGGTGATCATTGTCTGTCTGCTGCTATCAATACTTGTAGGCATGCATTGTTAAAGGAAAAATTCCAATCAAAGAAAATTTTCTGCCGACAATTCCTTATTTAATAGATAGCCAAAGCAAACTTACTAAAGCAAAAAAAAATCCTATCCAATGTTAAGTAAAAAACACGCCTCATATCAAGCATCGATACTCACCATGTTGTGTATTCATCCTTGTCCACGGGATAGCAAATGTAACAGCTTTGTCCACCCCATTGCACATATATGCTGACCTTTATGATGAAGGGGGTCATAAATTAATGACGCACTGGAAAGAGATGGAGGTGCAATCTTAATTAAGGGTTGTTGTAGTTAAGAGACAATATAAGAGAAAATATATGTACAGCGTGAACAACCTCAACATGGCCTACCCCTCGCCGGTGAAGGAAATGCATCGCCATATGCTTAGCATGGTCAGGTTTAAAAACATTAACTACATTTTTTACGTACTTACAGTTAGACTTATGGGTCTCGAGTGTCTTGACCATGACAATGGGTGTCCTATTCACACAATACCTAATAGACATAGCGAGAAGGTCCAAGGATAGATGAAGGGGTGATAGTTAGAACTGCCCAAAGGACAGGGACATAGTGCAAACACTTATTTTGTTGTGCTGGGAGGAGTATTAAGTATTAATGTAGCTAGAGGTTAATTTCATCCTCGTCGAAGCTGTGGATGGAATAGGCATGGCAGGCTTGTATCATGGTCACACTTCAAGCTCTAGTGATGAAGGGTCCTGGGAGAAGCTGGACTACAGATGAATCATTCATGGAGTTTTTTTTGCATTGGACGAAGATACAATTAACTCCATACCTCTAGACATAACTCCATAGGCCCGAGGAAGGAGATACAATAGTGCCGCGCCTTCAATTTTTCTTGTTATGGCGATTGTGATTAATCTGATACACTTTGGGTTATATGATGAATTCAATTCTATGTAGAAAAGCACATCAGCGCGGTCATGCCGCCGCACGCATCCACTAGTAGAAAACAGGGCTTTGGTCCAAGCTCGATATACACATTAGTCCCGGTTGCATTAAGAACCGGGACTAATGTGAGCATTAGTCCCGGTTCGAGCGGCTAGGGCGCCGGTCGGGGATCGGTAGGCATCAATCCTGGTTCAAATGGGACCTTTAGTCCCGGTTGGAGACACCAACCGGGATTAAAGGGGCCGATACCCTTTAGTCCCGGTTGGTGTCTCCAACCGGGACTAAAGGTCTAACCTTTAGTCCCGGTTGGAGACACCAACCGGGACTAAAGGGGTTGAGGCTTTAGTCCCGGTTGGTGTCTCCAACCGGGACTAAAGGTTAGACCTTTAGTCCCGGTTGGAGATACCAACCGGGACTAAAGGGGTTGCGGCAGGCTGCGGCCGGTGTGATCCCCTTTAGTCCCGGTTGGAGACACCAACCGGGACTACCTTTTACCACATTAATCCTAGAAAAATCATAACTAAATCATTCTAATTCAGAAAAATACAAATAATATATCAAAATTTGCAGAAAAATAAGATCTATCCGAAGAAACAACAAGTTTTCCGTTTAGACAATTTTTTAAAATCACAAAATTCCAAAGGGAAAATAGAGTTTTTGGACGTTTTAGACGTTTTTAGGGTTTAGGGCTAGGGTTTAGATTTCCAAGTTTAGGGTAATGTTTTAGGGTTTGAACCTTTACTGTTTACTGTTTAGAATAGAGTTTCGGACGTTTTAAGTCCCGGGTTTAGGGTTTTTAGGGTTTTTTATTTGTTTTAAATGCTATTTTAAAAGATTTTGACATTATAAAAGGAAAAAAAGTTATCCTCAAATTTAATTTTTTTTAATTTGTTTTAAATTAATTTTTAAATGATTTTTAAATGATTTTAAATTAATTTTTAAATGAGAGCGATGGTGAGCCGGGTGAGTGAGTGTGTGTGTGTGAGAGGGAGGGGGTGGAGCGATTTGTCATATTTGGATTCCTCACATTTTTCTGATAATAATGGATATATTATTTGTCGAATTTCGATTTACAGATTTAAAGATATTTATTATGCCATATTAAATGAATAAATGGCAAAAAAATGAATAAAATAATATTATTACTTATTTTATTTTCATTGAAATTCAATATTATTATTACTTATTTTGTTTATTTTAAGAATTGTTTGGAATTCAAAAAATTAAATCATGTGACATCAAGACCTAAGGGTTAATAGGATTGATAGCTTAGTATTGTCAGGAAAACAACAAGTGTAGACTTGGAAACTAGGGGCGATAGAACCAGGAAGTTAAGCGTGCTGGGGCTGGAGCAGTGAGAGGATGGGTGACCGGCCGGGAAGTTAGACGATTTGGAATGAGTGCTCCACGCTGGAGCAGTGAGGAGGGGTGATTAGGGATTAAATTGTCAAATAATTCAAAGATTTGAAAATCAGAATAAAACTTAAAAACAAATCAAAAAAAATTAAAAAAATTCAAAAAAAAAATCAAAAAAATTCCTTTAGTCCCGGTTGGTGTTACCAACCGGGACTAAAGGTCCTCCATCCCTCGCCCCAGACAGCGGCCACGTGGAGGGCCTTTAGTCCCGGTTCGTAATGCAACCGGGACTAAAGGTGGGGCCTTTAGTCCCGATTGCTTAGTCTCGGTTGGGCAACCGGGACTAAAGGCCCTCTCGAACCGGGACTGAAGGCCCTTTTTCTACTAGTGATCTCACCATTGCCGTCGAGCACCCACACGTCGTACCAAGATTATGACACTGAGAGAACTATAACATAAACAAATAAATCATTTTGACATGTAATCAAACCAAAGAGGAAGGATCTATAAAATAAGCTACTAATCATACCGTGTGATCTAATAGAATGGAGTTTTGATGAAAATCATTTAGCTATAAAAAGTTCTGCAGAAAAGTATATGTATGATTGGAGAACTATGGCACCTAGTTTAAAACCTCACATAAGCATACGTTGCAATCAACAGATTCAGTTACTGGCGCTTAGGACTACATACATAGTTAACAATTATGGCGAGCCTTACGATGATTCCGTTATTGAGTCTAAAGACTACAGATAGATGACCATGTAGCTAGATGCACCAGGAAACATTACTCCAAGAGACTTGAATCTACACGATCTCTGTTCAGTTCATGTGATTTCATATAGTTAAGGTGTGTAGTCCACATTCGAACTTACCAAATTATTTATGAATTTATGTGTGATGAACGAAATTAGGACAAAAAGGCATCATATTCTGGTGGTTAAGGTGATCATACCGTACCATCACAAAAAGAAGATCTTTGCTTGAAAAACAAACCTTATCGTGGTTGTGTAACTTCTGAACCATGGCATCGTTCTCTCTCTCGGGCATGTCATTCATGCACCAACTGCGGAATTTATTTCATGAAGAAGAAGAATATAAACAAACTGATGCTAATTAAAATTGGAAGGTTTAAATACATCATTATCCAAAACTGTGCAGAAAGTTTGAGGGTGAAGCCATTAGGGTTTGGTATTCTGAGGGGAAATCAAGAAAGAGGAGAGCTTACCATGGGAATGACAGAAGGATCTTGTAGAGAGGTGGAGCTAATGGCGACCAGTAGAGAGCTCCGATTTCCGTGTTGGGATCCCTTCCCCGGCCTTCTCTCTGACTTGGTGGTGAGTTGAATCAGAGAGAAGGCCGGGGAAGGGATCCAGCGTGCATGAGGGAGAGAAGAGAGGAGGAGGCCGATCTAGCAACGGAGGCAATGAAGCCCCAAGACATGATGGTTGAGCATCAACTGAGGGGGAGAGGATAATGGCGAGAAAAATGGGAATATCATATAGATTAGGAGCGGGCTAGGAGGAGGATGAAGAGACGATGCATCTTCAAATAAAAAAATTGAGTTCGATGGACTACAGATTGTATAGTAATAGGACTCTAATTTTTTCATGTTGGACTACATGTTGTATAGTAATTGGACTCTTGAGAGAGATGCGTGCTAGATTTTTCTAGAGCTATGTGGGAGATAGAGGCAGTTGGTTCATGGGAGAGAGAGATACGTGAGAGAGATTTTAGAGATACGTGAGAGATTGGGTCATGGGAGAGCGATACGTTATTTTTTTCTAATTGGAGAAGATTGAGAGAACCTTAGTTTTTTTATATGAGTCAATCTACAAGGTAAGGTCCCACCAGATTAACGGCTCGTAAAATCTAATTAACGTGGGAATTTTTAGGGAGTCTCTAATTAGTATAGGTATAGATAAGATTTTGTTTGGAAACTATCTAGGACTACAAGAAATTTCAAACGCAAAAATATTTGGGATATCATGTAAGATGTAACCCAAATACTCGTAATTAATGTCCATGAAGCAATTTCAAAATAATTTGTTGTAGGTTGTTATTCAACATCTTCTATCGTCCTTTGCTTTGCCTTTTGAAATTGTTACTTTGATCTTCAATATATGTTGGTTGTTGCCTTACTATATCTTTGAAGAATTTTTGGGTTACCATTCACTAAGAAGTTGTTCTATGGTTGGCCATGACCCTAGCAAGGCTCGGAATTTACTCTCCACACTATTATTAGGTGTGATCTATTTACAGCGTTATGGTTTTTTTCCCAACGATTTTGTAGGATCAGAAATTGATTAGAGGGGGTAAATATGAGATTTAAAATATTATTCGACAGAAATCAATTATCTTGAAGAAGCAAAGCGGAAATAACCTCTGAGGCATAAACTAGGCAGGTAAATGAATGATTGTACGACTCTACAAGGATAAATATATCGGAACAAAGATAGAGGAACAACTAAGTAGAGAGAAATGATAACTAGCGAGCATACAAGCACATGAGTACTGCAAGAGATAAATCTAGAGTAAACATGATGAACATCATAGAGATAAATACATAGCGGTTTCGAAGAACTGGACATAGAGAAAGGACTCGAGGGATAATAACTTCGCAAACAGAGACAAATACTGAAAGTAATGCGAGTAGAGATGCAACCAATGATGCTCGATGGCGACAAGGGATTTGTTCGACTAGTTCACACTTCTGGCAAAGTGATACGTCTGGTTTGAGGAACTTGTGATTGAACACAAGAGAAAACTCTCTCCATCCTATTCTCCTTGACCTAAAGTTCCTCGAACTCTGGTCAATTTCTCTCGGTAGATTCTTCAAGGCAATCTCCAAACCTTCATAGACTTGTCCATGGAAAACCACAATGACTCTTGGTTGCTTTGGACCGACGCCTAACCGTCTAGTGGATGCACATTCCACAAGAGTAATATACAAGCTATACTTCAATCTAGTTCATCGTGATGCTCAATCACTTAAAATATTTTAGGCTTTGAGTTTTCTCTTTTAGGATTCTATCAATTCTCTCGGTGGATGGGTTGCTCAGACAAACTCATGTCAAATGAAATGGAGCTGACAAGGATAGTTATCTAGCTTGGCTTTCCTCTCTGGTCTAACTCTCTAACGAGTGATATTTTTACACTCATTTCAACCTCGTTTAAACCGAATTATTTCATTAAAAGAGAGATATTCGCTCCGATATTGTCACTAATGACTAATAAGTGCAAGGGATTCCACAAATCCTCTCTTTGATATTTTTCCACAAGAAATGGGCTACAAAGGGAATAAATCACGTGGGGGAAAGGAAAGGAAGGAAATTGGAGAAGAGATAAGTCACCAGGAGGCGCCAGAAGGCCGCCAGTGTCGAAGACGACGTTCCATGCGACCGCGAGCACTCGCATGAGCGGTCGTTTGGCGTGGAAACCAAGGCAGGTCATCCACCTGAACAACTTTTATAAAGGGGACCCAGTCGAAATGTGAACAGAGAGCGCATTGGGAGAATGTCCAGCACAGCCACAACCCATTCATCATCATCTTCATCCACAAACCCTAGCCGCCGCCATTTGCATCTCCATAGCCATCTCCACCACCGTAGTTCTCTTCCATCTAGTTCATACTTGTAATCGTGCATCCCACAAGGCATCCATTGTAAGACATATTGCAATCAATCAATCTCAAGATGTGCTCTTCAATGTTTTCTTCACGCGATTTGATCTCGATGTGTGAGTAGATCGGTAAGGTATGGGGTGAGGCATGAGCCTTGCAACCCCAGGTATTCGGTGAAGGGATCATTGGGAGTCTTTGACATAACGTCTTGTATGTGTGAAATAAAATTGTTTCATGAAGTTTCTCTTGTCTTGTCCGCGATCTTCATCCCTGCAGGTACCCAGGATCATGGAGATCGAGCACCGGTGAGGCTAGGAGCAAGGGGACCGTGAAGTGTTACATCGAACACCGGTTACAGTAAGGATTAGTAGGGTAACATGGATCATAACCTTGGGGATTCATGAGGTGTAGTCATTGAACGCCCAAAGCTTTTGTCTGATATTATTATCCTAATTATCGGGGCAACCCCCCGAGATGGATAGTGCCTGCAGTAGGACAACTGATTCTTGATGCAGGACTCGTGCCGGTCAAGATGTTATTTGGACACATCCCCCATTCCGATACGAAGCAAGCACCTCTTGACGGGTGACTTCTGATAACCCACAAGTATAGGGGATCCGTTGTAGCCTTTCTCGATAAATAAGAGTGTCGAACCCAACGAGGAGCTAAAGGTAGAATTAATATTCCCTTCAAGTTCTATCGACCACCGATACAACTCAACGCACACTTAACGTTTGCTTTACCTAGAACAAGTATGAAACTAGCAGTACTTTGTAGGTGTAATGCTAGAACTACTTTGCAAGAATAAAACTAGGAGTACTTTGCAAGAATAAAACTATGAGTAAATTGCAAGATAATAAAAGTTAGTTATTTAGTAGAAAGCTTTTTGTAACACAAGAGAAGGATTTGTCCCTAAGCAATCGATAACTAGATCGGTAATCATTATTGCAATTTTATATGAGGGAGAGTCATGAGCTAACATACTTTCCGTACTTGGATCATATGCACTTATGATTGGAACTCTAGCAAGCATCCACAACTACCAAAGATCATTAAGGTAAAACCCAACCATAGCATTAAGAAACAAGTCCTCTTTACTCCCATACGCAACAACCCCCTTACTCGGGTGTAAGCTTCTGTCACTCTAGCCGCCAACTATAAGAGAATTATGAACGTATTGCAAACCCTACAGCGGGAATCCCTCATGCTTACGCGACATGGAGGGCACCATAGGACAACACCAAAATAAAACATACAACTCAAACCAATCACGATCATCAATCAACCCATAGGACAAAACGAATCTACTCAAACATCATAGGATTGCCACATATCATTGGATAATAATATATAGCGTTAAGCACCATGTTTAAGTAGAGATTACAGCGGGGAGAAGAGGTGTTACACCGCTGCATAGAGGGGGAGAAAGTTGATGTTGACGGCGGCAAAGTTGTTGGTGTAGATCGCCGTCATGATGATTGCCCTGGCGGCGTTCCGGCGCCACCGGGAGAGAGGGGGAGAGAGCCCCCCTCCTTCTTCTTCATTAACCTCCCCCCTAGATGGGAGAAGAGTTCCCCCTCTGGTCCATGGCTGCCATGGCCCCCAGAGGGGAGGAGCCCCTTAGAGATTGGATCTCTTTCTTTCTGTTCTCTTCTGTTTCGCGCTCCTGTTTTCTGGGCGAAAACCGTTTCTTATATCCCGAAGATCCGTAACTCCGATTGGGCTGAAATTTTGAGGGGATTTTTATCCAGATATTAGCTTCCTTGCAGCCAAAGGATACCCCCAAACGACCTATAGGGGACCCACAAGCCTGCCAGGTGCGCCCTGGGTAGGGGGCACGCCCTCTGGGCTTGTGGCCCCCTCGGTCATCGTCTCGCGTTGATTCTTCTTCCCAAAAATCACATATATTCCAAAATAAATCTTCGTAAATTTTTATCGCGTTTGGACTTCGCTTGATATGGATTTTCTGCGAAACAAAAAACATGCAACAAACAGGAACTGGCACTGGGCACTGGATCAATATGTTAGTCCAAAAAATAATATAAAATATTGCCAAAAGTATGTGAAAGTTGTAGAATATTGGCATGAAACAATCAAAAATTATAGATACGATGGAGACGTATCAACTTCCCGCGCACAAACTCATATCATTTTTTATCCCAACACCAATACATGGTTGTAAGCATTAAGACCTCATCCCCGTACCTTCTTTTTATTATAAGTGTTTGAATCACAAGTTGCTTGCTGATCCAGTCAAAAGCTGCATTTGACACTTTGACAAAAGCTTGCTAGAGACCATTGCTTCAAAGGGATCTTCCTCTCGTGGGTTTGATACCCAGGGTCACCTCTGGGGAAATAGGTGCGGGATACCCTTTCTTGTTCCAATACCAGATCAATAAAAAGGAGATATCAAGCCCTTTTTCTGGCGCCGTTGCCGGGGAGGAGTTTAGTATTCCTAGTCTTTGTGTTTAGAGTTTTTGTTAAAGTTAATTTTTAGTTTTTGTTTTTTACTTTCAGTTTTTAGTTTAAGTTTTATTTTGTTGCAAGTCGTTTAGTGGAAAATACCAAAAAGTTACTATGGCTCGTAATCTTGGGAGTTTTGCTACTCCTAGCAACAATTTCATGCATGAACCAATTGCACAACCTGATGTTGCAGCTGCAGAATATGAGATTAAACCGAACTTAGCTTCCATGGTTCAACAGGACCAATTTGGAGGCTCTGCTTCAGAAGATGCAGGTATGCATTTACATAATTTTACTGAATTATGCAACATGACACGCATAAAAGATTATGACCCAAATGCTCTTAAACTTCACTTGTTTCCTTTCTCTTTGAGAGGAAAAGCTAAGGAGTGGCTTTTAGCTTTACCGAAAGGAAGTATAACTTCTTGGGCTGCTTGTTGCAGCAAATTTTTATCTAAGTTTTGTCCACCTGCAAAAATTATGCAATTACGTTCTCAGATTACAGGTTTCAAGCAAGAAGAACGTGAGCCACTAGCGCTTGCATGGGATAGAATGAAAGAAGCTATAAGAAATTGCCCCAATCATGGAATGAATGAGTGGTTAATCCTTCATATGTTTTATAATGGCTTGAATCACATGTCAAAAACTATGCTTGATACAGCTGCAGGAGGAGCAATCATGGGAAAGCACATAGATGATGTCAAGAAGATACTATATGATATGCAAGAGAACCATGCCCAATGGCATGTTGAGAGAACCACCACCAAGAAGGTGAATGTCATAGAAGAAAATAGCTCAGAGTTGACAACCAAGCTAGAAGAACTTATCCTTTTGATGAAAGGTAAAGAAGAGGTAAATGTCAATGCCATCACTAATGAAGATACTAGTGATGTTAATTTCATTGCTCGTAATAGCTATAATCCCAATTGGAAAAATAATGGATATGCTCCTAAACTTCCTTATCCAAATAATGGAGGAGCGTCCATTAATTTTAATGGAGCTAATGGTAGCAATAGAAATACCCTTGAAGAAACACTTAAAAGTTTTATTGCTAGCCAGACTAAGCAGAATGAAAATTTCAAGAATATCCTAAAGAATCATGATAACTTACTCGGTCAATTGATGATCGATAAGGTTGTTGGACTAACGAATGATGTGCAAATACTTGAAGCCAGATCCAAGAATATGGAGGCACAAGTGGCAAAAATAGCAGAGAGCCAAACCTTTATTTTGGCCAAGTTTGCAGGTAAACCAGAGCCTAACCCGGTTGAAGAAGTTAAAATGGTGAGAAGCAACGAAGCGAAAGATGAGGTACTTGACACAAGCCATGTGCCAGAATACAATTACACCGTTGCAGATTTTGTCAAGATGATATCCATGAAGTATCCACTACCGGAGGTAACGAACGATGAGGCATATAATGTCTTTATTGAGCAAGTTGTAGCCAAGGTACGTGAACTTGATGAGGAAAGAAAAAAGTTATTCGGTAAGTTACCAGCTAAGCAAGAACATACTTTCGAACCTACTATAGAGATTGAGATAGGACTTAATAAGTTCAGTGCTTTATGTGATCTAGGGGCAAGTGTTTCCACTATCCCCAAATCTGTTTATGATAGTCTCAATCTTGGTCCTTATGCTAATACTGAGATTATATTGAATATGGCTAATTCTACTTTTACTCAGACAGTAGGCATTAAGCATGGAGTTATAGTTCAATTAAATGATTGCCCTGTCATGATTGATCTTGTTATAGTAGACATGCCCGAGGATCCTATTGCTCCTATAATTCTCGGTAGACCTTTTCTAAGGACTATCAAAGCTGTGATAAATGTGTTTGAAGGAAATGTTCGTTTTGATTTACCATCTAAATATCCTTTTATAAGGCATTTCCCCAGGAAAAAGAAATTAAAGACCTATGCAGGAGGTGGCATCATTTTGAATGCCAGAAGTTATGGTCTCGGTATTCTAGCACCACCCTGATTACCATTACGGTCGAGCTATCCGACCGAAAACAAGCACTTCGTGGGAGGCAACCCACGCGAATAAAGTAGACAAGTAAGTTTTTATTTTTGTTTTAATAAAAGAGTGATTGAAGTTCCGTGTGAAGAAGTGAGTTTGGGAGAGTCGTTCTAATGAAGGCATAGTCTTCTGCAAGATGATTTATATACCTGGAAATATGTCTATGTATTGTTTTGGAACTAAACCTGCAGAAAAGCAAAGGAAAAGAAAAGTCTCACAAGAGACAGATTAGAAGACGGCGTTCAAAACGACCACGTGCGGTCGTATGAACGGTCGCATGACCTACCGGAGGTTCCAGCGCAAAACATCAAAGACCGCAAGAGCAAAGACGGTGTTTCAAACGGACGCGTGCGTCCGTTCGAGCGATCGTTTAACTCTTTTGCAGAAAACGAAGAAAATTCCAGATCCAAAGACGGCGTTCCAAACGGGCGCATGCGCCCGTCCGAGCGGTCGTTTCACACCATCGACCAGAAGAAGAAAAAGTCAGAATGAACGACGATGTTTTAAACGAGCACTGCCGGTCGTATAAGCGGTCGTATGAAGAGAGCACAGACGCAGGTAAGTCATCAGGAGCGTTCCATGCGGGCGCTTGCGCTCATATGGGCGGTCGTTTGGTATCCTGGCGGCCCCAATAAGCCCGAGGAAGGAGGTATTTTTCCCCCATCTCTCTCTTTTCTTCTTCTTCTTCCTCCAAACCCTAGCAAAACTTCGCCCGATCTCCCTACTCGTTCGTTTTCAGTTCAAATATGTCTGTGTGATCGATCTACGGTACGTTTCTCCTCCGATCCCCAATTTATTTTTCGCGAATCCATGTTCTACATGCCTAGCATTACCATGTTTAGGATATGCACATTTTTTATTCAAACTTGAGTTTGGCATGGATTTGTTGATGTTTTTAGAGGAGTAAGATGATGTGAGTACCGTAGGATCATTATCGTCTCATTATATTGGACTGAAAAAATGTTTTATAGATGTTTACATGGAGGTATTCTCGCGTAGGCGGTGGTTCGAGTTCATCCACCGCACAACCGCAACAAGTCTTCACTCAGGGGATCGTCTTCACCAATCACGGAGCAAGGAAGAAGTTCCAGAAGCTCACAACAAGGGAGATCAAAGCAACCAAATGGGCTTGTGCGAATACTCTCACCAAGCTAGGTATCACCCATGATTTTAATTTGCTTTGTCATATTGCCGGGTTGCATCATTTTGTCTATCGGGGATGTGAGACTTATGAACGATTGACGCTTAAGTTTCTTAGTACTCTCTTGCACAATGTTGGTTTAATGCCAAATGCATATGAGGAGGAGAGGATCACTTTCCGTCTCCTTGACCAAGATTTTAACATCACTTTTGCTGAGTGGTGTAACTACTTTGGCTTCCCCAACAATGATGATGATGTTAGATATGTTTATGATTTCACTGACCCGCACCCGAGGCAATCCTTTCTTCAGATGAGTCATCATGGCTCTAGGCATAGAGCCAGTTGCATAGAAAGTCCTGCTATACGTTATTTCTACTATGTTATCACTAACTCATTGCAGGCACGAGGTGAAGTTTCCAAAGTGAATGAGGAGAACATGCTAGTTCTTGGGAAAGCAGCAAACCTGGACATCGGTCATTCGCCCAACCTAGGGGCAATACTTTTGCTACACCTCGCGCATCAAGCAAACCATGCACAAGGAGATATCGTGTGTGGAGGAGTGATCACCATGTTGGCCAACTCCCTTGGCCTCAACTACAATCACCTCCGCCCCATTGTCGGTAACACCCTTGTAAACATTCGTGTTCTCGCTAGCGCTGGTATGGTAGTAGTTCAGAATGGCCGTCATTAATTGTATCAAAATTCCTGGAGTGGCGTACTTGTTACCCACACCTATGCCTAACCGTTTCTCCATCGAGAATGGACAATTGCATTATGTTGCACAGGAAGGAGATGCGGCTTTTGACCAAGAAGGGCCAGAACCCGAACAAGTAGATGAAGAAGAACTCGCCACCGACGAAGGGGAGGAGCAGCCCCAACAAGACTACGCCACTTACGCGGACCTCAACAACCTTTAGGGCTCTATCCAAGATATGAGCAACCTCGCATCGTCCCTGAGAGGCACGGCCGCCTACATGAACATGAACTTCTCCAACTGGAGGCAGGAGTGGGCTCCTGACCAACCGCCACAATGATCTCGCCGGTTTGGGCTTGCAAGAGCCTAAGCTTGGGGGAGGTTATCACCACTTCTACATCAAAATGTGACGGTATTTGAATAAATTGTAATGAGGTTGCACTTAAGCTCGAGGAGCTTCAAAACACTCGTGTTGGTTTGTTCCAACACTTTGCTTTTTATTTGCCTTTGCGATTTTTTCCGATTGCAAGTTAGTTTTCAAAAAACCCAAAAACCAAAAAAATAGAATAAGCTTTGCTTTGCTCTTGTGCTTTATTTAGTCCCTTGGAGTTCGTTTGCATTTTGTTTTCAGAGGAGTTGATCTATGCTAGGACAACGAGGAATGCAAGAGTAAGGAAGAGAAGTGTGTAAATTCGCAACCGTGAAGGTATGTCCTACGACCCTCGTCTTTTGCACTTGAATACTTAAAGTAGATCTAGTAGTTGTATGTGTGATATGTGCAAATGGGAGTAAGTCTTGATAGTTGATACAAATGTTTTGCTCTAGTAGCTGAAATAATTTTGTAGCCTTTGTTTTCTTTAGTTTAGACAACTAAGACTTCCCGTGGGATAGTTTTTAAATGAAATGTTAATAACCAAATATAAATGTGCACAAGAGAAAGTCTCTCAAGACTTGGGAGTTGAGAAATTGTAGTGGAAGTAATGTTTAATCATGCTCAACCCCATATCGTTAATTTTAATAGACTTGATAGCACTTGTGGATTGAATTGTCTAGAGGAACTTAGTTGAAAGGTGGGTGAGATTATGCCAAAAATCTGTGTTGTATATCTCAACATGGTGTTACAGCCTCCGGCTGGTGCCATGGTCTTTGCTACTATATACGCGTTTACGTGTGTAAATGTGACTTCGTCACCCTTCTTGATGTTATGCTGAGGACTCCGCTGGCCAATGAACGATCCACTAAGAGCGACAACTCGGATTTCGGATATGAGTTTGTTACCGTACGTAGTGGCAACACTACAAACGAATATTATTCGGCTTTCTCTTGAGTGGGTGTGTATGTGGTAAATAAAGGGGACCGATCAAAAGAGCTCGAAAGAGACATTATTGCTAAAGGTCCATAGTTCCCAAACATTAAGCCACATCAAAAACTTATGCATGATCACTTATTTGGCATAATCTCCTTCACGTGATAATCAAAGTTCCAGCAAACAATGACTGAAACATAGTGTTTAAGAGCCTAGAGGAGGAGACAATTATGGGTGTACTCATGAGCACTTGAACATTATATTTTACTACATGCTTTCTACTCCCTAACTTATGTTTTCAAGGCTCTATCTAAAGAAACTCGTCTGTGCATTCCCGGCAAGCAAGTGTTGTCTAGATTAAATGAAATGAAGTGTTGCAAAGTTGTTTTATCTAGTAGATCAGAAACTTTGTGTTAATTATCTTTGCTTCACTAACACTTGCTCTATAACCATGCCATCGCTATATCTATGATAAGTTTTCAGGTCAACAAGCGGAGGGCTATCTAGGCATACCGATCGTAAGTGAACCAGAACCTTCTCATTATTTCAGTTTAAACAACCGAGTTCCTTATGCTTCGAATTTCTCTCTATGTTGCTCGAGGACGATCAAGTTTAAGCTTGGGGGAGTTGATGAGTGATATTTTTACACCCATTTCAACCTCGTTTAAACCGAATTATTTCATTAAAAGAGAGATATTCGCTCCGATATTGTCACTAATGACTAATAAGTGCAAGGGATTCCACAAATCCTCTCTTTGATATTTTTTCCACGGGAAATGGGCTAAAAAGGGAAGAAATCATGTGGGAGAAAGGAAAGGAAGGAAATTGGAGAAGAGATAAGTCACCAGGAGGCGCCAGAAGGCTGCCAGTGTCAAAGACGGCGTTCCATGCGACCGCGAGCGCTCGCATGAGCGGTCGTTTGGCATGGAAACCAAGGTAGGTCATCCACCTGAACAACTTTTATAAAGGGGACCCAGTCGAAATGTGAACAGAGAGCGCATCGGGAGAACGTCCAGCACAACCACAACCCTTTCATCATCATCTTGATCCACAAACCCTAGCCGCCGCCATTTGCATCTCCATAGCCATCTCCACCACCGTAGGTCTCTTCCATCTAGTTCATACTTGTAATCGTGCATCGCACAAGGCATCCATTGTAAGACATATTGCAATCAATCAATCTCAAGATGTGTTCTTCAGTGTTTTCTTCTCGCGATCTGATCTCGATGTGTCAGTAGATCGGTAAGGTATGGGGTGAGGCATGAGCCTTGCAACCCCAGGTATTCGGTGAAGGGATCATTGGGAGTCTTTGACATAACGTCTTGTATGTGTGAAATAAAATTGTTTCGTGAAGTTTCTCTTATCTGGTCCGCGATCTTCATCCCTGTAGGTACCCAGGATCATGGAGATCAAGCACCGGTGAGGCTAGGAGCAAGGGGACCGTGAAGTGTTACACCGAACACTGGTGACAGTAAGGATTAGTAGGGTAACATGGATCATAACCTTGGGGATTCATGAGGTGTAGTCATTGAACGCCCAAAGCTTTTGTCTGATATTATTATCTTAATTATCGGGGCAACCCCGCGAGACGGATAGGGCTTGCGGTAGGACAACTGATTCTTGATGCAGGACTCGTGCCGGTCAAGATGTTATTTGGACACATCCCCCATTCCGATACGAAGCAAGCACCTCATGACGGGTGACTTCCCGTGCACAAACTCATATCATTTTTGATCCCAACACCAATACATGGTTGTAAGCATTAAGACCTCATCCCCGTACCTTCTTTTTATTATAAGTGTTTGAATCACAATTTGCTTGCTGATTCGGTCAAAAGCTGGATTTGACACTTTGGCAAAAGCTTGCTAGAGACCATTGCTTCAAAGGGATCTTCCTCTCGTGGGTTCGATACCCAGGGTCACCTCTGGGGAAATAGGTGCGGGATACCCTTTCTTGTTCCAATACTGGATCAATAAACAGGAGATATCACTCTCTAGGTAGGTTCTTGTAAGTTTGTTTTGTATAGCCTGGTAGCTTTTCATAGTTTATTTTTTCTGCTTTCCTTGTTGTACAGAGACCTTTTGTTTATTTCATGAATAAAGTACACTGTGAGGCTTTTGCCTTGTAGTACATAGTCAAAAAATGGAGCTAACAATAGTTGCAGGTTGGGCAGGGGTGACTATTTATAGCCGGAGCAATCCCGAGGTTTTAAGTGACCAATAGGGGCAAGAGCCACCTAACGGTCAACCTACACATGGCATAACTGTTAGATTTCAAACTCACGACTTGGGGAATAAGTCAAGAAGACTCAATTGTCAGTGATTCTTTCTCTTAATCCCAAAGAACATTGTCTCGGACATAGAGAACAATCACTCTGCACGAAGAGACTTCTCTCGTCTTCACTTGAAGAAATAAGTTTTGGATTGAGCAACAACGATAACCTAAATCTTAGTATTAATTGAACCCCTGCCCTTAATAGTACGGTTTGCCCTATGACTCAATAGAGAGAAATGAAACTAGAAAAATAAGTAAAGACAAGAACAAAACTAAAACAAAAACTTAAACGATAACTATAATCTAATGACTAGTGTCACGATTCCTCCTCGGAAACGGTGCCAGAAAAAAGGGGTTGGTGACCCTTTGAGATCCGGTTTGGATTGCAGAAAGTCCCCTTACCTTTTCCACAAGGAGTGACCCTGGGTGTCGAACCCACGGGAGGATGTGCTCTATGACAAAGACTCAAACAAGTTATTGTTCTCGCAAAATGTTCCAGTTTTACCAGACTTTAACAACCTTTTTTAATGTAAAAATGGTATGAAAATAGGCATGGGTATGAGCACTTCTACTTACAACCTTGTACTTGTGTGTGGGATCTCGTCTTGATATTAAACATGGTCCTCGAAGACACCTATTACGGTGTGTTCACAACGCGATGAAGTGGGGGATGTGTCTAAAGTACGCCCCGATCGGTTTGGGACCTGCATCGAGAGTCCATTTGTAGGGCAACGTGCTACGCAACAACAAAATTATGCTACACGATCACACCCAATAACACTATGAAGATGGTGGTTGATACGTCCATTTTGCATTATAATTTCATACTGATATTTATCTTATTTCATTGTTATATTTCACAATATGATTCAATTCTAATGCCCTTTCTCTCTTAAAATGCAAGTTACATCAAAGGAGGGAGATTATCGCAGCTGGAAATCTGACCTAAAAAAGCAACAACAGAGATAGCAATTCTCCGGAGCTCAAAACGGAGCGTGGATTTTTAGAGCATTATTTTGGAATATATGAAGAATTATGGAGCCAAGATATGCTAGAGGGGGTCCACGGCCTGCCCACATGGACAGGTGGGGTGGCTGCGCCATGTGTCCGTGTGGGGCCTTGGCAGCTCACCTCTCGACGTCCTTTGGCTATAAAATCCCACTTGTCCTAGAAAAAGTCACATAAAATTTTCAGGACTTTCCACCGCCGTCTGTGAGGCGGAACAGAGGTGGATCACTTTTGCTCTCCGGCGGAGAGATTCCGCCGGGGATACTTCCATTGGGAGGGGGAAATCGAAGCCTTCATCATCACCAACACTCTCATCATCGTGGGAATCATCATCTTCATCAACATCTTCACCAGCACCATCTCATCTATAAACCCTAGTTCATCTCTTGTGTTCAATCTTTGTATCAAACCTCAGATTGGTACCTGGGGGTGCTAGTAGTGTTTATTACGTCTTGTAGTTGATGCTAGTTGGTTTACTTGGTGGAAGATTATTATGTTCAGATTGTTAATCACATATTCATACCCACTGATCATGATTAATAATATGAGTTGTGAGTAGTTCTATTTGTTCTTGAGGACATGGGAGAAGTCTTGTTGCTAGTAATCATGTGAAGTTGATCACCATTCAATGTTTTGATATTATGTTGTGTTGTTCTTCCTCTAGTGGTGTTATGTGAACGTCGACTACATGACACTTCACCATCTTTGGGCCAAGGGGAAGGCATCATGGAATTTGTTTGTAGATGATGGGTTGCGGGAGTGATAGAAGCCTAAACCCCAGTTTATGAATTGTTCCATGAGGAGCTGTTTTGGATCCACATGTTTAATGCTACGGTTAGATTTATCTTAATTACTTCTCTTGTATTTGCGGATGCTTGCATGAAGGGTATAATCATAAGTAGGTGTTTGTTCAAGTAAGAACAATACCTTAGTTCCGGTCCACCCACATAACACTTATCAAGGCGATGAATGCGAAGTCAATGAATCATGGTGAAAGTAACTTGGCGATATTCCCGTGTGTCCTCAAGAGCATTTTAATCACTATAAGAAGTATCACCGGCTTGTCCTTAGCGGAATTAAGGATTGTGCCACTTGGTGCACCTTGCTACTTTTGTTACTTGTTACCAATTATCTTGCTATCAAATTATCTATCCAAACTATCTTATAGCACTTGCAGAGAAAACCTTGCTAAAGATCGCGTATTAATTCCTTCTGCTCCTCGTTGGGTTTAGCACTCTTACTTATCAAAAGGACTATGATTGATCCCTATACTTGTGGGTCATCAGTGGTAATGATCAAACTCACCAACGAGCAGAGTAGTGAAAGCAGTGAAGAAGTTGGTGAATCACGACGATTCCCATAGCTAGGTTATACCTCGCAGCCATGAGAATATTCTTATAGGCGAGTTTCAAAGTAGACAGCCCCTCCGAGGTATCCATGCGTTCCAAAACAGTAGTTCGGTAGGGCTTTGACGTCCAAGAAGATCTCCGAAAAAACTAGAGAGAGAGAAAACCTAGTGGAGCTTCTTGTCTAATTAGGAGTCTAATTCTATTAGACCGAGATTAGAACCCGTCTAGTTAGGAGGTTAAACCTTTAGGCCAATTAGACCGGGAGAGCATGGAGCTATGTGGGAGAGATCCCCTCGGGATTTGGTTTGCCTCTAGCGGGTGTCTCCCCACATATATATAGGTGGAAGAGAGGGAGGGGGAGGCCAAATTGGGCTTCCACCCTAGTAGGATTCAACCTAGGAGGTGGAGGAGGATTCCTCCTCCTCCCAATTCGGCCTAGCCCTGCCATCTGTAGGTAGTGCCCCATGTGGGCCCCACCGGGCCCACTAGGGATTTCCATATCATGACAAACCTATAGAACATTTTCACCTAAATAAAATCCCGGATTTTCAGATGTCTCCAGAACCCATTTCGAGGTTCTTGCGAGCCGAAGGCTCTTTCGCATTCTTTGTTGTCCCATCAGAAGCCCCAGGTTTGAGAGGGCTCATAACAGTGTCATCATTTTCCTCCCCATCATCCAGATCGGCGTCCTAGGAAGATCTCTTGCATGGCGTCGGACCCCCTCGCCCTATCCTGCCATGACCCCTGAACTGCCTCCACCTTGCGGCACCGTTGATGGATCTTTCCTCTGCGCAAGCATCCAACCACCGAACTTCTTGTCCTTTGTTCCCACACCCCATCACTGCATTAATTCCTCATGACTGTACCCCCATGAGACCTCAAACTTGGAAATCGTAGGATACCTTCTCATACTTAACTAGTAGCATACGACGTCCCTCTCCCATTACGTTCAAAGGTGTGACCCTTGTGCTAGCCTCTCACTGAGAGGCTTCCTAACAAGCACATGCGCACGGACCCTGACATAGTTCCCTTCATTGTACAGCTTGGGAGAGAGTTGAATTTCCTTTACCCAATCAATCATGCAGGTTAGCTGATCCATGACACCCTCATGGCAGTATAGATCCGATATCTTGTGTATCTGAGCCTATACATATAGCCCATCAAACACAACCGAAGATGGATCGATCTTGCCATCATAATCCTTAACTAGCAATCCCATCCCTCTGAACAACCAAGGCCCTCCATAAACGACCTTCTTCCAATCGCCCAAGCAAAACATCTGGAACACGAAGAGGTTGTCTCCCGCTTCTCTGAACTTCGGGACCTGCGCCAGCCCCTAGACTGCTTTGAGAGTTTCGAACATCGCCGATGACCTGAAGGGATGAGTTGTATTCAGCCGCTGATACGTCCATTTTGCATCATGTTTTGCTATTGTTATTTATAGTGTTTTAAATCAATATAACACTTTGTGGAGCAATTCTAATGCCTTTTCTCTCTTAATATGCAAGATTTACACAAGGAGGGAGATTGCCGGCAGCTGGAATTCTGGACCTGAAAAAGCTATGTCAGAGATACCTATTCTGCACATCTCCAAATGAGCTGAAATTTTACGGAGATTTATTTTGAAATAAATAAAAAATACTGGAAGCAAGAAGTACCAGAGAGGACCACCCAGGTGCCCACGAGGCACCAGGGCGCGCTACCCCCCTCCCCTAGGCGCGCCCTGGTACCTCGTGGGGCCCCTCGCCAGCCTCTGGCCCCCATTTTCTGGTATATAAGTCCATTTGCCCTAGAAAAAATATAGAGAAGACTTTCGGGATGGTGCGCCGCCGTCTCGAGGTGGAACTTGGGCAGGAGCACTTTTACTCTCCGGCGGAGAGATTCTGCCGGGGATACTTCCCTCCGGGATGGGGAAATCGTCGCCATCGACATCACCAGCGATCCTCTCATCGTGGGAGGACTAATCTTCATCAACATCTTCACCAGCACCATCTCATCTCAAACCCTAGTTCATCTCTTGTATTCAATCTTTGTCTCAAAACCTCAGATTGGTACCTGTGGGTTGCTAGTAGTGTTGATTACACCTTGTAGTTGATGCTAGTTGATTTATTTGGTGGAAGATTATATGTTCAGATCTATTATGCTATTCAACACCTCTCTGATCTTGGACATGAATATGATTTATGAGTAGTTACTTTTGTTCTTGAGGACATGGGAGAAGTCTTGTCATAAGTAATCATGTGAATTTGGTATTCGTTCGATATTTTGATGATATGTATGTTGTTGATTCCCTTAGTGGTGTCGTGTGAACGTCGACTACATGACACTTCACCATCTTTGGGCCTAAGGGGATGCATTGTGGAGTAGTAATTAGATGATGGGTTGCTAGAGTGACAGAAGCTTAAACCCTGGTTTATGCGCTATTCCGTAAGGGGCTGATTTGGATCCATATGTTTAATGCTATGGTTAGAGAAATCTTAATTCTTCTTTCGTAGTTGCGGATGCTTGCGAGAGGGGGTAATCATAAGTGGGAAGTTTGTTCAAGTAAGAACAGCACCCAAGCACCGGTCCACCCACATATCAAATTATCAAAGTAGCGAACACGAATCAAACAAACATAATGAAAGTGACTAGATGAAATTCCCATGTGTCCTCGAGAACGCTTTACTTACTATAAGAGATCGTTCTGGCTTATCCTTTGCTATAAAAAGGATTGGGCCACCTTGCTGCACTCATTGTTACTATTGCTACTTGTCACTTGTTACAAATTATCTTGCTATCAAACTACTCGTTACCGATAATTTCAGTGCTTGCAGAAAATACCTTGCTGAAAACCGCTTGTCATTTCCTTCTGCTCCTCGTTGGGTTTGACACTTTTACTTATCGAAAGGACTACAATTGATCCCCTATACTTGTGGGTCATCAAGACTCTTTTCTGGCGCCGTTGCCGGGGAGTGAAGCACCTTTGGTGAGTGGAATTTGGTAAGGAAACATTTATATTATGTGCTGAAATTTACTGTCACTTGTCACTATGGAAAGTAATCCTTTGAGGGGTTTGTTCGGGGTATCTTCACCTCGACCGGAAACACAAATAGTTGCTCCTCAACCTACTGCACCTACTGAAAATATTTATTATGAGATTCCTCCGGGTATGATAGAGAAACTGCTAGCTAATCCTTATGCAAGAGATGGAACGGTACATCCTGATATGCACTTGATCTATGTGGATGAAATTTGTGGATTGTTTAAGCTTGCAGGTTTATCCGGAGATGGAGTTAAGAAGAAAGTATTCCCTTTATCTTTGGAGGGAAAGGCATTAATGTGGTATAGGCTATGTGATGATACTGATACATGGGACTGGAACCGATTGAAACTGGAATTCCATCAAAAAAATTATCCTATGCATTTGGTTCATCGTGATTGGAATTATATATATATATATTTTGGCCTCGTGAAGGAGAAAGCATCGCTCAAGCTTGGGGGAGGCTTAAGTACATGATGTACACATGCCCCAATCATGAGCTCTCAAAAGAAATTATCTTACAGAATTTTTATGCTCGGCTTTCTCATGATAATCAAACTATGCTCGATTCTTCTTCGACTGGCTCCTTTATGAACAAAACTATTGAATTCAGATGGGATCTTCTGGAAAGAATTAAACGCAACTCTGAAGATTGGGAACTCGACAAAGGTAATGAGTCAGGTATAATACTTGAGTTCGATTGTGTTAAATCTTTTATGGCCACCGATGTTTTTCATAAGTTTAGCACTAAATATGGACTTGACTCTGAGATAGTAGCTTCCTTTTGTGAATCATTTGCTACTCATGTTGATCTCCCTAAGGAGAAGTGGTTTAAATATCATCCCCCTGTTAAAGAAAAGATTGAGGAACCCGTTAGTGTTAAAGAAGAAACAATTGTTTACCATGTTGATCCAGTTGTGCCTGCTGCTTATATTGAGAAACCACATTTTCCTATTAGGATTAAGGAACATGCTAAAGCTTCAACCGTGGTTAACAAAAGTAATATTAGAGCACCTAGACCCTCTGGACAAATTAAAGTTGAACCTGATGTTGCTACGGTTAAAGATCTCTTAGTCGATAATATAGATGGGCATGTTATTTACTTTTGTGATGAGGCGGCTAGAATTGCTAAACCTGTTAGAAATGAACGAGATATGTTAGACAAGAACAAGCCCGTAGTGGGCATGCCTGTTATTTCTGTTAAGATTGGAGATCATTACTATCATGGTTTGTGTGATATGGGTGCTAGTGTGAGTGCTATTCCATTTTCTTTATATCAAGAAGTAATGCATGAAATTGCACCCGTTGAGATTGAAGATATTGATATTACTATTAAGCTTGCGAATAGAGATACTATTACACCACTTGGGATTGTTAGAGATGTTGAAGTCTTGTGTAGAAA
Organism: Elymus sibiricus; assembly: GCA_039707655.1. Taxonomy (NCBI): domain Eukaryota; kingdom Viridiplantae; phylum Streptophyta; class Magnoliopsida; order Poales; family Poaceae; genus Elymus; species Elymus sibiricus. Next base: position 263,664,928 of record CM077664.1, on the reverse strand, counting down.
AATCAAATACCCTACTGATTTCTTAGTACTTGGTTCACATCAAGATAATTTTTGTCCCATTATATTTGGTAAACCTTTCTTGAATACCGTAAATGCTGAAATTGATTGTGTTAAAGAAAAGGTTCGAGTTAAGTTTGGTGATATATCTCATGAGTTTAATTTCTCCAAGTTTCATAGACAACCTAATGATAAAGAATTTCCTAGTAAAAATGAAATTATTGGTCTTGCTTCTATTGCCGTACCTCCTACTGATCTGTTAGAACAATATTTCCTAGACCACGAAAACGATATGCATATGAATGAAAGAAATGAAATAGATAAGATGTTCTTTGATACACCACTTATCCTTAAACATAATTTGCCTGTTGAAACTCTTGGAGGCCCTCCTCCACCTAAGGGTGATCCTGTATTTGAATTGAAGCAATTGCCTGATACATTGAAATATGCTATTCTTGATGAAAAGAAGATATATCCTGTTATTATTAGTGCTAACCTTTCAGCGCATGAAGAAAAGAGATTACGAAAAACTCTGAGGAAGCACCGTGCTACTATTGGATATACTCTTGATGATCTTAAGGGCATTAGTCCCACTCTATGTCAGCACAAAATTAATATGGAGCCTGATGCTAAACCAGTTGTCGACCACCAACGACGATTAAATCCTAAGATGAAAGAGGTGGTAAGAACTGAAATATTAAAGCTTCTGGAAGCAGGTATAATCTATCCCATAGCTGATAGTAGATGGGTAAGTCCCGTTCATTGTGTCCCTAGGAAAGAAGGTATTACCGTTGTTCCTAATGATAAAAATGAACTCATTCCACAAAGAATTGTAACTGGTTATAGGATGGTAATTGATTTTAGGAAATTAAACAAAGCTACTAGAAAAGATCATTACCCCTTACCTTTTATTGATCAAATGTTAGAAAGACTGTCTAAGCATACACACTTTTGCTTCCTAGATGGTTATTCTGGTTTTTCTCAAATACCTGTATCACAACCCGATCAAGAGAAAACCACCTTTACTTGTCCTTTCGGAACTTATGCTTATAGACGTATGCCTTTTGGTTTATGCAATGCACCTGCTACCTTTCAAAGATGTATGACTGCTATATTCTCTGACTTTTGTGAAAAGATTGTTGAGGTATTCATGGATGATTTCTCCGTTTACGGAACTTCTTTTGATGATTGCTTAAGCAACCTTGATCGAGTTTTGCAGAGATATGAAGAAACGAATCTTGTCTTGAATTGGGAGAAGTGCCACTTTATGGTGAATGAAGGCATTGTCTTGGGGCATAAAATTTCTGAAAGAGGTATTGAAGTTGATAAAGCTAAGGTTGATGCTATTGAGAAAATGCCATGTCCTAAAGATATTAAAGGTATAAGAAGTTTCCTAGGTCATGCTGGTTTCTATAGGAGATTTATTAAAGACTTCTCTAAAATTTCTAGGCCTCTTACCAATCTTTTGCAAAAAGATGTTCCATTTGTTTTTGATGATGATTGTCTAGAAGCCTTTGAAACACTTAAGAAAGCCTTAACCACTGCACCTATTGTCCAACCACCTGATTAGAACTTGCCTTTTGAAATTATGTGTGATGCTAGTGACTATGCTGTTGGTGCTATTCTAGGACAGAGAGTTGATAAGAAATTAAATGTTATCCATTATGCTAGTAAAACTCTAGACAGTGCCCAAAGAAATTATGCTACTACTGAAAAGAATTTCTAGCAGTTGTGTTTGCATGTGATAAATTCAGATCTTACATAGTTGATTCTAAAGTAACTGTTCACACCGATCATGCTGCTATTAAATATCTTATGGAAAAGAAAGATGCTAAACCTAGACTCATTAGGTGGGTTTTATTGCTACAAGAATTTGAGTTGCATATTACTGATAGGAAGGGAGCTGAGAATCCCGTAGCAGATAATTTGTCTAGAATGGAAAATGTTCTTGATGACCCACTACCTATTAATGATATTTTTCCTGATGAACAATTAGCTTTCATAAATGCTTCTCGTAATACTCCTTGGTATGCAGACTATGCTAATTACATTGTTGCTAAATACATACCACCTAGTTTCACATACCAACAAAAGAAAAAGTTCTTCTTTGATTTAAGACATTACTTCTGGGATGACCCACATCTTTATAAAGAAGGAGTAGATGGTATTATTAGACGTTGTGTACCTGAGCATGAATAGGAACAAATCCTACGGAAGTGTCATTCCGAGGCTTACGGAGGACACCATGCGGGAGACAGAACTGCACACAAGGTATTACAATCTGGTTTTTATTGGCCTACTCTTTTCAAGGATGCTCGTAAGTTTGTCCTATCATGTGATGAATGTCAAAGAATTGGTAATGTTGGTAGACGTCAGGAAATGCCTATGAATTATTCACTTGCTGTTGAACCATTTGATGTTTGGGGATTTGATTATATGGGACCTTTTCCTAAATCCAATGGGTATACACATATTTTAGTTGCTGTTAATTACGTTACTAAGTGGGTAGAAGCTATTCGAACTAGTAGTGCGGATCATAACACTTCTATTAAAATGCTTAAAGAAGTTATTTTCCGAAGGTTCGGAGTCCCTAGATATTTGATGACTGATGGTGGTTCACATTTTATTCATGGTGCATTCCGTAAATTGCTTGCTAAATATGATGTCAACCATAGAATTGCATCTCCCTATCACCCTCAAACTAGTGGTCAAGTTGAATTGAGCAATAGAGAAATAAAATTAATTTTGCAAAAAACCGTCAATATATCTAGAAAGAATTGGTCTAAGAAACTTGACGATGCATTATGGGCTTATATAACTGCTTATAGAAATCATATGGGTATGTCTCCTTATAAAATGGTTTATGGAAAGCATGTCATTTACCTCTTGAGTTAGAACATAAATCATATTGGGCAATTAAAGAACTAAATTATGATTTTAAACTTGCCGGTGAAAAGAGGTTATTTGATATTAGCTCTTTAGATGAATGGAGAACCCAAGCTTATGAAAATGCCAAATTGTTTAAAGAGAAAGTTAAAAGATGGCATGATAGAAGAATTCAAAAATTGGAATTCAAAGTGGGTGAACAAGTTCTATTGTACAATTCTCGTTTGAGATTCTTTGCAGCAAAACTTCTCTCTAAATGGGAAGGACCATATATTATCGAAGAAGTTTATCGCTCCGGAGCCATCAAAATAAACAACTCGGAAGGTACTAATCCGAGAGTGGTGAATGGGCAAAGAATTAAGCACTATATTTCAGGTACCCCCATTAATGTTGAAACTAATATTATTGAAACAATTACACCGGAGGAATACATAAGAGAGACCTTCCGGAACGCTCCAGAACCCTGAAAAGGAAGAGGTATGTGATACGGTAAGTAAACCGACTCCAAAAATTCCATAAAAATATTTTCTGTCAGTTTTGGAATATTAGAAAAAATTAAAAAAAATAAGAAACAGTCGAGGGGACCCACCTGGTGCCACGAGGCACCAGGGCGCGCCACCCCCCAGGCGCGCCCTGGTGGCTCGTGGGCCCCTCGTGAGCCTTCCCGACTCCGTTTTCTTCTAGATTACTTGTTTGCAAGATAAAAATTCTTTATATATACTCCAGGATGTTTTGACCACCGTATCGCAGAAATCTCCTATGTTCTTCTTTCGTGCTATTTTTCTGACAGATTCGAAAGTATGTCGTCCCAAGACTCAGATGGAGAGAGCTTCGTATCACATTATGTTACAAATCCAAGGATCTATGGGGATATGGATCCCTATGGATGGTCCGCGGAGGAGGAGCGAGATGTCAACATGAAGGGAACGGAAGACGTGAGCTCGGATGAAGACGATGCTCCTCTACCTCAACCCAGAGATATGCATGTGGAGTTCAAGAAGTCGAGCCTCCCAAACATAGTAAACAAATCTAAGATCCAATTTATCCCTTTCCGTCTTCTACAGGAAAACAAGAACGCACTATGTGAGAAGATAATGGAGCTTGAGCAAGAAATTAGCAAGTTGAAGGAAGAAAACTATGTTCTGAAGCGGAAACTGAAGGACAAGCCCATCACTTCATCACCACCACCATCACCGAAGAAGGAGACTTGAGCACATGGGTATGGGCACTCCCCTTAGCTTGTGCCAAGCTTGGGGGAGGTGCCCCGGTATCGTATCACCATCACTTTCATTATCTTTACCCATTTTAGTTCGATCCTTAGTTATTTCGTGATCTAGTTGAATAAAAGTTTAGTATGATCTATTTTCGAGTGTTAGCTTCGTGATCTATCTATCTATGTAATCGAGTTGAGATTTATATAATAAAGAGTAGTTTGAGTTTTTGCTTCTTTACTTTCATGTTCGAATTCTAGCAATGAAAATAATGAAAAAGATCATATGCTAATCCTATGGAAAGTAATGACATTACATAAAGAAAAGTATAAGTGGTAAAATTTATTGGAAGTTAACAAACATAGCATTAGTCAATGATGCAATTTATGAAAAAGTTAATAAGGGAAGAGAAGATTCACATGCAATTATACTATCTTGTACATCTTTTATGATTGTGAGCCCCCATTAAGTATTTTATGTCAAATTGTTGACGTTGGACAAGGAAGACAACGTAATGAATTATGTTTATTCATATTCACATAGAATTTATATTGTTATGGATCCTCCAACATGTGGTGTTTGCCCAATATCTTTGCTAGCCAAAAATCCGCACCAAGTAGAGATACTACTTGTGCATCCAAAACCCTTAAACCCAGTTTCATGTCATGAGAGTCCACTATATCTACCTATGGATTGAATAAGATCCTTCAAGTAAGTTGTCATCGGTGCAAAAAGCAATAAAAATTGCCTCTAAATATGTCTGAACTTTTATTGTAAGGGAAATAAGCTTTGTATGAACTTGTGATGGTAAAGAAATAAAAGCGACATACTGCATAATAAAGGTTGCTATCACAAGGGGCAATATAAAGTGACGTTCCTTTGCATTAAGAGCTCTTGCATCCAATAACAAAAAGCGCATGACAACCTCTGCTTCCCTCTGCGAAGGGCCTATCCTTTACTTTTATGTATTTACTTTTTATGCAAGAGTCAATAGTGTTCTCCTCTACTTCCTTTTTCTTTTTTTCTTTTGTAAGCATCATGTGGTGGGGAAAGAACTAGGCATATATATCCAGTTGGATATGAGTGATCATGAGTTATTATTGTTGACATCACCCTTGAGGTGAATAAGTTGGGAGGCGAACTCACAAGCCCCTATCTTTCTATGTGTCTGGATGAAACTTTTTGCTCCATATATATGTCGTGAGTGTTAGCAATCATAGAAGACTACATGATGGTTGAGTATGTGGACTTGCTAAATAGCTCTTACATGAGACCCTTCCTGAAAATATGATGAATTGCAATTGCATTGTTGACTGAGAACATAGTTTATTAGTTTTCAAAAAGTTTATGCCTTATACTCCATTGTTGTGATGAATTGTTACTTGCTCCTGAGAAGTTTATGATAATAAATATTGCTGTTATAATAATGATCATGATGCTACTATGTCCGTATTTTGTTTTTATCGACACCTCTCTCTCTAAACATGTGGACATGATTATCGATATCGGCTTTCGCTTGAGGACAAGCGAGGTCTAAGCTTGGGGGAGTTGATACGTCCATTTTTGCATCATGTTTTACTACTGTTATTTATAGTGTTTTTAATCAATATAACACTTTGTGGAGCAATTCTAATGCCTTTTCTCTCTTAATATGCAAGATTTACACAAGGAGGGAGATTGCCGGCAGCTGGAATTCTGGACCTGAAAAAGCTATGTCAGAGATACCTATTCTGCACATCTCCAAATGAGCTGAAATTTTACGGAGATTTATTTTGGAATAAATAAAAAATACTGGAAGCAAGAAGTACCAGAGGGGGCCACCCAGGTGCCCATGAGGCACCAGGGCGCCCCCCCCAGGCGCGCCCTGGTACCTCGTGGGGCCCCTGGCCAGCCTATGGCCCCCATTTTCTGGTATATAAGTCCATTTTCCCTAGAAAAAATATAGAGAAGACTTTTGGGATGGTGCGCCGCCGTCTCGAGGCGGAACTTGGGCAGGAGCACTTTTGCTCTCCGGCGGAGAGATTCTGCCGGGGATACTTCCCTCCGGGAGGGGGAAATCGTCGCCATCGACATCACCAGCGATCCTCTCATCGTGGGAGGACTAATCTTCATCAACATCTTCACTATCACCATCTAATCTCAAACCCTAGTTCATCTCTTGTATTCATTTTTTGTCTCAAAACCTCAAATTGGTACCTGTGGGTTGCTAGCAGTGTTGATTACACCTTGTAGTTGATGCTAGTTGATTTATTTGGTGGAAGATTATATGTTCAGATCTATTATGCTATTCAACACCTCTTTGATCTTGGACATGAATATGATTTGTGAGTAGTTACTTTTGTTCTTGAGGACATGGGAGAAGTCTTGTCATAAGTAATCATGTGAATTTGGTATTCGTTCGATATTTTGATGATATGTATGTTGTTGATTCCCTTAGTGGTGTCGTGTGAATGTCGACTACATGACACTTCACCATCTTTGGGCCTAAGGGAATGCATTGTGGAGTAGTAATTAGATGATGGGTTGCTAGAGTGACAGAAGCTTAAACCCTAGTTTATGCGCTATTCCGTAAGAGGTTGATTTGGATCCATATGTTTAATGCCATGGTTAGAGAAATCTTAATTCTTTTTTCGTAGTTGCAGATGCTTGCTAGAGGGGGTAATCATAAGTGGGAGGTTTGTTCAAGTAAGAACAGCACCCAAGCACCGGTCCACCCACATATCAAATTATCAATGTAGCGAACGCGAATCAAACAAACATGATGAAAATGACTAGATGAAATTCTCATGTGTCCTCGAGAACGCTTTACTTACTATAAGAGATCGTTCCGGCTTGTCCTTTGCTATAAAAAGGATTGGGCCACCTTGCTGCACTCATTGTTACTATTGCTACTTGTCACTTGTTACAAATTATCTTGCTATCAAACTACTTGTTACTGATAATTTCAGTGCTTGTAGAAAATACCTTGCTGAAAACCGCTTGTCATTTCCTTCTGCTCCTCGTTGGGTTCGACACTCTTACTTATCGAAAAGACTACGATTGATCCCCTATACTTGTGGGTCATCAGCCGCCCGATCGCAAGCCACCATGCATCTGATTCAAAGCGTTTAACCTCCTCTCTCCCCACGATCATGTCGTCCAGCTCGTCGTCCTTGACGTCCAGGAACTGCAGCATCTCATACAGATTGTCACCGCTCCAACCTCTAGTCGAAGATGAAGATCCCTCACGCGTCGCTATGGCTAGGGTCAAGTGCGTCTGAGGTGCAGCAAAACAGCCCTCCTCGCAGCCTAGAAGACGAACTCGAACGAGCCCTCGCCGGAAGATGGGGGAGGTGACGCAGGACTCGCGCCGGTGATCGGGATCGCCGCTAGAGGAAGGAAACCCCAAACTTTCACAAGCAGATCTAGCTAATAGCCATTCGTAGATGGAGATGGATTCAATGAAATGATACACATCCAATGCGTATTCGCGAAAAGATAGATGGAGACGAAGATTTGCACTACCTAGTGATTTTTGTTTTGTACTATAATATATATATATATATATACTAGGAAAATTGCCCGTGCGTTGCAACGAGAGAGAAAGTACCACACCCCCTAATTCTGTAAGAGGGATTCACTTGTGCACCATCATGGTGGACCCTGCATACTCCTACCCACACGCACCACACCAACTCTCCCCCTGACTGAACGTTGCTGCTCTACCGATCCAGGAACACCACCCGTGTGATGTCCTCCCCTCGAGCATCTCCTTCTCCTTTTACCTCATGTGTGCTGCTTCATAACGACTAACACATACTTCTTGCCCGCGTGCCCCGCAATGCTGTCTGTCAGCCCCTTACTTGTCATGTGCACCCACTTCTTTCCGTTCATCCCCGTCTCCTCGTCCCACCCCGCCATAAGCAATCTCCTCCGCTTCTCTATCTCGGCCTTTTTTCTGCGGGATCTCTCGGCCTTTGACTCATGCGACCTCCAAGCTCCAGCACCAAGCCATCATGTATACCTTGGACACCGAGCTCCCTCGCATTCAATGTACACTTCCGTTGCATTCTGATTTTTCATCATGCATGCTGCCTCCTGCTAGGCTGACCAGTACCGGTTGATCGAGTGCAAGAACGGCAAGACCATGTCAGGTTATAATTGAGGCATTGTCATGGGATGAGAGCTACTGGGCACGATTTTAGGAACAACCGCACTGCTCGGCGTTTTGCGAAAAAGAGAAAAAAAACACATTGCTCCGCTGCTGTGGCCTGGTGGTATTAGAGGATTCCATCAGGACGCCTCTAGACAAGCACATACGTGTATACTGTTTTTATACTTTCTCTCGATTCAGATATAAACAACACATGCATATATATACACGTCCATCAGGACTCCTTATCAAATTTCAAACTGTTTTTTTCTAATCTAATCACCCGCGCACACATTGATTGATAGGACTTTGGGTGTGTGGAAAAATCAAGCGAGGCATACATGGCGATATTCAGAAACATACGATTTTCATTAAGATTTTGCTCCTGATAAGTATTACAAAAGAACACCCAAGGATGCTTAGTGCTCGTAAGGGATTAATTACATACCCATAGATAATGGGAAGTACTAAGGAGTACGTTGCAACAGGAATAATAATTCCAGTACAAAGGACAGATGTTCTCGCTGGGAACTGAACTCCGACAGTGCTCGGACACCGTCGAGGAAGCAGAAGCTGAGGCTGTTTCTTGTGCTCTCACTCATCCACATGAACGGTACACTGGCCCGGTAGTCTTAAAAATCGACTGCTCGCAGTTTTTGAGGCACTGCAATTCATTGGGACCTGCAGATCAAGACTGTTTGTTGGGTATATGGATATTAGGGAGCAGATGAATCATTTTCAGTAGTGCTGCACATCCCTGATGCGTCGAGAGTGCAACCAAGTAGATCATGGGCTGGCTAGCTATGCTAGATCTCATGGATTTTTTATATTAGACGGGAGGGTCTATGGCCAAGTTCAGTCCGTCATTTGTATGGACAATGATGCGATTAATGATGAAAAGTCTTTTAAACCTAAAAAAATCCCGAAGGAAAGATTTTAGTTAGGCGTGCAACAATTGACCAACCAAGACTTAGATATGAACCTTGCCGGAGGGTAATTTATCAATAAACTGGCACTACACCTAAATTTTTTATCAAAGCATAGCGATGCGTTAACAAAACTGCAAGCTAAATTTGTTCATGCTTGCTGGGCATCATAGGTCCTAGAATATATAATTATATATATGAAATCCACTGTATGTTGTATACACAGACCCGCTTTTCAAAAGAGCACAACAATATCTTAGGGCGATTAATTTCCCACTATTTGTGTATATGTATAGGAACCCTGAAAAAATTCGACTTCAATTTTTGGAAAACTTGCTTGTTGAGTAAAGTTCAGAGCAAGTGTTACAACTAAATCCTTTAGCTATTTCAGCAATATCCACTACTGGAGCACCAGAGAGACGGGGCTTGTTGCTTCCTGATCTGCTGCCTAGAGCAGTTGAACTCCCCATAATTTGGTTGGTAATGACTCACCATAGAATCACGAATTGATTCTGAAAGTGCAAAGTGCCGAGATTTGCAATGCTACACAACTAAAAGGATTAACCTTACAATTGTGATCCTAGATTGCAAATAAGCATACTTGACAGGAACTATGAAAAACTACACCCTAGTTCTACATTTGCAGCAGTGCTTTCTTGATATCTTAGGGTCTGCAACTAAAATCAACTGTGCCTATTTAATCAACCATGACAAAGTTTATGGTCTTAAACAACAGTATCAATCATGGTCAATCTGAATCACGAACATTGCAAAATCTGGCAGTACTCCTGTATCACAATGGCATATGCAAGCATTGAAAAAGACAGAACTGCGAACATCACAGTACCTGGGACATTTCTTCAGAAAAGTACCCATCAAAGTAGTCATCAATAATTCCTACCAATGTCATGTTATACAGTCAAGAGATTTAATATACTATTTAAATGAGCTATCTTGATATCTTAGGGTCTGCAACCCCAAAGCAAGATAAACGTAGAACAAACTGTCCTGGTGGGTGTACCCAAATGTGTTCTCTTCTGCCATCAACAGAAGTAAGAGACCAGCAAAGAATTTCAGAGCAATAGTTGCTATAAGAAAAGTTAAAAATGTCCAAGCATAAAAATTTGTCTACTACATCACAGTAACACGAGAATATTGATCAAGACTTCTACAATAACATGCAATTTTTTTGGAACCATTTAGTAGTAGGTTTTGGGTCTAGTAGTAGGGTATGTGAGTTGGAGTACAACAAATTTACATCAGATGTTTTTCAAAGAGACAAATAACATCCAACAACAACTACTCAGGATAACAAAAAGGATAATAATTTTCCAAGACAATGGACACGACTGTGTACCTTCTTTATTTGCCCTTTCCATTTTTAGAGGAAAATACTGACAATACTTCAGGATTTTTATCACCACCTTTCCGAGGCCAAAGAATCTGGACATCCACTATCTTCTAATGCACCTTCAGAAGTAAGTAGACTATCATTATACCCTTCTCTGTGAGCTCCAACACCACCAACATCTTGTTTCCAACCATGAAAAAATACGCCCCAATAACACCTAGAACAAAAATAAAAGAACCCCAATAACAATACAGATCTTGTTTGCTGAAGACAATCTCACCATACAAAATCTGAGGAGTTTTATTAAAACTCAACCAGATGCCTTTCCCCAAAATAATAGTATTTCATATGAAGAGACACATAACTGACAATATACAATGATTTGCATTTGCTAACTACTATAATGAGTTGTTTGCAGCACTGTGCCATCTCCTACATAGTGCAATCCAGTATGTTCAGAAGGCAAAAGCAAAGTGATAAAAATTACCAATGCATATGTTTGAAAAGTGAGTTCCTAATAAGATGAGATCATCGTTGGACTTCCAATCAAAGCAATTCATAGGATCAACACTTACAAAGATTTCAGTAAACGTTCTCATTGTCTTTGATTGATTACAAACAGATTTCTGCCTATTGCACAAAGCCCATGCTTGTAATCTGACGGGAACTATTAAAAACAAGTGAACAGATCAGGAAAACATCTACTGATCTACACCCATTACGCCATGTAAGTTGGTTCCCTTGGATTTCAGGTAATACATAGACAACCAAATCAATTGAATAGAGAAAGCAATCTGCACTCTACTGGTAGCTAAGCGAGACCTGTAGGAGCAGAGGAGCATGGTTTGATCAAGGAATTGGGAATCAGATTAAAAAAAAGAAAGGGGGAGAGGCTAGGGTGGAAGGGATCTCACCAAGATGTAGCTATGGAGGGGGGACGACTGGAGGAAGCAACTGGGGTGCTTGCACGATTCGGTGGGCTCCGGCCTTGGGGCGGCGCACGCACCATCCTGTCACCGCGAGCAGTAGTGCTGCCGTCCTTTCCCAGCCGCCGTCGCGCTCATGGCTCCGAGCCACCGCCGCCGTCGTCGCGCTCGTGGCTCCGAGCCGCCGCCGCCGCCGCTGCCGCACTGCTTGATCTCGATCTGTTTGAAAGCAGGAGTCGCGATTGGATCGAAGCCCCATCTCGATGAATCCCCTTTTCTGGGGGAGGCCAGGAAGGAAGGAGGGACGAACCTGGGGCCGCCGGAGACACGCCGGCGAAGCCCTGCCCGAAACCCTAGCACGGGGGTGGGGTTGCGAGCGGGCGGTAGAGGACGGGAGTGGAGAATCTGCCCGGAGGGGAGGGAGGCGCGGACCGTGGGGAGCTCGGGGGCGTGCTGCGCGGCGCCGGAGGTCGGCGGAAGCGGCCGGCGTGGGTGGTGGCGGCGGCGGCGACGATGGCTTCGCGGGCGAGAGGGAGAGGAGGCGAGCCCGTGCTCCTCCTGTGGTCGTGTTTTTTTTTCTTTACAAATCTGTTCGGACCGCGGGTTGAATACTCCAAACGACAGGGTGTTTTGTGCAAAAATGAAGCGTTTCCCAGATCCACTTACAAAGGGACTGCGGGTTCAATTCTCAGAAATATAGGTTTTTTTTTTGCAAAAGTACCATGACGGGTATGCGGACAGAAGCAATAGATGCTTTATTATTAGGTAAAGATAAAGACTGCACGGCTACTTTTTTTTTTGCGGGGGGTTGTACTGCACGGCTACTTGGGCCAGGCCCGCCCAAACCGCTCGTTTCGCAAGCATGGGTACTGCACGACTACTTGGGCCTGCACAGCGCATTCTCGTTTCCTTCCGCCGCTGCTCTCTCTCACCTCTCTTTCGTGCGAACTCCCGGCCCCTTTCCTCCCATCCCCTTCCCTCCCCACTCCCAAGGACGGGACGCAAGTAGGACTGTAGTACCGGCAGACGGGCGGCGGAGCTCCCCTTTGTCCGTGGAGGTAAAGGACCTCCTCCCCGCCCCCGCCCCCCACCCCGCCCCTCCTTCCCCTTCCATCCTCCTCTCCATGGTTCCGTTCATGGTCGCGTTTCGCCTTGGTTTTCTTCAAATTTGTGCGACCAATCTGACACGCTACGGTTACTTCGGCCGCTGATTTGTGGGGGGATAGAGTCTAGGGTTCGGGCCGTGTCGTACCCATGCTTGCGAGGGTAAAATCTGAGACGCGGACTGTTGGAGGTGTAGGGTTTTGGCGATGTTCGTGAACTTGCTCGTGCGGGTGTGATTTTTACAGATGCCTAGTTCTTACTATGATGCTCGGTTTGCTTGCTCGGCTTGTCTGTGATTATTTTCTCGTGATGGCTTCTGTTTCCGACTGCTTGTGTGATTTATTTATGCTTAGGCCGCGTTGAAAAGGATGCTATGTGAAAAATCTTGCTTGTTAATTATGGCCTAGGATGATGTCTTCTGTTGGTAATTTCAGTTGTACGTTATGTATGATGCCATGGTAAACCTAATGCAGCTCCTTAGTTGTTGGCCTATGGTGGTTTTGTTGGTATGGGAAATGTGGGATGTTGTTTCTCATGCACCTTACTAGCTGTAATTGGCCTAAGTTTGGTTTTTGTTGGTTGTAATATTTGATACCATGTTGAATTTGATATAGCAGTGTGACGATGATCCATTCGATGCACTTCTTAGCTGTAAATTACTCGGTCTTTGCACTGTTGGCATAAATGATCTGAGTCCACCTCTTTCTCGCCAAACTAGTGTGAGGTGCAAATGATGTTTACATTAAAATTTTGGTGTTTCCTGTTGCCATTTAACTTTGGAATACAATGATTGGGTATATGTTAGCACAACATCTGTTGCGGAGCGTTAGGTGTAGGGTCATATGGTCAATGGTTGCATGACACCGGAGGAGCATCATTCTGATATGGCAGCCTTGTCATGTTATGGGCTGGGTTCATTTCCATGAATTCAACCATTTTAATAGCAGCAGCATCATTTGCTTGTGGTTCATATGCCTTAATTTTGTATAGATGGATGGCTTTGGCTGGACCCAAAATGCTGATAGTATGGGCTGCAGTGTGTTGTGGCAAATATACATGCTTACATGGCCATGATCTTTAGAAGGGACAGAACTACCCATTCACCTATGGTGCAATAGTTCGGAGAGACATGTAGAATTCCAAACCTACGTTTCGTAACCACTCCTATTAGGCAATGATACAAATTGCCCACTTCTTAAATTGTCACCTTTTCCTCAATTGATTATTGCTGCAGGACAATCTTCATAGCTCTGTTGAGGAACTAGTTACAATGACCCTTCTTGTAGTTGGGTACAACCATAGCTTTTGGCATTGCAAGCCACATCTACTCAATTTACGCACCACATCATATTCTGCCATTATTAATTCATTGAACCTAAACCTAACACGAACAGCAACGGTGCGTATGTTTCAGTTTTTTGTGTGTGTGGACTCCACCTGTTGCTATTATACTGTTGAGCCTGTTGCTTTAAGTGAACTGCTGCTGATAGCAAACTTGTTGAACTAAACTCTCGCTGCTTTATATTTACGGACCTTTTGCAGCTAGCAAACTTGCTAGACTTATTTGTTGTGCTGATTATTCATTGGACTAATGCTAAGCTTGCTTGGACACTTGGATCAGAGTTGATTCTCTTACAGCTCGTCCATACTCACTTTGGATGACCACACTATCACTGTTATTTGCTATCAATTTAGGATTCTATGTATTATTTAGGATTCTATATATTGCTCACTGTACTGGAATGTCTCGAACATCAGATTTGAGGAAATTCTGACTATTTTTTGGTTAGGTCAGAGCAACTATCTAAGATGCCTTGAAATGAAATAATGCCTGTGGTTGTGTGTTGTATTTCGCTATTGTGGTTGTTGAATATTATTTTCTCTACATACATTGTTTCCTTGTTATGTCTTCTTACTAACCCCCTTTTATTTTTCAATGTGCATTTCTGCTTATGCTCAAATCGGATCACTTCAGGGCTCTTATCTGAAAAGACATGACCTTGGCCTCCACATTGGGAAGGTGAGTAGCAACCAAGCATGGCGTCAAGGGCGATCATTAGGAGAAGAAAGTATCTCTTGGATCATGTTAACACACCTATCCTCTCGTCTTCCTCCTCTTCATTCCGCCATGGAACATTTGGTTTCAAGCCTGAGCCAAGAATAGCACAACAATTTCTTGAGCAAAGCTTAGGGGACTCGAAGTCTGAGAAGGAGAAGGAGCAATATAGTGTCAATTTGACAAAGGTGGGTCTGCTAGGTCCTGATAACGGGATTCTGCGACGTCCAGCTCACGTGATTTCTCACTATGGCTATGGAATTGGAAGGAATGAATTCACATTGCCTTTCGGAGCTAGAGGTTTGTTGCAGTCAGTTCGCAAAGCATCAACTGCAACTGCTGGGCAACCTAAATTGGATATTGAAGAACAGGGTGATGATCAAAACCAGAATAAAAGGAAAAAAGAGGCATCCCCAGAAGAATGTGATCAGGCTGTGGAAGGGCTAAGCACGGCAAAAGCTAAAGCCAAAGCTAAGCAGGTGCAAGATTCGCTAAAGGCTGACCAGTCAATTGTAAAGAAGTTCTGGGCAAGGCTTCTGGGTATTGGTCCGGCTCTTCGAGCTGTTGCTTCAATGAGCAGGTCTAAATTCTTTGTATTTGTCTCAAACCTATATCTTAAGACAAGATATTTCTTTGCTGCCCCATTTCCTGTACTCTTTTAACATATAAATTTACCTTGTTTTGTTTGTTTGTGCAGAGCTGATTGGGCTGCAAAACTGAAGCATGGGAAAGATGAATTTATTTCCACACTGCAGCATTACTGGCTAGGAACAAAGCTACTCTGGGCAGATGTTAGGATTTCATCAAGATTGCTGGTGAAACTTGCTGGTGGAAAGAGCCTCTCGAGAAGAGAGAGGCAACAGCTCACCCGTACAACAGCAGATATCTTCAGGCTGGTACCTGTTGCTGTGTTCATTGTTGTCCCATTCATGGAATTCCTACTACCTGTGTTTCTTAAGTTGTTTCCAAATATGCTGCCATCAACTTTCCAAGACAAGATGAAAGAAGAGGTTTGTGACGTAACCACTTGAATTACTAAATGTCTTAGTATGATTATACTGTTCATTAATAATATTTTTCAGCATGCTGTCATGCTACTAATAGTGTATGTATGTCAGAACCTATGACACACAAGTTCTTTGCCCTGTTCTCTCGCCGGTAGATGTGCAGTGCAGTATCATTATGATTCCATGGCTCGTTTACCCTGTTGTATTTCATTTCTGCTGATACGGCAGATTTAGTGTATCATATTTGAATCGTCCTCCTAGTTCCATTTGTATAGAAACTATCAACATAACTACTTTGCATATTGATTGTCTCACGAATGTAGCCCACTTTCATGTGCAGGAAGCGTTGAAAAGGAAACTGAAAGCAAGGATGGAGTATGCAAAGTTTCTGCAAGATACTGCAAAAGAAATGGCAAAGGAAGTTCAAACATCACGTAGTGGAGAAACAAAACAGACAGCTGAAGATCTGGACGAATTTTTAAACAAGGTATCGCTACCAGCTCTCCTGTAATTCAGAGTGTCAATTCCTTTTAAATGTATATTATGAATTTCCTTATATTTTGTTGGATAATTTACATTAAATTAAACTGCAATCAGGTTAGGAAAGGTGAACGTGTATCCAATGATGAAATCTTGAGCTTCGCGAAGCTTTTTAATGATGAATTGACCTTGGATAACATGAGCAGGTTACCATTATTTCAGTTTTGTACACCCTTGTAAGTTCAGAATCAAAATTGTACCAGAGCTGACCAATATTTTTCTGCAGAGCACGCTTGGTAAATATGTGCAAATATATGGGTATTCGACCTTTTGGTACAGATCATTACTTGAGGTTCATGCTTCGCAAAAAACTACGAGAGTAAGTATTTATAGAGAAAAGTAAAGGATACACTCTGCAATTTGTGAAGTAGAAGTGAACATGTATGCAAATATGAAACTTATAATTGAAGTGTTAGTTAGCTTGGATCTGTTGCTCTGAAGCACTATTTTGTGTTATGCGTATATATAACTGGAATCACCAATTTTGGAGATAAGCCCATGATGGAGACACTAGGTTCTGCTATCATTTTTGATTTTTCAGAGCTTACCAGACAATCGTTCAGATTAGAATTTCAAGTGGGTAATCTAATCTTGTACTCCCTCCGTCCCAAAATAGTACAAAGTTGAGTCACTTATTTTGGGATGGAGGGAGTAATACATAGCAGTATGTATTATGACATGAGCACAGAAAGGGTAAATTGTGTATATGACTTCTCCTAGTAAAATAAATGAAGTTATTCAGCGGATATTTTACAGCACTTTATGTTAATTCATACACGAAGAGAAAACACATACTACCTCTGTCCGGGTTTATCGGGCCTGCGAGCAAACAAACCGCGTCCCATATTTGTAAGGCCGCTGAAGGCGCGGAGTTAATTTCCCTCGATTACCTCCGCTGCATGCGCACACCATTGGTTAGACATCCGTGTCATTAGCTGCATGCACCGCACAATAACTAGCCCCTAGGGCTAGAAGTGAGCTTGATTGGCCAAGAAGCAAGCCACCGGCTGCATGCCATAACGGTGCGCTGCTCTGATTGGCTCTTGGCATGCTTCGAATAATGCGTTCTTAACCTTAAATCACGCATCATCAGCATTAAAACATTTCCTTGGTAACTGAGTCTCTCCTAGCAGGCCCAATAAACCCGGACGGAGGGAGTAGTAGTTTGCTGGACGTGGAAGCTTAGTAGACATCAGATACCATGTCAAATTTATCTACAATTGAGACTGCATTTGAATAGATCTAACATGTGCTTGACTCAAACTTTACATAACATTCAGCATATATGTTTATTTACTTTAGTTATAAGATAGTCCTGATAACTCTTCATTTACTGGATTTGCCCTTTGTCTTGCTGTTTTTGACATTTATTTCAATGCAATCTGGCATTTATGTTTAGAATTGTGGTGTAAAAATGTAAAATATCTGTTCATTTCTTGCTAATGATACTCTTACGTATGCAGCATTAAGAATGATGATAAAATGATTCAAGCTGAGGGTGTTGATTCTCTTTCTGAAGAGGAGCTCCGGCAAGCCTGCCGTGATCGCGGTCACCTTGGTCTGCGGTCAACAGAAGAAATGCGTCAACAGGTTTCCCAGCATCATTCCTGCGATACTCACAATTTCAGAAGAATACCTGTTTGTTTCGTAGCTTTTTCGGACTGTACATCAATGTGCTATTCAGTGCCATGATTACCTATTATCCTACTAGTTACCATGTTCTTAGTGTATTATAGTTTATTTATTAGTTCTCAGTTTTTCTTGCTCTCATTATATTAGTTTATCCTGATGCACTGTTGAATTAAAACAATATCCATTGCCTCAGCTTCCACTTAGAATTAAGCATATCTGAAGTTGGATTGCACTGCCTTTCACCACAACTTCTTTGTGTTCATTTTTTTAAACTGCTACCTTGTAAATGGATATTAAACTTTGGTAGTAATTCCTTGCAATTTTATTTTCTGCCCAGCTACGAGACTGGTTGGATCTATCACTTAATCATGATGTGCCATCGTCTCTTCTCATACTTTCAAGGTAAATTTGGTTGATGTATTTCCCACTGGCTAGTGGCTAGAACAGCTCTGTTTGGGCTTGCGTCCTTATTCATCTTTGCTAATGCTGTCAGAGCTTTTACTCTGGCTGGGAGAATGAAACCTGAGGATGCTGTTGTAGCAACATTGTCTTCTTTGCCAGATGAAGTTGTGGATACAATTGGGACAGTATTGCCATCTGAAGATTCAGTTTCTGAGAGGAGGAGAAAACTGGAATTCCTTGAGATGCAGGAAGAACTTATCAAGGTGTGTAACACATAGATTGTATTGTTTTTTTTTATATATAGTTTATCGATACTAAAAAATTACGTACTACTTTACATTGTTTGTCAATGCAACCATGATACTTGGCATAACTACGAAACCCACACTGATAGTACGTGTGATAAGCTAACACATGAATGCTCTCTTTGAACCCGTGCTTCATATTGTATTTTTAGCGGAGCGGGCACGTACTGGCTCCTTATTTTATTAGTTTGTTTATCTCTTTGTTAATTCAGAAACTCATTTATCTGAGGTACTTTTTTTTCCCTGACACCCCATGGTAACATATGTACCCTGCATTGCCTCAGATTTTGGAATGTGTCTAATATCCTGTCATGCCCTTCTTCTCATAATTGAACCTCAAGAGTCTTGCCTATTCATCTCCTCCTTGTATGCAATATATGTATTAAGAAGCTATACATGGTTTGTGCTATTCCATGGTAAAACTAGAATATGTCTAGTAGAAAGGGCATATAACTAAAATGTCACTGTGGAAATCAATTTTGTCTGAACTCTTGATATGCCTTTATTTGTTACTTAAGGCCATGTAGTGTAGTGTCAACTGTCAACATATCATATCATATGAACAACTTCTAGATACACACCTTATGAGAAAAGGTGTGTCCTGTTCGATTGGGCTGGGGCTTGTCTAAAGGCACCTGTGGTTTGGCTCTGCTGGAAAAGCTGTTATGGAGTTGTAGGGTCATTTGGCAAACTAGCAGTAAGAGCTAAGATGCACCTAAGGTTCTGAGAGCCTGTTTATATGCTGATCTAACGTTGGTTGTGTAAGATTGTGATGATTCAAATTCTACTAATTTAAAAAGAATCACTTAATTTCTGCTGATTAGTCTATAATTATGCTCATTTAACAATCATCACTAGTTTCTCAGACAGTGTAGCCAAATGACCTGTTTTCAAGCATTTCATCTGATAGAAAATTCAGATATATTAAACAAAATGGAGCAATTTAAAGCATTAAAAAAATATGCATGGGCAACTATGTGAATTGAGAAAGGGTGGGCACCAAAGCCGTGAAAGCACCGCCCGACCAGCTTTGTGTAATACGGCGGTGAGGAAGCCAGCATGGTGCTGCTAACATTGAACTGTTACCTAATTGTTTTAGCATAACGCTCTTACCCAAGTATGTTATTTTCGGCATAGTGCTGTATTGCTGCTAACACTCAGCTGTTACCTGTTTATTTTAACTTAGCGTAATGCTGCTACTGAACATGTAATCAGTTATTTTAATGCTTTGTATGAAAATATTCAGGAGGAAGAGAAGAAGAAAGAGAAAGAAGAGAAGGCAAAACAAAAGAAGGAAGAAAAGGCAAATCTCACAGAACAGGAGGCTGCTGAAGAAGATTTGGCTTTAAAGGAAATGACTGAGCCTACTGCTAGGGAAGAAGAAGAACTGATAGAAGCAAAACAACATGACAAGGAACAGCTCTGTAATATCAGTCGAGCATTGGCTGTGCTGGCATCTGCATCGGTATGATCCTAGTCAATCTGTATTTTCTGTCAGTACTTTGCAGACTCTTAGTGATAGTGCCATAATTACTTACATTGCAGTCTGTTAGCAAGGAGCGTCAAGAGTTCCTGAGCCTTGTCAACAAGGAGGTACGATGTGAATTTTTGAAGTGGGGTCAGAGGGACAATTACCATACAGCATTTTATTTGTTTGTTGCATGTATGAACTGTTTTACTGTGGAGGCTCAGTAGGACTTAATTGTTGAGGAATGCAGATAAAACTATATAACTCCATGCTTGAAAGAGAAGACACAGAGGGGGCAGAAGAAGCTAAGAAGGCATATATGGCTGTTAGAGAGGAGTCAGATGACACCACAGAGGTTGCTTCAGAGGAAAAGGTCTCGTCAGCGCTGATTGACAAGGTATGTATTTCTTCCATGCATGAAAAGTCAAAGCTCGTAACACTCTGGTTCTATTGGTACACTACATATTTCTCTGGTTCGCTGTTTAAGGTAATCGCTTTTTTCCCTGACTTCTGTCAGCTACCGATGACTAGCTTGAGAAGCTGAAACTGTTACTTGGGCACAATTTTGTCAGATAATGATTTACTTCTTTTCCTTCGTTCTTAGGGTATGGTAACATCTTAAATACTTTTCTCAACATTTATAGAAATAAGTATTGTTTGATTGCCTGCTGTTGGCAAGTTATGTGATACAAGGTAACTGTTACCCATGGGTTTCTACTTTGTAGCGGGTATATGGATTAATTGGCCTTGTATTCGGCCTTATACCCAGTTTTTCCGGTAACCCGGTGACAGTATGTGGTACCAGTTTTCGGCCTAGTAGTCTACTAGACCTAGTTTAGTTTCATTCCGTTGTTAGTTGGAGATACTAAACAGAACAAACGGATTTCTTCATCATAAACTGTATCCTAAATTAGACAGTATGAATGGATCTCTTCATCATAAACTGCATCCTGAATTAGTCAACTTCCACTCGGTCCTGGCCTGCATATACTGTTGACACCTGCTTGATTGCATTTCCACCTTTATGTTACGTGTTCATTTGGAACAAAATGGTGAACTAGCATCAACAGAGTTATACTACAAGGGTACTGTGTTAGTTTACAACTTTACATTGAAGTATACGATTCAGAGTTGCTCACAAGTTAGCTCTAGGCACTTATGCTTGGTCGCTGGCACAAGCTCCTCCTTGTGTTCTTTATGTCAAAATGATTGTGACAATTCTTTCTTAATGCAGCAAATTCTCTCTTTAGCCTAAAAAAGAATGATTGAAATATAGCATGTCAGCATTAGAAGTATAAGGGTCCTGGTTGCTCTTGTTAAAGTTACACCATGTGGCTTTATGACTGATCTCTATACCTACATTCGCCATCCCCCAAGTCTGTTAGTTGGAGAGATTTCTTTGGTGGAGCTACCATTGATGTTGGTCATCTATACATTGTTTTTGAATAATTTATGGGTTAGTTGTTGACATATACTTTTTGCTCTGTTTTAGGTTGATGCTCTGCTTCAGGAATTAGAAAAGGAGATTGATGATGTGGATGCACAAATCGGAAACCGCTGGCAACTGCTTGATAGGTACGTCAATTGCATGTGTATCAAAGTCGTTTCATATTGCATGCCAGTCAGCTAGTGCATTGTGCTGCTGGTGAATTTCCTCAAGGAGTTGGACCTTCATTAGGGTTTGTTTAGGTAGGGAGGGCTAAGACCCAATCCGATCAAACTGGAAGCGATTGTTTCGGTAGTACTGAGTTTCCTGTCGATCTGTAGGAATTGAGCCGTATCAGTGATCACTGTGTACCACCTACCCCTAAGTGGTAGTTTAGTTATCCATCACCATTCTTCGATATCTGTTCTTGTGATTTATATGCTGCTCTGGTGCAGATATGTCGACACTTTATCGCCCCTACACTGATCCAGGGATTCACCTTTTCTCAGAAAAATGCTGATTTTGCAATATACAACTAACTACTTTTAAGCAATAATAACTAACAGAGGCAGATGTAGAATAATGGACTCTACTTTTCTCAGTAATTACCCCGTTATCGTGACTGATAACAGAGACAAGTAGAAAACTGTCTCTACTCCCCGCTGACACTAATAGGTGGTTGTCCCTGAGGGTGCGAGAGGGGTGCGGCAGGAGAGGGCCTGCACAGGGAAGGTTAACTTGCCCTTATTTTGTTGGGGGATGAACTGCTGCTGTATCGATCATGTTTTTCTTTGTTGTTTAATCCTCCGAATCTCCTTTTCATGCTCCATACTCATTGGCTGTGTAACGACCATGTGAAGTATCGGTGCAACATTTTTTTTTTGCGAAAGTATTGGTGCAACATTTATCTACCATGTTCACACAAATGATTTTAACTCATATATTATTGCTGATACAGACATTTATAGTCTGTGTGGTAAGTCAAAGTTATAGCATTGGTGAGCTAATTTATATGGCTCAACTTCTGGAAGATATGTGAGAAATATTCCTATCTCAGATTCATTCTACAATTTAGTTACTCGGATACTCCATGAGTTCCCCCCGTGCTTGCTTATGTGACATGATAAAGGAAGATTGATATTCAATGCAGTATATAGTACTCCCTCCCATCCATATTAGTTGTCGCTCGTCTAGATACATCCGTTTTACCAACAATTAATATGGATAGAGGGAGTATTCTATTATAGACCGAAATGTTTGGCTGTACTTGGGAGCATGTTTTGTCAACATGCTGATATCGTTTGTACCTCATTTGCAGGGATCATGATGGCAAAGTGACTCCTGAGGAAGTAGCAGCGGCGGCAGCTTATCTCAAGGACACCATAGGGAAAGAGGGCGTCCAAGAGCTTATCAGCAAGCTTTCTAAAGACAAAGGTCCTCGTGCTTGTGACATTCTTTTCTGCTCATGATACCACATGTCCAGTTTTCCCCACTGTTTCTGACGATTTCTTGTGCTTGCAGAAGGAAAGATCCGTGTGGAAGACATCGTGAAGCTGGCGTCTCAAGCGGAGGAAAACAATGAAGATGATGAAGAAGAAGCACGGCATTAGTCGGGAACACACTTGACAAACCTTTTTTGCGTGTTGAGATGGGTATTCCAGTTCAGGCAGGAACTTCGAGTATCTCAGTTACTCCGTAGCAGTGCGGCATGTATAGATCAGAAGGCAAGACGGCCATTCTTGCGCCCCTCTTGGCAGACCTCGATAGAACCACCAGTAATTCGTAAGGATAACTTACTGTGAAGATGATGACTTGCATATAGTTGGGTTCGGCCTCATGGATCCGCAGGTAAACAGCAACCGAGATTTCAACTGGTTGCTATGGGAGAGAAAAATACTGTTTTTGGTTGGTCACGGGATTCGCCTCTCTACCCGATTTTTATAAGATCTACTTCAACTTCTGAGAAATCGTGGGTTAAGCACATGGTTTGCGAATGAGTGCTATTTGTTGCTTTTACAATCAGTGTGTTATTGGTAGCCGTTATCATCTTTCTTTTTATAGTGCCTTTATTATCTTGTCTCTGATCCTAGTCAGTTCCCATTGTCTTAAACTTCATTGTCGCCATTTCTACTCACCTGCACCTCCGACCTCCACGGCTGAGGACATGACCGTCTGGTCCAGTTGCGGCAGGTGCTACCGTGATTACTACTGCCCCGTGCCCTCCCTCGCTATGATGGGGCAGATATGAGGTGATGCCACCCTTCACATACTCCCCTCCAAATTGTGAAAAGTCACATTTAAATGTTTCTAAAAAATCAGCAAAAATTTGTGGATGTTCACAAAACATGTGTCTATAACATCTAAAAGTTTCTGACCAAAATCCAAAATACATGTTGAGAAACAAAAAAGACAAATCTAGCATAAATGATGTCAAAAGAAGACAAATCTAGCATGAATAATATCAAAAGAAGACAAAGCATCTGTACTTGTCTTTTTTGTTTCTCAATGTTTGTTTTGAATTTTTATGGTTTGTAGGCACATGTCTCGTGAATATTCACAAAAAATTTATGAATGTTTTGAAACATTTAAATGCAACTTTTCAGAAAATTGGATTACGAGAGCATGTGAATATCACCTGATACGTATTAACTTATTTTGTGCATCGGGGCAGGCTACATCAAAACTAGTGTTGATGATTGCATTCTCAACTCTTAACACATCCCGCATTCTCAGGTGGTTAGGTTCTTTATGGTGGAACCAGTCCACCAGGGCATTTTTCTGGATTTACTTCAAGATTTCCGGTGATGTTTGTTCAGTAGGAGGAGACATTTTGTACTGTGTTCTAAAAATCCACTCTCAAAACTTAATTCCACAAAAATCCTCTATATTGGAATGGTGGTATCTAACCCATACTGTAAATAAACTTGACTCCCAATATTTTCTTCTAATTGACACCTCTTTTTGCATAAAATAATAATCCAATTTAGTTATATTTTGACACTATTACATGAAACAAGGGAAATGTTTTCTTGCTATCGACCTTTTCATCAAACACCTTGCGTGCATGGCCATCAAGCGAGCGTGGTGGCCAACGAGAGCTCACCACGAACACTTCGAGCGAGGCGAAGAGGCGCCATGACCCGATTCCTGGCCTCGTCGACACTCGAGATCGCGGTGGTCGGCGTGACGTTGGCATGGGAGCCAACCGCGAGCCTTGTGGGCCACTGGAGTAGGCTTAGGAGGTGGTGGTGGTTAGGTGCGGCATGGCGGCAACCACGAACTCTGGCTTGACAGTGGGAGGTGGTAGCGACAGGAAGAGGCTCGAGAGATGGAGAGAGGCAGCAACTGAATTAGGAGTGGGCCGACACGGCTCACCGAAGCCAGCATCGTTGCGACGAATACTACTCTAGAGATGTCGTCGCCTGCGACTATGACGGCGCCGATAGGTGGCAGTTGGGAAGCGGAACTTCGTCCCGTAAAAAAAAGTTGGAATTAAGGATCAAGAGAGAGCAAAGACATCTCAATTTTCGGATGGAGGACTTTTTGGTTTTGAGAACCGAAGGGCCGAGCGAACGCTCTAGGATTCGAGCGCAGGATCCGACTTGCCCAAGGGTGTTGCTCGAAAATGCTAAAATCTAACGTGTTAGAGTGGCGGTTTTTCAGAAACCCTTTTTTGGGATGAGTTAGAGTTGCTCTAAGGTTGATGAAGTTGTGGGTTTGAATATGCAAATCCCATCACACAAATTCAAATATCCATGGACTCGAATTCGGACCTGTTAACGACAGAACGCGTTTCGGTGGGATCACGTTACCCTCCCTCTCCTCTTGGGCGGTTTGGGTACGGACTAGTATGCTTCTATTTTGGGGAAAGAGAAGATGTACCACCCGCACCCTTCCTGTCCCGGTCCGTTTAACTATGCGTCGACGGTGACAACGGAAGCAGGCCGAGCCAGAGCAGGGCAGAGCTAGTCGCCGTTGCCAGGGACAGCTCCTTCCTTCCACCGCGGGATCTCCCCTCGTAAAAAAAAAAAACCCCACCTCGCCGAAAAAGTCAATCGGAGTCCTCTCCCCCCCTCGCGTCAACTCCGCCGTACGCCCGCACTCCCACGCGGCCTAAGCAACCTCCTCCTCCTCCTCCTCAAAGCCACCGCCCGAACCCCGGCTCAGCCTCGCCTCTCCTTGCTCCTCCTCCTCCTCCGACCTCCCGGGACCCGGACTCGGAGGATGGGCGGCTCCTCCTCCAGCCGCCGCCGCCGGGACGACTACTACCCGCCCCCGCCCCCGCCCCTCCACCACTACTCCAACTACCCGCCGCCCCCGCCTCCGCAGCCGCACCACCCCCATCACCACCACCCGCCTCCCCCGCCGCCTCACCACCACCACCCCCACCACCCGCCTCCCCCTCCGCCGCCGCACCACGGGCCCTCCTCGTCGGCCGCCGCGTACTACTACCACCACCACCCGCCGCCCCCGCACGCGTACCACGGCCCGTGGCACCCCGCGCCCCAGCCGCCGCCGTCGCAGCTGCCGGCGCTCACGGGCCCCCCGCCCGAGTTCGTCGGCCACCAGCAGGCGCTCAAGGTGAAGAACGACATCAACCTGCGCAAGGACACCATCCGCCTCGTGCCCGACGCCGCTGACCCTGACCGCCGCCTCGTCTCCTTCACCTTCGACGCAGTCACCGACGGCAGGTGAGAATTGGCTGTGGTTGCTGTCTCCAACGCTGAGATCAGGGCTAGATTTGGTTTGCCTGGTCTAAATTGTGTAGCTACTGCCTACTTGCTGACCTGTAGTAGGGTTTTTTTTTTTTTTTTTTTTGAGGAACCTGTAGTAGGGTTTTGTTCACCTAGGAGGGGCTACAGCACATATTTTAGGCTAAACTCTTGTTGGAATTTGGATACTACAAACTTGACCTATGTGAAGCTTAGAGCCTGTTTGGGACTGCTCCATCCTTCCAAAATCAGCTCCACTCCACCAAATCCACTTTGGAGCAGTTCCACCCAGGAGTTGCAGCTCCACCATAGAGTTTGGCTTCTAGCTAGCTCCAGTTTCAAAAATGCGAAATTTTGGTGGGAAAGGTCGTGCCCCAGGATTTGCCGGGGCGGTGGTCTGGTCGTTGTTGACCGTGCCGGTGGTGTGCCCGGCCGAAGCCGAAGCTTGGGCAGCCATGGCCCTCCTCGCTGGGCCGTAGCTCGGAGGCTCGAGGGGGGCTGAGAAACCGAGGGTGGGAGGAAGAGGGCCACTGGATCTATCCATTCCGGTGGTCGCCTCGCTGGCGTTGTCCTCGTGGCGGTGGCGGCGCTAGGGGTGTGGAGCAGCGCCCTGTTCGTGATGTGGAGGAGAATGAAGGGATACGCGGATAAGGAGGGGGTGCGTGCGTGTGGGGGTACCGGTCCGCAAAAAGAAACAAACCGTTATCCACTTACCAGTGGCAGTGTCCCAACTCCACGAGGACTCTTGAAACTAGAGTTTTTGGGGCACCTCCTGAAGAGCTACACGAAAAACACGGAGTTGTCCCCCAGATTCGAGTTTTTTTGCGGAGTGGGACATCGTTGGAGCTACCCCGTTTGGCTTGTGGTTTTGAGAGTGGAGCTGGAATTTACGGAGTAGAGCAGTCCCAAACAGGCTCTTAATCTTTGCAGTGAAGGGTAACTTTCAATCTCATGAATTAGTGACTTCTTATTCACCTTTGTATCAAACGTTAAGGATAGATTAAAAAAGATGGAGTTACAGGCATTGCTCGATTAGTGTATTCTAAATCTGAACCGAAACCCTCTAAAGGGTGGGGTTATTAAAAATTTAAGATGTTAAAAATGTTGTATGCGGGGTTTGTACATCACCTGCAATTGTAGTTCCTTTTGAACTACTGCAGCATAGGTGTAACATATTACACTAGTTCGCGTGGCTACATGACATATTGACTCGTTATTGAAGTTCTAAAATCCATTTTACCAGGTGAAATTTTATCTGGTCGTTTTGATCATATTCAAGCCTGGTTAATATTATAAAATCCAAGTCTGGTTAATATTCCAGCTCTCTTTAGTGTTTAATGACCATATTTATACTTATTTTTGTGTATTGCAGTTTAGTTATACATTACTTTGCCAAGGAAGGAAAAGACTGCAATTTTTCTTCAGTGTATCCAGACTTGCAGACACCAACAAAGATACCTTTCCAGAAAGGATTGGCTCAAAATTATGTCCAGCCCTCTGGATCGGGTATTGATCTGGGATTCTTTTCTCTGGATGAGCTTTCAAATCCTTCAGAGGAAGTATACCCACTGGTAGTTTATGCGGAAGCTTCTCCATCTCCAGAGGAAGGTGGTCAAACAGTAAACTCCACACGGGCACAAATTACACTTGCTGTTATAGAGAAACATAATGATGATCTTCAAGTCAAAGTTGTCAAGCAAATATTGTGGATTAATGGTGTGCGCTATGAACTGAAAGAAATATATGGGATTGTCAACTCCACTGAAGCTGATGTTCCTGATGCTGACGATGATGGCATGGGGAAAGAATGTGTTATCTGCTTGACAGAGCCAAGGGACACTGCTGTTTTTCCTTGCAGGCATTTGGTAAGATAATTAATTGTAGCCTGTAGTTCTACTTTTGCTTTCTCAGATCTCACTTACATTACTTAATGTTGTTATCTGATTGGTCCTATGTTGTACAGTGTATGTGCAGTGAATGTGCACAAGCTCTAAGGCTCCAATCAAATAAATGCCCCATATGCAGACAGCCTGTTGAGAAACTAATGGAGATCAAAGTTAGGAGTGCTGAGCCATAAGGAAGACTATGCTGGTATGGTTGTTGCTGCATCCTGTTGTTTATTGTCCATATCTTTCTAAATAATATCAGTCTTCAAAGTGCATAGTTATGTTGTTGGTTGCGATCTAGTAATAAATATTAGCGCTATCATTTTGACACTTGAACTATGTATGTTTGATGTTTCTGGTAGTTCTCTAGGTATAGCTATTAGCTAGGATATGGTTCGTCGAAACCAGCCCTCGTCAAAGTTTTGTAACATGCCTTTTATTGAGTTAATTTACAACATTGCACATCTTTTCTGTGTGGTGTTAACTTTATAGTTCTGTAACACACTAGACTTGCTCTGGCTAAGTTTCTCCCAATATATATGGTAGAATAGCCTACTAAATATTTGAGGCTCAGCACATAAATTAAAGCACAGTTACTGCGTCTGTAGAATTGTAGGCCTGGTTAATTGTGTGGTGCACCACTATTTTTTGGAATTTGTAAGTGGCATACTGCAACCCAAGTGTACCCTGTTCTTGTTAGCCATGGAACAAAGGCATGGTTCGCAGCTTAGTGTTAGGGCCCTGCTGAGGTTAACGTGGTGAAAGATGTGTAAAGCTCACTAGCAGGCTTGAACCAGCTTAAACGCTTTATGGTCATTTTATATGGACTTGATTTGACGCATCAGTTTTGCCATGAATGTCAACTTAGTAGATGATGATACACATTAAGTAGATGCAGGTGTTAGTACTTCATATAAAATTCAACAAATAAGGTGGGTTGTCTTCCATACGAACTTACAGACCCACCATTGCTGCATTTGCTGATACGAAGCTATGAATCTAGAGAGTCCTTTCCTGAGTGGGTACAAATGCATGAAAGACCTAATTCTTTCACTGGCTACTAATTTTTTTAGGCTCAGCACGTAAGTTAAAGCACAGTTACTGGGTTTGTAGGCCTGGTTAATAGTGTGGTGCACCACTATTTTTTGGAATTTGTAAGTGGCATACTGCAACCCAAGTGTACCCTGTTCTTGTTAGCCATGGAACAAAGGCATGGTTCGCAGCTTAGTGTCAGGGCCCTGCTGAGGTTAATGTGGTGAAAGATGTGTAAAGCTCACTAGCGGGCTTGAACCATCTTAAACGCTTTATGGTCATTTTATATGGACTTCAATTTGACGCATCACTTTTGCCATGAATGCCAACTTAGTAGATGATTATACACATTTAAGTAGATGCAGGTGTAATTGGGGGTGTTATGGATTCTGCAATTACATCGAACAGTTAGTACTAAATATACAATTCAACAAATAAGGTGGGATGTCTTCCATACGAACTTACAGACCCACCATTGCTGCATTTGCTGATAAGAAGCTATGAATTTAGAGACTCCTTTTCCAGAGTGGGTACAAATGCATGAAAGACCTAATTCTTTACTCAGCCGTAAGTTTTTGCTCACCTTTTTGTACATACAACATTCTTTCACTGCAAGGAAATACCTTTGTTTCCTTTAATTTGGTGGATCTGAACTCGAAACTACATATTAGGGGTGGATCTTTTACTGTGCCAGTTAGCGGGTCAGAAGAGCTTGACAAAGCAAATAACTTGGTAGCGTCAAAGTTGTAGCATCATTTTGCATTCCCTACCTATACTGATACACCAAAGTTGCTAGTCCAAGAAACCAAAAGTGTCTATCTCACATTGTAGAGACGTCGAGTGAATTTGAACCGTCTTGAAAAATTATATCCATGTAATTGTTTTTTTACAATGTGTAATGTTGTTTTTTTTCTCCTTGACAGTTTGCTCTTGATGCTGAGGATCTGTGAATAATAAGCTGAAATGATGGTGTATGGGGCTTCATCAGCCCCCGAAGTTTCTTTTTGTTTCTGGTTAGCGGGCAAAGTCTTTGGGGAATTACGAATATGAATTGTACAGTACATATGTAAAGCCGTGGCCGAGATTGGGCATACCCTAACATGTAAAAGCACCTAAGCCTGTGAATCCGTGTACATATTGGTGTGGATTTTTTGCTGCTGCTACTTGTGTCGGCAGCCTGTTTTGATAACATGCACTTATTATTTATCCTGGAGAAGCTCAGTTGGCTGATCGCGAGATTGAGCAAGAGGACTGAAGTTAATATGATGTATTCGTTGCCTGTGAATCCTGTGTTGGACTGAGTCGGCACCCTGGCCATCGCCGTCGAAATTTGCAGCATCCATCACCTTGACGCAAAAGCCTCGTGCCGACAAAAATACCTGGGGAACTCTACTGCTCTCGTAGGCATGGCAGCAATCTGAACGAAGTCTACTCTGCCGACTGCTCATGCATGGGCCGTGGCAACATACCGAGGGATGCTCACAATCCCAACACGGCACACGCCAAGCCAGCCGTACGCACCCACCGTTACTGCAGGTAGGTAGTTCCGCATGCATCCTGCGTTGCTACTTGCCGGCGCCAGCCAAGCCGCAAGCCCGCACACGTTCGCCCAAGCTGGTCGCTCGTCACTGACAGCCTGCACACAACGTGCACAGCTGCCGGCGGGCCTCTAGTTGTCGCTCGTCGGCATCCGCGGCGGCGCTGCAAGTTACTCCACGTCCACCACACGAGCCACCGGCGCGCAAACATCCAAAGGCCGTGGCGTGGCGCTGTGCGCGCCTACGTCGGCGTCGGACCAACGGCCCCGCCCACAGGCCGGGAGGAGGGCGGCGGGCAGCCACACAAGCGCACGCGCGCGGCATCACCAGTCGTTCGCCCCTCCCCTCCCGTGTCCCGTCCAAAAAAACACGATCGCCGTACGTCCACCCAGCTGAAGGGAAGGAGGTTAACGTAACGTGCACATGGAAACAGAATGCGTATAGCAGCAAGCGAGTGGCCTCGGGCGGCCGCCCCCACCCAGCCCAGTCCCAGTGGGAGGAGGCGGACGTGGAGCGCGCGCTGCCTTTGATCGGCGCCGATTCGGTGGCTGGCTGGCTGGCTAGGTGGTTCATCCCATCCGATCATATCCCCCGGGGGTTTCGGATAGGAACCCAGGGGCAGCGGCCAACCGGGAGCCCCCCTGCCCAGCCCACGATGGGAACCACTGTTGCCGCCCTGTAGACCCCTGGAATGGATCTCCTTCTCCGCTCCCATGATGATTACCGCCACCACCTCGGCTGGAAACACAGTACCAGTACAGTACTAGTAGTACTATTAGAGCAAGTATAATAGCAGGGTTATAGCCCGCTTACATGGCAATTTTATTTATGTGGAGGAGAGAGACATGAAAAAATAGGGGGAGTAGGCTCTTATGCAAGAGCCTAGCTATATGCGGATTCCTAGGCCAATACAATAAATATGAAGAAATATATAGAGAGAGATGAGAAAAAATAGTACTCCCTCCGGCCCGGATTACCTGGCCCCCTGTACGTTTCGTGAAAACCCCCTCCATCTTTTGATGACAAACCCCACAGTCCAGTCGTCGTCTTCGAATCCCACTGGGTCATCCGCGCCGCGCCGCGTCGTCTCGCCCCCGCCCTCGCCGGCGCCTCCCGCCCTCGCCGGCGCCCCTCGCCTTTGCTCGCACGTCGCTCGCCCTCACCGCGCTCCTCCAGGTCCATACCCTAGCCGCCCTCACACATGAGCAAAGGAGAAAAAACGGATCTTGGCGTCCATGGCCGTGAGTGGGCCGACTCACACAACCTCGGTGCGAGCTGTCCACTCCGCAGTTGCCGCTCGTCGGCCGGTCGGCTCCGCACCACTCCGCAGCAGCCGCCGCCGCCCGGACAAGCCACCCTGCTCGGCCTTCCGCTTCCTGAGGTCGCAGGCAAGTCCCTCCTCCTTCACTCTCTCTGCCCCCCATCTCCGTCACATATAGTCAAGTATCCAGTGGAGTATGAATTTCCAAGATTTTAGGATCCACTAGAGCAAATTTCAGTCAAATTGGCCGTCCAGCAAATTCATGTGTCCAACAGAGCATCAATTTTCAGATATGATCTATGAGGTGCAGAATAACTGAATATGCGTGCTATCTCTGTCAGAGAAAAAATTCACCATTTTGGTTCTCATTGCTAGTTGCTCTCAGTAGTTTTGGTTCTCATTGCTAGTTGCTCTCAGTAGTTTTGGTTCACCAGATATGATCTATGAGTGTCGGTCCAGGACCAAATCGATTGTTTGCAAACTGTTATGTTGACAACATATGGTACTGTAGCTAGCTCTGCAGTGTTCAGGTAGTCCATCTGAACCTAAGCCATGAACATACAAGGACCAGTGCCATGAACATACAACATATCTTGGGAGTATTTTGATTATTGGTGATCTTGGGAGTAGTTTCCTGGCAGGTGGCCATTCACACCATCGTTCTTCAGTTTCTGAATGTTAGTTTCCTGGCAGGTGGCCATCGCGCCGGAGACCCGCACAAAGACAGCAGCACAACACAAAAGATGCAATGCTAATAGATATTTGTCATGGCCTGCTAATAGATGGACTTCCAACTGCTACAACAATTGCTTATCTTACAAGCTAGTACCAGATGCTAGTATGCCTATGTGTGCCTATTTGTCAATCTTCATTTGAATATACTACTCCAATGTCTTCTTGAGCCAATGTGCCTATTTGTATAGGGATTACATGCCTTCTTGAGCCAATGTGCCTATTTGTCAATGAGCTGTCCTATGTCCTCTTTAGCCATTGTGCCAACTAGAGCCGCTTGTACTTTCTTCAGCCGATGCGCCAACTTGAGCTTTCTTGTTCCTTCTTCAGTCGGTGTGTCAACTAGAGCCGCTTGTACTTTCTTCGGCCGATTCACCAACTTGAGCTTTCTTGTTCCTTCTTCAGCCGGTGTGTCAACTAGAGCTGCTTGGAATTCGGCTATCTTGGTTTCCCGAATGAGATCCATTTTCTGTAAACATAAAAACAGAAAATGCATCAGTTCAGACCTATTCGAAAACAGATAATTCCAAGCAATGGCACATTCACGTACACTGCTGACTCGACGCCTTTTGGAGACAAGGCTTGATGGGTCATCCACCCATGTCTTATATTCACTTGCTGGGATCATCGTCTCATTATCCAGAATTACTTGGGGGCCTGTCCAGCGTGCTTTTCTCTTTGATGTGTTGTTCGATGAACCGTGTTGAGCCAATGCGGCCTCATGATTTGCTATAATCTCCATGCTTTTCCGGTACACTTCACCATCACATTTTAGAACCAAAGGCAGTTCTCCTTCGTTTTTCAGTTTGTCTTTGCCCATGTGCTTTATCTTGTATACGTTTCCTCCTTCATCCTTCATAACTTCAATCATGACAGACTGAAGGGTTATGAACACTTTGACTAGGATGTCAACGTCATACCCGTCAAATGCCTTTTCAACCGACTCTATTAGTTCTTGGAGAGTGTTAGGTGCATAGCGAACCGTGATGGACTGGATTGACCTAAAGAAGCCAAGATCGAGGGCATTCAGGTCCGGGGAGTTTGGTGGTTGCTGAATCAATCTAATATCCCTTCCTGTTTCTTGCACGGCAGCAAGGAAAGCTGGATCAGTTGGAAGAATGTGTGTCCGTGCATTGTCTTGCTGTATATATATGGTTCCCTCATTGTCAGGCCATAGAGCAACGATAGACAGGACTACCTTTTCACAAATGTATTCTCTCGTGACATCTCTAGTTACAATTATTGACTTCACCTCCATCGTTCCTTTGAGTCTATTCTTGGAGTCATTCTTGGCTGCCGTTTCTTTCACGAACGCCCAGACTCCGATCTTGCCGTCGAATGTCACGTTCTCTTGGTCGTCATATCGGGGTTTGGCAACCGCAGTTAGAAACATAACCTTCCCGATCTATTTGTGTTATGTATGGTTCGCACAGGATCTTCCTCTTTATAGAGTAGGTAGTATGTTCTTTTTCTTTTCGTCATGTCGAACCACTTTTCATCTATATGAACTATGTTCTCCATATTGAGGAACGATGGTTTGTCATCAGCTATTGTTGTTTGATCAAACATCGACGTGCAGAATTTCAGCCTTGCAATCTTGTTTTCAGGTTTCAATGCTGGCTTGATGGTATTTGTGTGGCGCCTTATGAATCCTCCCCATTGGAACCTTCGCTGCAAGGTGGAATAGGCGACATTCAGCTCTCTTGCCAGCCCCCTTAGTGTAGACCTCTTGTTTAGCTCAATGGAAGGAACCCTTGACAGACCAAGCTCGGTTTTCTTCCTTCCACACTTCCCCTTCTTTTTACTGGAAACATCTACCTCCACTATTCTTTTGCCCTCTCTTTCTTGTTCTTTTGCCGACGTCCATATTCTACGAACAGTGGTGAGACTTGTTTCTAGAAGAGCAGCAACATGTTTCTTATCTGCCTTTGTAATTTGTCTATCTTTCCCAAGAGCTTTCAATGCAACATATACCGCAAATTTGTGACTGTCTAGCAGCTCTCTGTGGTGTGCCTGCTCAACAGGTATTTGTACATATTCTGGTATTGGAACAGCTTCTTCTGGTATTTCCACATCTTCATCTTCATCTGCTGGAGTCAGATTGAGATCCAGGGCCATGTTCCTCTTGTGGAGTCAAATTGACTTGGAGATCACAGGTTTAGCCTAGGTACTTGCATCATTGTATTAACATTGTAAAGTAAGTTTAGTGCAGGAGGAATAAACATTGTCTATGGCAATTATACACCATTGTATTACCAGGAAGTTCTAAGCAATATCAACCAGAATTCCAGAAGTAATGTCCAACTCAGTATTCCAGAACAAGTTTACCTGACAGGCACTTGCTAGCTGTGACCATTTTGTGTCCTCTCTAGATGATTTGCTTGGAAGCATATAGGCATTTTGTCTCACCTGTAGTTGCAAATGTTTGTCTAACAACACTGTGGTTATTCTGAATGTGGCCACGACTGCTCATTGTACAGAATAGATTCAATCAAGACTACAGCTCTATCACATCTCTGAAGATTGACGGAAAGCTCTGAGCACTCTAACTGCAACCATGAGTGCATGGTGTACGTGTTTCCGAGACAATCTAACTGCACTCTTAACTGTTTGGTGCTTAAGGACATCAGGAAAAACAATTTTGATGACACTGAATCTCTCATGGAATGTTGATATTTACTCCGTATTTGGTTTTGATGTGCTAGATTACACATATCGGATGAGCAAGCACAATTTCAGAGTTCTGAGGTGCTTAAGCTCACCTGTACATTCACGTTTCTTTTGTCAGTTCTTGTCAGGTTCTAGCGACGGCCATAGGTGGACAGGCTCGTCGACGGGCCAAGGGCGCTGGTCGAACTCGCCGATGCGGCAGAGATGGAGATGAACGCCACCTCCTCCTCGTCCTCGGGCTCTCTGGAGCGGAGCGGCGGACAGCACACAGCGGAGGGAGCTCAACACGAGGCGGAGCGGAGGAGCTTGTCCAGCGCCGGGAGCTGGAGCGGGCGGACGCGGAGGCCGGCGATGGTGACTCGCGGACGGACGGAGCGGCCGGAAGCGGAGGCCGGCAGAGGTGCTGGAGCGCCCGTGGAGGTTTATTAGCCGGTGGAGGTCCTCGTCGACCTCCTCCTCGCCGCCGCCCCCGCGGAGTTCCGGGTCGAGCGGGCGTTCCCCAGGCTATGCTGCTGCGCTGTGGTGCTGGCCGGCGCTATCGGCGGCGAGGGAGAGGAGGAGGGGTCCGACGCGAGCCCAGCTCCGGCGCGAGACGGGGGCGGACAGCTCCAGAATTTGAAATTTTGATTTTGGACTTCGTTGGAGAAGAACTGAATGACTGAGGGGTTTTTTACAAACATGCCGTTGTACACTGGCCGGGCCGGAGGGGGCCATGTAATTCGGGCCGGAGGGAGTACTCTTATAGCCCACCTTATAGCTAACATTGTTGCATGAGTGGCTATAAGTATTGAATATATATGACATGGCAACACCATATAGCCAGCAGTTGGCTATACTATTAACCATGCTCTTACAGACCGGCGCCAACGCGCAGCTAAATGCGATTTGGCGGTGTACTTAGTACTAAATGCCTTCTTTAGTGCGATGTGCTTGATTATGAGTACTAGTAGTAGTACTACTTGTTGCCGTGACGGCTAGAGAGAGAGGAGAGGGGGGCGACATGGCCAGCCTTTCGGGAATCGTGCTGTGTTTGGATCAGCTCGGCCTCGGCTCATCACATCACGGTACAGCCGACTGATGCAGATGCAGTCATTCATTCATTCGCAGGTGCGGAGAAAGAAAGGAAAGGAAAGGAGGGTAGCGTGGGTGGGCTCCGGCGTCCGGGGACTGAAGAGGACGGGCGGGCGGCAGGGGTGGTGCCCCTCCACCCCCACCCTGGCGGCCATGTGGGCAGGCAGGCAGAGCCAGCGGACGATGCGGTGCATGGGCGTCGTCAAGCCCGAACTCGACCGCGGATTTCGCGATGTGGCTTCGGTGGCCAACTCGGCGCCGGAGCCTCCTCATCCTCTCCTCCATTCCATCCAGGAGCAAAGATAATGCCGCGATTAATTAATAATAATAAATAACCCGTCACTTTCTCTCGCGCCCATAGGCCACAGGATTAGTTGCGTCCGTCCGGCGGCCCTGGCGTCACCGGATCCAGACCTCAGTCCTGGATTCCAATCCAATTAAAACGCTGTGCGGATGGATTCGGTGTTGGAGCCGTTCTCTCGACAACGAACGGTGTCTGGAACGATTACGGCTCGAATTCGTGGCGTACTGTCCATCCAATCCATCCATCCAGCCATCGTCCCTGTCTGTCGGACCAGAAACAGAAACGGATAGAGAGGATCGAGTAGCTCATCGCCACCGTGATAGCCTCGCAGCCACCTCCATCTGCAATTCGTGCCTGGACTAGAGTTACTTTTTCTTCTCTTCCTTTCGGGTTGGGGTGGATAAATAATAAAACGGCGCAGGCAGCTCCACGTGCTGACGCGCGGGGCCCCTGTGTTTCCGGCGGTGATGTGGGGCGCACCTCACCGCAGAGACCAGATTGTGTGTACGGCAGGCGCCCGCACATTCGTGGGTCCCACGACCTTTCCAAATAGGGATTGGCCAACTGCTCCACCGGCCCCACCCCAGCCCCGAGGGGACTTGCCCTGAAAAAATCTTATTAAAGCGCCCCCCTCCGGCCGAGCTCACCAAGCCTCTCTGTTTCCCTGCTCCCCCTCTCCGTCCTCTGCTGCCAAGCAACCGCTCCAACTCCGGCAAGCAACCTCAGCCCGCAACAGCTCAAAGAAAAGCAAGATGGAGGTGGAGATGCAGCTGGACGACGACGTCTTCTTCGCGGAGCTCAGCAAGCGGATTTCGCTCCTCATCACCGACGACGACGAGGCCGACTTCGCCGCCTCGCAGTTCCCCGCCGCCGTCCACCTCCCACCGGTGAGCCCTCCGCCCTTCCATCCCTTTTATACTTCCTGTCTTACTGCTCTGTCTTGCCATTTCTCCCGCCGCTGGGCATGCATGTCGTGTGTGGTGCGCTACTGAGCTCGATCGATCGGGTTAGTTAGCTCTGCTTCTGTTGGGTTCTTGCAGCTGGCTGGCTGGCTAGGAGCTTCTCTCCTCGATTGGTAGTTAGTTGGTGGCGCTGGTACTACTAACTTGGTACCTGGTAGTTGCGGCTAGCACGACCACATGACATGGCTGCGCTTACACACACGACCAAATCAAATCACACCAAACCATACTTTTCTGCTCGCCCTCCCCTGATTAAAAGTGGAACAGCCGAAGAAGACAACGCAACTTATGCATGAGCGGCCATGTTCGTTCCTGGTTCGTGGTCTCCATGTCGAGAGTTCTTCAGTTAGTATAAGCAACAGTCTTGTCCCACTAATAATCAGCATCCTCATGTGCACAGGCGCTATGTGTTGTTCTTACACCGCCCGCCGTGAATTACCATTTAGTTAACTGATTGATTAAGATGGTCGTGGCGTGGATCCAGGGATCGAGTGGCTACCTGTCGCTGGCCCAGTTGCATGAGCGTACGCGCAGAATTTCTCTTTTGTTTACGCGCAGAATTTTTGCTGGATAAGCACCAGCCAGCCAGGAGTTACATGGGCGCGCATGTATGTACCTTTCCTGCGCACGTCAGTGAATGACAGCCGGTGCATTTAGAGGAAACCAAACACCTTTTGTGTGAAATTGACCATTTTTGCAAGTTGCCATTGCCAAATCCTGCTCCGGGGTGGGGCCCCAAGGCCCTCTGCCACGGCGGACAAATCCTTTTTAATTTAAGCCTAATAAAGAGCCTGCTTGGATCGGATTGGATTGGATTGCATTAATTCCACCGAAATTCTGAAAGAGTTGTGTATGAGCAGCACTCTTTGTTGTGTTGTAATAAGCTTCAAGTTCTCGAGTGAGCTTGGCATCACCGGCAGGAGTACCTTTCCCGGTGAGAGCAGAAATGGAACAAGTAGAGATCAACTAATCTGCTCTGCTAACCCGACTGTTCTAATTAGCTGGGAAAGGGTCAGACGTGCAGTGTTTAGTGATATTCATTCATGGTCAGAACCACGGAGAAAGAAACATGTCCCTCTCATTAGCCATTCCTGAAGTAGAAGCTTGCAAGGTACGCCCTCCCACGCAACAACCCCACGTATCTATGGCTGTAGACGATCCGCGTCGTCGCCGCACATGTCTCTCTCTCTCGCCCTTGGCGCGAACATGCGGTGCGTAATCACCACGTACTTTACCGCTCCAAAGATTACTGTTAACCACCCGGTTAAGTAATCGGTTTATTAGTTACCGTCGCCCATACGTAGACGGTGCCAATTAGTACTGGTACAGTCACCACTCACGCTGCATGATTGACAAAGAATCAATTGTTTTTAACTAGTAGGAGTAGAATCGATCGTCCAGACACTTATCATGTTGCATCCGACCAAGTGATCGATGTTGCTTGGACTTTTGCTTAGCCTCCAATCTATCTCTATTGCTTGCACACAAACTCTTCATCATGCGACTCGTACTGCATGTTTGCTGTTTCCTCCCCTTCTCTTTTCTCTACGTACAAATATGATGTTTGTAGCACTTTTCTTTTCTTTTTCTTAAAAAAAAATCCCTGCTACGTGACAAGATCGAGTAGCGCTGAAATGAAATCTTTGCATGCACGCAAGTTGCCATGAGTTCAGTAGAAACCTTAGCTAGTTGCCGCCTCCTATACAGCTATTGGCCACCGGATTTTTCTTAATTTTCTTTTAATAAGTAAGTTAATAAAGCTTGGGCATACTACATGCATGCACGATCGCATCGCATCACATCATGTGCAACAGCCTCGACACTAACAGCTAGCGATTTTGATTCGGAATCGTCCAGGGTTTCTCCATGTCCATGGCGCCCCATGTACCGTCGATGTTGGCGCCACCGGCCTACACGCTGTTCCACCACGCCGCCAGCTACGGCGCCAACAACAGCGCGGGCGACGGCGGGAGAACGTGGCAGCAGCAGCAGCAACCTCAGCAGCAGCAGCAGCAGTGCGGCAGCAAGGGCACCGGCGTCTTCATCCCCCGGTCCACGCCCGGCTCCACGCACCCCAAGAGGAAGGGCCGGAACTGGAGCGGCTCCAAGGCTGCCGCTCACAAGGCCAAGGCGCAGGCGCAGGCGCAGGCCGACGCCAGCGTCGCGGCAGGCACGCCCGTGAAGAGGCGTGCCTGAAAATCTGCTCTAAAAATGCACTCTAAAATCAAAAAATGGCCAACTAATTAAGTAGCTCCAGATGCAGTGCTGAGTTCTCAAATGGGGTTGGATTAATTAAATTAATATGCTTAATTGTGTATTACTACTACTGTTATAATATGGTAAATAAGCCATTGTTGCTCCCAGGGTTAGTTAAATGTGTAATGTGAGCCCTAGGGATGCATGCAGGGGAGGGACCGGGGGCACACCACACCAATAATAAGCAGTGGAGCACGTAGTATTTTAGGGTACTACCTCCTGCCCCCATAATGGAATGGAATTGTATGTATAGTAAAGCTGGCGTGCATGTGGCGGTGCCGTGGTTCCCTCGGCTAATTTTTGTAATCTCTATTCTATACTTTTTTCTTCTGTAAGATTAATGTACTACTCCATTAAAGAATGCAACGAGTAATGATTGATGTCTTGTGCTGGCTGGGCTCATGCATTCCATTTTCTTCTCTCCGTCGGATCCCGTTCCCGTCCGTAGAATGGAATCTCAGGCAGGGCCTGGAACATGTACTGTGCGAAATAGATCTGGAATCTGCTGCAGCGCCGCCCCTCCGTGTAGCATGGGGATTGGCGAGATTGCGTCTGGGGGTTCGTGTGGCTGCTGGTTGGGGCGCGCCTCCCCCTCGGCCTCGGGGGCCTCCGCCTCAAGATCTTGTCCAGATATTTCCCGATCTGAGCAGAGCAGCTACCTCCAGCTCGAAATCGATGGAGTTTTGGCTGGATGATTTGGGCGATGGTCAACCGGTGTCGGGGAGGCATGGATGGACGGACAGACTGGTTACGTGCACGCAGTAAAGGGGTGTCGAGGCGCACGGCTGTGAAGTGCATGCATGGAATGGAAGCGTGGCCGGCAGGCCGAATCCCCGGGGTGGCGGGCGACCTTCTCCGTGCATCGCACACAAAATGGGGCGCCGCTTCGTGCGCGTGACAGCAACGGTTTGTGCAGAGGCAGGCCAGTGGCGTAATGGCTGTCGTTATAGCCATGGAAGACCGAAGAACGCACACCATGTATTTAATCAAAGGAACCACTAGGCATCAGACTACTGATGATTCACTTCCAATCAGACCACTCCACGGCCGTCGGATCAGATGCACCTTGGTCGTCCGATCAACTAGTAAAACCCCGCGCATGAATTCTGGATTGGAGCGTTAATGCTTCCTAATAATTGTCTGCTTCCTAGTAACAGCTGCGTCCATTGAACGTGCATGCATCACGTGGTAGACTATTAATACTTGCCGCTAGTTGAAAATTGCTCCCCATAAATCACACTGAATATGCTTTATTATCAGATTTTTTTTGGTAAGTTGTGATTTGCTTCCACCAAACAAATATACGAAAATAACTTTTATTGGAGATGCATTTTTGTGCAGCCCAACATGCATAGGTGGCATGGAAGCATTACTTTATATCGATAGATGCATTCTTTTATAGTGATGGAAACATATTTTTGATTGTATATAAGAAATATTTTTTGTATCGATGGAAGCATTATTTCTGTGCTATGGTAGCATTTCGATGATGTGAAAATTATTTTGGTATGGCAGAAACAGTATCCTCGTTTGATGGAAATATTTACTTTTTGCAAACTAAATTGTGTGGAAGCAAAACAAGAATATAAACCGGCACAAAGTTATTTGATATACAGGCAAAACATGAACTTTTTCTTTGTGGTATGGTAAGAACAGGTTGTTCAACACAAGCATTTGCTGCAGTCTATCTTTTTAAGAGCTTTGGAAACAAGATTTCGGTGCAAAGGAAACATTTTTTTCCTATATATAACAAAAATATTTTCTTGGCAAAGAATTCATGTGGAAGCATAGTAAGTTTAGTAAGAATGACCGAGTATTGAAACAAATTAATCCGGTATAACAAAAAATACTCCTTTTTTGCAAAAAAAAAAGTAGAATCATATTGCAACCAGAGTATTTTCAACTTTTCATAGCCATCATAGCAGCAGTCGCTCGACAATCAGTCACGGACAAGATCAGCTCACGCCATGAGCTCTCCGCAATGAACAGTACAACCGACAACTTAGAGTAGCTTGTAGAATACTCAAGATGATTGCCATTATGCAATAAAGAAGCACAGTTGGAATCGAGGAACGACGCCTTGACTTTCAACAACCGAGTGTGTGCCTTGCTAATTTTCTTTAAAAATGATGATAGAACTTCGGGCACTGAGATGCTCGATGTCACAACGCACGCCATGCCCACCATCGATGACAGTGAGATGCCAACCATCAGCAAAGTGTGATCTTTCCGCTCTCCCCTGCAGAAATTTCGAAAGCATGAGAAGATTGATTTGGATACAAACATGACTACGAAGCATGGAAATGATGCAAGTTGAACACAATATAGAAGCACAAGTGTGAAGCACATGAAGCAAATTGTACGCAGTGGGAATCATAACTATGTTGCATATGAAGCAAATTTTGCACCGTGAAGAAGCACATGTATGATAAAAATGAATAATGGAAATTGGGGGCATCATATCCATGTAATCTCAACATAGTTTCTACGTAGTGGAAGCACATATTTTTTAAAATGGGGATACAAGAAATTTCTGCGGTCTTGCAAATTAAGACAACGAAGGGGTGGCACGCATCTTGTCCATAATATATGTGAAATTTACAAAGCATGATTTAGTCGTCGATTAGGTAAATACATGATGCCTACACACATGCAAGGCATGGAGACGAAGCAAAACTAAACACAAAGTAGAAGCACAGGTTAGATATGTATGAAGCAAACTGGACTCATTGTAGAAAAAGCGTTGACATGGTAAAAATTAAGCAAATCGTATGCACAAGTACTATGTGTATGAAGCAGGGAAAGCTGAAAGCATGGTATGGATGCAATCTCAACATACTTTCTATATGATGAGAGAGTCAGGACCAAGGTTGGATGAGGATGGTATGTAGGCGGATTCGTGCAACCGGCCTCGTGTGCTCGTTCATCTCCGAACAAAGGCAGCGACAAGGCGAAAAGGCGACAGAAATCCTCCCACCGATCTGTGACTCTCCTAACCCTCCTAGTAGGAAGAACAAAAATGTGTTGTGTCAATGCGATGTATCTTAATTGAAAGCACAGAAAATTAAAATGGAAATTAGCTAAGATAGCCAGTAACATGGAGATGCATGTTTCTGCCATCTACTCCCCAAATTCATAGTAGAAGCATATTTAGTATACTCCGTACTTTGGAATTTCCGTGTGTAAGAAGCATTACTCTCATCATTACTCGTCTGAACTGGAAGCACACAATTTCGAAAACAGAATATGTCTAAGATTGCCACAAACATACATATGCCAATCTGAGTGATTTAAACACCAAATCTTTAGTGATCTAATACATGGACAGAGCAATTTCATACGTGGTAACATTGCTATGCAACATCTGTCAGTCCTCGGCACACAATGAACATATGTACCAATAATACTCGACACAGCAAGATTAGAAACCTGATTGCATTGTTGAAATTAACAAATATCAAATCAAGAATAATTAAAACCTAGGATATATGATGATAGAATTGGGGGCGATTGATGCAATGTGATA
The DNA here is from genome assembly GCA_039707655.1 of Elymus sibiricus. Classification (NCBI taxonomy): domain Eukaryota; kingdom Viridiplantae; phylum Streptophyta; class Magnoliopsida; order Poales; family Poaceae; genus Elymus; species Elymus sibiricus. The sequence goes on along the minus strand of CM077664.1, from coordinate 263,621,609 downwards.
CCTTCGTTTCTAAGGAGGTACTTAGAAGAGGGGGAAAGGACGGGAGGCTACTATTGATTCTTCGGCCGGCCGACAAGTAGTACTCCAGTAGCTGATGTGCGGCCAAATCGAGGACGACGGGGCTGCCAGTTTGGTTGACGGCGAGCTTGAGGGAGGTACGGGCGAGGCGACGGGAGAAGAGGACCTAGGTGGTGAGTGCTTGTGGTGCTCGGCGACGAGGTAAGAGGGAGGCAGGAGGTGAACGGCGAAATCGAAGACGACGAGCCAGCGCGGTTGACGGCGAAGTTGGGGGAGATGCCTGCGAGGCGAGGGTAATCAGGAGGGAGATGCGTGCAAGTAATTAGGGAGGGGATTATGCACGTTGTGAGCAGTTTTTTTTAAAGGCCGACGAGATTTTATTTTCCATAGGAAGCAACGGGATAAGACTGACCGTGAGATTAAAATTGAATCGACGGCAATCAAGCAGTCTGACGATGGCCTCGTATCAGACTACTGACACAAAGTGTTTCCCTTTAATCAACAATCATATGAGTCATGTGCCATATTGCGCGAGTCTTCCTACCCTAGTCGCCGCCACGAGCCAGGCGACTAGGGAGGCGATCTCCTTCCACCGATCTCCACTGGCCGGGGCGCTGGCCCCCTCTCCCTCAGGCTGCTCCGGCGGCAGGAGGGAGGGGGGACCCCATTCCTCCACTCTGTAGTTAGGGTTTGGATTTGTAGGTCGTGGTGCGCCGTTGGGGTGGTAGGAGCGGCGCCCGGACGAATAAATCTGCCTCAGCCCCACTCCCACACCGGCGGTGTCCTTCATGGCGGCGTCTCGGAGTTGATGGCATCGTGTGTCTGCCGATCCTTCAGATCAGCGGCGTTAGGGTTCATGGATGGTGTTGGCGAGGCGGCGGCGGCGACTCCATCAGGTGTGTCTCTCCTTCTACTCTGTCCCCGTTGCTGTGGCGTTGTCTCCGACGTTATGGTGGAGCAGAGAGGTTTGGTCGTTCAGGAGTACGCGCAGACGGTTGTCTACGCAAGTGAGAGCTGGAAGATGGAGCATCTTGTGCTGGGTTTGTGGTTGGAGGCTGACAGTTCTGGTTTCCTCCTCCGACGTCGTCGTCACGCGGGGTGGTCAGTTCTGAAGTTCGATGGTGTGTCCGGGGACATGTTGCCCCGGTCTGATTCTTTCAACGGTAATGGTTTTGCTTCTGGCAAACTACTTTGGAGGTCCGTAAAGCTGCAGATCAGCGATGGAGCCACGTTGAGCTTGGGTAAAGAGGTGATCTGTATTCTTCCCCTTTGGTGGCCGCTTCGGTGGTGTCGAAGGAAAGGAACAGACGCTGGTATTTTGCATAAGATTTTCCTATCTTTTCAGTCATGTAAGGTCGGTGCTTACGTGCCTTATAACTCGATCTTTATTCTATAAATGAGACACGTATTACCATGCAAAAAAAAACAATCATATGAGTCCCCAGGTTGATACATTTGCACATTCGATAGATGCGTTTTCTAGCAAAAGCATGTACCTCCTGCATGTGACCTTTTATCACTTTCTCTTTTCTGTACAACGAGGACGCGCATGTACGTAAACCATGTCATAGGGCGCATATTACGGCATTTCAATGTGGACCCTCAAACCACCCGCAACCGTCCAAACTAACAGGATCTACAACCACAACTAGAAAAAATCCGGGCCTCAAACATCCGCGTACACGCTCGGGCGCGTTTGCGGACAGTGACAGGCCAGCACGCAAAAATTCAATTCCACAACCGGATACCTCATTTTCAAATCATCAAATCCATACAATTATATGCAACGTAAAACGGTCCTTGTTGTTCCCTCTGTGTCCCGGTCCGGCGGCTGGCTAAGCCCACTCGGAGTGAAGGTGCGGTCGCCGGTGAGGTAGAGTAGGACATGGGACATGAACCCATTCACGGGACTCGAGGCGCTGCCGTCTCCCATGCCCTACTCTTCTTCGTCGGAGCCCGTGACCTCAACATCGCCGGTCGATGTGAGATCGATGATGAACGTGGCCGGGCGGTCGGGCCCAACGGCGTGTGACTCCGCCTCCGCGGTCTCGGACACGAGAGCTTCCGCGGCCATCTACGCATGGTGCCTTGCACGGCGGACACGCCTCGTGTCCGCAGCGTGCTTGTCATACATCATTCCGGTGTTTACCTCCGGCTCGGAGCCCGACCCCGCAAGGACAACGCGCCACTGAAGGGGTCGCGCCACCATCCCGGGGTTCGGGCGCCAGATGGACCGCACCGCGTCCGGCGAGGCATGGGTACATCGCCTCCTATCATGAGCCTCGGCGGATCCAATCACCATTTGCGCAGACGCAATGGATTCCTGCCGGAACGAGTCCGTCCAAGGTCAGGCGCACTCCTCCCGGGAGCGGCGGAGAGCCGTGCGGACCGCCATCTCCTCCTCGGGACCACAAGAGACAAGGTCCGAGTCGACGAATCCGGACCTCTCGGAGTCAGATCCGCCGCCTACCATGCCGGAAACGGCAAGAGTTCGCCAGAGAAGAGCTAGGAGGGCGGAGGGGATTGGAGTGGAGTGGCTAGGGTTTAGTTTGGAGTGCGGATCGGGATGAATATGTGCTGGCGGGTGGGCCATAGTGGTCCAGATCCGATGTGAGAGGAGCGTCCGGACGTACCCATATCCGCCCCACATGTGGGCTAGATATGGGGTTGCCGGTCAGCTAAGGCGTTTGGGCTGCGTTTCGACCGTCGTCCAGTTGTGTGGCAATTTTACTTCCGGACAGTGACTGGGAATGCCGCTTGGGCGTTTGGGGCGGATATGGGCGTCCGGTTGTAGATGCTCTAAGCGGTCCGGATGCAGTTTGACATCCAACGTGATACCCCATCGGTCCGTGGACCAGACTCGATGTTTGAATCCCGCAAACCGGACATAAACCTGGAGGGGGGGTGGGAGGGGGAGGGAGCGGTCTTACGGGCGTCCATACCGCTACCACATACCCATTCGACACACCGGACCCACGCAAAACCCTCACATGTGCCCGCGCCCTCTCCCGCGTGAAGCGTTTGCCGCCCATTCATGCTGTCAGCGCTGCTCCAAGTGCGCCAGCGCCGCATTCATGCCAGCTTAGAGCGGATGTGACCTCTCACTGGAGCTGGCATTGAAGGGGCACGCCAATCGAGAGTGTCGCCCGCACCGCGTCCCGGTCTCCGTGCCTATCCGATGCTGGAGCGACGTGACTGGACGTGATGACTATCTACCGCATTCAAACCGGTCGCCGGCCCGTCTCCATGCCGGCATTAAACAGACGCGACGGCCGAGAAACCCACTTTGGTGCTCGCACTGACATTGCCCGTGACCTTTCACTGGAGCTGGCAATGAAGGGGTGCGCCAACCGAGAGTGCCACCGGCACCGCGTCCCGGTCTCCATGCCTATCCGATGTTGGAGCGACATGACTGGATGTGACGGGATGACTATCTACCGCATTCAAACCGGTCGCTCACCCGTCTGCATGCCGGCATTAAATAGACGTGGCGGCCGAGAAACCCACTTTGGTGCTCGCATTGACAATGCCCGCCGCTTGGCCTGGCCAACACCCGTTATTTAAACGCAGCTTCACCCGACACCATCAGACCGCACCACATCTGCTTCCAATCCTCTTCCGTGCGCCACCTTTGCCATGACCACGAGCTCTAGAGCGATGTTGAAGAGCCTCTCGACGGAGCAGAAGCATAAGGTGATTGGCATTGAGGCCGGCTAGCAAGGCTATCGTGTGCGGCGATACAGGAAAAATTGTTGGCGACCTCGCGAGAGGTGAGCGATGATGAGCCAACGTCCCTGCCCGCATCGGTCCATGATGGTTTCACCGTGGAGTAGGCACAAGTGCACTTTGACGCCGTCATGACGGAGGAGCAGCCGGCGCTGTAGCCGGTGTCAGCATTCCGGCAGGCGTACGAGGAACATCGCTACAACCTCGCCCTCCTCGCGCATCACCAGCTCGCGGAGGGCCAAATCTACGGCAAATTCACGAGCGCGGAGACTGTGACGGCCATGGTCGTGGAGAACCTGGACTTCTTGGAGGAGCAGCGGGTGCTCTACAAGGCCGCGTGCAACGCCCACGTGGTAGCGTCGAACGCGTTGGCGCACTAGAGGCGCAGGAGGTTGCGGACAGGAATGCCGACGGCCGCGCATCATTGTCGCCACAACAACCACGAGGCCAACCCATCCCCGTCCATCGTCGACCTCACCTCAACCGGCGACAGCCAGGTCGCGGACTCCGACGAGGAGGAGTAGGGCATGGGAGACGGCGGTATCTCGTGTCCGATGTGAGCCAGTCCGTGTCCCATGTCCTACTCTTCCTCGCCGGCGATCACACCTTCACTTCCCAGGGCTCACAGCCGCCATACATGGACACAAAGGGGAACAACAAGGACTTGGAGGACGGGCGCTAGCAAAGATTTTAACTAGGTTAACTTTTGAACGCTTTTGTTCAATGAAATATGTCAAAAATGTAATGAATGTGGTCCAGTTTAAAAGAAGAAAACATCAGGTTTGCATGAAAATCGTTCGGTTTGTTCAAATCTAGTTTGAAATATATGTGGACACGGTTGGATGGCCGGCTCCCGTAACACTATCCGCGGACGCGTCAATGGCAAGATACAGTGTCCGTTTTAGGGGTCCGTGTTGGAGATTCCCTTAACAAACAAATATAGAATGGTGAATGCCATGCATGGGACCTATAGTCATAGGTGGGGCAACAACCACTAGTACAATTAATGTTGAAGTATAAATGGGCCTAGGATCCATATATGAATTAATTCCTAAAAATCTCATGGCCCATGTGGGGCGTCATGATATGATGGGAAGTTTAGTCCCATGACACTAGTGGGGAAAAGTTGATACCTTCTTATAAGGGATTCTTCCCCATGCTATTGGAGCTTGAGAAGAGGAGTGGTTCCCGCGTGCTCCTTTGCTACTTGTAGAATGCGTTGGTATTTCCCCGAAGAGGAGAGGATGATGCAGTATAGTAGAGATAAGTATTTCCCTCAGTTAAGAACCAAGGTTATCAATCCAGTAGGAGAACCACACAAAACCTCTTTAGCAGCACCTACACACACAAAAGCAAACACTTGCACCCAACGCAAATAAGAGGGTTGTCAATCCCCTTAGCGGTTATTTGCAAGGATTAATTCTGATAGTGAAAGATAAAAAGTAAATTGCAAAATAAAATAAAAGTAAATAAATTGCAGCAAGGTATTTTTGGATTTAATATATGATAAAGATAGACCCGGGGGCCATAGTTTTCACTAGAGGCTTCTCTCTCGAGCACAGAACATACGGTGGGTAAACAAATTATTGTTGGGCAATTGATAGAAAAGCAAATAATTATGACGGGTTCATGGCAATGATCATGTATATAGGCATCACGTCCGAGACAAGTAGACCGACTCCTGCCTGCATCTACTACTATTACTCCACCCATCGACCGCTATCCAGCATGCATCTAGGGTATTAAGTATAAAACAGAGTAACGCCTTAAGCAAGATGACATGATGTAGACAAAGTAAACTCAAACAATATGATTAAACCCCATCTTTTTATCCTTAATGGCAACAATACAAATACATGTCATGTCCCTTTCTGTCACTGGGATTGAGCACCGCAAGATTGAACCCATCACAAAGCACCTCTCCCATTGCAAGATAAATCAATCTAGTTGGCCAAACCAAACGGATAGATCGGAGAGAAATACAAAGCTATAACAATCATGCATAAAAGAGTTCAGAGAAGACTCAAATATTTCTCATGAATAATCTGATCATAAACTCACAATTCATCGGATCCCAACAAACACACCGCAAAAGAAGATTACATCGGATAGAACTCCAAGAACATCGAGGAGAACATGGTATTGAAGATCAAAGAGAGAGAAGAAGCCATCTAGCTACTAACTATGGACCCGTAGGTCTGTGGTAAACTACTCACACATCATCGGAAGGGCAGCAAGGTTGATGAAGAAGCCCTCCGTGATCGATTCCTCCTCTGGCAGAGTACCGGAAAAGGCCTCCAGATGGGATCGCGGAAGAACAGAGGCTTGCGGCGGCAGTAGGGTTTTCTCGTCTGGCTCTCTGTTGGTTTCCGAATATTTGAGAATTTATAGAAGTAGAATTAGGTCAAAAGGAGCCATGAGGGGCCCACAAGGCATCAGGGCGCGGCCCTTGTGGCCTCCTCGTGAGGCTTCTGGCATCCTCCCGAAGCTTCCAGGGTCTCTTTTGTCCAGAAAAAAAATCGTCCAAAAGTTTCGTGGCATTTGGACTTCGTTTGGTACTGATTTCCTGAAAAACCAAAACAATCAGAAAACAACAACTGGCACTGGACACTAGGTTAATAAGTTAGTCCCAAAAAATGATATATAATTGCATATAAAACATCCAAGATTGATACTATAATAGCATGGAACAATCAAAAATTATAGATACGTTGGAGACGTATCATCCTCCTCTGCCACGCCTTGCACGCGCGTCGTGGTTCGTGAACGAGCCGAGCCAAGATCAGACCTATGTCATGCGTGCACTTTATGTTTGCCAGACATGAATAGTTAATTAATTAGAGATTAATTACAAGTCGCTAATGGATATGCCGCTATCCGAGGCGTCGGACCATGGCTGTTGCCGACTCGGACATGGGCCTAAGCCTAGGCCCTAGCCGCCATTGTCTTTCCACTCACTGTTATTGCTTCCGGCGGTCCCATCTCGTCTTTCGCATGCACGACCGTTTGGGAGAGCAGGCCTTCGAAATCCTGCCCTTTGCGATCCTGCACCGGAAGAAGGGCGATAAGGTTTTTGGGGAGCATCTCGGTGTGACTGCTCACCATTCCTCTTCGTCATGTTCTTCCACTACTTCCTCGACACCGATGCCATGGTTGATGACGCTGCCAACAAGAAGGTCGGAAGAAGTTGTTGCCGCCGCCGCGGCTTTGTACTGGCCTACTCAAGGGTATGATCTATTCATCCCCTATTTGCTTGTTCATGTGCAAGCCGTACTTACTGTCTTCATTCGGTACATGCTCACATGTTTACATATCGGTATGAGCTTCTGTAGGGTTGAGAAGATAGGTCTAGAGGGGGGGGGGGGTGAATAGACTCTTAACCAACCAAAGGTGCAGTTTTTAGTTTTCTTGGAATTTAGGCAGATTTTGGCACTCGTTAAGATATCACCACGACTTCCTACACATGCATATCTAGAGATAGAGCAGCGAAAAAGTAAAGCATGCAATTGTGCGGAAAGTAATGGGGTAGAGAAAAGAAGATCAAACACAATGAAGACACGGTAGTTTTTGGCGTGGTTCCGATAGGTGGTGCTATCGCACGTCCACGTTGATGGAGGCTTCAACCCATGAAGGGTAACGGTTTCGCGAGTCCACGGAGGGCTCCACCCACGAAGGGTCCACAAATAAGCAACCTTTCCTATTCCACCATGGCTTTCGTCCACGAAGGACTAGCCTCACTCGGGGTAGATTTTCACGAAGTAGACAATCTCCTTGCCCTTACAAACTCCTTAGTTCAACTCCACATGATCTTGGAGGCTCCCAAGTGACACCTAACCAATCTAGGAGACACCACTCTCCAAAAGGTAACAAATGGTGTGTTGATGATGAACTCCTTGCTCTTGTGCTTCAAATGATAGTCTCCTCAACACTCAATCTCTCTCTCACAGATTTGGCATGGGTAGGAGAAGGATTGGAGTGGAAAGCAAGTTGAAGAGGCTAGAAATCAAGGTTCAAATGGTTGGATTGGAATTTCTTGATCTCAACACATGAGTAGGTGGTTCTCTCTCAGAAAATGTATGGTGGAAGTGTAGGCACGTTCTGATGGCTCTCTTAGAGAGTAAGTGGGGTGGAGGGGTATAAATAGCCTTCACCAAAAATCCAACCGTTACACACATTTTGACCCAACCCGGTGAGATCGAACATAAACTCGGTGAGACCGACTAGTGTAAAAAGTGTGAACTTTAGGCTTTTCGGTGGGACCGAAGTGCAAAGGCTAGGGTAGAACTCAGTTTCGGAAATTCCGAATATTTCAACTCAGTGATTCCGAAGTGAAATAATGGATTTACAAAAACTTTGCACATCCATCTCGGTGGGACCGAGATCCTTTTCGGTGAAACCGAATTGCTAGGGTTTGGCGGTGGCAATATGAGTGATGGTCTTGGTGAGTCCGGATGAAGTAATTTTGGTGGGACCAGGATAGGAATTTAGGGTTTGGACATATGTGATTGTGGGAGAATGACTGAGGGTTTTTTGAACAATACCACTAAGCACTTCGAGCAACAACCTCATCATTAACACCTCATCCCATTTTAATAGTATTGGCTTTCCTAAGGGACTCAATGTGATCTTGGATCACTAAAATGAAAATGAAGAGTCTTGTAGATGCCAAACTTGTCCTTGACATTTTGAAGGGTTCCACATCTTCTTGTCCTTGCCATGCCATTGTTGAACTTGTCTAAAATACACTAGATAAAAGCATTAGTCCAACAACATGTATGTTGACATTGATTACCAAAACCACCAAGGGAGCAAATGTGCTTTCAATCTCCCCCTTTTTGGTAATTGATGACAACATACATCAAAGCTTCAAATAAAGATGTAACAGAAGATTGTATGAAAGCTTTGAAGAAGATATGTCACATGTATGAGCTCCCCCTATAGATGTGCTACAAGTAGATGATGATAGCTAATGAAAAGTAGATACACAAGGTAAGGGAAATGCACATGTAACATGTATCTTGGCTATATGCATCAGAGTAGCAAAACTGAAGTTGAAGTACTCTCATGTCCATGACTGTTCTCTTGCAAACAATATGTGCAAAAGCAAGAAGTCATCATGCACATGAGTATGATGCACATACTTACCTCAAAGTTATCGATCATATACCTGAAGAAATACACTTGAGAAAAATAGGGTTAGATATCACAAGATAATTTCTTCAAGAAAAGACACAAGATCAACAAGAAAACCAAGATTGGGATGACATGTAGAAGAGAGTATCACCGAGTGAATACTTCTGTCAGAAGCAGACATGTCCCCAAAGAAAAGAACAAATAGAATTAGTTGACTCCCCTAAAAGAACTTCCTCTCCCCCTGAATCTAGCATTGGATATTTGGAGTAGGTAGGGTGAGAAAACTAGAGCAAACAGAAAACACAAATCATGTTTCTCCCCTCTTAGAAACATGTAGCATTTTCTCCTCTTATAAAATGCATCACTCTCCCTTAGGATATACCTTTTTGTATGGAAGATATTATGGTGATAAGCTTTGATGTGCATCTCTCTCTCTCCCCCTTTGACATCAATTTCCAAGAAGGGATGTTTCAAGGTTATTGGTCAAGTGGGTGTGGTCCTTGAGAAACACAACTAGCCATGATGTAGTTCCAGATGCAAGCAGAGGGAAATAATCATTGAGTGGAGCTGGAGCAGAAAACACAGGACATGTTTGACTTAAAGTTCCTTTGAGCAATAAAGTCGGTGGCTCCGAGTTGGAACAATTCGGTGTGACCGAGTTTAGTGCTGTTGGAAGATTTTGTCATCTCAGCTCACTAGGCAAAGAATCTCTTACAAAGATTTGCAATGAATTTGCTAAGAAACTAGCTAAAGAAAAAGAACACAGAAAAGAAAGAAACAAAGAAACATCTAGATGAAGTTTTTTTTTGAAAAAGAAACGCTCTAGCAAGAAAAAGACACAAGAATCACTAGAGAACTTCATCTAGAGGGGTCGGCGACTAGGTCACCTATGGTAGAGTATATTGACTTAGGAGTCAAGTGAGAACACTTGAACATAGGTCATACTCATCGTTAAGCTCAAAATGGGGTTGCCATTTTTCGTTTAAGCATTTCAATGTATTCACATCTTGTTGAGTTACTTTAACTCATGACTTTGAGTCAAGTTTCCCTAAGATGTGAAAACTTACATTGGGTTTTTTGGTGGTGATGTCCATCATGTAGTTGAACTTGAAGTGGATGCTCATGAAGTGAAGTTGGGAGCAATCCTATCATTTGTAGTTCATCCTCCTACATGGGTTAGACTTGCAAGGAACAACATATGTATCCAAAATGACAAGAATGAAGTATAGAATCAAATGTTGTCAAAGGATATGTTTGAGTTGTCTTGTTCCTTGGCACACCAAAGATTTAGACACTTGGTCCAATTTTCTTGCTCAAGAGAGGAGTTTGTGAGCAACCTTATGGAATGATATTCATTCAAGTACCTACAAGAGGTTAGATACAATACAAGGGAGCAAAGTGTCCAAGATATGATATAATCATAGAAGTATCAAGGATTAGTCAAGAATGCTCATGCCCTTGAATGCATCCAAGTGAGTTTCTAGTTCATGTTTGAAGCATCAATGATATTCAACTCACTCCTCAAGTGACAAAATACCTTCTCATCAAGAGGTTTAGTGAAGATATCCACCAATTGCTTGTCGGTACGAACATGATTGAGGTCAATATCACCTTTAGCAACATGATCTCGAATGAAATGGTGACGAACCTCAATATGCTTAGTTCGAGAATATTGCACGGTATTGTGTGCAATCTTAATAGCACTCTCATTGTCACATAGTAATGGAACATGTCTCACATGCACACCATAGTCTTTAAGAGTTTGTGTCATCCATAGTAATTGAGCACAACATGATCCCGCGGCAATGTATTCCGCTTCGGCGGTAGATAGAGATGCCGAGTTTTGTTTCTTGGAGGACCAAGACACAAGTGATCTACCAAGAAATTGACATGTACCCGAAGTGGATTTCCTATCAACCTTGTCTACAGCATAGTCCGAATCGGAATAGACAACAAGATCAAAAGAAGATCCTTTGGGATACCAAATGCCAAAGTTTGGTGTATGTAACAAGTATCTCACAATTCTTTTCATGGCCTTAAGGTGACACTCTTTTGGTGCCGCTTGGTATCGTGCACACATGCACACATGCACGCACATAGATATAGCAATGCACCAATCATAGACCGATAAACCTTTTGATCAACCGGTTTGCCATCCTTAGTCAAGTCAAGATGTCCACTCGTGGGCATGGGGTTTTTCATACCTTTACTCTCTTGCATGTTGAACTTCTTGAATAAGTCCTTGGTATACTTTGTTTGAGAAAGAAAGGTACCCTCCTTAGTTTGCTTGATTTGCAAACCAAGAAAGAATTTGAGTTCACACATCATAGACATCTCCATTAACCCTCTTAGAGGGGGGGGGGGGTGAATAGACTCTTAACCAACCAAAAGTGCAGTTTTTAGTTTTCTTGGAATTTAGGCAGATTTTGGCACTCGTTAAGATATCACCACGACTTCCTACACATGCATATCTAGAGATAGAGCAGCGGAAAAAGTAAAGCATGCAATTGTGCGGAAAGTAATGGGGTAGAGAAAACAAGATCAAACGCAATGAAGACATGGTGGTTTTTGGTGTGGTTCCAATAGGTGGTGCTATCGTACGTCTACGTTGATGGAGGCTTCAACCCACGAAGGGTAACGGTTGCGCGAGTCCACGGAGGGCTCCACCCACGAAGGGTCCATGAAGAAGCAACATTGCCTATTACACCATGGCTTCCGTCCACGAAGGACTAGCCTCACTCGGGGTAGATCTTCACGAAGTAGGCGATCTCCTTGCCCTTACAAACTCCTTGGTTCAACTCCACATGATCTTGGAGGCTCCCAAGTGACACCTAACCAATCTAGGAGACACCACTCTCCAAAAGGTAACAAATGGTGTGTTGATGATGAACTCCTTGCTCTTGTGCTTCAAATGATAGTCTCCTCAACATTAAATCTCCCTCTCACAGATTTGGCATGGGTAGGATAAGGATTGGAGTGGAAAGCAAGTTGAAGAGGCTAGAAATCAAGGTTCAAATGGTTGGATTGGAATCTCTTGATCTCAACACATGAGTAGGTGGTTCTCTCTCAGAAAATGTATGGTGGAAGTGTAGGCACGTTCTGATGGCTCTCTTAGAGAGTAACTAGGGGTGGAGGGGTATAAATAGCCTTCACCAAAAATCCAACCGTTACACACTTTTTGACCCAACTCGGTAAGACCGAACATAAACTCGGTGAGACTGACTAGTGTAAAAAGTGTGAACTTTAGGCTTTTCGGTGGGACCGAAGTGGAACAACTCGGTGGGACCGAAGTGCAAGTGCTAGGGCAGAACTCAGTTTCAGAAATTCCGATTATTTCAACTCGGTGATTCCGAAGTGAAATAATGGCGTTACAGAAACTTTGCACATCCATCTCGGTGGGACCAAGATCCTTTTCAGTGAAACCGAATTGCTAGGGTTTGGCAGTGGCAATATGAGTGATGGTCTCTGTGAGTTCGGATGAAGTAATTTCGGTGGGACCGAGATAGGAATTTAGGGTTTGGACAGATGTGATTGTGGGAGAATGACTGAGGGTTTTTGGAGCAATACCACTAAGCACTTTGAGCAACAACCTCATCATTCACACCTCATCCCCTTTTAATAGTATTGGCTTTCCTAAGGGACTCAATATGATCTTGGATCACTAAAATGAAAATGAAGAGTCTTGTAGATGCCAAACTTGTCCTTGACATTTTGAAGGGTTCCACATCTTCTTGTCCTTGCCATGCCATTGTTGAACTTGTCTGAAATACACTAGATAAAAGCATTAGTCCAACAACATGTATGTTGACATTGATTACCAAAACCACCAAGGGAGCAAATGTGCTTGCAACTTCATACTGTTAGTGTCATGTCCATGATTTATTTATGCATTAAATCAATCAAAAAAGTGCTAATATACCCAGCAATCCAAAAACCTTACTTTATAGGCATTTCTCGATTCAAGGCTTTGCTGCTACATTGAAATCGAGCCCGTTTACACATACACATTTTAAGCGTTGGCAGACCAAGACTACCTTATGACTTGATACGTCTCGAACGTATCTATAGTTTTTAATTGTTTCACGCTATTATAATATCACTTTTAAATACTTTTTATTAAAAAAATATTATTTTATGGACTAACATTTTAATTTAATGCCCACATCTAGTTGATGTTCTCTACAGGTTTTTGGTTTAACAGAAAATCCATATTTACAGAGCTCAAAATAACTTGGAGATTTTTGAGAATTTTTTCAGAATTCGAAGAATCCAGAGAGCACCGGAAGATGCTGGGGCCACCTAGGGCCCCAGACGGCTAGGCGGCGCGGCCTAGCGCCCACCCGCGTGGGGAAGCCGTCTGGGCCCCCTAGGCACCGCCTTTTGCCCATTTTTTCCCAATAAATTCCAAAACCCTCAGTACCATTTTTTCGTGATTTTTCCCGCCGCCGCAAGTCCCTATTCTGGGGAGATCCATTCTGGAGGCCTATTTCGGCACATAACTAGATGGAGCCATCTTCATCAACCTTGCTGCCATCATCAACATGTGTAAGTAGTTTCCTTAGGACCTTGGGTCCATAACAGTAGCTAGATGGCATGGTCTCTCCCTTGGGATTCAATACAAAGTTCCCGTGAGCCGCCTCACATGATCGGGATCCATGTGACGTAATTCGGTGTTGTGTTTATTGGGATATGATGAATTGTCACTTTATGATCAGATTGTTCATCGAATTATATTGAATCTTTTGAAGTTTTTTTCCTGCATAATTAAATAGCCGTATATGCTCTCTGGTGTATTTGTCTACTTTGGCCAAGTTTGATATGTATTTATTCAGAGGGAGTTGTGTGCGGTAGTGGGTTCAATCTTGCGGTGATCCATCCAACTAGCAGAAAGAGAACGTCATGTATTGTATTGTTGCTACTTGATATGTCTCCAACGTATCTATAATTTATGAAGTATTCATGCCATGTTTACAACCATTTTATATGGTTTTGGTATGATTTGATTAGAACTAACCTGGACTGACGCTGTTTTCAGCTGAACTACCGCGGTGTTGTTTTTTGTGCAGAAATAAAAGTTCTCGGAATGGGCTGAAAATTTATGGTGATTTTTTATGGACCAAAAGAGACCCCCGAAGCTTCGTGGAAGGACCAGAAGAGCCATGAGGACGCGACAAGCCTGGGGGGCGTGCCCTCCCCCCCATGGTGCGCCGGGCAGGCTTGTTGCTCCCTCGTGGGCCCCCCTGGCGTGAATCCAACGCTGAAAAATCCTATAAATATAGAAAACCCCAAAAGGAAACCTAGAACTTCCACGCCGCCGCTACAAGCCTCTGTACCGAAGCGATCTCATCCGGAGCCCTGTTCCGGCACTCTGCTGGAGGGGGAAATCATCACCGGAGGCCATCTTCATCATCCCGGCAGCCACCATGACGAGGAGGGAGTAGTTCACCCTCGGGGCTTAGGGTATGTACCAGTAGCTATGTGTTTAATCTCTCTCTCTCTCTCGTGTTCTTGATTTGGCACGATCTTGATGTACCGCGAGCTTTGTTAATATAGTTGGATCATATGGTGTTTCTTCCCTCTCTCTATCTTGTTGTGATGAATTGAGTCTTGCTCTTTGAGGTTTCGTTATGTCGGATTGAATATTGGATTTGAGATCACTTGATGTATGTCTTGCATGTGGATACCCGTGGTGACAATGGGGTATTCTATTGAGTTACTTGATGTATGTTTTGGTATTTGATACGTCCAATTTGCATCATGATTTTCTACTGTTATTTATTATGTTTTTGATCATTATTTCACTTTATGGTACAATTCTTATGCCTTTTCTCTCTTAATTTGCAAGATTTACATGAAGAGGGAGAATGCCTGCAACTGGAATTCTGGACCTAAAATAGCCATATCAGAGATACCTATTCTACAGAGCTCCAATTGACCTGAAATTTCACGGCGATTTTTTATTGAATATAAAAAAAATACTGGAGAAAAGAGTTTACAGAGGGGACCCACCAGCTGCCCACAAGGCAGTAGGGCACGACCACCCCCCTGGGCGCACCCTAGTGCCTTGTGGGGCCCACAGCTGGCGTCTGGCCCCCTCCTTCTGCTATATGAAGCCATTTGACCTAGAAAAAATCAAGAGGAGGCTTTTGGGATGAAGCGCCGCCGTCTCGAGGCGGAACCTGGGCAGGAGCTATTTTGCTCTCCGGCGGAGCGATTCCGCCGGGGATACTTCCCTCCGGGAGGGGGAAATCGAAGCCATCGACATCACCAACGATCCTCTCATCATGGGAGGACCAATCTTCATCAAAATCTTCACCAGCACCATCTCATCTCAAACCCTAGTTCATCTCTTGTATTCAATCTTTGTCTGAAAACCTCAGATTGGTACCTGTGGGTTGCTAGTAGTGTTGATTACATCTTGTAGTTGATGCTAGTTGGTTTATTTGGTGGAAGATTATATGTTCAGATCCTTAATGCTATTCAATACCCCTCTGATCTTGAACATGAACATGATTTGTGAGTAGTTATTTTTGTTCTTGAGGACATGGGAGAAGTCTTGTCATAAGTAATCATGTGAATTTGGTATTCGTTCGATATTTTGATGATATGTATGTTGTTGCTTCCTTTAGTGGTGTCGTGTGAACGTCGACTACATGACACTTCACCATCTTTGGGCCTAAGGGAAGGCATTGTGGAGTAGTAATTAGATGATGGGTTGCTACAGTGACAGAAGCTTAAACCCTAGTTTATGCGCTATTCCGTAAGGGGCTGATTTGGATCCATATGTTTCATGCTATGGTTAGAGTTATCTTAATTCTTCTTTCGTAGTTGCGGATGCTTGCGAGAGGGGGTAATCATAAGTGGGAGGCTTGTTCAAGTAAGAACAACACCCAAGCACCGGTCCACCCACATACCAAATTATCAAAGTAGTGAACGCGAATCAAACAAACATGATGAAAGTGACTAGATGAAATTCCCATGTGTCCTCGAGAACGCTTTGCTTATTATACGAGTTCGTTCCGGCTTGTCCTTTGCTACAAAAAGAATTGGGCCACCTTGCTGCACTTTATTATATTTGTTGCTTGTTACTTTGGTACGAATTATCTTGCTATCAAAACTATCTGTTACCGCTACTTTCAGTACTTGCAGAGAATACCTTGCTGAAAACCGCTTGTCATTTCCTTCCGCTCCTCGTTGGGTTTGAAACTCTTACTTATTGAAAGGACTACGATTGATCCCCTATACTTGTGGGTCATCAAGACTCTTTTCTGGCGCCGTTGCCGGGGAGTGAAGCGCCTTTGGTGAGTGGAATTTGGTAAGGAAACATTTATATTACGTGCTGAAATTTATTGTCACTTGTCACTATGGAAAGTAATCCTTTAAGGGGCTTGTTCGGGGTATCTTCACCTCGACCGGAAGAACTAAGAGTTGCTCCTTGAAAGCACATTTGCTCCCTTGGTGGTTTTGGTAATTCATAACAACATATATCTCATTGAACTAATGTCCATTCAAGATTAAGATTTCAGGATGTTCAATGATTGGCATGGCATGGACTAGAGAAGTGAACCCCTCAAAATGCTAAGGACAAGGATTGGCAAAAGATCAAGACTCTACATTTTTGGTTTAGTGATCCAAGATCACATTGAGTCCATAGGAAAGCCAATACTATTAAAAGGGGATGAGGTGTTGCTTAATGGTCTTTTTGCTCAAGTGCTTAGTGACAGTATTCCTAAACCCTCAACCACTCTCTCTACCCAAATATGTCCTAAACCTAAAGTCCAACTCGGCCCCACCAAAATTTCCAATCCGGCCCCACCGAGTTCATCCAAGACTTAGCCACTGCCAAAACCCTAACAAATCGGATCCACCGAAATGGATCTCGGTCCCACCGAGATGGCCTTGCCAACTCTCTGTAATCGTTTGCATTTACTTTGGTCTCACCGAGTTTGCAAATCGGTCTCACCGGGATGGCTTGCCAACTCTCTGTTGCCTTATTGCTTCACTTCGGTCCTACCGAGTTGATGCAATCGGTGCCACCGAGATGAGGATTGCCCTAAGCCATTGCACTTCGGTCCATCCGAGTTGTTCGTATCGGTCCCACCGAGATTCCTAAAGTTCATATCTTTTGCACCGTTCGGTGCTACCGAGATGATCGTTTTGGTGCCACCGAGTTGGGTCAAAAGTGTGTAACGGTTGGATTTTGTGTGGAGGCTATATATACCCCTCCACGCCATCGTTCTCAGTGAGGAGAGCCATCAGAACGTGCCTACACTTCCACCATTCATTTTCTGAGAGAGAACCACCTACTCATGTGTTGAGATCAAGATATTCCATTCCTACCATTTGAACCTTGATCTCTAGCCTTTCCCAAGTTGCTTTCCACTCAAATCCTTCTTCCACCATAGCCAAATCTGTGAGGAGTGTTTGAGTGCTGGGAAGACTATCATTTGAAGCACAAGAGCAAGGAGTTCATCAACAACACACCGTCTATTACCTTTTGGAGAGTGGTGTCTCCTAGATTGGTTAGGTGTCACTTGGGAACCTCCAACCAGATGTGGAGTTGAACCAAGAGTTTGTAAGGGCAAGGAGATCGCCTACTTCGTGAAGATCTACCCCGAGTGAGGCTAGTCCTTCGTGGACGTAAGCCATGGTGGAATAGACAAGGTTGCTTCTTCGTGGACCCTTCGTGGGTGGAACCCTCCGTGGACTCGCGCAGCCGTTACCCTTCGTGGGTTGAAGTCTCCATCAACGTGGACGTACGATAGCACCACCTATCGGAACCACGCCAAAAATCCACCGTGCCTTCATTGCGTTTGATATCTCCTACCCCCTCTCTACTTACATATGCAATTGCTTATATTCCGCTGCTATACTCTTAGAATTGCATGTGTAGGGTGATGCTTGACATGTACTATTGCGAAAATCTGCCCACAACTAAAATTGGGAAAAGGTTAGGTTTTATTTGGTCAAGTAGTCTAATCACCCCCCCCCCCCTCTAGACATACTTTCGATCCTACAAGTGGTATCAGAGCTTTGGTCTCCGTAAGCCTTGATTTCCATAGCTTTGGTGATCATAGCCTTGGTTTCACAACCTAGGAGAGTATGGCGTCTAGTGAGGGTAACTATCACCGTAGAGGTCCATATTTTGATGGTACAAACTTTGCTAGTTGGAAAACATCAAGCTCGTGTTGGTGAATGGGTTTCTGGCTCCGACTCCGACAACCAATCCGAGAGAAGTTATCACTCCAACTCCGACTATAGTCAAGATGAAGGTGTTGCCGGACTTGCACTTGTGTCATCCAACTCCTGTGATCTATTTGACTCACCAAATGAAGGAATTGGAAGATGCTTCATGGCAAAAGGCCCCAAGGTATCACACCCCGAGTATCTTGCTTTCAATAGTGATGAAGATGATTTGCTTGGTGATGATGATTTACTTGTTGATAGAGATAGTAATGTGAGCTATGATGAAAATGCTAGTAATCATGATAGTCAAGAGGAAACGAGTGTCAATGCTATGAAGGAGATTGAGCGTCTAACTAAAGAACTAAATGCTCTTAAGTTAGCTCATAAAACAACTCAAGAGGATCATAGAGAACTTCTAAGAACTCATGAGAAGCTAAATTTAGAGCAAGAGCATGAGTTTCTTAAAGCTATCAATGACGATCTTCGAAAGAAGAGTTCTTCATATCTTGCCAAATGTTTACTCTTGTCTACCTTTATGCCACAAGTTAAACCTAAGCAAACTAGCAACAAGGGTAAAAATGGTTCTACCTCTAGTAGTAACAATAACAATGCTAAATCCAATATTGTTGCTTCTACTAGTTCTATTGATTCCACTAACGATTCTCTTAGCCAAGTTACACTTGAGCAAGAAAATATGCTATTGAAAGGAATTATAGAAAAAGGTGTCTATAAGAGTCTTGCCGGGAGTAAACAATTTGAGGAAATTGTACGCAAGCAAGGAAGGCACCGGAAGAACCAAGGTGTTGGTTTTGAACGAAAGTTCAATGCCGATGGAGTTGAGTGGGAAGAAGGTCAATACCCCAAGACGAAGTTTGTTCCTCAACAAGAGAAGTATGATCCTACTTCCTTCAAGGGAACACAAGCTCAAGAAGATCTTCCACCACAAGACCACAAGCTAAAAGGCAAGGACAAGCTTCACGAAGAGATTGATTCATTTGAAGAAGCTCCTCAAGCCATGGTCAAGTGGGTTCCCAAGACTTCATCAAGTTCTATCTCATCAAGTGCTACTACAACTCCAAGGATTCCCATCAAATTGATGTGGATCCAAAAGAAGAAGAACTAGAGAGTTCTTGAGGGTGACTCCGCCAACAAACTTCACTCATATTCTTTATGGCAAGGACTTGTGCAACCAACTTCCACATTTTGCACTAGTTCATGGAGTCACAAGCCCTCTTGTTGGTAAGGCAAGGGACAAGGTAATCAATGCATTCATGGACATCATCATATGTGTATTTCACTCTATGTCTATGGATATCCTTGTATGTTCCTTGTGTGGGACTAACCCATGTAGGTATTGAAAGCACAAAACTCCAAAGGATTGCTCCCAACTTTTGATGGTCTACATCAACATTGAGCATCCACATCTTCAACATCTACATGAAGTCATCATCGACAAAACCCAAGGTTAGTTCAACCCTCTTAGGGGTGATATCGCATCTAGGGGGAGCTTTGCTCTAAAAATTGAGCTAAAGCAACTCTAATGGTGTGAACACATTAATGCTTTATGTAAAAGTGGTAACCCCACTTGTGCTTAAACGATGAGTATGACCTATGATCAAATGTTCTCATTTGGCTCCTAAGTCAATATACTCATATATAGATGACCTAGTCATCGCCATTGCTTGATAGATGCTAGAATTGGTTGTGCATGTTTGACACATATTTCATTTGCAATCTTATTGTGTGAGCATGTTGATTTGCATGTTTTCAACATTCGAGGACATCCATTTGTTGTTTTGATTGTCTTGGTTTTTCTGGCCAAGTGGATGTACAAGAATGCCTAAGAACCTTCTCTAGCTATCTGTGCTTTCTTGTCTCAAATTCTATTCTTGCTGCATCACAACAATTGAACAAGTCATTTTCGGACCCTCCGGGTGAGGAGCACTCGGAGCCACCGATCTGAAA
Organism: Elymus sibiricus; assembly: GCA_039707655.1. Taxonomy (NCBI): domain Eukaryota; kingdom Viridiplantae; phylum Streptophyta; class Magnoliopsida; order Poales; family Poaceae; genus Elymus; species Elymus sibiricus. Next base: position 263,601,581 of record CM077664.1, on the reverse strand, counting down.
GGGCTGAACCTCCAAAACCTTCTAATTGATTTCGGCCGAACCAACTCACTCAAACTCGGTCGAACCAAAATCACTTAGACTGATCTAGGTTTTCATCTCGGTGCTACCGATTAGACCAACTCGGTTGGACCGAGTTGCTGTAACTGCAAGCAGTTGCACGTTTTGGTGCTACCGATTTGTTCCACTCGGTGCCACCGACAGCGAATGGGTATATATTCCCAAAGAACCGTGCGGTTGAAAATTTCTTCAAACGTCACGCACCCGCGCCCCATTGCTGCCGCCCCTTTGGTCTTCGGATCGTCGCCGTCGTCTCCAGCACGCCCTCGCCGCAGGATTCCGTCGCCGTCAATGGTAATCTCCACCGCCGTTGCCGCCATAGAGAAACTCCACCGAGTTAGGGTGAGTTTCGATCCCTTTCGTGCTTCCCTTTTACGATTCAATGCATGGTTGGATTGCCTATAATCTTGCCACGAATGCAATCCTCTTTCCACCAGATTAGTTCGTTTGAACGAGATTCGAGCAAAAAATTTAGGGTTAGGTTTCCGCCGAACGCATCTCGGACCGACCGAATAGGAATTTTCGGTCCCACCGATTTGGCCCTGGCCATAGCACTAGTACATCTCGGTGCCACCGAGTTGTGCGAATCGGTAAGACCGAAAGTAACGTCTCAGTGAAACCCTAGCATCTCGGAGCCACCAAAACCCATCTCGGTCTGACCGAAATGGCGTGCCATGTGTCTGTAGTGTGCTTCGGTGTCACCGAGATTACCAACTCGGTCCATCCGAACTGCATTCTGTGAAAACCTAGAACTAAAGTTTGAACTCATTTTTATGAAAAACTATCTGCTTTTTGTGATGACTCATCTACTCTACCCATACCCATCTATTCACAGGGTCAGCTCAGCAAGATGTCTGATGTCAGTGATAGTCAAAACATGTCAGAGCAGCATGAAGAACAAAGTGAAGGATCAAGCCATAATGAAAGTTTCTATGAGGGAGAGAGAAGCTCTCCAGATCTTCCTAAAGCTGCAACCTGAACACGGAAGAAGAAAACCTCAGACAGTGAGGATGAGGATTTTGTTGCCAGTGAGACAGCAACCAAGAAGAAGAGAGTAGTGCTTGCTAAGGAGTACAGCACAAAGCCTACCTCTGTTAAAGAAAGAACTGCTGTGAGGAAAGTGCCTCAGCAGACTATGCAGAAGCCTAGTGACACAGAGACAGCTGCAGGAGCTAAGAAGAAGAGAGTGAGGAAATCATTTGCCCGTGTGATTGGCAGACCCTCCATGATGATTGATGAGGAGGAAGAAGAGGAGGAGGATGAGCCAGCTGCTGCACCCCCTGCAAAAGCACAGAAGCTCATGTCTGATGCAATCAAGACTACTGCACCTCCCAAGTCAAAGCCTAAGGCACCAGCACCCAAGAGATCAACCAGGAACATATCTGCTGCGGAGAAGAACAAGGCCCCAGTGCCTGAATCAAATGTTGATGAAGAGCCTCTAGTGCTCAGAAAGTTGAAGCCAAAGATACCAGACCATGACAACGCACACCCAGTAGCTGAGAACATGATGTTGAGAAAGGACAAAGGACTGCGTCAATGGAGATTGTCAGATCCTTATGCTATCAGAAGAAGGACTGCTTGTGATTATCGTTTTCACACCCGTGAACAACAGAACTTTTATGAGACAGTATTGCTTGACAAGAAGCCCATGGTCAGTGACATGAAGTGGGTGGATTGGGAATACATCGATGAGAACGAGGATTATTTCCCCCACGTCCATGAAAGCTTCAGAATTGTAGGAGTTGACGAATTTGTTGGAAAGAAGTTGACCAAGTGGAATGACGAGATGATCATGCAATACTACTCTACTGCTCATTTCTATCTAGATGGCAGAATAGTGTGGATGACTGAGGGTATAAGATACCAGTCTACCATCTCTGAGTGGGCAAATCTTCTTGGTGCACCCAAGGAAGAGGAGGATGATATTGACATATATGCCAAGCTCAAGATGGATCACAACTCCATGGCCAACATGTATACTGCAATTCCTCAGAAGGATATAGAGACACACAAACTTGGATCAGTGAAGCATTTGCTACCAGGACTGGCCACATCGAACACTATCTTGCGGTACACCTTGTTACCCAAGTCAGGCGATGATAAGATGATTCGTGGCCACTCCATAAATTTGCTGCATTTATTCGATACACCTCAGAAATTCAAGGTGATGAGCCTGATAGTAGAGACTATCAAGAGGACTGCAGCAGATCAGAAGAGATCGTGCGGATATGCTCCACATATTCAGCTGTTGATCAATTCCAAGGTTGGAACCAGCACATATCTTCTTGATCGCGAGCACTTGCCATTGCATCCAGATTTTGAAGACAATGTCATAGTGATGGATCCTTCGCATCCCACCTCTGCACAAGCTCAAGAGGAAATCCGCAAAGCCGCAGAAGCAAAAGCAGCTCAGGAGGCAGCAGCTCCCAATGCTCAAATAGCCAGTCTCAAGACACCAAAGGATCAAATGCAATATCTGCTTGAAGCCACTCTGAGGATTGAGCGAAGTTTGGCCAACCTCACCCAGACCCAGGCTAGTTTTGAGCGGATCATTGAGACCAAATTTCATGATTTGGATGTCAAAGTGACTGAGATTCAGACTTCAGTGGAACAGCTGCAAGGAGATGTAGATGCTGTCAAGCTTGCCAGATCAGATGACAGTGGAGATGATGGACCAACCACAGAGAGTTTCCAGTCAGCGCCTAGGGCAGCTAGATCTGCTGCGATACCAGTTGTGGATCCACGGACCACAGTATCTGCACCAGCCGCTACAGCCACAATGCCACCACAGGTCTCAACTCCACCAGCTCAGCAGTCATCAGCAGAAGCATTCGCGGACGCTCTCATCTCAACGCCATCTACGCACACCGGAGCTGCCAGCAGGAGGTCGCCTTCAGGAGCTTCGGAGGACCGTGCCTAGAGAGTCGATTAGTGCTATACTCATTTGAACTTTTTGGTACTTGTTGCCAAAGGGGGAGAATCTGTATAGATCATAGGCTTCGAGAGAGAGAGAGAGAGAGTTTCTTGCTTTTGATTTGCTTCGAGAGTTTCTTATGCTACTTGTTTGTTTGATGCTACTCTGTTTTATGTGTGCTTGCTACAGTATTCTGTCGTTTATGCTTGTGAGATACTATGTTGATTGATCATACTATGCTCATTGTGATGATCCATGTTTATCTCTGTCATTATCTGTATGATCATTCATTTATGTATCATTCCTTATGTTGGTGATGCGTGCCTATTATTCCAATCTTATCATTTTGCGTGCTCCACCAAGATGTATGTGACATGGGAGAGTAACCCACGAGCCTAATCGATTGTGCATTTGCATTCAAACGCAATTTTTTTAATAATGCACAAATTTAGGGGGAGCTCTTGCTTATCACATACTTCTCAAAGTGACGATGTATTTCATTCATTTAAATCATTTGTCGAAGATTTGATCTATATGTTGTCATCAATTACCAAAAAGGGGGAGATTGAAAGCACATTTGCTCCCTTGGTGGTTTTGGTAATTCATAACAACATATATCTCATTGAACTAATGTCCATTCAAGATTAAGATTTCAGGATGTTCAATGATTGGCATGGCATGGACTAGAGAAGTGGACCCCTCAAAATGCTAAGGACAAGGATTGGCAAAAGATCAAGACTCTACATTTTTGGTTTAGTGATCCAAGATCACATTGAGTCCATAGGAAAGCCAATACTATTAAAAGCGGATGAGGTGTTGCTTAATGGTCTTTTTGCTCAAGTGCTTAGTGACAGTATTCCTAAACCCTCAACCACTCTCTCTACCCAAATATGTCCTAAACCTAAAGTCCAACTCGGCCCCACCGAAATTTCCAATCCGGCCCCACCGAGTTCATCCAAGACTTAGCCACTGCCAAAACCCTAACAAATCAGATCCACCGAAATGGATCTCGGTCCCACCGAGATGGCCTTGCCAACTCTCTGTAATCGTTTGCATTTACTTCGGTCTCACCGAGTTTGCAAATCGGTCTCACCGAGATGGCTTGCCAACTCTCTGTTGCCTTATTGCTTCACTTCGGTCCTACCGAGTTGATGCAATCGGTGCCACCGAGATGAGGATTGCCCTAAGCCATTGCACTTCGGTCCATCCGAGTTGTTCGTATCGGTCCCACTGAGATTCCTAAAGTTCATATCTTTTGCACAGTTCGGTGCTACCGAGATGATCGTTTCGGTGCCACCGAGTTGGGTCAAAAGTGTGTAACGGTTGGATTTTGTGTGGAGGCTATATATACCCCTCCACCCCATCCTTCTCAGTGAGGAGAGCCATCAGAACGTGCCTACACTTCCACCATTCATTTTCTGAGAGAGAACCACCTACTCATGTGTTGAGATCAAGATATTCCATTCCTACCATTTGAACCTTGATCTCTAGCCTTTCCCAAGTTGCTTTCCACTCAAATCCTTCTTCCACCATAGCCAAATCTGTGAGGAGTGTTTGAGTGCTGGGAAGACTATCATTTGAAGCACAAGAGCAAAGAGTTCATCGACAACACACCGTCTATTACCTTTTGGAGAGTGGTGTCTCCTAGATTGGTTAGGTGTCACTTGGGAACCTCCAACCAGATGTGGAGTTGAACCAAGAGTTTGTAAGGGCAAGGAGATCGCCTACTTCGTGAAGATCTACCCCGAGTGAGGCTAGTCCTTCGTGGACGTAAGCCATGGTGGAATAGACAAGGTTGCTTCTTCGTGGACCCTTCGTGGGTGGAGCCCTCCGTGGACTCGTGCAACCGTTACCCTTCGTGGGTTGAAGCCTCCATCAACGTGGACGTACGATAGCACCACGTATCGGAACCAGTCCAAAAATCCACCGTGTCTTCATTGCGTTTGATATCTCCTACCCCCTATCTACTTACATATGCAATTGTTTATATTCCGCTGCTATACTCTTAGAATTGCATGTGTAGGGTGATGCTTGACATGTACTATTGCTAAAATCTGCCCACAACTAAAATTGGGAAAAGGTTAGGTTTTATTTGGTCAAGTAGTCTAATCACCCCCCTCTAGACATACTTTCGATCCTACACTCCTCCACCTATTGAACCCACTGAAAATATTTATTATGAAATTCCTTCGGGTATGATAGAGAAATTGCTAGCTAATCCTTATGCAGGAGATGGAACGATACATCCTGATATGCACTTGATCTATGTGGATGAAATTTGTGGATTGTTTAAGCTTGCAGGTTTATCCGGAGATGGAGTTAAGAAGAAAGTATTCCCTTTATCTTTGGAGGGAAAGGCATTGACATGGTATAGGCTATGTGATGATACTGATACATGGGACTGGAACCGGTTGAAGCTGGAATTCCACCAGAAATTTTATCCTATGCATTTGGTTCATCGTGATCGGAATTATATATATAATTTTTGGCCTCGTGAAGGAGAAAGTATCGCTCAAGCTTGGGAGAGGCTTAAGTATATGTTGCATACATGCCCCAATCATGAGCTCTCAAGAGAAATAATCCTTCAAAACTTTTATGCTCGGCTTTCTCATAATGATCAATCCATGCTCGATACTTCTTCTGCTGGTTCCTTTATGAAGAAAACTATTGAATCCAGATGGGACCTTCTTGAAAGAATTAAACGCAATTATGAGGATTGGGAAATCGACAAAGGTAATGAGTCAGGTATAAATCTTGAGTTTGATTGTGTTAAATCTTTTATGGAAACTGATGCTTTTCGTAAGTTTAGTACTAAATATGGACTTGACTCTAAGATAGTAGCTACCTTTTGTGAATCTTTTGCTGCTCATGTTGATCTCTCTAAGGAGAAATGGTTTAAATATCATCCACCTATTGAATTGAAAGAAGAACCTGCTAGTATTAAAGAAGAAATAATTGTTTACCATATTGATCCAGTTGTGCCTACTGCTTATATTGAGAAACCTCCTTTCCCTGTTAGGATTAAAGAACATGCTAAAGCTTCAACTGTAGTCAATAAGAGTAAAATTAGATCACCTAGACCTTCTGAGCAAATTAAACTTGAACCTAGTGTTGCAATGGTTAAAGATCTTTTGGTTGATAACATTGATGGACATGTCATATATTTCTGTGATGAAGCAACTAGAATCGCCAAGCCAGACCCTAAAGATAAAAATAAACCTGTAGTTGGCATGCCTGTAATTTTTGTTAAAATTGGAGATCATTGTTATCATGGTTTATGTGATATTGGTGCTAGTGTGAGTGCTATTCCGTTTACTCTCTATCAAGAAGTCATGAATGATATTGCACCCATTGAGATTGAAGATATTGATGTTACTATTAAGCTTGCAAACAGAGATACTATTTCACCGCTTGGGATTGTTAGAGATGTTGAAGTCTTGTGTGGTAAGATCAAATACCCTACTGATTTTCTTGTTCTTGGATCGCCACAAGATGATTTTTGTCCCATTATATTTGGTAGACCCTTCTTGAATACTGTTAATGCTAAGATTGATTGCACTAAAGAAATTGTTAGTGTCAATTTTGGTGAGAGGTCTCATGAGTTTAATTTCTCTAAGTTCCGTAGACAACCTCATGATAAAGAATTGTCTAGTAAGGATGAAATCATTGGTCTTGCTTCTATTCCTGTGCCTCCTACTGATCCACTAGAACAATATTTGCTTGAGCATGAGAATGACATGCATATGAGTGAAAGAAATGAAATAGATGAATTATTCTTTAAACAAGCACCTGTCCTTAAACATAATCTGCCTGTTGAAACCTTGGGAGGTCCACCTCCACCCAAGGGTGATCCTGTATTTGAATTGAAGCAATTACCTGATACTCTTAAATATGCTTATCTTGATGAAAAGAAGATATATCCTGTTATTATTAGTGCTAACCTTTCAGAGCATGAAGAAAAGAAATTACTTAAAACTCTTAGGAAGCACCGTGCCGCTATTGGATATACTCTTGATGATCTTAAGGGCATTAGTCCCACTTTATGTCGGCATAAAATTCATATGGAGCCAGACGCTAAACCCGTTGTTGATCATCAAAGAAGGTTGAACCCTAAAATGAAGGATGTGGTAAGAACTGAAATATTAAAGCTTCTGGAAGCAGGTATAATTTATCCCATAGCTGATAGTAGATGGGTAAGTCCTGTTCATTGTGTTCCTAAAAAAGGAGGTATTACTGTTGTTCCTAATGATAAAAATGAACTCATCCCACAAAGAATTGTAACTGGTTATAGGATGGTAATTGATTTCAGAAGATTAAATAAAGCTACTAGGAAAGATCATTACCCCTTGCCTTTTATTGATCAAATGTTAGAAAGATTGTCTAAGCATACACACTTTTGTTTCCTAGATGGTTACTCTGGTTTGTTGAGTTTGTTGAGTTTGCTCCCACTATTATGAATGAGAAGAAAATTGCTTATGTGGAGAGTAATAAAAATTCTATGCTTGTGGATCATGAAAAGAATGCTTTATGTGATAGCTATATTGTTGAATTCATTCATGATGCTACTGGAAATTATTATGAGAGAGGATTATATGCTTGTAGGTGTTGCAATAATATCAAGTTTCCTCTCTATGTGTTGAAAGTTTTGAAGTTATACTTGTTTTGCCTTCCTATGCTAGTGGATTCTTGCTCCCATAAATTGTTTGCTCAAAAAATTCCTATGCATAGGAAGTGGGTTAGGCTTAAATGTGCTTGTCATATGCTTCATGATGCTCCCATTATGTTTCAATTCTTCACTTTTATGAGAGCATCATTGAAATCATCATGCCTAGCTAAAAGGCATTAAAGAAAAGCGCTTGTTGGGAGACAACCCAATATTTATACCTACTATTTTTGTGTGTCCACATGATTAAGATATTGTATTAATATTGTTTTATATGTTTTCTTTCAATAATGTGCCAAGTAAAGCCTTTGGGATAGTGTGGATACTTGTTGACTTGATTCTGTGCAAAAATAGAAACTTTTGCGCCCAGTTCTGGAATTTCTATTCTGTACGGGAACGTGATAAAATTCTGATTTTTTTTCACATTATTGGGTTACAACTGTTTTACATTGTCCTAACTTTTCTAAATTTTTGGAGGTACAGAAGTATGCATTTTAATTCGCTCACTACATGCTGTTCTGTTTTTGACAGATTCTGTTTTCAATGCATAGTTTGCTTGTTTTAGTGTTTCCATAGCTTATATTGTGAGATATAAATTGTGGAAATGATAGAATACGGTAGGTATTGTGTGAGAACAATTATGAATCTTGTCTTGACAGTACCAAAGTGAATGATTTATTTTCATACTAACCTATCTCACGGAGTTCCGTTAAGTTTTATGTGATTGAAGTTTTCAAGTTTTGGATGAGATATCGATATGAGGAGAATAAGGAGCGACAAGACCCTAAGCTTGGGGATGCCCAAGGCACCCCAAAGTAATATTCAAGGAAGACTCAAGCATCTAAGCTTGGGGATGCCCCTGATGGCATCCCCTCTTTCGTCTTCAACACTATCGGTAACCTCACTTGGAGCTATATTTTTATTCGTCACATAATATGAGTTTTGCTTGGAGCGTCATTTTCTTTTGTTGAGATTTGCTTTCTGTTATCAATAATCATGTTTTGTATCTTTTATTTCAATAAAATGCCAAGTATAGCCTTTACCATGCTCAGTTTGCAAGTTTATGTGTTGCTGTTTGAAAACAGAAAGTTTTCTGTTATGTCCTGAATTTATGTGAATTGTCAGAACATGATAAAATCTTGAAATTTTTGCATGAGTTCTCTGTCACTTGGTAATTGTTCAGAATTTTTGGAGTTAGGGAAGTATGAATTTTTATTCCCCCTTTACAGACTGTTCTGTTTCGGTAGATTTCGGTTATGGTTGCATTGTTTGCATATGTTTGCTTGTTTAATATTTCTATTTGTGGATAGGAGTATTAAATATGCAGAGGCATTTAGTATGCAATGTTTAATTATAATTTTAGTAATTTGCTACGGTAGAGAATGTTAAGGTTTGAGTTGATTTATACTAACTTATCTCACGAGTTCTTGTTGAGTTTTGTGTGGATGAAGTTTTTAAGATTTAGGAGAAGCCATGATATGAGAAGAATTAAGGAGACACAAGAGCTCAAGCTTGGGGATGCCCAAGGCTCCCCAAGATAACATTCCAAGAAGTCTCAAGCAACTAAGCTTGGGGATGCCCCGGTAGGCATCCCACCTTTCTTCATCAACACCTATCGGTTAGCCTAAGTTTTTACTTGTTCACATGATATGTGCTATTCTTAGAGTGTCCTTTTATTTTCGTTTTGTTTACTATTTGAATAAAATAGTTGGTTATGAAATCTTGAATTGAGAGAGAGTCTTCACATAGCTACTTAATTGTTTGACTACTCATTGATCTTCACTTATATCTTTTGGAGTACTTTGTCATTCACTCTCGTGCTTCACTTATATCCTAAGAGTAAATTGTTGAATATATTGAATATCACAAATCTGAAATTATATATGTTTCATATGCTTGTCCCATGGTGAGTAATGAATTCACAAATAATAAGTATGAGTGGTAAAATTTATTGAAAGTTGACAAACATAGCATTGGTCACTTGAACAATTCATGAAAGAATATTGAAGGAAGAGAGATTTCACATATAAATATACTATCTTGGACATCTTCTATGATTGTGAGCCCCCATTAATTATTTTTAACCTTGATCAAGTAGTTGATGTTGGACAAGGAAGACAACGTAATGGGTTATGTTTGCTTATATTCACATAGAAGTTATATTGTTTTGGATCCTCTAACATGTGGTGTTTGCCACCTATCTTTGCTAGCCAAAAAATCCGCACCAAGTAGAGATACTACTTGTGCATCCAAAAACCATTAAACCCAGTTTCATGTCATGAGAGTCCATTATATCTACCTATGGATTGAATAAGATCCTTCAAATAAGTTGTCATCGGTGCAAAGTAATAAAAATTGCTCCTAAATATGTATGATCTTTTTATTGTAAGGGGAAATAAGCTTTGTACGAACTTGTGATGGTGAAGAAATAAAAGCGACGGACTGCATAATAAAGGTTGCTATCACAAGGGGCAATATAAAGTGATGTTCCTTTGCATTAAGAGCTTGCACATCCAAAAATAAAAAGTGCATGACAACCTCTGCTTCCCTCTGCGAAGGGCCTATCTTTTACTTTATGTACTTACTTTTATGCAAGAGTCAATAGTGTTCTTCTCTATTCCGTTTTTTCTCTCTTGGCAAGCATCATGTGGTGGGGAAAGATCCAGGCACATATATCCAATTGAATTTAGGTGATCATGAGTTATTATTGTTGACATTATCCCTGAGATAAATAAGTTGGGAGGCAAAACATTAAGCCCCTATCTTCCTATTTGTTTGACTGAAACGGTTTGTTCTAAAAATATGCTTTGAGTGTCAGCAATCATGGAAGACTATATGATTGTTGAGTATGTGGAATTTGCTAAATCAAAGCTCTTGCATAGACCCTTCCTGAAAATAAGATGAATTGCAATTGTTTGATGACTAAGAACATAGTTTGTTAGTTTTCAAGAAAGTTTATGGTCTATACTTTAGCATGTGAATAGCTTGCTACTTGATCATGAGAAGTTTTATGAGATAAGCTACTGCTTATGATATATAATGATGCTAGAAAAAGTGATTGAAATTATCATTGATCAAACTTGTGCACTATGCTAGCATTCACAGTTCATAAATTATTTCTTTTATCATTTACCTACACGAGGACGAGCAGGAATTAAGCTTGGGGATGCTGATACGTCTCCAACGTATCTATAATTTATGAAATATTCATGCCATGTTTACAACCATTTTATATGGTTTTGGTATGATTTGATTAGAACTAACCCGGACTGACGCTGTTTTCAGCAGAACTACCGTGGTGTTGTTTTTTGTGAAGAAATAAAAGTTCTCGGAATGGGCTGAAAATTTACGGTGATTTTTATGGACCAAAACAGACCCCCAAAGCTTCGTGGAAGAACCAGAAGAGCCACGAGGAAGCGACAAGCCTGGGGGGCGCGCCCTCCCCCCAGGGCGCGCCGGGCAGGCTTGTCGCTCCCTCGTGGGCCCCCCCTGGCGTGAATCCAACGCTGAAAAATCCTATAAATATAGAAAACCCTGAAAAGAAACCTAGAACTTCCACGCCGCCGCCGCAAGCCTCTGTACCGAAGCAATCTCATCCGGAGCCCTGTTCTGGCACTCTGCCGAAGGGGAAATCATCACCGGAGGCCATCTTCATCATCCCGGCGGCCACCATGACGAGGAGGGAGTAGTTCACCCTCGGGGCTGAGGGTGTGTACCAGTAGCTATGTGTTTGATCTCTCTCTCTCTCTCTCTCTCGTGTTCTTGATTTGGCACGATCTTGATGTACCGCGAGCTTTGTTAATATAGTTGGATCATATGGTGTTTCTTCCCTCTCTCTATCTTGTTGTGATGAATTGAGTCTTGCTCTTTGAGGTTTCGTTATGTCGGATTGAATATTGGATTTGAGATCACTTGATGTATGTCTTGCATGTGGATACCCGTGGTGACAATGGGGTATTCTATTGAGTTACTTGATGTATGTTTTGGTATTCAAATTGCGGATTCCCGTGGTGACATTGGAGTAATCTAGGCGCATAGGTTGATACACATTTTCATCCTACGTTCTCCGATAGAAACTTTGGAGTGATTATTTGTCGCACGTTGAGGGATTGTTATATGATTCAATTATGTTAGCACTGTTGAGAGATTGCACTAGTGAAAGTATGAACCCTAGGCCTTGTTTTCAAGCATTGCAATACCGTTTGTGCTCCGCTTATCACTTGCTACCTTGTTGTTTTTATATTTTAAAATTACAAAAACCTATATCTACTATCCATACTACACTTGTATCACCATCTCTTCGCCGAACTAGTGCACCTATATAATTTACCATTGTATTGGGTGTGTTGGGGACACAAGAGATTCTTTGTATTTGATTACAGGGTTGTTTGAGAGAGCATCTTCATCCTACACCTCCCACGGATTGATAAACCTTAGGTCATCCACTTGAGGGAAATTTGCTACTGTCCTACAAAACTCTGCACTTGGAGGCCCAACAACGTCTACAAGAATAAAAGTTGCGTAGTAGACATCACTACTCAGGACAAAACAATGGTTTCTTTATCACACTTGGATGATAGTTTCACTGTCTACATTATGTCGTCATGCTTATTGCAGTACTCTGTTTATTTTGAATTTAATACCTTGAGATGCCTGCTGGATAGCGGTCTTTAGGTGGAGTATTAGTTTTAGATGCAGTTGGATAATGTTCTTCATGTCACGAACGTAATGGCTATATAGGATTATGCCATGAATGATCGTACTCATAAATATAAATATAAATATAAATTTTGCAATTTAATCACTGTCCAATTGTAATTTGTTCACAACAACATATTTATCTTGCTTGCAGAGATGCCTCTAGTGAAACTATGCCCCCTGGGTCTATCTTCTTTACATTGCAAACACCGTTACAATTACTTTTCTCGCTGTTTTATTTTATTATTTTGTTCTATTTATCAATTCCTACCATACCATAGAATTTATCCTTGTAACTAGCAGGACAAGAAGCTTGACAATCTTCTTGAAATGTTGGGGGCAAGAGTGTTTTGTGTTTGGTGTGCAGATGCTGAGGATTTTGGTTACAGAAGAAATTCCTACCAGTTTGATAAATCTTAGTTCTCAATCGAGGGAAATAATTATTGCTAGGTTACTTCACCCATACACTTGGGGGTCACCCAACCACTGTTATGAGAGAGCAAGCATGGCTCACAACGATGTACGTTTCTAGGTCACTGGTGGCACTCCTGATGGAATGATTACTCTTGATGAGGAGCATTTAGGGAGTCCATCGCCGTCTTTGTTGGATCCATTCTGAGTGTGATCAGAGACAAGTTAGTTGACGCATATCTGCATATGCGGGTTGCACTCGAAGCTACGTTCGTCGCAACTAATGCAGAAAGCGAGTTGTATGCCATGGAGTAGTTCCATGATGGTTGATAGTCATCCTATACTTGACCAGGCTCATGAAATACAGTGTATCGCTAAGGATCTCAAGCTCCTGAAGTGCGAGTTACCGGACAAGTTTGTCGCGGAATGCATAATTACTAAACTCCCTCCTTCTTGGAGGAACTTTGCTACTTCTCTGAAGCACCTGAGACGTGAATTTTCTGTTGAGGATCTCATTGATCATCTGAGTGTTGAGCAAAATTCAAGAGCAAAGGACTGACACATGAAAAGGGTCGATGGATCTTCTAGCACCAATGTGATGCAGAGGAATTTCCACAAGTTCAAGGGAAAGAACACGGTCCAGCAGAATACTACCTTTTCGAAGAAGTGTAAGAAGAAGAATAAGAAAGGTGACAACTGCAATTATGGTGAGGATGACACGGGTCCAACAAATGCCCACTTAAGTTTAAAAACCAGGACATGACTCCATGTTTGTCAATGTCACCATGAGCAACAATGATAATGGGGCATCTGGGTATGGTAATCTATTTACTATGCTTTCAGCTTGTCAGTCTACTGATTGGTGGGTAGGTACAGGTGCAAAGATTCATGTGTGTGTGTGTGTGTGTGTGTGTGTGTGTGTGTGTGTGTTAATGTTTCGTTGTTATCTTCTTACCAGCTCGCACGAGATTGCTCTATCCCGATGGGGAATGGCGCACATGCTTCTGTTCATGGTGTTGGATGGTGGATCTAAAGTTTACTCTAGGAAAAACCGTGCAGCATGTCCCCGCTATCAAAATGAGAGATTAAGGTTCCTTTCTTGGGTTGCTTGACTTGGCATCTAAGGAAGTACTTCACCTCTCGCATCATGGATATCTCGAACACCTTGGTCATCATTTTGCTAAATTCTTTGCTAAAAGCGTTGTTACTAGAACCAAATATAATATCGTCAACACATATTTGGCATACAAACAAATCACCATCAAGGCTCCTAGTAAAAAGAGTGTATCGACTTTCCCAACCACAAATCCATGCAAGGTTAGAAACGAGGAAAGGTGATCATACTAAGCTCTAGGTACTTGCTTTAGACCATACAAAGCCTTATGAAGTCTATAAACATGTTTGGGGTGATCAGGGTCCTTGAAACCCGATGGTTGTCGTACGTATACCTCTTCCTGAATCAGTTCATTAAGAAAAGTACTCTTAACATCCATTTGATGCAGAATGAAGTTACGATGGTTGTCATATGCAATTAATAATCGAATGGCCTTACGCGGGGAATGAATGAACTCAAGTTCTGATTGGATGGAATGGTAGATTGGGTGATCCTCTTGCTCTCTCTAAAATTTGGGGTGGATTGAGCGGCTAGGGAGGGAGGAATCAAAGGTTTAAGCTTTTGGATCAATTGTGAAAAGGAGGAAGAAGGTGCCTTTTATAAGCCAACCATAGAATCTACCTGTTATGCCTATATAGGAAAGTCGAACAGTCCCACATATGCCGGGTTATCCGGTCAATATGTCTGAGCCAATCCATAAGCTCTGGATTGCGTCGGATATTATGTAGAAGGTTTTGACGAAAACTCCTACCCAAGTTGTCCAACCTTTCTAAGAGACATAAAACAGGAAGAACACATGGGGCTCTTCTCACTTAGGTCGTGGAGGTATTTGGCTAGTTTTTGTTCAAAGATTCCCACAAACAAGATCCATGACGAATCCCCTCTTTATAGCACGGCATACCTACGAATCAAAAAATAGTAAAATCGTTAATAGATTTGTGTGCCATCTTCTTTGCCCTTTTCTCTTGGGGGGTGGGGGTCACCGACCAACAATACGTTTCATTTCCATCGATGTGTAGACTGAAAGCATGCTCAAAACATAGTTAGTCGTCTAATTTCTATTACCATTAACTCCAAAACCCTCATTAGGGACAGCTGTCCTTTCACCCTCTCTATTCAGTTCTGACCTTTGTATGTCATATGTGATCAACACTGTGTTACTTTGGCTGAGGTTTGGGATGGACACAATTTGAAGTTTACTTTTAGGAGAACCTTTACCCCCAAACTTATGGAATCCTGGTTTGGTTTGGATCAAATTGTCGGCTTTGTGTCTCTGACAAATGAGATATATGCTCTAATTTGGAAGTATTGAGTCTAAGGGGGAATACACCACAGGCTCTCTATATAGCATAGTTAACTTTAGAGGCATCCAACCAATACAGATTCTCTGTCTAGTCTATTGTTGTGCCACCCAGAATTCAACTTTTCCTCTGGCTGCTTTCACACAATAAACTTATGACTAGAGATAACCTGAAGAAAAGACATCTTAACAATCTTGGAGGTTGTGTGTTTTGTTCTGAGGATGAATCCATTAGACATCTTTTTCTTTGAATGTGTTGTAGCCAAACAAATCTGGATCAATGTTTCAGATTTCTTTGGTCTCTTTAGGTGATGATTATTTATCTATTCCGAGGCTTTGGGCTTCTAATAATAAACATGATCTGGAAAATTAGGAATGCCCATATTTTTCTAACAATATCTCATGGTTTGACATAAAGCAGGTATGCTGGCTCATTCTCACATCCCTCAAAAATGGCTAATTCTGTTCAAGGATCAGGCCCTGGGGGAATTGGAGTCTTGTTAGATTTCCTCTCTACTAAGAGTTCCTCACAACTTGCCTCTAGGGTAGTGGAAGCTGGATCTTGCACTAAAGGTGCAGTGTTTCCTCCTTTACTAGTTGATACATTGTCTATGTTTGAAGTTTTATCCAGGAACTTGTTGTCATCTCCAAGTGAAGGATCTCCTCGGTGGGATGATGTTGCATGGGGCCTAATCTCTGGTTTTCTTTAGCGTCCGCTATGTGAGCCTCAGTCTTCACACCATGTTTTTTTGTTTTCTCAGTTTCCCTGGCAGCTTTGCGCAGCTTGCTTCAGGTTAATATGTGTTTTCACTCTTTTAAACCTTATTTTGAATCTTGAACTACTTTGGTTCCATATCAACCTATGGAACCGGGGAGGGTATTTTACCCCCTTATGCTCTAAAAAATGCGTGTGTGGGCATCCGGTCATTTTTTGTATAGTTCTGCCCTTGTATAGTTACCCCCTTATGCTGGAGGCAACTTTTTTTTTGGAGGAGTTGCTGGGTGATTTGTTTGGCCCGGGATTTTTTAGGGGAATTTGTTTGGCCCGGATACTAGGAACTTGTGTGACAGGGCCTCACTTTTGAGCCGGGTTCCTTTTTTTTTTTTTATGTTTTTAGACTGGGCCGTGTTTCTTCCTGTTTTGGAGTACGACCCACAGTTATAGCAAATCTCTAGTCCCCTAAAAAAAGTGTCAAATCTCCGAATTCTCCTGTTCGTCGCCTCAAACGTCAGATAGTTGGGCAAACGCCCATAAGACTACTTTCGGCATCGGTTGGTGGTAAGGCCCATTAAGCACGTGTCATTCTATTTTCCATTTTGATTTCGAAAAAATATCTTGTTTATTTTTTAATATTACAATTACATTGTATAGTCCCTCAGTTGTAAAACAACAAGAGGCACAACTTTTTCTCTCCTTTCGCCGAAAACAAGGCATATTGTTAATTGGGCCAATTAGAAGCTGAATTGAGTAAGAATTAGCTTCTCCAAGAACACACACACTACGCTACCCCGCAAGAAAAGAACACACACGCTAGAGACACTCTGCCTCCCACCCCCACGTTGCCCTCCTCTGGCGGCTCGGGGGAAAACCCTAAATCCGCCGCCTCCTCCCTCCCCCTCCCTTCCCTTCCCTCGCCGCCTCCTAAGGGGCTTGCAGGCGAAGCCCGCCCGGCTTTGGGGACAACGGTGGTGAGGCGTTCTTCTTCTCGTGCGTCGGCTCCCAGAAGCGTGGCCTCATTCGTAGGCTGTGGACCGGATCTCGAGCGGTCTTCAGTCGGTATTGGCGGCGGCGGCGGCTTGCCGACCGTGGGCCGAGGGGGTGCGGCGCCTTTGTCTCCCTCCTTTGTACATGGTGGTGCGGGCAGCGGGCCAGATCTGGGCCTGTACGGACCGGTGGCGGGCTTGGGTGGCTATGCGGCGGATCTTCGCCGGGCTGCTCTCGTAGTGGAGCCTTAGGTGGGGGCTCTGCCTGGCCTCCGGTGGGCGCGCAACGGTGGCTGCGGACAGGCGGGCGGGCCTGATCTGGCAAGTCTGTGCCTGTGTTGGGCGCGCGTTTCTGGAGCGGCGCGGGGTGCTAGGACTGCACGAGGTGCTGTTGTTGTGTGGATGGCTGGTGGTGGTGTGGCTGGGATTTTATCCTTAGCGTCGTGGTGCAGTCTCCAGATGAAAGTATTGCTCTATGCCGGTGGTGGCAACATCCGTGGATGCTGCTTTCCTTCTTGGCGGCATCACTGAGGAGATCCGTCACCCGTCTGCCTTTGGAATCATTCTCCGGGGGGAAACCTAAATCCGCCTTGTCGGATTGGCAATGGGGTGTGCCTTGGCGCCTTTACTTCGCTGGAAGCATTGTTTTGGAGAGGTTCTTGGTGGGCACAACTGGTTGGTGGTGGTTTGGATGGTCGGGCTCCGGCGGTGTGTGGAGTCAGTGATGGCACGACCGTCCAGGGTTGGCCGTGGCATGCCTTTGGAGGGCAGCAGAAGCACACTTGACATGCGAAGAGCGTCGACAAGCCTTGTTTGTCCTCTCGGGATCGGAGCGACACATGTCCGTTTCTATTCGGATATGTCTTCTCCCTCCGGTGTCGACGAGGTTGAAGCACATGCTTATGGCAGACATGTCGATGCGGGTGCTCCTGTGTGGTTGCAACGAAGTCGAAGTCATCGGGTCGCGAGTGCGATGGATGATGTACGATAACACCACAACCGGCTGTGATGTGCTATGCTCTGTCATGTTTAGTTTCTCCGGCATTTTTGTATGTCTTGTGGTGCTAGTGACCTAGTTTAGCTAGGTGTAGTTGCTTTGTCCAGGTTTTCGTCCGGTTTCCCTCTAACAAACCGAGCAGTTCTTGCTGTCGGCGTACTTCTTAATGAAATCTTAGCAGCTCTCCTGCTAACTTAAAAAAAGGCTGAATTGAGTGGGAGAGCACTTACTTGATTGGTGGTCTTGAAAGAGCCTTGGTATGTGTGCAATAACATGCCTAAAAAAACATGCATGCCTTTTTTTTGAGACGGAGGGAGTAGTTTAAAAAGGAAGAATTGTACTTGTGGGAAATGAAAAATGACTGTCTAAGAAATAATTTTTTCAACGCATATTGAAAATATTAATTACATTTGTATTTTAAAACGTTTACATTTAAAAAAAAGTCATGTATTTTAAAATTTGAATGTAAGTTCCACTTTATACATTATTTTGCAAATAGGTGTGGCTAGATCGACTGAATGTGAGTTGAGTGATGTCACTATGTTTTTTGTTTTTCCCCTCAAATATTTCCTAGATTTATGTTTTCTATTTTTTGCCAATATTTTTCCAATCTAGGCTAAAAACAAATAAAATATGTAAATATAGTTTGTTCACACCTGATGGACATATAGCTGCAGTTTGTGTGCGGTTACTGGACATGCAGTTGCGCAAACCCAACAAATGTATAATTGTGATTATTTGTCTATGCGCGAACATACAACTATAGTTGCACGCGGCCGGCCGATAGGCGGGTAGCTGAAGTTGCGCGGGGCCAAGTGACATGCAACTGTAGTAGGGTGTGACCGATGAGCATGTAGTTGCAGTTGCACGCGACGTGGGAAAAAAATATATAAGAAAACACAAAAATAAAGAACTTCAAATCAACAAACCGGATATAAATCACTAGTAAAAAAGGAAAACAAATTTTATCGTAAAAATATGATGGAAATTAACTAAACCGTAAAAGCATCAATCGAATCTTTACTAAGTCCAAATTAACTTAAATAGAACAAAACTATTCACAAAATGATTGACAAGACGAGGCGAAACACTTGCTCTGGAGTTATCTGGAAGTTTGGCGGCATACTTGCGACCGAAGAAAGAAACACATCCAGAAACAAAAGGAAACTAGAGATTTCGAGCGTGAGAGAGAAGAAAAGAATAGGAGAGGAACTGGGGGGAATTGCTTGCGCCCTGTCTCGGTGCCAGTCAGTATTCGGCTGGTGGTCCCCCAGTTCTAGGGGATGGGGGCGGGCATGAGCAGTGGCCGGCGGCGGGGCACCGGCGTCGGCTGGGGCAGCGGCCCGTCCAGCGGGATGCTGCCGCTTCTGGCCCTGCAGGTGATTCTCGAGTACGGCCGCGCCGGCGCCAGCCGCCCGCCCGTGACGGCGGCGCTCATCGCCGCCAACGCGCTGGTGTACCTCCGCCCGGGCGCCCTCGACGCGTTCCTCCCGCCGCTCTCCCGCGTCGCCTTCAACCCGCACCTCATCATCCAGGTACGCACACTGTGGATTATGGCCGAGTTATGTTGCGCTGGTAGAAGAAATCGTATCGCACATGGAAAACCAACATTTGTTTTCTGTTCTAGACGCTACAGGATTGAGAAGTTTAGGAACGCGATATAGTTCCGAGTACTGATTATGCTGTGTCGAACAGGATGCGGATCTATTGGCGGTGGTTTCCGGTAGTATTTTGCGTAGGGTTTGTAGTGTAAAAGGGAGAAGAGTGGCGGAGCTAAGAACAGAGGGTAGGCTAGCGTGTGTGTGGGGGACTGGGTGCTACTACTAGATGAGATGAAGAAGAGCTGCAGTCCTAAGCATTGAAAGGACTAAATTGCATTTTTAGACATAATTTACAAAATCACTGGTAAAAACACTGTTCCAACTAAAAACTAGTTAAAAGGAAAAAATCTCCTATGCAGCAACCTTAAGAACATGAATTTATAGAAAATAACACCCTTCCTGACACGATGGAGTTTGTGACCTCGATGTCTTCCCTGCAGCCGATTAGTGATGGCAACTTGACAGGGATTGGACCTCTAATGGACCCCTTTAAAATGCCTAGGGTTAATTCTGCTGTTCTCCAGTAGCCGAGTGTAACTGGAAGATGCTGACAAGATGAAGAACCCTGGGTGCATTTTATTCTAGGCCACCCTTAAGAGTATTTGAACCTTAACTGGTGTTTACAAATGCACTAAATACTAGTTGGGTGTCATCAGTTCCTAATCACTGACCAGGCTAGCTGAGACAGGATAATTTTGCATCAAGGCCGAGGGGAAAGGGTGTCACCTGGCGCACCGTCTTAACTATGATATCCTATGATATATCCAGATAAAATATTCCTAAAGTGCAACTGAGTTGATGTCTCACCTTGGTCCCTAAGTTATAAGTCTGCGTTCTAGGCCTCCTGATCTGTAGTCTGCTCTGCTTGGCTCTGTTTTCTATTTTCGGGCTGTTTTGCTTTCTTTCTTCTATTATGTAGCACAGCGTAGTTTTGTTTTTGTTCAGTTTGCTTGGTTGGTTTTGTTTTGGTACTTTGGCCTACTTGTGGTTTTGCTCTGCGAGTTCTTGTACCTTACCGCATACTTCTTCTAATAGTCATTAGCCTCTAAAATGTAGAAATAGTTGTGATCAGCATTTTAAATCAGTAGAAAAGTAATATTACCTTCTTGTATTTCAAGAAAATATTCACAGCCGTTGGACATTTAGTGCCACATACGACCATATTCCATGAGCTGGAGCAGACTTGTAACTTGGATCCGTATAATTATAGGTTAGGATATGTACTATCTCTGATGTATGAGTGATTATGATCACAATATTAGTTAACTAAGAATTTTATATGATTTCGTAGGCGAAGATTTTTTTTTACATGTCATTGGACATTTTCCACTATCATTTGATTGATGTAGTTAGCAATCAAATGAGTCAAATTTGGTCCATGTGCCACATGGTCATATTTAGTGGCTGTGGGTAACAATGCGCCGCATCCTAGTGTTTTTTGGCGGGACAAAAGTTTCATGTCCCACCCAAGCCCTTGTGTGTAGGATGCCGCCGCCGCTGGTGAGCCGGCGGTGCACCCCCTTCTGGTGAGCCAAGGGGAATTTTGAGGAAGACGATGTGGAGTGAGCGACGGTGGAGGGGAGGAAAGAAAGGAGAAAAGGTCAGCCCCACTGAAAAATGGGCCCAAGAAATATAAAGGCTGTGTTTTAGGGTTTCTGAGTCTGCAAACTGCTCTTGAGCCTTTAAAAACTTTTACAGTGCACTCTAAAATCATTTTGAAGGCCCTGCTAGAGTTGCTCTTATTGTGCCCTTTTCACCTCTATTTATCCAGTAAATGCAGGCTCTGCTGGTTTCACAATGATTTGTCACCCTTTCCGTAGGGAATTATTCATGGACTTAGGTGACATGCATGCGTGAGTTTATGGCCTGATGGTGCCCCTTACACCCCTATATCTACTAACATGCAAGCTTTGCCGGATTCAGAATGATTTGTTGGCCTTTTCCTAAGGATTATTGCTTTCAGAAATTTCTAGCAGAGTGCACATCATGTGCTCTAAAATGTTGTAGTGCAGAGTAATCAGTGTATTTTAGATTGATTTTTTCAGTGTCTCTCATCTTGAGTTTAACAGTTGTGAACATGTTGCAGTATGGCGA
This sequence comes from Elymus sibiricus, assembly GCA_039707655.1. Lineage (NCBI taxonomy): Eukaryota > Viridiplantae > Streptophyta > Magnoliopsida > Poales > Poaceae > Elymus > Elymus sibiricus. The sequence continues at coordinate 263,580,028 of CM077664.1, read as the reverse complement.
CCTGACGCGCTTCTTCCTGTCAGCTTTCTACCACCTGAGTGAAACCCACTTCTTCTACAACATGACGTCTCTCTTGTGGAAGGGCATACAGCTTGAAACATCAATGGGCAGTGTTGAGTTTGCTTCTATGGTCACTGCCTTGCTTGGCCTGTCTCAGGGCTTCACATTGCTCTTGTCCAAAGGTCTACTCCTTCTCGGCAATGAGACTGCGTATTACGATCAATATGCTGTTGGATTCTCCGGGGTGCTGTTTGGTATGAAGATTGTGCTGAATGCCTGGTCAGATGATTATGTCTTCCTGCATGGGATGGTCATTCCAGCAAAGTATGCTGCGTGGGCGGAACTGCTCCTCATACAGGCCTTCATTCCGGGGACGTCCTTCATTGGCCATCTTAGCGGGATTCTTGCTGGTCTAGCCTATCTTTGGATAAAGCGATCGTACTCCGGGCCGGACCCGCTTGCTCTTCTGATCTCGGGCATTGCAAATGTTGTGAGTTGGCCGGTGAAATTCGCTCAGAGGCTACTGAGGCCAGGTCGTCGTCAGGGGGGCAGAGTTGGGCGCCGCGCAGCAAGAGAGAGCGGCAGAGGCATGTGGAGATGCTCGGCCTGCACTTATGACAACTCGCCTTCTTTAGATATCTGTGAGATGTGCAACAGCGTGCGTGAGGACCGTGTTTTTCCCAACAGACAGCATCTCCAGGATGGGGGGAGCAGTGACCTCTCGGTTGATGAGATCCGCCGTAGGAGGCTGCAAAGGTTTGACAGATGATGACATAATGTAGATCACCGTTACCAGTATAAATTCCAAGTAGTGTTAAAGATGCTTCTTCCTTGAATATAAACTGTCATTTGCCCAGGATTCTATGCTGAATCCACTCCTTGTGAGGATTGCTGAACATTTTTGAATATTTCCTCACCATTTGAAGGCTCGAGTACTTTGATGTCCAACACATTTATTTTATTTTCGAGGGTACGCCAATGGCGATGGCAAAAGGTGTAAAGACCTCTCACAACATCACCAGGACGGTTATAGAATTCAAACACCGCACCATACACACTATCTACTCTCGCGCCTCCTGCTTCCTTCCGAAGATGAATTCTGCAACGGAATGCAGATGAATTACATATATTTTCCACGGCTGTAAACATTGCTAAAAAAAAAAGGCTTTCTGGGTTGTAAACAGATGCACATTTAGTTTCAGGAAGGCAATGGAGTCGGAGTGGACTCTTCCAGATCGAAAATCAATAAAACCGGTTGGCCTCGACTGGTTCTTTATGTTCACGGCCGAACTAGCGGACGAGGAGAAAACTCGTATAATGATGCTATTTTGGAGAATTTGGTATATTAGAAACGAGATTGTGCACGGAAAATTGCCACCGCCAACGGACGTCTCAGTACGGTTCTTAGCCAGCTATTTGTGCTCATTACAAAACCTACAGTCCATCCCTAATGTTGTTGCCACCAAAGGCAAGACTGTACTGAGTGGAAATTGTGTAGACAAACATCCTGTTTGCAATCTGGATGACCCAGGTGCCATGCGTGAGTGGACCAGGCCAAACCTTGGACGTGTAAAGCTAAATACTGATGGTTCGGTCCTTGGTGATAATGCAGGAGTGGGTATGGTACTTAGAGACCATGATGGAACTATTATCTTTAGCTCCTGCAGACATCTTTTCTCATGCAATGATGTACTGGAAGCCGAACTCCTAGCCATAATAAGGGACTAAAGGGAGGGTACTTCACTGGCACTACAATGGAGTAATCTACCCATTGATGTAGAATCAGACTGTTTGGAGGCGGTCATGATGATCAAAGGAGGGACTGGTAACAAGTCAAAATATGCTTTTATAATGAGAGAGATCATTTTTTTTTTGAAAGAATAATGAGAGAGATCATTAGTAGTATGGAGGAGAGGGATTCTTGCATTGCTCATACTCGTCGAAATTGTAATACTATTAGTCACGCCTTGGCTAATTTTGATAGGTTACAATGCCGAACTATGGTTTGGTTAGGCTCTGGTCCAGATGATGTCTTGGAACTTGTAAGACGAGATTGTACCACCTGATTTTGAGTAATGCAAGAATTATTTCGCAAAAGAATAAAACAGTGGCTGAAACCGTGAGTGCGTGACCGAAAAGAGACCCAAGTTCAGACTTGCTCTTTTCACCTGTTGGTACAGATGCAAATGTGACGACCCAAGTTGTCACCGAGCGTTTCATCACTACAAGTGTCGATTGTGGGGTGAGAGAGGCTCGAACTCTCGACCTCAGGATTACTCACGTCTAGCTATGAGACCGCCAACTGCGCTACCACCCCGTAGTGAAATTGGAGCGATAGAAAGCTCTTCTTTACCTCGTCCACCGTGGTTACGTGAGATCTATACCGTAGAGCTGAGCTACAGATGAAAGGAGAACACGGGATATCTCTCTCTTTGGACCATACTATGGTTTGTGCAAGTCACAGTCCTTCACAAAACTCCAAGAATTATCATTGGACCATCTCGTTTCTTGGTTAATCAAGTGAACTCCGGCGAGCTCCCAAGGCAGTAAAAGAGGTTGTTAGGTTGTCACCCTGAGCAACATGCCTAACTATTTTGCATGCATGAGAGTAGTCTGATTTCGTTGGAGAAATTGTCTGATCAAGCACACCTCATATTTGACCATGTTTGGTTGCCACCCTGATTATACTTAGGAGGGATGTGTTTGCATGTAGCTCAGGCCACCAATTTTCTAGGCCTGAGTCAGGCAGGCAAGATTCTCAAGACACCAATCAAACACACCAAACACAGGTTTAGCGGATCACAAGGTTTTTTCCCCACAAGTAGAAGCTCAATTCAGGCATTTGAGCTCACGTACTCAGGGTAGCAATCAAGCAGCCCCAAAATCGCTGCATGAGCAGGAACGCCCCTGCCCGCGCTGAAGAGGGGTGCTCCTAATTGGCGCCTTATGTGCCAGTTAGGGATACTGGCGCTCACGTCCTCCCGCTCATGTGCCGGCCAATTTCAACCTCGCGAGCGCTGGCTCAGTTCCTCATCGCTCGCTGAAAAAAAAAAGTTCCTGGTTCGTTTCTTTTTTATTTTTTGGTTCGGTCGGTTAATAATTGACCGGCCGCTGTTCACGAACCAGGGCCCACATTGATCATTGACTACTCAGAAAAGTTTACAAAATAAAAAAAAACATGAAAATAAAAACATTCACGAATTTGGGAAAAAATAATGAATTTTGGGAAAAAAAACAAGGATTTGAAAAAAAAATCATTGATTTTGAAAAAAGTTCACAAATTTTTAAAAAGATCATCGATTTTGCAAAATCTTCATTGATATTGGAAAAAAGTTCATGAACTACAAAAGGAATATTTTGAAAAATGTTCACGGATTTGAAAAAAAGTCCATGAATTTGAAAAATAAAAGTTATCAGATTTTAAAAAAAACACGAATTTGAAAATTTTCAAAAATATTTCACAAATTTGAAAATAAGTTCATCAATTTTGAAAAACAAAACCATGAATTTGAAAAAAGTTAATCGATTTTGAAAAATGTTTGCAAAACTAAAAAAATGCGGATTTAGAAAAATAAAACAAAAAGAAACAGAAAAAGGAAAAGGAAAAGAAAAAAGAATAATAAAAAACTGAAAAAAAGCCATTCACGAAAACGAGAAAAAAAGAAAAGACTGAAAAATATGTAGGTAAATTCACATCAAATGAGGGTGGCTGGTTGGTTACCACGGCCTACTGTGAACCACAAAGTCGCCAGTTTGAATCCCACCCCGCTCGCAGTTTTTTGCGATTTAAAATCAGAGAAAAAGATAGATGGGCCGGCCCAGCTTGCAGAAAGGGGTGTGAAATGTCGACGCAACGCACACGCGTAACCCTGCAGCGCTACCAATGGGCCGGCCCATTATACGAAAGATAGCCAGACGGATTTGGGAACGTTCTAGAAGGTTCCCTGAACCGGTTTTCTGTTTCTTTTTATTGGTTTTCCTGTTTCTTCTAGGTTTTTTTTGTTTTCATTTTTTTTCCTTTTTTCTTTCTTTTCTTTTTTCCGTTTCTGTTTTCTTTTTCAAGATTTTTTTCTTTTTTTCGAAAATTGTTCATCTTTTGAAAATTGTTCAGAAATTTCAAAAAATGTTTGTGTTATTTAAAAAACGTTCACAATTTAAAAAAACGTTCATTTTTAGAATTTTTTCATCAATTCAAAAAATGTTCACATTTTTCAAAAAATGTTTGGGAATTTCAAAAAAAATATTTTCCAAAAATTCTTCGGACGGTTTTTGTTCAAAATTTTCAGAAAATGTTCCCATTTTCAAAAATTGTTCACAAATTTCAAAATTTGTTCACGTTTTCATTTTTCCTGGAGTTTCAAAGAATGTCATAGTTTCATAAATTGTTCACAAGTTTCTAAATTTTTTCATGTTTTCAAATTATGTTCAGGATTTTCAAAATATGTTTGTGCTTCGAAATTTTGCTTTGGAATTTGGAAAAATGTTCCCGTTTCAAAAAAAAACTTCATTATTTTCAAAAAATGTTCCTGTTTTTCGAAATTGTTTAAGTTTTTAAAAAAATTGTTCACAAATTTGTAAAGTGTTTGCGCTTCATGGGACACTCCGTTTTTTGAAAAAAAATGTTTTCGAATTCCTAAAATAATTCGGATCTGCGCAGCTTGTTGGTTCTTTATGTCTGATGCTACTATATGTTGAGATGCGAGTGCTAGCTCAGCTGGTAGTTGCACGTCCTGTATAGCGTTTGATCCTGTGTTCGAATCCCCATGACAGCTATGTTTTTAGCTATAGTATTTGACTTGGAGAAGGCCTATGATAAGATACCGCGGAATGTTATGTGGTGGGCCTTGGAGAAACACAAAGTCCCAGCAAAGTACATTAATCTCATCAAGGACATGTACGATAATGTTGTGTAGTGTTCGAACAAGTGATGTCGACACTGATGACTTTCCGATTAAGATAGGACTGCATCAAGGGTCAGCTTTGAGCCCTTATCTTTTTGGTTTGGTGATGGATGAGGTCACAAGGGATATACGAGGAGATATCCCATGGTGTATGCTCTTTGTGGATGATGTGGTGCTAGTTGACGATAGTCGGACGGGGGTCAATAGGAAGTTAGAGTTATGGAGACAAACCTTGGAATCGAAAGGTTTTAGGCTTAATAGAACTAAAACCGAGTACATGAGGTGTAGTTTCAGTACTACTAGGCGCGAGGAGGGGGAGGAGATTAGCCTTGATGGGCAGGTGGTGCCTCAGAAGGACACCTTTCGATATTTGGGGTCAATGCTGCAGAAGGATTGGGGTATTGATGAAGATGTGAACCATCGAATCAAAGCCGGATGGATGAAGTGGCGCCAAGCTTCTGGCATTCTCTGTGACAAGAGAGTGCCACAAAAGCTAAAAAGCAAGTTCTATAGGACGGCGGTTTGACCCACAATGTTGTATGGTGCTGAGTGTTGGCCGACTAAAAGGCGACATGTTCAACAGTTAGGTGTGGCGGAGATGCACATGTTGAGATGGATGTGTGGCCACACGAGGAAGGATCGAGTCCGGAATGATGATATACGAGATAGGGTTGGGGTAGCACCAATTGAAGAGAAGCTGGTCCAACATCGTCTGAGATGGTTTGGGCATATTCAGCGCAGGCCTCCAGAAGCTCCAGTGCATAGCGGACAGCTAAAGCGTGCGGATAATGTCAAGAGAGGGCGGGGTAGACCGAATTTGGCATGGAAGGAGTCCGTAAAGAGAGATTTAAAAGGATTGGAGTATCACCAAAGAACTAGCCATGGACAGGGGTGTGTGGAAGCTTGCTATCCATGTGACAGAACCATGTGTTGGTCGCGAGATCTTATGGGTTTCACCTCTAGTTTACCCCAACTTATTTGGGACTAAAAGCTTTGTTGTTGTTATTGTTGTTGTTGTTGTTGTTGTTGTTGTACGCGCTCGATGTCTGTCTCTTTCCTCATGGGCCGGCCCAGTCGGGAGAGTCGCCTGTGCGAAACAGCGCCTCTTTGCCGCAGAGAGCGGCATATAGGAGGTCCCTGGAAAATGCCCTGAAGAGGACGATTAGGTTCATAAATGGGCCAGCTAGGGCTCTCCATTCTGCCACGGCCTTATTCCATAATACTAGCCAAGCACCCAACAATTTCATAGGCCCATTCTATTACTCCTCCTGCTTGGGCCACAGAAGGCTGGGCTAGCATTGCTTGATTGGCGAAGGAGCCAGCGTTGTTCATCTCATACCCTAAATTCCCTCAACAAAAATCTTCATCTCATCTGTCTCATCTACCCCTCAAAAACTATCTGTCTCATCTGGTAGAGTAAAAACATAAAACCGCCACTGTTGCGACATCATTAGCTTTTTACCATCACTCGATCCAATGTGTGCTTGCTATGTGAGTAACACTACATATGTGTTGGTTTCTGCAGGAAGAATTGGGGAAAGGCGACACCGTGCGCACGATTATAAAGTTCCTGTCAAACGAGCATGCCCAGGAGAGGGAGCTTGCCGTCTCCCTCCTGTATGAACATGATGGCCGTGGAGAAAGCAGACAAGACGGTCAAAATTTGGACAAGTATGACACTAACATCAAGCAAATGGCTAAAAATTGGCAGGTTGTAGCCTTTCGTAAGCACGCGTTAGCCACGCCCGAGAGGATGTAGTTGCAGGTGAATGGAACTACAAAATTTTAGAAAATAAAATGGCTATAATCGGTGGTAGTACTAGCTGTGACTACTAGGTTGGCCAATGGGCACAGTCCACATCAGTGCTCGCTGTCACGGACGACAAATCTACGCATCAAATGTGTGCATACGGAGTACTGTACACCCACGCAGCTCCGCCGCGGTATGCCTGCAGACAAGGAAATCATTGTGCAGCGGCTGCGGATCAACTACTCAGGGCAGTATTCATTGTACCAGCCCCACCGTAGTAACCTGGGGTCCAGGGCAGGTCGCGAACCGGGAAAAGCAACGCGCAATGAAGCGGAGCGTACTACGTACCATTCTCATTCTGTCGCGCTCCATCGATCGGCTCCCGGAATCTCGCGTAAAACTAACTAGGAGTACGTACGTGATCGTGCGTTTGAAAATGAAAACAAGTGCGTGATCGTGCGTTAGGAAAGTGAGCTATGATGCCTGGGCACTTTTGGATATAAATATATATTTTTTGTTCGACAAACCAGACCTCTCTGTGATGATCGGCCGTTCTGCTCGGAAAGCTAGCTGCACGAGTCTCGAAATATGCTGAAATGGAATTGCTGTGGCTCGCCAGACCATGCCCGCCAAGAAAGTTTACTCGCCAAAACATGCCCGGGACAGAATAGAATAGTGCTCCAAAAGTACTTATTTTATTCCCGGGGGAGTGTTAATTCAGTAGGAGTACTATCAACGAACGTCTCTCCCCTAAAAAAATAATAATCAACGAACGTCTCCATGACGTTCTAAACTTTGGATTCTTTCGTACAGTACTATAAACTGAGCGCAGCTGCCCGTGTTCTACCTACCAAAGCTTGGTTCCACGCTTCCATCCGCTCGACCCAACACTTGCCAACCAGACCGGTCACGGTCAGGGTAAAAAAGCTCACCCAACCACTTCCACAGGGATAACATTGTCCCGTGCCAGTCCGATCCAGCTCCGGTTCCCACTTCGCACCGCCTATCGACACTCGCGCGCGGAGCACCAAGGATAGACCGATACATGCAGGGCACCTGGATGGATAGGACCACGCGCACCCCATTCTCCCACCACATTTCTCAACCGAGCCGAACGGAGCCAACAGCTCAACGCCACCTAGAAAGCCTAAAAAGGTAAATGTAAAAAAACATATGAGCACCGTATTCAGGCATAGGATCCTCTGCGCTGGCACGGTATTATTTCTGTGTGTTGAGATGTATATTATGCATGTGTATTTCTTGTACAACAAGCCCTCCTCCTTTCTTATATAGTTGAGGACGTGGCTACCCTTTGTACCTATATATATACATGCATATGCACCCGATGAATATATCGTGAGTTGCATCTATTCTCTACATGGTATCAGCCTAACTTTCAGTCCCCTTTCTAAAACCCTAGCCACGCCGTCGCCGTTGCTCTACAGCCGTCGCCGCCGCTCCCTACCAGCCGCCGCAGCTCCCTCTCTCCTACCCACCCCTACCTCCCTGCCGCTACGCCCGCACCACCCTACCCCGCGCGCACCTCACCGCTGTCCCCCTACGGCCGCCGCTCCTAAACCCTAACCCTAGCCGCTCGTCGCTGGCACCACCGCCGCCGCACCACCATGTCGCAGTCCTCCCTCTCCCATCGCAGCAACCCCTTCGCCTCCTCCAGCTCCGGTGCTTCTATCCCCGACCCAACCTGCATCCGCGATGTCCCCATCTTCGACCGCGTCCCGATCAAGCTCTCTCACACGGAGGCGAACTTCTATTCATGGAAGACGTACTTCAATCTCCTCTTTCGCGAGTATAATCTCCGTGATCACATTAACTGCACCACCGACTTCCTCGCCATGCGCCGCGACAACGACTGGATGGCGATCGACGCCACCCTCATCCGGTGGTTCTTCCTCACCGTGTCCAAGGACATCTTCCACACCGTCGTTCGCGACGGCGATGATGCCTACACGGTGTGGACCAAGATCATCGGCCTCTTCACCGACAACAAGCTCCAACGGATCGTCTTCTTGCAGCAGGAGTTTTTTGGTTGTCACCAAAACGACTCCTCTATTGACGCCTACCTCATGCGCCTCAAGACCCTCTCCGACGAGCTGAACGACATCGGCTTCAAGGTTGGGGATGAACTCCTCCTCTCCACCCTCACTGCCGGCCTCAATGAGGATCTTGGTAACGCCGCTTCCAATCTCACTCTCATGGCTAACCCTACTTATGAGCGGGCGGTGGCTTATCTCCGTCTCGAGGAACGACGCTTGAAGAATCTTCGCTCCCGCGCCGTCCACACCGCCCTCGCCGCCGGCTATTCGCGCGGCGCCCCTGCTCCACCACCTTCGGCGCCCACCGGTGCCAACGGCGCCCCGTACCAGTCGCGTCCGCCGGTGCCTTCGGCACCCGCCGGCGTCTACGGCGCAGCTTACCCGCAGCGCCCCTCGGCGCCCCTGGCGGCACCTCCTCCACAGCAGCCGCCGGCTGACCGTCGCCAACGCCGGCGTGGCCGTGGCAGCCAGCCGCGCAACAACGGCGGCAACAACGCCGGGTCCCAGCAGCGATCCGGCCAGCAGTACCCGACGCCGCCGTGGAGTGCCGGCCACAACCCCTGGACCGGGGTTGTACACACATACACCATGCCTGTACCCCCCGCTCCTAGCCTGCTCGGGCCGCGGCCTTCGACGCACCAGGCCCTCTTCGCGGCTCCACAGCCGGGCCATGGCGTCCCTCCGTCGCCCGCCTACCTAGCCGCTCCCCTCGGCTACGGCGCCTATGGCGGCCCGCACTCCGGCAGTGCGGCCACGGGCTTCACCAGCTACCCCGCGCCGCCAACTGCATCGGTCCCTTGTGACCCGGCTCTCCTAGCCGCGCTCCAGTACGCGCCCCCGCCCAGTTCCTACGCTGGTGGCGGGGACTGGTTCATGGACACCGGAGCATCATCTCACATGGCCGCTTATCCGGGTAACCTCTCCTCCGCCTCCCCTGTCACCACCTCCTCTCGCATCATCGTCGGTAATGGTGCCGGCCTCGCTATCACCCATGTCGGTTCTTCTAATTTTCCTTCCTCCTCTAGACCACTGTTTCTTAATAATGTTCTTGTGTCTCCCGAGCTCATTCAGAATTTAGTTTCTGTCCGCAATCTTTCTCGTGACAATTCTGTAACTGTGGAATTTGATGAAGTTGGTTTTTCTGTTAAGGATGCCCGCACCCGGATGGTCCTCCACCGATGTGACTGTCCCGGCGACATGTGCCCCGTCCAGTCTTCATCACCATCCCGCACTGGACCCCTCGCGTTTTCCGCCGGCATCGATCTTTGGCACGCACGCCTCGATCATCCTAGCTCCACCGCACTTCGTCAAATAATGAAGGATTTTACCTTTTCATGTAATAAAACGGATGCTCACTCTTGTCAAGCATGCCATCTAGGCAAACATGTCAGACTCCCTTTTAGTTCTTCGTCCACCGTTACGTCTTTTCCTTTTGAGTTGATTCATAGTGATGTTTGGACCTCTCCCGTACCTAGTAACACTGCATTTTTATACTATCTCGTTATCTTGGATGATTATTCTCATTTTGTGTGGACGTTTCCGCTACGTAAGAAATCCGATGTTCCCGCCACACTCATCACTTTTTACTCTTACGTCTCCACTCAATTTGGTCGTCCTATCCATGCTCTTCAAACTGACAACGGGAAATAATTTGATAACATCACCATCCGCACCCTTCTCTCCACTCATGGCACCATCTTTCGTCTCACATGTCCATACACTTCGCAGCAAAACGGTAGGGCTGAGCGCATCCTTCGCACCATTAACAACTGTGTCCGCACACTTCTTTTTCATGCTCACATGCCACCCCGCTTCTGGCCGGATGCCCTCGCCACCGCTACCCTTCTCATTAACCTTCGCCCATGCTGTGCCCGATGGAACTATGCTCCTCACCACCTTCTTTTTGGTTCTCCTCCGTCCTATGACGGTCTTAGGATTTTTGGCTGTCTTTGTTACCCTAGTATCGCCGCCACCATCCCTTATAAACTTGCCCCTCGCTCTTTACCTTGTGTCTTCCTTGGTTACCCGGCTAACACTAAAGGTTATCGATGCTATGATCCGGTTTCCCACCGTGTCATCACCTCCCGACATGTTTATTTCGACGAACGGTGTTTTCCTTTTGCACAGGAACAGGTGGTGGCTCCTTCGCCGATGGCCGGTCCTCCCTTGACCGGCCCTCCTCGCCGGCGTGTTGTACCAGGGCTTGGTGCACCCCCGGTCCCCGCGGCCTCGGCCTTGCTGGCCACGCCGGGCTCCCCGGCCTCTTCGCCGGCCTCGCCGGCTTCCCTGCCGGTTGCGTCGCCCGGCTCGCCGCCCACTGGAGAGGCGGCCGCAGCTACGCCACCTGCAGTTGCTGTGCAGCCCGTAGGTCCCGTCACCCATGCGCGCACGGGCATCCATCGGCCGAGTCTCCGGTACTCCGCGGACGAGTACGCTTGCGCGACTTCTACCGCACCTCCGTCCCCGCTTCCGACCTTTGCTCGTGCGGCTCTTCGCGACCCACTGTGGTTTGCAGCGATTCAGGAAGAGTTTGATGCCCTGCAGCGCAATCAGACTTGGCAGCTTGTCCCACGTCCCCGTCATCCAACATCATTACCGGGAAGTGGGTGTTCAAGCACAAGCTTCGTCCCGACGGTACACTCGATCGCTACAAAGTGCGTTGGGTGGCTCGTGGCTTTCGTCAGCACGCCGGCGTGGACTTCACGGATACGTTTGCCCCAGTTGTCAAACCGGGGACGATTCGTACCGTCCTCCAGCTCGCGGTCTCCCGCACCTGGCCGGTGCACCAGATGGACGTCTCCAACACCTTTCTGCATGGTCACCTCGAGGAGCAGGTGTATTGTCAGCAGACCACGGGGTTCGTCGACGCTACTTATCCTGAGCATGTGTGCCTGCTTTCCCGCTCATTGTACGGGCTCAAGCAGGCTCCCCGCGCCTGGTACCAGCGCATCGCAGCATTTCTTCATCAACTCGGCTTCCGCTCCACTCGCTCCGATGCCTCGCTGTTTGTCTATCGCCAGGGCGATGCTACCGCCTACCTGCTACTCTACGTCGATGACATCATCATGATAGCTTGCTCTACTGCTCTTCTTCGACAGCTCACCGACCGTCTTCACGCCGAGTTCGCCATTAAGGACTTGGGTCCTCTGCACTACTTCCTCGGGATCGAGGTTGTCCGACGTACAGATGGCTTCTTTCTTCATCAGAGGAAGTACGCTGACGAGCTTCTTGATCGCGCTGGGATGCTTAATTGCACCTATTCTCTACAACCGTTTCAGCTTTGGAGTATAAAGAGTTCTTTTCGAGAGAGGAACACTCGGTTGTGCAGAGAACAGAGATATGGAAGAAACCACGTGAGGACACTCTGAAGATAAATATTGATGGCAGTTTTAACAACGAATCAGCAACAGGCGGTTGGGGATATGTTATCCGAGACCACGAAGGCGATGTCATAGTTGCCGCTGCTGGTTGATTACCTCATGCACTGGATGCGCTACGAACTGAAGCTGAAGCTTGTTGGGGAACGTTGCATGGGAAACAAAAAATTTCCTACGCACACACAAGATCTATCCATGGTGATGAGCATCTACGAGAGGGAGAGTGAATCTACATACCCTTGTAGATCGCTAAGCGGAAGCGTTTAAGAAACGCGGTTGATGTAGTCGAACGTCTCCGCGATCCAAATCGCAAGTCGTCCCTCGAACCGATCACGAACTAGTGCCGAACGGACGGCACCTCCGCGTTCAACACACGTACGGCTTGATGACGCCTTCACCTCCTCGATCTAGCGAGCGATGGTGAAGTAGTTGATGAGTTCCGGCAGCACGACGGCGTGGTGATGGTGGTGAGGAACAATCTCTGTAGGGCTTCGCCAAGCGCTACGGAGATTATGACGTAGGAACTAGAGGGTTAGGGTTGCCGCACACGGCTTGGGGAAATCTTGATGTGTTCCGGGTGCTAGCCCTGCCCCTCTATTTATATGTTGAGCCCTGGGGTCGAAACTTGGAGAAAGAGCCTCCTCAAAGTCGGTTTGGCCCGCAAGGCAAGAGTCCTGCTCGGACTCCAGGACCAGACGCCAGGGTCCTCGGCGTCTGGCCCCAGACGCCAGGGTCCCTGGCGTCTGGCCCCTGGCCTCCGCAAAACTTCCTTTTGCACCTTCCTAAAGCCTCGTGAGCTTTACCCCTTGGCCCAAATAAAGTGTTCTCGTACCCGAACATTTCGGGAAACATCCGAAACTCCTTCCGGTGAATTCCGGAACCCTTCCGGAGACCAAACACTATTATCCCATATATCAATCTTTACCTCCGGACTATTCCAGAGCTCCTCGTCATGTCCGGGATCTCATCCGGGACTCCGAACAACTTTCGGTCACCAACATAACAACTCAACTATACTTATATCGTCACCAAACGTTAAGTGTGTAGACCCTGCGGGTTCGAGAACTATGTAGACATGACCGAGACACCTCTACGGTCAATAACCAATAGCGAGACCTGGATGCCCATATTGGCTCCTACATATTCTACGAAGATCTTTATCGGTTGAACCTCTATGTCAAGGATTCAGTTAATCCCGTATGATGTTCCCTTTGTTTATCGGTATGTTACTTGCCCGAGATTCGATCGTCGGTATCTCTATACCTAGTTCAATCTCGTTACCGGCAAGTCTCTTTACTCGTTCCGTAATACAAGATCCCGTGGCTAACACTTTAGTCACATTGCTTGCAAGGCTTATAGTGATGTTGTATTACCGAGTGGGCCCTGAGATACCTCTCCGTCACACGGAGTAACAAATCCCAGTCTTGATCCATGCCAATTCAACAGACACCCTCGGAGATACCTGTAGAGCATCTTTATAGTCACCCAGTTACGTTGCGACGTTTGATACACACAAGGTATTCCTCCGGTGTCAGTGAGTTGCATGATCTCATGGTCAAAGGAACAGATACTTTGACATGCAGAAAACAATAGCAATAAACTGACACGATCATATGCTACGTTTACAGTTTGGGTCTTGTCCATCACATCATTCTCCTAATGATGTGATCCCATTATCAAATGACATCTCATGTCCATGGCTAGGAAACCTTCACCATCTTTTGATCAACGAGCTAGTCAACTAGAGGCTTACTAGGGACACAGTGTTGTCTATGTACCCACACATGTATTTGAGTTTCCAATCAATACAATTATAGCATGGATAATAAACGATTATCATGAACAAGGAAATATAATAATAACCAATTTATTATTGCCTCTAGGGCATATTTCCAACAGTCTCCCACTTGCACTAGAGTCAATAATCTAGTTCACATCACTATGTGATTTACATTGTAATGAATCGAACACCCATACAGTTCTGGTGTTGTTCATGTTTAGCCCTTGGAAGAGGTTTAGTCATCGGATCTGCAACATTCAGATCCGTGTGTACTTTGCAAATATTTATGTCGTCCTCCTTGATGTAATCGCGGATGGAATTGAAGCGTCGCTTTATGTGTCTGGTCCTCTTGTGAAATCTTGGTTCCTTGGCTAGAGCAATGGCACCAGTGTTATCACAAAACAAAGTCATTGGGTTAAGCGCACTAGGCACTACTCCAAGATCTGTCATGAACTCCTTCATCCAGACACCTTCCTTCGCCGCCTCCGAGGCAGCGATGTACTCCGCTTCGCATGTAGAATCAGCTACCACGCTCTGCTTGGAACTGCACCAGCTAACCGCACCCCCATTAAGAATAAATACGTATCCGGTTTGTGACTTAGAGTCATCTGGATCAGTGTCAAAGCTTGCATCGACGTAACCCTTTACGACGAGCTCTTGATCACCTCCATAAACGAGAAACATGTCCTTAGTCCTTTTCAGGTACTTCAGGATATTCTTGACCGCCGTCCAGTGTTCCATTCCTGGATCACTTTGAAACCTTCCGACCATACTTATGGCAAGGCTGACATCAGGTCTTGTGCACAGCATTGCATACATGATAGAGCCTATGGCTGAAGCATAGGGGATGACACTCATCTTTTCTCTATCTTCTGCAGTCACTGGGCATTGAGTCTTACTCAACTTCACACCTTGCAATACAGGCAAGAACCCCTTCTTGGACTGATCCATTTTGAACTTCTTCAAAACTTTGTCAAGGTATGTGCTTTGTGAAAGTCCTATCAAGCGTCGTGATCTATCTCTATAGATCTTGATGCCTAATATGAAAGCAGCTTCTCCTAGGTCCTTCATTGAAAAACTCTTGTTCAAATATTCCTTCACGCTTTCCAACATTTCTATATTGTTTCCAATCAGTAATATGTCATCCACATATAATATTAGAAACGCTATAGAGCTCCCACTCACTTTCTTGTAAATACAAGCTTCTCCGTAAACTTGTATAAACTCGAATGCTTTGATCACCTCATCAAAGCGAAGATTCCAACTCCGAGATGCTTGCACCAGTCCATAAATGGATCGCTGGAGTTTGCAAACTTTGTCAGCATTCTCTGGATCGACAAAACTTTCTGGTTGCATCATATACAACTCTTCCTTAAGGAAACCGTTAAGGAACGCTGTTTTGACATCCATCTGCCAAATTTCATAATCGAAAAAGGCAGCTATTGCTAACATGATTCTGACGGACTTAAGCATCGCTACGGGTGAGAAGGTCTCATCGTAGTCAACTCCTTGAGCTTGTGAAAAACCCTTTGCCACAAGTCGAGCTTTATAGACGGTGACATTACCGTCCGCGTCCGTCTTCCTTTTAAAGATCCATTTGTTCTGAATGGCCTTACGCCCTTCAGGTAATACTTACAAAGTCCACACTTTGTTTTCATACATGGATCCCATCTCGGATTTCATGGCCTCTAACCACTTCTCGGAATCCGGGCCCATCATCGCTTCTCCATAGCTCGTAGGTTCATTGTTGTCCAACAACATGACTTCTAAGACAGGGTTGCCGTACCACTCAGGAGCAGTACGCGTCCTTGTCGACCTACGAGGTTCGATAGCAACTTGATCCAAAGCTTCATGATCATCATCATTAACTTCCTCTTCAGCTAATGTAGGCTCTACAGAAACATCTTTCTGTGCTGCGCTACTCTCAGGTTGAAGTAAAGGTTCAACAACCTCATCAAGTTCTATCTTCCTCCCACTCAATTCTTTCGAGAGAAACTCTTTCTCAAGAAACGTTCCGTTTTTAGCGACAAACACTTTGCCTTCGGATCTGAGGTAGAAGGTATACCCAACTGTCTCTTTTTGGGTATCCTATGAAGACGCATTTCTCCGCTTTGGGTTCCAGCTTTTCAGGCTGAAGCTTTTTGATATAAGCATCACATCCCCAAACTTTAAGAAACGACAGCTTTGGCTTCTTGCCAAACCAAAGTTCATATGGCGTCGTCTCAACGGATTTCGATGGTGCCCTATTTAAAGTGAATGCAGCTGTCTCTAATGCATAACCCCAAAACGATAGTGGCAAATCGGCAAGAGACATCATAGATCGCACCATATCCAATAAGGTTCGATTACGACGTTCGGACACACCATTACGCTGTGGTGTTCCAGGCGGTGTTAGTTGTGAAACAATTCCACATTGTCTTAAGTGACTGCCAAACTCATAACTCAGATATTCTCCTCCTCGATCAGATCGTAGGAATTTAATCTTCTTGCTACGATGATTCTCAATTTCACTCTGAAATTGTTTGAACTTTTCAAATGTTCCAGACTTGTGTTTCATTAAGTAAATATACCCATATCTACTTAAGTCATCAGTGAAGGTGAGAAAGTAACGATAACCACCACGCGCCTCAATGCTCATCGGACCGCACACATCAGTATGTATGATTTCCAATAAGTCACTTGCCCGTTCCATTGTTCCAGAGAACGGCGTTTTAGTCATCTTGCCCATGAGGCATGGCTCACATGTGTCAAGTGATTCAAAACAAGTGACTCCAAAAGTCCATCAGCATGGAGCTTCCTCATGCGTTTTACGCCAATATGACCTAAACGGCAGTGCCACAAGAAAGTGGTATTATCATTATCAATCCTACATCTTTTGGCATCAATGTTATGAACATGTGTATCATTACTATCGAGATTCAATAAGAATAAACCCCTTACATTGGGTGCATGACCATAAAAGATATTACTCATATAAATAGAACAACCATTATTCTCTGATTTAAATGAGTAACCGTCTCGCAATAAACAAGATCCAGATATAATGTTCATGCTTAACGCAGGCACTAAATAACAATTATTCAGGTTCATCACTAATCCCGATGGTAATCGAAGAGCGAGCGTGCCGACGGCGATCACATCTACCTTGGAACCATTTCCCACGCGCATCGTCACTTCGTCCTTTGCCAGCCTCCGTCTATTCCGCAGTTCCTGTTTTGAGTTGCAAATATGAGCAACCGCACCGGTATCAAATACCCAGGCACTACAACGAGAGTTGGTAAGGTACACATCAATAACATGTATATCATATATACCTTGTTTGTTGTTGGCCGCCTTCTTGTCAGCCAAATACTTGGGGCAGTTCCGCTTCCAGTGTCCAGTTCCCTTGCAATGAAAACACTCAGTTTCTGGTTTGGGTCCAGCCTTGGGTTTCTTCACGGGAGGAGCAACTGCTTTGCCACTCTTCTTGGAGTTACCCTTCTTACCCTTGCCATTTTTCTTGAAACTAGTGGTTTTATTGACCATCAACACTTGATGCTCCTTCTGAATTTTAGACTCAGCGGCTTTCAGCATCACAAACAGCTCGGCGACTAACTTGTTCATCCCGTGCATGTTATAGTTCAACACGAAGCTCTTGTAGCTAGGTGGCAATGATTGAAGAACTCTGTCAGTGATAGCCTCTGGCGGAAGGGGAATCCCCAATTCAGCCAGACGGGTGGAGTACCCAGACATTCTGAGTACGTGATCACTGATAGACCCGTTCTCCTCCATCTTGCAAGCATAGAACTTATCGGAGATCTCATATCTCTCGATCCGGGCATTCTTCTGAAAGAAAAACTTCAACTCCTGGAACATCTCATATGCTCCATGACGTTCAAAACGTCTTTGAAGTCCCGGTTCTAAGCCATACAATATTGCACATTGAACTATTGAGTAATCTTCAGAACGAGCCTGCCAGGCGTTCACAACGTCTAGAGACTCAACTGGAGCGGGTGGATCACCAAGCGGTGCATCAAGGACATAAGCCTTCTGGGAAGCCGTAAGGATAATCCTTAGATTACGGGCCCAGTCCACAAAGTTACTTCCATCATCTTTCAACTTAGCTTTCTCTAGGAACGCATTAAAATTCAGGGGTGCTACTGCGCGAGCCATGATCTACAACATAAATATAGCAAAGACAACTTAGACTATTGTTCTAGATAATGAGTTTAGTTAATCATATTACTTAAAAAACTCCCACTCAAATTGACATCCCTCCGGTCATTCGAGCGTAACATGATCCAAATCCACCAACTCAAGTCCGATCATCACGTGAGTTGAGGTGGTTTCAACGGTGAACATCTTCATGTTGATCATATCTACTATATGACTCATGTTCGACCTTTCGGTCTCTTGTGTTCCGAGGCCATGTCTGTACATGCTAGGCTCGTCAAGTTTAACCCGAGTGTTCCGCATGTGCAACACTGGCTTGCACCCGTTGTATGTGAACGTAGAGTCTATCACACCCGATCATCACGGCGTGTCTCGAAACGACGAACTTTCGCAACGGTGCACACTCGGGGAGAACACAATTTATCTTGAAATTTAAGTGAGGGATCACCTTATAATGCTACCGTCGTCCTAAGCAAAATAAGATGCATAAAAGGATTAACATCACATGCAAATCATAAGTGACATGATATGGCCATGAACTCGTGCTTTTGATCTCCATCTCCAAAGCACCGGCATGATCTCCATCGTCACCGGCATGACACCATGATCTCCATCATCTTGATCTCCATCAACGTGTCGCCATGAGGTTGTCGCGCCGACTGTTGCTTCCACGACTATTGCTAACGTTTAGCGATAAAGTAAAGCATTACATAGCGCTTAATGATTGACACGCAGGTCATACAATAATTAAAGACAACTCTATGGCTCCTGCCAGTTGCCGTACTCATCGACATGCAAGTCGTGATATTCTATACAACACATGATCATCTCATACATCACATATATCTCATCATGTAATTGGCCATATCACATCACAACATACCCTGCAAAAACAAGTTAGACGTCCTCTAATTGTTGTTGCAAATTTTACGTGGCTGCTACGGGTTTGCAAGAACCGTTCTTACCTACGCAAAACCACAACGTGGTGTAGTGATTGCTTTTTGATCTTCTAAAAGAACCCTCTTCATTGAAATTGATTCAACTAAAGTGAGAGAGACAGACACCCGCTAGCCATCTTTATGCAACGAAGTTACATGTCAGTTGAAGGAACCTGTCTCGCGTAAGCGTACGCGTAAT
Organism: Elymus sibiricus; assembly: GCA_039707655.1. NCBI lineage: Eukaryota > Viridiplantae > Streptophyta > Magnoliopsida > Poales > Poaceae > Elymus > Elymus sibiricus. The sequence goes on along the minus strand of CM077664.1, from coordinate 263,560,877 downwards.
GTCGGTCCGGGCCGCTTCATCTCACAATACCGCCGAATCAAGTATCAACTAGTAACGGCAAGCAATATGTATACACCCACGCCCACAACTCGTTTGTGTTCTACTCGAGATCTCATCTACGCATAGACCTAGCTCGGATGCCACTGTTGGGGAACGTTGCATGGGAAACAAAAATTTTCCTACGCACACACAAGATCTATCCATGGTGATGAGCATCTACGAGAGGGAGAGTGAATCTACATACCCTTGTAGATCGCTAAGCGGAAGCGTTTAAGAAACGCGGTTGATGTAGTCGAACGTCTCCGCGATCCAAATCGCAAGTCGTCCCTCGAACCGATCACGAACTAGTGCCGAACGGACGGCACCTCCGCGTTCAACACACGTACGGCTTGATGACGCCTTCACCTCCTCGATCCAGCGAGCGATGGTGAAGTAGTTGATGAGTTCCGGCAGCACGACGGCGTGGTGATGGTGGTGAGGAACAATCTCTGTAGGGCTTCGCCAAGCGCTACGGAGATTATGACGTAGGAACTAGAGGGTTAGGGTTGCCGCACACGGCTTGGGGAAATCTTGATGTGTTCCGGGTGCTAGCCCTGCCCCTCTATTTATATGTTGAGCCCTGGGGTCGAAACTTGGAGAAAGAGCCTCCTCAAAGTCGGTTTGGCCCGCAAGGCAAGAGTCCTGCTCGGACTCCAGGACCAGACGCCAGGGTCCTCGGCGTCTGGCCCCAGACGCCAGGGTCCCTGGCGTCTGGCCCCTGGCCTCCGCAAAACTTCCTTTTGCACCTTCCTAAAGCCTCGTGAGCTTTACCCCTTGGCCCAAATAAAGTGTTCTCATACCCGAACATTTCGGGAAACATCCGAAACTCCTTCCGGTGAATTCCGGAACCCTTCCGGAGACCAAACACTATTATCCCATATATCAATCTTTACCTCCGGACTATTCCAGAGCTCCTCGTCATGTCCGGGATCTCATCCGGGACTCCGAACAACTTTCGGTCACCAACATAACAACTCAACTATACTTATATCGTCACCAAACGTTAAGTGTGTAGACCCTGCGGGTTCGAGAACTATGTAGACATGACCGAGACACCTCTACGGTCAATAACCAATAGCGAGACCTGGATGCCCATATTGGCTCCTACATATTCTACGAAGATCTTTATCGGTTGAACCTCTATGTCAAGGATTCAGTTAATCCCGTATGATGTTCCCTTTGTTTATCGGTATGTTACTTGCCCGAGATTCGATCGTCGGTATCTCTATACCTAGTTCAATCTCGTTACCGGCAAGTCTCTTTACTCGTTCCGTAATACAAGATCCCGTGGCTAACACTTTAGTCACATTGCTTGCAAGGCTTATAGTGATGTTGTATTACCGAGTGGGCCCTGAGATACCTCTCCGTCACACGGAGTAACAAATCCCAGTCTTGATCCATGCCAATTCAACAGACACCCTCGGAGATACCTGTAGAGCATCTTTATAGTCACCCAGTTACGTTGCGACGTTTGATACACACAAGGTATTCCTCCGGTGTCAGTGAGTTGCATGATCTCATGGTCAAAGGAACAGATACTTTGACATGCAGAAAACAATAGCAATAAACTGACACGATCATATGCTACGTTTACAGTTTGGGTCTTGTCCATCACATCATTCTCCTAATGATGTGATCCCGTTATCAAATGACATCTCATGTCCATGGCTAGGAAACCTTCACCATCTTTTGATCAACGAGCTAGTCAACTAGAGGCTTACTAGGGACACAGTGTTGTCTATGTACCCACACATGTATTTGAGTTTCCAATCAATACAATTATAGCATGGATAATAAACGATTATCATGAACAAGGAAATATAATAATAACCAATTTATTATTGCCTCTAGGGCATATTTCCAACAAAGCTTGCATTCAAGCACTGTACAAGGCGCAGGACTTGGGCATTAGCCGAGCTGTGGTGGAAACGGATGCGTTGCTGCTTGTCCAGGCGATCGAGATGTCAAGCTATGATCTTTCTTCTGATGGGGTTTTGTTTAGGGAAATAAAAGCATTTACCTCTCTGAATTTTAGTTCTTTTTTGTTGCTTATTGCCCTCAGGCTTGTAATAAGGTTGCAGACGTTTTAGCGTTGCATGGGTCGAAGATGGTGGTTTTTCTGGACCTTGTGGAAATGTAGAAATAATGTGATTTTTGATAATAAGATATAATGACCCAATGATCCTAATTAGACTCACTTGTCATTGGATTGTGGGTTGGTCAATCTTGTAGATAATGGGGACCGAAAAAGAGGTGCCGATGGTGGGTACAAGACTGCTACAACACTGCGCAGGGGTGGAGATATGGAGTCAACAGAATTGACGCGGGCTGAAACAAAATCCGTCTGCTGCTGTTTAAGCTTTCTGTGCTTTCTTGCTGCTTGTTCTGGTAGTTTATTTTGGTGATGTATGGAAACCCCTGTGATATGGATGTTGCGTCTTTTGCGGTTTGGCTGTAAGAATATTATCGTTTCCCTAGTCTGCTAGGCTCTAGCTCTCTAGCTTTTATCTTTCTGCAGTAGTTTGTTATTAGGTGAACCATATGGTTTCTTTAATGGAAATTGGAGGGGAGGCCCTTCTTATGCTAAAAAAAATGGGTCGAAGATGGTGCTTGAACCCCAAGCCGTATGGCGGGGTCTGGCCCCTACCTTCGCCCCAAGTTTTCGTGGCCAACGATTCTACTCGGCACGTTCATTAATGGAATGAAATGTTCCAAGCTCAAAAAAAAAATCATATTCAAAACTGACTTTGCCTTCTTTCACTCTGGAACAAAGTAGGAAATTTATTCTATGCACAAATAATAATAATAAAATATTTTTGAGGTAGACTATATGATACTGCTACAATACCACCTAAGGGCATCTCCAATGCCAAACCTCAAACCACCCTTAACCGTCTGGACAGCGCGGTCCGGACGTGTTTTGCCATCCAACGCGGGCCTGTACCGGTCCGTTCGGTGGTCCGGATGCATTTTCCCCCGCAAACCGGAGACAAACTAGGGGGGCTTTGCGGGTGTTCGGACCGCTGCTACGTCCGCTTCTGACTGCCCTGGCCCATAATTAACCCACTCCCTCGCCCCTGCGCGCTTCCTGCCCGAAACAATCAGCGCCGCTCCAGAGATTCGGTGCCGCATTCATGCCCGACCAGAGCGGACACGACCTCCCACTGTTGTTGACATTGAAGCGGCGCGCCGGCTAAGAGAGCGCCGCCCGCGCCGCTTCCCGGCGCAGGCGATTGCTCTGCGTTCAAAAGACACCTCGTCGGTCCGTCGCCCTACACTAATGATATGTGGTTGCCGAGGAACCTACTCCGGCGCCACCCGTCCGTCTGTCTGCCGCCCACCATTAACCACACCTGTCGCGGCCCATTGCCATCCGCCCGCTATATAAACTCTGCCCGGCCATAGCTGCAGCCATCCTCCTCTGGTCCCTTTCTCCTCTCCGCACCACGTCCGTCATGGCCTCCTCGCACTCCAAAGCCCTCTGGGACACCCTCTCCTCAGAGCAGAACAAGGAGATGGCCGCTATTGCTGCCAGCTGGCTAGCCGGCCGGCAGGCGGAGTCTGAAAATCCCCCAATGGAGGACGAGCCGTCGCCACCCTCCTCGCCGGTGCTTGCTGGCCTCACCATCGGCGAGGCCCATGCGCACTACACGGACATGCTACGGGAGGAGCAGGAGGCCAAGTTCCGACAGGCGCATGCCGACCAGGCCTACAACCTCGGCCTCCTCTAGGAGCACTGGCGCACGGAGGAGAAACTCGCCACCGGCACGGTGATACGTCTCCATCGTATCTATAATTTTTGATTATTTCATGCCAATATTCTACAGCTTTCATATACTTTTGGCAACATTTTATATGACTTTCTTGGACTAACATATTGATCCAGTGCCTAGTGCCAGTTCCTGTTTGTTGCATGTTTTTTGTTTCCAGAAAATCCATATCAAACGAAGTCCAAACGCGATAAAAATTTACGGAGATTTATTTTGGAATATATGTGATTTTTGGGAAAAAGAATCAACGTGAGACGATGCCCGAAGAGACGCAAGCCTGGAGGGCGCGGGCCCCCCTGGACGCGCCTAGGGGGCTTGTGGCGCCCCTGTAAGTCGGTTGGAGGTGTCCTTCAGCCGCAAGGAAGCTAATATCCGGATAAAAATCCCCTCAAAATTTCATCCCAATCGGAGTTACGGATCTCTGGGAGTTTAAGAAACGGTTTTTGGCCAGAAAACAGGAACGCGAAACAGAAGAGAACAGAGAGAGAGAGATCCAATCTCGGAGGGGCTCCTGCCCTCCGGGAGCCATGTCGGCCATGGACCAGAGGGGAAACTCTCCTCCCATCTAGGGGGAGTTCAAGGAATAAGAAGAAGGAGGGGGGCTCTCTCCCCCTCTCTCCCGATGGCGCCGGAACGCCGCCGGGGAAACCATCGTGACGGCGATCTACACCAACAACTTCACCGCCGTCAACACCAACTCTCTCCCCCTCTATGCAGCAGTGTAACACCTCTTCTCCCCGCTGTAATCTCTACTTAAACATGGTGCTTAACGCTATATATTATTATCCAATGATATGTGGCAATCCTATGATGTTTGAGTAGATTCTTTTTGTCCTATGGGTTGATTGATGATCGTGATTGGTTTGAGTTATATGTTTTATTTTGGTGCTATCCTATGGTGCCCCCCGTCTCGCGCAAGCGTGAGGGATTACCACTGTAGGGTTTGCAATACGTTCATAATTCGCTTATGGTGGGTTGCGTGAGTGACTGAAACACAAACCCGAGTAAGGGGGTTGTTGCGTATGGGAGTAAAGAGGACTTGTTACTTAATGCTATGGTTGGGTTTTACCTTAATGATCTTTGGTAGTTGCGGATGCTTGCTAGAGTTCCAATCATAAGTGCATATGATCCAAGTACGGAAAGTATGTTAGCTCATGCCTCTCCCTCATATAAAATTGCAATAATGATTACCGGTCTAGTTATTGATTGCCTAGGGACAAATCCTTCTCTTGTGTTACAAAAGCTTTCTACTAAATAACTAACTTTTATTATCTTGCAAATTACTCATAGTTTTATTCTCGCAAAGTACTCCTAGTTTTATTCTTGCAAAGTAGTTCTAGCATTACACCTACAAAGTACTTCTAGTTTCATACTTGTTCTAGGTAAAGCAAACGTTAAGTGTGTGTAGAGTTGTATCGGTGGTCGATAGAACTTGAAGGGAATATTGATTCTACCTTTAGCTCCTCGTTGGGTTCGACACTCTTATTTATCGAGAAAGGCTACAACTGATCCCCTATACTTGTGGGTTATCAAGACCTTTTTCTGGCGCCGTTGTCGGGGAGCAATAGCGTGGGGTTGATATTCTTGTCTGTGCTTGTTTGCTTTATCACTAAGTAGTTTTTATTTTCCGTTTCATTAAGTAGATGTTATTTTCTGTTCTAAGTTGTTTTATATCTTTAGTTATGGATATGGAACACGAAATACCAAAAAAATTAGTTGTACTTGCTACTCATGGAGATGGGGAACCTCCTAAAACCCTCGATGCTGGTTATGTGGAAAATATTAAATACTACTTTGATAATCCTAATAAATCTCCATTCAACTTGATAATTGGAGTTACTTTGGATCAACGGGAATACTTTAGGGATTATCGCTTGTCTCAAAAAGGGAAACACTTATGGGATCAAATTAAAATGTTGCGTTGGTATGCTTGTAATTTGTGCTTAAGGTGTGATTATACTTGTTGCTCTAGGATGGAGGCTCCACACCTCCCATTTCAATGTGAATTTAATGATAATGAAACCTTGGCTTCTTATGCTAATGGTATATATGATTACTATGATGTGGAACAAATAGAAGAATTTGTTGCTTTTAAGGATGCCTATGAAATTAAATCTTTGTTTGAAAAGCATGAAGATTGTGATGCTGCTATTTACAGATCTGAAAATTATGCTATACTTAAATATTGCCGTGAGAATTATGAATATAATGCCTATATTGATGAATTTATTGAGAAAGTCTCCGCTGCCCAAGAAGAGACTAATATTTTGCAGGAACCTATGGAAGAAGAAATTGCTGAAACTGTGAGCTCATTAGATGAAAAAGATGACGAGGAGAGCGAAGAACAAAGGGAGGAAGAGCGGATTAGCTACCTGTGCCCACCTTCTAATGAGAGTAACTCTTCAACTCATACATTGTTTAATTTTCCTTCGTGCTTACCGAAGGATGATTGCTATGATCCCTTTGATTCGTTTGAAATATCCCTTTTTGATGAACTTTATGCTTGCTATGCTTGTGGCCATGATGCCAATATGAATGATGCTTATGGAGATGAACTTGCTATAGTTCCTTATGTTAAGAACGAAATTGTTGCTGTTGCACCCACACATGATAGTCCTATTATCTTTTTGAATTCTCTCAACTACACTATATCGGAGAAGTTTGTGCTTATTAAGGATTATATTGATGGATTGCGTTTTACCGTTACACATGATGATTTTGATGGATATAATATGCATGTGCTTGCTGCTCCTAATTGTAATTATTATCAGAGAGGAACTACATCTTCACCTCTCTATGTTTCTAGTACGATAAAATTGCAAGAAACTGTTTATGCTCTGTATTGGCCTTTACCTGATGTGCATGAATTGTTCTTTTATGATATGCCGATGCATAGGAAGAGAGTTATACTTCGTCATTGCATGATATATGTTGCTTTGTGCTCACTACTAAATTATAAATTATTGTTAATTAAAATTGGCTTTGATATACCTTGGGATCCGGGTGGATCGATTACTTAAGCACTTTATTCCTAGCTTAATGGCTTTAAAAAAAGCGCTGCCTGGGAGACAACCCGGAAGTTTTAGAGAGTCATTTTATTCTGTTGTGTGCTTTTAAAAAAATTAAAAACAAAAAAATATAGAGGGGAACCTAAAACTTTTACAAAAAGAAAAGTGAAAGTGAGACAAGTGAGCAATGTGGAAGTGGGGGCTAGCCTTGAACTTTGTTCATGCCCATGGAAACTTTGTGAACCTTGATTACAGAAACTTTTCAACAAAAATAATTATCCCCTTTTACAAATCCATTGTATTATAAAAATAATGTGCCAATATTTACCTTTAGGATGTTTAAATTGCTTGTTTGGCGTGTGCTGTGAAAAAACAGAAACTTTTGTTATAGTGCTTGAATTTTTATAATTTACTGGAGCGTGCAAAAATTCTGAAATTTTTACACAGTACTTCTATGAAAATTGTTTATTTTTTCCTAATTTTTCATAATTTTTGGAGTTACATAAGTATATCTTTCATTTGTATCTTTACAGACTGTCCTGTTTTCACAGATTGCTGTTATAGTTTCTTTATTTGTGTATGTTTGAAATCTTGTTGTGCCCCATTGACTTGGGAGCCATAGAATTGTGATAGCATACAGTGTGTAATGTTTGATTATAATTTTACAATAATGTTACAGCATGACATGATGGAATTTGATGTTATATGTACTAACCCCTCTAATAAAAAGTTCGGTTATGTTTTGTGTGGATGAAGTGTTCGAAGAACGATGAGGTATCGATATGAGGAGAATAAGGAGAGGCAAGAGTTCAAGCTTGGGGATGCCCAAGGCACCCCAAGTAAATATTCAAGGAGACTCAAGTGTCTAAGCTTGGGGATGCCCCGGAAGGCATCCCATCTTTCTTCGACAATTATCGGTATGTCTCGATTTTTGTTTTGTTCACATGATATGCGTATATTCTTGGAGCGTCGTGTGCTTTTTATTTTTCTTTTAATAATGCACCATGCTGGTATGAGATAGTCCTAGGTTGATTTATAGAAAGCTCTTTGCACTTCACTTATATCTTTTGAGTATGGCTTTATAGAATGCTTCATGTGCTTCACTTATATCATTTGAAGTCTGGATGCCTGTTTCTCTACATATAGAAAACCGTTATTTGTAGAATGCTCTTTTGCTTCACTTATATTTATTAGAGTGTGGTATTTTGTAGAAATAATTAAACTCTCATGCTTCACTTATATCCATTTAGAGAGTCAACGGGAATTGGTCATTCACATAGTTAGTCATAAAATTCTACATAAAACTTGCAGATAACTGAATATGATATGTTTAATTCCTTGCAATAGTTTTGCGATATTAAGATGGTAATATGTGGGAGGTACTAGTAAATGATTGTGGTTTAGTAAGAATATTGGTGTTAAGGTTTTTAGTTATGCTAAGAAGTTGGAGCATGATTTATTATTGAGTGTCTTCCTTTGCGTGGAGGTCGGGGGCGCGCGATGGTTAACTCCTACCAACCTCCCCCCTAGGGGCATGCGTAGTAGTACTTTGCTTCGAGGGCTAATAGACTTTCGCAACAAGTATGTGAGTTCTTTATGACTAATGTGAGTCCATGGATTATACGCACTCTCACCTTTCCGCAATTTGCTAGCCTCTTCGGTACCGTGCATTGCCCTTTCTCACCTCGAGAGTTGGTGCAAACTTTGCCGGTGCATCCAAACCCCGTGATATGATACGCTCTATCACACATAAGCCTTCTTATATCTTCCTCAAAACAGCCACCATACCTACCTATTATGGCATTTCCATAGCCATTCCGAGATATATTGCCATGCAACTTCCATCATCATCATATACATGACTTGAGCATTCATTGTCATATTGCTTTGCATGATCGTAAGATAGCTAGCATGATATTTTCATGGCTTGTCCCTTTTTTGATATCTTTGCTACGCTAGATCATTGCACATCCTGGTACACTGCCAGAGGCATTCATATAGGGTCATCTTGTATAGTTTTTACCGAGTTGTAATATCGAGTTATAAGTAAATAAAAGTGTGATGATCATCATTATTAGAGCATTGTCCCTGTGAGGAAAGAATGGTGGAGACTAATGAGTCGTCGAAAAAGTGGGGATGAGGTCCATGAGACTGTTCTAAAAAAAGAGGCCAAAAAGAGCCCACAAAAAAAGGAGAAAAAAAAGAAAAAAAGAGAGAAAACAAAAAAAAATGAAATGAGAGAAAAAGAGAGAAGGGGAAATGTTACTATCCTTTTCCACACTTGTGCTTCAGAGTAGCACCATGTTTTTCATATAGAGAGTCTCCTGAGTTGTCACTTTCATATACTAGTGGGAATTTTTCATTATAGAACTTGGCTTGTATATTCCGATGATGGGCTTCCTCAAAATGCCCGAGGTCTTCATGAGCAAGCAAGTTGGATGCACACCCACTTAGTTTTCAGTTTGAGTTTTCATACACTTATAGCTCTTAGTGCATCCGTTGCATGGTAATCCCTACTCCTCGCATTGATATCGATTGATGGGCATCTCCATAGCCCGTTGATCTGCCTAGTTGATGCGAGACTTTCTCCCTTTTTGACTTCTCTTTATTGATCCCTACCACCGCATTCTATTCCACCCATAGTGCTATGTCCATGGCTCACGCTCATGTATTGCGTGGGGGTTGAAAAAGCACGTTAAAAAGTATGAACCAATTGCTCGGCTGACATCGGGGTTGTACATGATTTATATTTTGTGTTAAGAAGATGGAGCATGACAAGGCTATATGAATTTGTAGGGATAGCGCTCTTTAGCATTTTTATTCTGAAAGGCATGATTGTTTGTTGGTATGCCTGAGTATTGATGTCTTTATATCAAACTATATACTATTGCTTTGAATCACTCGTATCTTAATATTCATGCCATGATTAGATTACATGATCAAGATTATGCTAGGTAGCATTCCACATCAAAAATTATCTTTTTATCATTTACCTACTCGAGGACGAGTAGGAATTAAGCTTGGGGATGCTGATACGTCTCCATCGTATCTATAATTTTTGATTGTTTCATGCCAATATTCTACAGCTTTCCTATACTTTTGGCAACATTTTATATGATTTTCTTGGACTAACATATTGATCCAGTGCCCAGTGCCAGTTCCTGTTTGTTGCATGTTTTTTGTTTCCAGAAAATCCATATCAAACGAAGTCCAAATGCGATAAAAAATTATGGAGATTTATTTTGGAATATATGTGATTTTTCGGAAAAAGAATCAACGCGAGACGATGCCCGAGGAGACAACAAGCCTGGAGGGTGCGGCCCCCCCTAGGCGCGCCTAGGGGTTTGTGGCACCCCTGTAAGTCGGTTCGAGGTGTCCTTCGGCCGCAAGGAAGCTAATATCCTGATAAAAATCCCCTCAAAATTTTAGCCCAATCGGAGTTACGGATCTCCGGGAATTTAAGAAACAGTTTTCGGCAGAAAACAGGAACGCGAAACAAAAGAGAATAGAGAGAGAGATCCAATCTCGGAGGGGCTCCTACGCTCCGGGAGCCATGGCGGCCATGGATCAGAGGGGAAACTCTCCTTCCATCTAGGGGGGAGGTCAAGGAAGAAGAAGAAGGAGGGGGGCTCTCTCCCCTCTCTCCCGGTGGCGCCGGAACGCCGCCGGGGGAACCATCGTGACGGCGATCTACACCAACAACTTCACCGCCGTCAACACCAACTCTCTCCCCCTCTATGCAGTGGTGTAACACCTATTCTCCCCGCTGTAATCTCTACTTAATCATGGTGCTTAACGCTATATATTATTATCCAATGATATGTGGCAATCCTATGATGTTTGAGTAGATTCTTTTTGTCCTATGGGTTGATTGATGATCGTGATTGGTTTGAGTTGTATGTTTTATTTTGGTACTGTCCTATGGTGCCCTCCGTCTCGCGCAAGCTTGAGGGATTCCCACTGTAGGGTTTGCAATACATTCATAATTCGCGTATGGTGGGTTGCGTGAGTGACTGAAACACAAACCCGAGTAAGGGGGTTGTTGCGTATGGGAGTAAAGAGGACTTGTTACTTAATGCTATGGTTGGGTTTTACCTTAATGATATTTGGTAGTTGCGGATGCTTGCTAGAGTTCCAATCATAAGTGCATATGATCCAAGTACGGAAAGTATGTTAGCTCATGCCTCTCCCTCATATAAAGTTGCAATAATGATTACCAGTCTAGTTATCGACTGCCTAGGGACAAATCCTTCTCTTGTGTTACAAAAGCTTTCTACTAAATAACTAACTTTTATTATCTTGCAAATTACTCGTAGTTTTATTCTCGTAAAGTACTCCTAGTTTTATTCTTGCAAAGTAGTTCTAACATTACACCTACAAAGTACTTCTAGTTTCATACTTGTTCTAGGTAAAGCAAACGTTAAGTGTGCGTAGAGTTGTATCGATGGTCGATAGAACTTGAAGGGGATATTGATTCTACCTTTAGCTCGTCGTTGGGTTCGACACTCTTATTTATCGAGAAAGGCTACAACTGATCCCCTATACTTGTGGGTTATCACACGGCCATTGTGCCGGACGTGGACGTGGCAGAGAAGGAGGCGCTGGTCGACTCCCACCGCTCCACCCGCAACATCCGCCGTGACCACTGGCGGTACCGCTTCCATCAGGAGGAATTGGAGGCCGCCTACAGGAAGTTCGACGAGGCGACGGATAGGGTGTGGGGCAAGAGCGATGACGACGAGGACATCGCCAGCTCCGCCCCGGCCGCGCCCCGCCACCATGGTCACGAAGCCGGCACGTTCGCGGGCGCCGCCGGCAGCGAGGAAGAGTAGTGCATGGTAGGTCACTGCTACTTGTAGCTTGCGTTGGTATTTTCCCCGAAGAGGAAGGGATGATGCAGCACAGTAGAGATAAGTATTTCCCTCAGTTATGAAACCAAGGTTATCGAACCAGTAGGAGAATCACGCAACACCTCGTTAGCAGCACCTGCACACAAACAACAAATTCTTGCACCCAACGCAAACGAGGGGTTGTCAATCCCTCAGCGGTAAATTGCAAGATTAAATTGTATGTGATAGATAGATAGATTGAAACAAAAATACAAAATAAAATAAATAAAATAAAATGGCAGCAATATTTTTAGGGTTTTAGTAATATGATTTAGATAGACCCGGGGGCCATAGTTTTCACTAGAGGCTTCTCTCAAGAAAATAACATACGGTGGGTAAACAAATTACTGTTGGGCAATTGATAGAAAAGCAAATAATCATGACGATATCCAAGTAAATGATCATGTATATAGGCATCACGTCCAATACAAGTAGACCGACTCCTGCCTGCATCTACTACTATTACTCCACACATCGACCGCTATCCAACGTGCATCTAGTGTATTAAGTCCATAAAGAACGGAGTAACGCCTTAAGAATGATGACATGATGTAGACAAGATAAACTCACGTATGAATAAACCCCATCTTTTTACCCTTAATAGCAACGATACATACGTGTCATGTCCCTTTCTGTCACTGGGATTGAGCACCGCAAGATCGAACCCATTACAAAGCACCTCTTCCCATGGCAAGATAAATCAATCTAGTTGGCCAAACCAAATCAATAGATCGCAGAAGAAATACGAAGCTATAATAATCATGCATAAAAGAGATCAGAGAAGACTCAAATAATATTCATGGATAATCTGATCATAAACTCACAATTCATCGGATCCCAACAAACACACCGCAAAAAGTGATTACATCGGATAGAACTCCAAGAACATCGAGGAGAACATTGTATTGAAGATCAAAAAGAGAGAAGAAGCCATCTAGCTACTGCCTATGGACCCGAAGGTCTGTGGTAAACTACTCACGCATCATCGGAAGGGCAGCAAGGTTGATGTAGAGCCCCTCCGTGATCGATTCCCCCTCCGGCGGAGTACCGGAGAAGGCCTCCAGATGGGATCTCTCAAGAACAGAAACTTGCGGCGGTGGAAAAAGTATTTCGTGGACTCCCCTGAGGGTTTCTGATTTTTTCTGAATTTATAGTGGTGGAATTAGGTCAAACAGAGCTGAGGTGGGCCCACGAGGAACCAGGGCGCGCCTGCCCCCCCCCCCCAGGCGCGCCCCGGTGGCTCGTGGCCACCTCCTCTGCCGTCTGGTCTTCTCCCGAAGCTTCTAGTGTTTATCTTGTCCAGAAAAAAATCTCCAAAAAGTTTCGTGGCATTTGGACGTCGTTTGGTATTGATTTTCTGTAAAACAAAAACAGGGCAGAAAACAGCAACTGACACTGGGCACTAAGTTAATAGGTTTGTCTCCAAAAATGATATATAATTGCTGTAAATGCATATAAAAACATCCAAGATTGATAATATAACAGCATGGAACAATCAAAAATTATAGATACGTTGGAGACGTATCAGCATCCCCAAGCTTAATTCCTGCTCGTCCTCGAGTAGGTAAATGATAAAAAACAGAATTTTTGATGTGGAATGCTGCCTATCATATTCAGCACATATTCTTTTCTTTTATAGCATGGACATTGGACTTTAATGATTCAAAGCAATAGTCTATAATTTGACATGAAGATATAAATACTCAAGCATGCTAACAAGCAACCATGTCTTTCAAAATATCAACGCTAAAGAAAGTGATCCCTAGCCCATTATGCTCAATCATTGATCCATTCATGAAACACACTCAAATATTAGCTACATCCAATGCACAAATATGACAATAGTGTTCTCTAGTTGGTGCTTTATAAGAGAAGATGGAGACTCAAGTAAAAATAAAAATTGCATAAAAGTAAATAGATAGGCCCTTCGCAGAGGGAAGCAGAGATTTGTCAAATGTGCCAGAGCTCAAGGCTGAAATTAAAGAGATAAAATATTTTGAGCGGCATGCTTTTCCTGTCAACGAAAACGACCGAGAATTCCCAATATTTTCCATGCTAGACACATCATAGGCGGTTCCCAAACAAAAAGTAAAGTTCATTTCCTTTCTACCATTCTTTCACAATCCATGGCTAGCCGTATCCACGGGTGCCCTCCAAACCAACACTTTCCAAGGAATTTTGTTGTTATTAATTTTTGATTTCATTGTGGGACTGGGCATCCCTATTACCAGCCATTCTCTTGTGCAATGACAAGTGAATAAACACTCATCATGAGAATAACACACCTAGCATGGAAAATAATGGCCACCCCCTGCCGCTTCATGAGCAGTACGGGCACACAAAACGGAAAATTATTTAGAAAATTAGAGTTGGCACACGCAAATTTACTTGGAACGGCATTGAAATACCGCATATAGGTAGATATAGTGGACTCATTTGGCACAACTTGGGTTTAAGGATTTTGGATGCACAAGCAGTATTTCCGCTTAGTACAAATGAAGGCTAGCAAATAGATTGAGAAGCTACCAACCAAAAAACGAAAACGGTCATAAACATGCATTAAACATAACTAACACCGAATAATGCACCATAAGTAGGATATAATTTCTTTGCATAACTATTGACTTGATGTGCATGCATAGGGAATCACAAAGCTTAACACTAATATTCTTACTAAATCACAATTACACACTAACATGACTCACATATTATCATTTCCATATCGCAAAACTATTGCAAGGAATCACACTTATGATATCCAATGATCTATATGAAAGTTTTTATTATATCCCTCTTGAATATTCATCACTTTGGGACCAAATTCATATCTTGTGCAAATTACCGTTACTATCATCAACTCTCAAAAAGATTTAAGTGAAGCATGAGAGTGCAAATATTTCTTCAAAATTTCAACCTTATCAATTCTCAAAATAATATAAGTGAAGCATGAGAATTCATTTCTTTAAAATTTTAATCTTATCAACTCTCAAAATAATATAAGTGAAGCATGAGAGTTTATTTCTTCAAAATATAGCCACCACCGTGCTCAAAAAGATTTAAGTGAAGCACTAGAGCAACTGCCTAGCTCAAAAAATTTAAGTGAAGCACATAGAGTATTCTATCAAATGATGATGAACGTGTGGCTCTCTCAAAATAGGTGTGTTCAGCAAAGATGATTGTGACAAACTAAAAATAAAACAAAGCAAAGACTCATATAATACAAGACGCTCCAAGCAAAACACATATCATGTGACGAATAAAAATATAGATCCAAGTAAAATTACCGATGGTTGGTAGAAGAAAGAGGGGATGCCTTCCGGGGCATCCCCAAGCTTAGACGCTTGAGTCTTCCTTGAATATTACCTTGGGGTGTCTCGCTCATCCCCAAGCTTAGGATTTTGCTACTCCTTATTCCTTCATCCATCATGATCTCACCCAAAACTTGAAAACTTCAATCACACAAAACTCAACAAAACCTTTGTGAGATCCGTTAGCATAACAAAATAAATCACTACTCTAAGTACTGTTGAAAACCCATTCATATTTTATTTTTGCATTATACCTACTGTACTCTAAATTCACCATGGCTTATACCCCCCGATACAATCCATAGATTCATCAAAACAAGCAAGTAGTGCATCAAAAACAGAATCTGTCAAAAACAGAACAGTCTGTAGCAATCTATTTAAAAGCCATACTTCTGTAACTCCAAAATTTCTGAAAACTTAGGAAAACGTGGGCAATTCATATACCAATACTTTGTAAAAAAAAATAGATTTTTCTGACGCTCTAGTACAGAAACAAAATTCGGGCACTGGACACAAAACTTTCTGTTTTCCAAACAGCATCAATTATACTATCTTCCAAATCATCCTAAAGGCTTTACTTGGCACAAACACTAATTAAAAACACAAAAACATAATCATACCAGTAGCATAATTGTGAAAAAACACAATAACAGAAAAAATTTATTTTATTCATTGGGTTGCCTCCCAACAAGCGCTATTGTTTTATGCCCCTAGCTAGGCATAATGCATAGTTTCAATCATTGTCATCTTTGGTTTCCAACTCGTCAATCACACATCCATTTTTTCTAATAGATTTAACATAGGTGTTTCTCACCATCACACTTCTAGGCACAAAATCAAGAATTTTACTTTTGTGAATAGGTTCCTTAATTATACCAATGAAATCGGGGTGCACGCGAATCATTTTAAGATCCTCATTTCCCTTACTAGAAGTAGCACCATTGGTTTTAGGGACATACATAAACTTGCAATTCTTGCTAGGCATAATTTTTTCTAGTTTTAGCGGAAGAAAAAGCGGAACCTAATTTATTAATAATTTCCTCCAACTTATCGATCCTAGCGGGACTTTGTTCCACCCTTTCATTAATTATTGGTTCTTTCTCTTTTAGCATCTTAAGAGTAATACCTACTTTTGATCCAAATTGAGTGACATGGTTATGAATCTTTTTATCTAAATTTTCAATATGCTCAATGGTAGGTATTTTGTTTTCAATAGCATCTAACCTTTGCATAACATGTTCCAAGGTCAAAGTTGTCTCATTAATAGTAATAGGTGGTGATCCCACTAAATTTCCCATAGCATTAAAAGCATCCGTAGAGGGACACATCAAGAAATTCCCTCCAGTAATAGTATCAAGCACAAATCGATACCAAGTAGTAATGCCCACATAAAAATTGCGAAGAAGGATGGTAGAGGATTGCTTACGAGTTGATCTATTATGAGCATCACAAATCCTATACCAAGCATCTTTTAAATTCTCTCCTCCCCTTTGTTTAAAATTAAGTACTTCATTTTTAGGGGTAATAGTAACGAGCGAAGAACTAGCCATAATGATAAAGCAAGCAAAAAAGCAAACAAGAAAAAGGCAAACGGAAAATATTTTTGTATTTTTGTAAAAACGTTTTAGAAGTGGGGGAGATGAAAACGAGAGGCAAATGGCAAATAAAATAAATGCAAGGAGATGAGAGTTTATGCAAAGGTACTTGCTAGATGTTGATGATGTTTCCCCGGCAACGGTGCCAGAAATTATTCCTGCTACTTGTAGCTTGCGTTGGTATTTTCCTCGAAGAGGAAGGGATGATGCAGCACAGTAAAGATAAGTATTTCCCTCAGTTATGAAACCAAGGTTATCGAACCAGTAGGAGAATCACGCAACACCTCGTTAGCAGCACCTGCACACAAACAACAAATCCTTGCACCCAACGCAAACGAGGGGTTGTCAATCCCTCGGCGGTAAATTGCAAGATTAAATTGTATGTGATAGATAGATAGATAGATTGAAACAAAAATACAAAATAAAATAAATAAAAGAAAATGGCAGCAATATTTTTAGGGTTTTAGTAATATGATTTAGATAGACCCGGGGGCCACAGTTTTCACTAGAGGCTTCTCTCAAGAAAATAGCATACGGTGGGTAAACAAATTACTGTTGGGCAATTGATAGAAAAGCAAATAATCATGACGATATCCAAGGCAATGATCATGTATATAGGCATCACGTCCAATACAAGTAGATCGACTCCTGCCTGCATCTACTACTATTACTCCACACATCGACCGCTATCCAGCATGCATCTAGTGTATTAAGTCCATAAAGAACGGAGTAACGCCTTAAGAATGATGACATGATGTAGACAAGATAAACTCACGTATGAATAATCCCCATCTTTTTACCCTTAATAGCAATGATACATACGTGACATGTCCCTTTCTGTCACTGGGATTGAGCACCGCAAGATCGAACCCATTACAAAGCACCTCTTCCCATGGCAAGATAAATCAATCTAGTTGGCCAAACCAAATCAATAGATCGCAGAAGAAATACGAAGCTATAATAATCATGCATAAAAGAGATCAGAGAAGACTCAAATAATATTCATGGATAATCTGATCATAAACTCACAATTCATCGGATCCCAACAAACACACCGCAAAAAGTGATTACATCGGATAGAACTCCAAGAACATCGAGGAGAACATTGTATTGAAGATCAAAAAGAGAGAAGAAGCCATCTAGCTACTGCCTATGGACCCGAAGGTATGTGGTAAACTACTCACGCATCATCGGAAGGGCAGCAAGGTTGATGTAGAGCCCCTCCGTGATCGATCCCCCCTCCGGCGGAGTACTGGAGAAGGCCCCCAGATGGGATCTCTCGAGAACAGAAACTTGCGGCGGCGGAAAAAGTATTTCGTGGACTCCCCTGAGGGTTTCTGATTTTTTCTGAATTTATAGTGGTGGAATTAGGTCAAACGGAGCTGAGGTGGGCCACGAGGCACCAGGGCGCGCCTGCCCCCCCCCCCCCAGGCGCACCCTGGTGGCTCATGGCCACTTCCTCTGGCGTCTAGTCTTCTCCCGAAGCTTCTAGTGTTTATCTTGTCTAGAAAAAAATCTCCAAAAAGTTTCGTGGCATTTGGACTTCGTTTGGTATTGATTTTCTGTAAAACAAAAACAATGCAGAAAACAGCAACTGGCATTGGGCACTAAGTTAATAGGTTAGTCTCCAAAAATGATATATAATTGCTATAAATGCATATAAAAACATCCAAGATTGATAATATAACAGCATGGAACAATCAAAAATTATAGATACGTTGGAGACGTATCAGTCACCGCTGCCCGGGACCCAAGAAGGCCACCGCTCCTCCTCTCCCGTTGATGCCAAGCTTGGCTGAACATCGTCGGCCGATTAGCCGCTTGGCGGCGACGTGGAGGCGGACAACTTCACTTTCCGGGGCTCCCGAGGCGGAGGTTACGGAGGCGGAGCTCAAGAGCGTTGAGGCGGAACTGGAGAAGGCGAAGGCAAGAGCCGGAGCTTCAGTTCTCGGGGCTCATGGCCGAACATGTGGAACGGGTGCTGATGATCATTTAGATTAGGGTTTAGTACGGTTTATCTAAAAAATGTAATGAATTTCATCTGGTTTTTATGAAAAATGTTCGAAATGTAATGAATCTTGTCCGGTTTATATGAAATCCGCCGTGTTTGAATGAATTTCATCCGGTTAGTTCAAAACTGTGGTTGAAATGTATGCGGGCAACGTTGGATGGCCGCCTCCCGCATCTGTGCCCGCGGACTGGCCCCCTGTCCACGGACGGATGCCGGAGCAAATTTGCCGGTTAGCGTTGGAGATGCCCTAACACTGACCTCAAAATCAGATAGACGGATACCGTATCCGTCCATGGACTAGTGGGTCCAGTCCGTAGCTAGTGACGTGGGAGCCTGCCATCAAACAGTGTCCCCTACCCCTAAAAAAATTGAACCCTGACTCCTAAAACTTTCCTTTTTTAGTCCGCAAGCTCAAAATATTACAATCCAAAAGTTTTTAACAGTAGTTCAAACTTGATTTCAACTAGCCAATATGTTCTAGTTGTCCTCTTTAACAGCCCACAGATGCTCAATCAAATCTTCCTTGATGTCAAATTTGTTGTTGCATTTAAACAAACTCATCAAACGTGGCTGGATTCTGATGTGTGGCAGTTGGATAGGATCACCCATGTTCTCAAATTCAAGAGTTGCGATCATGTTGTGCATGATCACACGACATGTCATCACCTCCCACAAG
This sequence comes from Elymus sibiricus, assembly GCA_039707655.1. Taxonomy (NCBI): domain Eukaryota; kingdom Viridiplantae; phylum Streptophyta; class Magnoliopsida; order Poales; family Poaceae; genus Elymus; species Elymus sibiricus. The sequence goes on along the minus strand of CM077664.1, from coordinate 263,541,581 downwards.
GTCTCCGGATCCCATTATTTGCAGGTCCACGAACAAGTGCAAAACGGGCCTGGAGCACTCCAAATGCCCTCTCCATATCATTTCTAGCTCCTTGTCTATGGGCAAATTGAGAACTTTTTTGACCAACTGGCTCAGAGATGGGCCAGGGGTGTTGGAGTCCTACGTGGCTGGTGTCCGGACTCCCACAAAGCCCCTTTGGTTTGCTTCCGATTTGTGGGAAAACGGACGTCCAGAGTTGTCCATGGACTGATGCGGGACGACGTTGGATGCCAAACTGCATCCAGACAGCTCAGTCTAACCACTTCTGGGAGGTTTGAGGGTCTGCTTTGGAGATGCCCTATTAACTTTCATGAATGAATCATCGCCCCAGTTTGCCCCATAACTTTCTAGAACAATTCGATTTTTTTTTTGCTAATTGAAACTTGTATCACTCAGATCCAAACAGGATTACATCCAGAGGTAGCAATCTGATAACACTAAGCGGAGCAGAACCTAACCGGGTCATAGTTCTACCTTCTACTTGTGCAAAGATAGCTAAACAGTTGCTAACTTTGTTCTGGGATCTACAAACATGAGTAATACTAGTCTCAGGAAGACTCATCAAAATACTTTATCTCTTTCACCGGATAAGCATAAATCGATCTAGTTTCATCAACATCGAAGAATCCACCACCACAGCAATAGACATATCAATCCTCATCAGGGCATAAGAGAGGCCCTCCATGCATGCTCATAGTTCTGCCTCAAGCGCATCCCTACATGAGAAAAAGGACTTTGCATGCTGAGAAAACAATGGCTCCGATATTATCTCTTAACACCCTTCTAGATCTTGCCTGACCACCCATCACAAATGCGCCATCAGAGCTCAGTTTCACCATACCCCGGGGGAGCTTTCTAGAAGGCATAAACACAGAGGCCGTTATCGCATGCTCCGAAGTAGGAGGGAGGAGATAATGTATCATCGATTTCCCCTTTTGAGGATCATCAAAAGGCTCATTTTTTATAGTCAGCAAAGAGTCAAAATAGTTGCACAAGAAATCCTTTGAAACCTGCAAAGGTGGTGGCATTTTTTCATGGACAATTTCGTTACGGATATGCCAACAACACCAGAAAATCATAAGAACCATGCTTCTTTCCACTTTGGACAGAGGATCTAGAAAATGCAGGAGCTACTCCTTTCCAGTATGACAAGCATTATTAAGCGCCGGGAGTTGCCAAACCGAAGATATGGAACATCATATATCTCTTGCAAGAGGGCATTGATAAAAGGGATGATAATTGTCTTCCACCCCAGTGCCACAAAGCGGACAAAACTGCAGCAACTTCCAGCCCATGCACTTATTCTTCCATGTTGGAAGCAAATCTATGGCCAACTGATACGTCTCCATCATATCTACTTTTCCAAACACTTTTGCTCTTGTTTTGGAATCTAATTTGCATGATTTGAGTGAAACTAACCCGGACTGACGCTGTTTTCAGCAGAACTACCATGGTGTTGTTTTTTGTGTAGAAATGAAAGTTCTCAAAATTAGACGAAACTTTGCGGAGATTTTTATTGAATAAATAAAAAATAATGGAACGAATATCCACTGGAGGGGGGCCACCAGTTGCTCACAAGGCAACAGGGCGCGCCTACCCCCTGATGCGTTGTGGGTCCCACAGGCCACCGTCTGACCTAATTCCGAGCCTATAAATTCTGTTTCCCCAAGAAAAAAATAAGAGAAGAGTTTTCATCGCGTTTTACAGTACGGAGCCGCCGCCACCTCCTGTTCTTCATCGGGAGGGCTGTTCTGGAGTCCGTTCGGGGCTCCGGAGAGGGGGAATCATCTTCGTCGTCATCATCAACCATCCTTCATCAACAATTTCATGATGCTCACCGCCGGGAGTGAGTAATTCCTTCGTAGCCTTGCTGGGCGGTGATGGAGTTGGATGAGATTTATCATGTAATCGAGTCAATTTGTCAGGGCTTGATCCCTAGTATCCACTATGTTCTGAGATTGATGTTGCTATGACTTTGCTATGCTTAATGCTTGTCATTAGGACCCGAGTGCCATGATTTCAGATCTGAACCCTTTATGTTATCATCAATATATTTGAGTTCTTGATCCTATCTGCTAGTTATATGCACTTGTTATTGTTCTGATCCGTAGGCCCCAAGGTGACAATAATTGGGATACTCTCCGGGGATGACTATAATTCGAGGAGTTCATGTATTCACCATGTTAATGCTTTGTTCCGATTCTCTATTAAAAGGAGACCTTAATATCCCTTAGATTTCCTTATCGAACCCGCTGCCATGGGAGGGTAGGACAAAAGATGTCATGCAAGTTCTTATTATAAGCACGTATGACTATATACAGAATACATGCCTACATTGAATTGATGAATTGGAGCTATTGTGTATCGCTCAAGGTTGTGACTGTTACATGATGAATGCCATCCACACAAATACCCATCACTGATCCAATGCCTGCGCTTTGCTCATATTGATCTTTGCTAAGTTACTATTGTTGTTGCTGCTGTTACAATCACTACAAAACTGTTACTGTTACTGTCACCATTACTATTGCTACTGTTACCGCTACTATCAAACTATCATACTGCTGTGCTACTAAATACTTTGCTGCAGAAATATTATTTCCCAGGTGTGGTTGAATTGACAACTCAACTGCTAAGGCTCATAATTATTCTTTGGCCCCCCTTGTGTCGAATCAATAAATTTGGGTGAAATACTACCCTCAAAGACTGTCGCGATCCCCTATACTTGTGGGTTATCACCAATCGCCAGGCAAAGCTGGATACTGTGGGGGAACACCACAAGATGACAAGTTGGCAAATCCTCCAACAAGCCCGGGAGCCATCATGAACAGTAGTTGACACCACTGCATCGCCTCGGTAAGCTTTATCTAGAGACAAATTATATGCGCTTGTCACACTAAACACGCCCAAATTTCCCGGTCCCCATGAAAGAGTGTCATCTTCTAGTCGTGGCGAGGTTTTGATTTTCAGGATCTCGTCAACATCACACGGTAGAAAAAATTCTTGGAGCAGATCCAACCTCCACACACTATTTTCATTGAGAAGATCAGAGACAAAAGCGTATCGTAAATCTTCCCTGTGAAAATACATGTTTATATGAATGCGGTCTGGGGATCCAATTATCTCTGAACACTTGCACCCTCCTTCCATTCACTATTCTCCAAATGAAACCTTTCTTTAGTAAGTCTAGGGAATGACTAATCACCGTCCAAGAAGAGGAAGCATTGCCAGAAAACACCGTGTCCTCGAGGTTGCCATCAGGGTAGTAGCAGGCTATCAAAACCCATGCACATAAGCTCTCCGGTTTGATAAGCAATCTCCACGCCTGCTTTGCTAACAATGCCTGGTTAAATATGCGAAAAAACCTTGAAGCCAACTCCTCCCTCACATTTTGACTGCAACAAATTTTTCCAGGCTTTCCAATGAACTTTCTGCTTACCCTTCTTTGAGCCCCAGTAAAAATTTCTAACTATTATGGTGAGATCATCACAAAACGGAAAAGGTAGCTTAAACACACCCATGATATAAGTGGGCATTGCCTGAGCAACCGACTTAATAAGGATTTCCTTCCCTGGCTGTGCTAGGAACCCATCGCCCCATTGGAGTAGCCTCTTTGTTAGGCTTGATGGAAATATGCCCTAGAGGCAATAATAAAGTTGTTATTATTTTATATTTCCTAGTTCATGATAAAGGTTTATTATTCATGCTAGAATTGTATTGACCGGAAACTTAAATACATGTGTGAATACATAAACAAATACCGTGTCCCTAGTGAGCCTCTACTAGACTAGCTCGTTGATCAAAGATGGTTAAGGTTTCCTAACCATAGACATGAGTTGTCATTTGATAACGGGATCACATCATTAGGAGAATGATGTGATGGACAAGACCCATCCGTTAGCTTAGCATATGATCGTTCTGTTTATTGCTATTGCTTTCTTGAATGTCAAATACATGTTCCTCAGACCATGAGATCATGCAACTCCCGGATACCGGAGGAATACCTTGTGTGCTATCAAATGTCACAACATAACTGGGTGATCATAAAGATGCTCTACAGGTATCTCCGAAGGTGTCTATTGAGTTGGCATGGATCGAGACTGGGATTTGTCACTCCGTGTTTCGGAGAGGTATCTCTGGGCCCTCTCGGTAATGCACATCATAAGAAGCTTGCAAGCAAAGTGAGTAAGGAGTTAGTTACGGGATGATGTATTACGGAACGAGTAAAGAGACTTGCCGGTAACGAGATTGAACTAGGTATGGACATACCGACGATCGAATCTCGGGCAAGTAACATACCGACGGACAAAGGGAATTATGTATGTTGTCATTGTGGTTCGACCGATAAGATCTTCATGGAATATGTAGGAACCAATATGAGCATCCAGGTTCCGCTATTGGTTATTGACCGGAGAGGCGTCTCAGTCATGTCTACATCATTCCCGAACCCGTAGGGTCTGCACGCTTAACGTTCGTTGATGATATAGTGGTACTGTTCACGTGGCACTATTCCTTCTACTCCAAGCCCCTACACATATATAAATAGAGGAGAGGGGGGGCCCAAACAAGACACAACATTGTCTTAGCCGTGTGCGGCGCCCCCACTCCACAGTTCCGTCCCTCGGTCATATTTTCGCAGTGCTTGGGCGAAGCCCTGCGGAGATAGCATCACCAGCACCGTCACCACGCCGTCGTGCTGCCGGAACTCATCCACTACCTCGCCGTCTTGCTGGATCAAGAAGTCGAGGACGTCACCGAGCTGAACGTGTGCTGAACGCGGAGGTGCCGTACGTTCGGTACTCGGTCGGTTGGATCGTGAAGTTGTTCGACGACATCAACCGCGTTGTTCTAACACTTCCGCTTACGGTCTACGAGGGTACGTAGACACACTCCCCCTCTCATAGCTGTGCATCTCCATGGATAGATCTTGCGTGTGCGTAGAATTTTTTTGTTTTCCATGCAACGTTCCCCAACAGTGGTATCAGAGCCTGGTCTATGCGTAGATGATATGCACGAGTAGAACACAAAGAGTTGTGGGCGGTGATCGTCATACTGCTTACCACCAACGTCTTATTTTGATTCGGCGGTATTGTAAGATGAAGCGGCCCGGACCAACCTTACATGTCCGCGTACATGAGACCGGTTCCACCGACAGACATGCAACTTGTTTTGCATAAAGGTGGCTGGCGGGTGTTTGTTTCTCCTACTTTAGTTGAATCAAATTTGACTGCGGCCGATCCTTGTTGAAGGTTAGAACAGCAAACTTGATAAATCACCGTTGTGGTTTTGTGCCGTAGGTAAGAACGGTTCTTGCTAGAAGCCCGTAGCAGCCACGTAAAACTTGCAACAACAAAGTAGAGGACGTCTAACTTGTTTTTGCAGGGTATGCTGTGATGTGATATGGTCAAGACATGATGTGATATACGTTATTGTATGAGATGATCATGTTTTGTAATTTATCGGCAACCGGCAGGAGCCTTATGGTTGTCTCTTTATTGTATGAAATGCAAGCGCCATGTAATTGCTTTACTTTATCGCTATACGTTAGCAATAGTTGGCGAGACGACCACGACGCAATGATAGAGATCAAGGTGTCGAGCCGGTGACGATGGAGATCATGACGATGCTTTGGAGATGGAGATCAAAAGCACAAGATGATGGCCATATCATGTCACATATTTTGATTGCATGTTATGTTTATCCTTTATGCATCTTATTTTGCTTAGAACGACGGTAGCATTATAAGATGACCCCTTTACTAAATTTCAAGATAAAAGTGTTCTCCCCGAGTATGCACCGTTGCTAAAGTTCGTCGTTTCGAAGCACCTCGTGATGATCGGGTGTGATAGATTCTACGTTCACATACAACGGGTGTAAGCCAGTTTTACACAAGCAGAATACTTGGGTTAAACTTGACGAGCCTAGCATGTACAGACATGGTCTCGGAACACTGGAGACCGAAAGGTCGAACATGAGTCATATAGTAGATATGATCAACATGGAGATGTTCACCATTGATGACTATCCCATCTCACGTGATGATCGGACATGGGCTAGTTGATTTGGATCATGTGTCGCTTAGTTAACTTGAGGGATGTTAATTTAAGTGGGAGTTCATTAGTAATTTGATTAATTGAACATAATTTATCATGAACTTAGTACTAATAGTCTTTGCAAATTATGTTGTAGAACAATAGCTCGCGTTGTAGCTCCCCTATTTTTGATATGTTCCTAGAGAAAGCTTAGTTGAAAGATGATGGTAGCAATTACACGAACTGGGTCCGTAACTTGAGGATTATCCTCATTGCTGCACAGAAGGATTATGTCCTTGATGCACCGCTAGGTGATGGACCTGCTGCAGGAGCTGCTGCAGACGTTGTGAACGCCTGGCAGGCTCGATCTGATGACTACTCGATAGTTCAGTGTGCCATGCTCTACGGCTTAGAACCGGGACTACAAAAGCGTTTTGAACGCCATGGAGCATATGAGATGTTCCAGGAGCTAAAATTGATATTTCAAGCTAATGCCCGGGTTGAGAGATATGAAGTCTCCAACAAGTTCTTCCGCTGTAAGATGGAGGAGAACAGTTCTGTCTGTGAACACATACTCAGAATGTCTGGATACCACAACCACTTGACTCAGCTGGGAATTGATCTTCCAGTTGAGAGTGTTATTGACAGAGTTCTTCAGTCACTGCCACCAAGCTATAAAGGCTTCATGATGAACTATAATATGCAAGGGATGGAGAAGACAATTCCCGAGCTCTTCGCGATGCTGAAATCGGCGGAGGTAGAAATCAAGAAGGAGCATCAAGTGTTGATGGTTAACAAGACCACTAGTTTCAAGAAAAAGGGCAAGGGAAAGAAGGGGAACTTCAAGAAGAACGGCAAGCAAGCTGCCGCTCCCATGAAGAAACCCAAAGTTGGACCCAAGCCTGAAACTGAGTGCTTCTATTGCAAAGGAACTGGTCACTGGAAGCAGAACTGCCCCAAGTATTTGGCGGTTAAGAAGGATGGCAAAGTGAACAAAGGTATATTTGATATACATGTTATTGATATGTACCTCACTAGTGCTCGTAGCAGCGTCTGGGTATTTGATACCGATTCAGTTGCTAATATTAGTAACTTGAAGCAGGAGCTGCAGAGTAACGGAGACTAGCTGAGGGCGAGGTGACGATATGTGTTGGAAGTGTCTCCAAGATTGATATGATCAATATCGACACGCTCGTAATACCTTCGGGATTAATATTAAACCTAAATAATGGTTATTTGGTGCTTGCGTTGAGCATAAAACATTATATCTGGATATTGTTTATTGCAAGACGGTTATTCATTTAAGTCAGAGAATAATGGTTATTCTGTTTATATGAATAATATCCCTCGTGATCATGCACCCTTGTGAATGGTTTATTCTTGTTGAATCTCGATCATAGTGATACACATATTCATAATATTGATGCCAAAAGATGCAAAGTTGATAATGATAGTGCAACATACTTGTGGCACTGCCGTTTAGGTCATATTGGTGTAAAGCGCATGAAGAAACTCCATGCTGATGGACTTTTGGAATCTCTTGATTATGAATCATTTGATACTTGCGAACCATGCCTCATGGGCAAGATGACTAAAACTCCGTTCTCCGGAACAATGGAGCGAGCTACTGATTTGTTGGAAATAATACATACCGATGTATGTGGTCCGATGAATGTTGAAGCACGCGGCGGGTATCGTTATTTTCTAACCTTCACAGATGATTTGAGTAGGTATGGGTATATCTACTTGATGAAACACAAGTCTGAAACATTTGAAAAGTTCAAAGAATTTCAGAGTGAAGTAGAGAATCATCGTAACAAGAAAATAAAGTTTCTACGATCCGATCGCGGAGGCGAATATTTGAGTTACGAGTTTGGCCTTCATTTAAGAAAATGTGGAATTGTTTCACAACTCACGCCACCTGGAACACCACAGCGTAATGGTGTGTCTGAATGTCGTAACCGTACTTTATTGGATATGGTGCGTTCTATGATGTCTCTTACCGATTTGCCACTATCGTTTTGGGGTTATGCATTAGAGACAACTGCATTCACGTTAAATAGGGCACCGTGTAAATCCGTTGAGACGACACCGTATGAACTGTGGTTTGGCAAGAAACCTAAGCTGTCGTTTTTTTAAAGTTTGGAGATGCGATGCTTATGTGAAAAAGCTTCAACCTGATAAGCTCGAACCCAAAGCAGAGAAGTGCGTCTTCATAGGATACCCTAAAGAAACAATTGGGTACACCTTCTACCACTGATCCGAAGGCAGGGTCTTTGTTGCCAAGAATGGGTTTTTTCTAGAGAAGGAGTTTCTCTCGAAAGAAGTGAGTGGGAGGAAAGTAGAACTTGATGAGGTAATTGTACCTTCTCTCGAATTGGAAAGTAGCTCATCAGAGAAAACCGTTCCCGTGATGCCTACACCAATAAGAGAGGAAGATAATGGTGAAGATCATGAAACTTCAGATCAAGTTACTACTGAACCTCGTAGGTCGACCAGAGTACGTTCCACACCAGAGTGGTACGGGAATCTTGTTCTGGAAGTCATGTTGTTAGACAACGGCGAACCTACGAACTATGAAGAAGCTATGATGAGCCCAGATTCCGACAAATGGCTTGAGGCCATGAAATCTGAGATAGGATCCATGGATGAGAACAAAGTATGGACTTTGGTGGACTTGCCCGATGATCGGCAAGCCATTGAGAATAAATGGATTTTTAAGAGGAAGACAAACGCTGATGGTAATATCACTGTCTACAAAGCTCGACTTGTCGCGAAAGGGTTTTGACAAGTTCAAGGGGTTGACTACGATGAGACTTTCTCACTCGTAGCGATGCTTAAGTCTGTCCGAATCATGTTAGCAATTGCCGCATTTTATGATCTGGCAAATGGATGTCAAAACTGCATTCCTTAATGGTTTTCTCAAAGAAGAGTTGTATATGATGCAACCAGAAGGTTTTGTCGATCCTAAGGGTGCTAACAAAGTGTGCAAGCTCCAGCAATCCATCTATGGACTGGTGCAAGCATCTCGGAGTTGGAATATACGCTTTGATGAGGTGATCAAAGCATATGGTTTTGTACAGACTTACGGTGAAGCCTGTATTTACAAGAAAGTGAGTGGGAGCTCTGTAGCATTTCTAGTATTATATGTGGATGACATATTATTGATTGGAAATGATATAGACTTTCTGGATGGCATAAAAGGATACTTGAATGAAAGACCTCGGTGAAGCTGCTTATATATTGGGCATCAAGATCTATAGAGATAGATCAAGACGCTTGATAAGACTTTCAATGAGTACATACCTTGACAAGATTTTGAAGGAGTTCAAAATGGATCAGTCAAAGGAGTTCTTGCCTATATTGTAAGGTGTAAAGTTGAGTAAGACTCAAAGCTCGACCATGGCAGAAGATAGAGAGAGAATGCAAGTCATTCCCTATGCCTCAGCCATAGGTTCTATAATGTATGCCATGCTGTGTACCACACCTAATGTGTGCCTTGCCACGTGTCTGGCAAAGGGGGTACAAGAGTGATCCAGGAGTGGATCACTGGACAGCGGTCAAAATTATCCTTAGTAACTAAAGGACTAAGGAAATGTTTCTCGATTATGGAGGTGATAAAGAGTTCGTCGTAAAGGGTTACGTCGATGCAAGCTTTGACACCAATCAAACCGGATACGTATAATGGAGCAGTCATTTGGAATAGCTCCAAGTAAAGCGTGATAGCAGCATCTACAGTATGACATAAGGATTTGCAAAGTACACATGGGTCTGAATATTGCAGACCCATTGACTAAAATTCTCTCTCACGAGCAAAACATGATCACACCTTAGAACTCTTTGAGTGTTAATCACATGGTGATGTGAACTAGATTATTGACTCTAGTGAACTCTTGGGTGTTAATCACATGGCGATGTGAACTAGATTATTGACTCTAGTGCAAGTGGGAGACTGATGGAAATATGCCCTTGAGGTAATAATAAAGTTGTTATTATTTTATATTTCCTTGTTCATGATAAAAGTTTATTATTCATGCTAGAATTGTATTGACCGGAAACTTAAATACATGTGTGAATACATAAACAAATACCGTGTCCCTAGTGAGCCTCTACTAGACTAGCTCGTTGATCAAAGATGGTTAAGGTTTCCTAACCATAGACATGAGTTGTCATTTGATAACGGGATCACATCATTAGGAGAATGATGTGATGGACAAGACCCATCTGTTAGCTTAGCATATGATCGTTCTGTTTATTGCTACTGCTTTCTTGAATGTCAAATACATGTTCCTCCGACCATGAGATCATGCAACTCCCGGATACTGGAGGAATACCTTGTGTGCTATCAAACTTCACAACGTAACTGGGTGATCATAAAGATGCTCTACAGGTATCTCCGAAGGTGTCTGTTGAGTTGGCATGGATCGAGACTGGGATTTGTCACTCCGTGTTTCGGAGAGGTATCTCTGGGCCCTCTCGGTAATGCACATCATAAGAAGCTTGCAAGCAAAGTGAGTAAGGAGTTAGTTATGGGATGATGTATTACGGAACGAGTAAAGAGACTTGCCGGTAACGAGATTGAACTAGGTATGGACATACCGACGATCGAATCTCGGGCAAGTAACATACCGACGGACAAAGGGAATTACGTATGTTGTCATTGCGGTTCGACCGATAAGATCTTCGTGGAATATGTAGGAACCAATATGGGCATCCAGGTTCCGCTATTGATTATTGACCGGAGAGGCGTCTCGGTCATGTCTACATCATTCCTGAACCCATAGGGTCTGCACGCTTAACGTTCGTTGACGATATAGTGTTATATGAGTTATGTGAATTGGTAACCGAATGTTGTTCGGAGTCCCGGATGAGATCCCGGACATCACGAGGAGTCTCGGAATGGTCGAGAGGTAAAGATTTATATATGGGAAGTCATATTTTGGGTTCCGGAAAAAGGTGCAGTTTTTTCGGTATTGTACCGGGAAGCTTCCAGAAGGTTCCGGAGGATTCCGGAGGGGTCTGGAAGTCCACAAGTGGGTCCACCACGTCCCAAGGGCTGGCATGGGCTAAGGGGAGGCGCCCTGGCCTTATTGGGCTAGGCGCACCAAGTCCTCAAAAGCCCACGCAGCTAGGGAAGGAAAAAAAGGAGAGTCCTAGGAGGAATAGGATTGGACTTTGGAGTCCAAGTCCACGTGTGTACTATTCATGTGGTACTGTTGACGTGGCACTATTCCTTCTACTCCAAGCCCCTACACATATATAAATAGAGGAGAGGGGGCGCCCCAAACAAGACACAACATTGTCTTAGCCGTGTGCGGCGCCCCCCTCCACAGATCCGTCCCTCGGTCATATTTTCGAAGTGCTTGGGCGAAGCCCTACGAAGATAGCATCACCATCACCGTCACCACACCGTCGTGCTGCCGGAACTCATCCACTACCTCGCCGTCTTGCTGGATCAATAAGTCGAGGACGTCACCGAGCTGAACGTGTGCTGAACGCGGAGGTGCCGTACGTTCGGTACTCGGTCGGTTGGATCGTGAAGTTGTTCGACGACACCAACCGCGTTGTTCTAACGCTTCCGCTTACGGTCTACGAGGGTACGTAGACACACTCCCCCTCTCGTAGCTATGCATCTCCATGGATAGATCTTGCGTGTGCGTAGAAATTTTTTGTTTTCCATGCAGCGTTCCCCAACAAGGCTAGCCTCATGGAACCACCTCTTTGACACACGACCTTTCGGGGTAGCCTGAACATTCCATTTGATCCCCAAGCCAGTGTTTCTTAATGTCTCATCTGAAAGTAGGGGCGAACTTTAATGGCATGCTACACATGCGTAGTGTTGACAGTGTTTTATCATTTTCATTTCTTCGTGCCTCTGGGACAACTAGTAATCGTGTACATGCCACACACGTCCAATTTGACAGTAATACTGTTTTCAAGATTAACCATAATTAATGTTGATTCTAAAATTAATTGTGTTTAATGTAATTTTCAAATTATGATTAATGTGATTAGTATTTTTCCAAATTATTGATGATGTGATGCCTACATCATTATAGCAGCTTGAGGCATTGGATATAGGTGGTTGGATGTCTTGGATCATTTGAATTCACCAAACTCATGTTTTATAAATAATAGGAAGATTTTATAAGTACCAGAAGGATCGAGATCGTGGTACACAAATTAAGCTAAAATCTTAGATGTACAACTTGTTACCTTGTCGTTCCCTTGCAAAAAAAAAAATGTAACCTTGTCGTTTCGCTGTTCCTACGCGACCACACCTTCTCAACTACTGCTTCCATTTCAACTTCTTATCTGACGCTTGTTGCCTCACAACGTTGTTGGCTATCCCGGCTTTGTCGTATCATTGTTTGATGGACCTGACACTCACTCAGTAACATTTCATTGTCATATCCTCCTTTGATGACTATTGCTATGCCATATTCAAACCTGATTACGCAATAGGGCTAGGCCGTTAGGGCAAAACATTAGCCTATTTGAGAGAGGCGGACACCATCGTTCTACATGGATATGGTGTTTGGAGCAAAGAAAGACAATGTGAGAAAGATTGTGGCATCAATTGGTTGTGTCTAACAATATCACAACAAACTCCTGAGAAATTTTAGATATCACAAAATGTACAGGAAAAACTGGCAAGAACATACTAAGCGTGTGACATACTCCCTCCGTATCAAAATATAAGAGTAAAAAAAAGTCTCTTATGTTTTGATGCGGAGGAAGTATTTAACGTATACTTAACCAAACATGTCAAATATGCCACCTTGTCGTTCGATGAAAAATCTTTGATGAAAAATATGCCACCGTGTCGTTTCGCTTTTCCTACGCGGCCACACCTTCTCAACTATTGCTCCCATTTCGACTTCTCATCTGACGCTTGTTGCCTCACGACGTCGTTGGCTATCCCGGCTTTGTAATATCATTGTTTGATGGACCAGACACTCACTCGGTAACATCTCATTGTCATGTCCTTCTTTGATGATTATATTGCTATGCCATATTCAAACCTGATTACGCAATAGGGCTTAGGGCAAAACATTAGCCTATTTGAGAGAGGCGAACACCATCGTTCTACGTGGATATGGTGTTCTGAGCGAAGAAGACAATGTGAGAAAGATTGTGGCATCAATTGGTTGTATCTAACAATATCACAACAAACGTGACATACTCCCTCCGTATCAAAATATAAGAGTCAAAAAAATGTCTTATGTTTTGATACATTGGAAGTATTTAACGTATACCTAACCAAACATGTCAGGTCAATAACAGGACAAACACACAGCTAAATTTAGACGCGTCATTCTAAGGATGAACTGAACGTGCTCAAACAAGTCACGTGACTTTCTCTCAGCAAATACCACCTCTCTACCAAAATACTTTGATACGGAGGGAGTATAACATTCTGCATGGAAGAAAGGAAAATCTCAGTCCCATGTCCATCCGACGGCTCCCCCCGCAAAAAAAAAAAAAAGTCCATCCGACGGCTCCAAATAAAACCCCCCGAAAAGCATATGCATTTTGTGGCGCAACCAACAGAAGATCCAATTCGCACGTTCACTTGGCTCGTGTCGTCTCCGTCCAAGAGAAAAAACCAATCAATCCCCCGCAGTCCGCAGCCCCTAACCAAAACCAACCCAGCGCCCTTTTTCCCCTCGCGAGCACCTCGCCCGCACACGCGGACCCATGCGTGGCCACACCACAACGAGCCGGAAGTAGCCCCCCGGCCCGGCAATGTCGGCGCTCCTCCCGCCGCCCCACGGGCCGCGCGCCGCCGGGGACCCCAAGAAGACCGACGTCGCCGGGGGGAAGCTCCCCCCCTGCGCCGCCGGGGACCCCAAGAAGCCCGGCGGCGGCGGCGCCCGCTCCGCCGCCAAGCTCGCGCTCGCGTCCTTCCTCGGCGTCGCCTTCCTCTTCGCCGTAGACGCCTTCCTCTCCGGCGCTGGCGCCGACCGCCGTCTGCGCCACCAGTACCAGCATTACCTCGGCGGCGGCCCCGCCGAGAGCGCCCCGCCTTCTTGGCTCTCCGTGCCCAACCCCACCAGCTCCGCCGAGGACCTCCCCGGCGGCGGCCGCGCCGAGAGCGCCCCGTCTTCTTGGCTCTCCGTGCCCAACCCCACCAACTTCACCGACGACCTCCTCGCCCGCTGGCTCACGCCCGGGGGCTCGCCCTGCCGCGACGCCCGCACGGCCAACATCTCCGTCCCTGTCCTTGACGGCGCCGCCTCGGCGGGGGGCGTCACCAAGCTGAGCGCCGCCGAGATTCACGAGTTCACGTTCTGGGCGCTGGACGGCACCGGCCTGCGGCGCTGCCTCGGCGGGGACTTCTTCGAGATTGATCTCTCCGGGGAGGCGTGGAAGTCGCGCCCCCCGGTCGTGGACAACGGCGACGGCTCCTACACTTTCCGCCTCCAGGTTGCGCCCCGCTTCGCCGCGGAGGAGTTCCACCTCACCATCGTCCTCCTCTTCCGCAGCTTCGAGGGTCTCAAGTTCTCCTCCGCGAGGTTCAAATACCAAGCCGAGCTCCGCCGGATTCCTCTACTGTTCCGGCCGGGCAACGCGTCGCTCCCCGCACTGGAGACTTGCCGGGCCGCCGACTTCGCGCGCGACGTCTGGTCAGGCCGGTGGACGCGGCTCGCCAGGAACGACAGGTGCGAGGATGTGGACGACGCCGGCCGGTACCGGTGCCTGGAGCCGGAGCACCCATGCGAGGCACCGTGGTGCGACGGACCACTGGGCGCGCTGGAGAGCAACGGGTGGGTCTACTCGGCGCACTGCTCGTTCAAGCTCTTCACGGCCGACGCGGCGTGGCGGTGCCTTGACGGCAAGTGGCTCTTCTTCTGGGGCGATTCCAACCATGTCGACACCATTCGGAACCTCCTGACCTTTGTTCTTGGCGTTGAGGACACATCGGCAGTGACACGCCGCTTCGACGCCGTGTTCACAAATCCCAGCGGCGAGCCGGGCACCCTGCGGATCACAAGCATCTTCAACGGCCACTGGAACATGAGCATGAACTATCTCGGCCTGCATTCCCTCCGGCACAAGGGGTTCCGGCAGCTTGTCCGGTCATACTTTGTGGGCGATGATCGTGTCCCCGATGTTGTCATCCTGAACTCTGGCCTCCATGATGGGTGCTACTGGAGCAGTGTCCGCGCTTACGTTCAGGCCACCGAGTATGCCGCACAGTTCTGGGCCGGTGTTATGGCTAAAGTGCGGTTGCGTGGGCTTGCCGTGCCAAGGGTGTTCTACCGGACGACGGTTGCGACTGGTGGGTATGCTCGGGACCTGGCATTCAATCCAAACAAGATGGAGCTATTCAATGGCGTGCTCGTGGAGAAGATGAGGCAGCATGGCGTGCTCACAGGCGGGGTGATAGACAACTTCGACATGACGTTCCCATGGCACTACGACAACCGTTGCAACGACGGCGTGCACTACGGGCGCGCACCGGCAAAGTTGGTATGGCGGGACGGCAAGATCGGCCACCAGTACTTCGTGGACCTCATGCTGGGGCATGTGCTCCTCAATGCCATCTGCAATGGATGAAACTCTGCTGGTTCCATGCTCGGTAAGTTTGTGCAGCTGAATTGTGTAAACTAGAGTAGGATAGCCACGGAACTGAGGTTGCTGAGGTGAAATTGTGGTATCAGTTTATGTGTACCGCAGATATCGCGGGCATAGCTGAGCCGTTTTATATGGTGAGACTGTCTGATCATTTAGCTATGTCGCTGTTATGATCTTGCTCTAGCCGGCCAGGAAGGTCGAAAGTTCGATCGGAGCTAGCTACCGGTGAAAATCAGGTACATGTAAATATATATACCAATACCGTTTTGGGGGCGTAATGCATATGCAATTTCAGTGGGTCATGTTGTGTCCAATGCAATGTTTGATTTCTTCATTCGGTTGTTGTTTCTGTGGTCTTTGAACGGAATGCATGCGAATCCTGGGACACTAGATGGTTGAGTGCCTTGAGGGCGTTTCCATATATGTTCCGGGTTGATGTGTTTTGAGTGAAGCAAGAGTGAGCTGCCTGATCTGAACTCTAGCCAGGGGGTGTCTTGATGAAGCCATTCAGAGCTAAATTGTGTTGATCAGGATGATGCTTGTACTGGCATGAACCTAATGTCACTGTCCTTGACCACTTCCTAATTTTGTTGTAGCGCTACCTGTCTTAGTAATCTAATAATGCCGAGGTAGGTGCATGACAATTGGAGGAGCCTTGTGCTTATATATATATAGAAAGTTTA
Source organism: Elymus sibiricus (assembly GCA_039707655.1). NCBI lineage: Eukaryota > Viridiplantae > Streptophyta > Magnoliopsida > Poales > Poaceae > Elymus > Elymus sibiricus. The sequence continues at coordinate 263,525,245 of CM077664.1, read as the reverse complement.
GTACTATGTCAGATTGTACCGTAGCCAGTAATCTTACTCTGTTCATTCTTGTTCAGTGTGGCTTGTAAGGCTGGACTGCCCAAATGCAGAAATGCCAACATGGTTCATCTCATGGTTGTGTGCCTTGAGGTGAACCATTTACAGTATGCCTATTGAGTGAAGCAATAGTTAGTGACCAGCAAAAATGAAGCCCACTTGGCTGATCTTTTTCATTCTCTTGCGGAGGTCAGAGTAGGAGTAGCAGACACCAGATCCGGTCTGTGCTGTTCGAGGAGAGGAGAGCATTGATCTGAAATTTGTGCCAAGTCGGAATATATTCCTTTGTTACTTTGCTAGCCTCCTTCCGACGAATCTAATCCAATCAGCTAATCAAGTATTGTGGGAGTACGGATGGCACCGACTAGTGCAGTGCAGTGCAGGAGCCTAAGCAAAGCAGGACCAGACAGTTGTCTCGCCTCATTCGCAGAAAAGAGGAAGAAAGAAGACAGTTGTCTCGCCTGATCGGACCCGTCGTGCCAATTAGAGAAGTTGGCCGTGGCAAGCGACAGGCAACATGGGGGGTGAGGGCGACGCCGAGCCTGTGACAGTGATAGCCACCCACACGATCTGCTCCGTTTCCGTTTTTCTTCGCGGTGAGTTGGGGGTGGACCGTGGTCTGCGCGTTTTTCACTTATCGTGATTGTGATTGCGGATCTTCACTTCCCTTCTCGGGTTGGTAGGTGGCCGTTGTTCGGTGACCGATTCTTCACGTGGCACAGCACTTGGCATAGGAGTGTCTCGATTTACTTTTGAGTAATATAAACGAAACCGGAAATAATCTGACAAGTTTAATGGAGTTCTTGGGTATCAGTGCTCTGGTCACCGGTGCTCAAGTCCAAATGGCCAAAACACTAATGTGAATGCGGCTTAATGCAAGACCAGCAATGGAACTTTTGTGTAGTGCAACAGAAAGGCAAAACACTATTAGGACGAACCAAAACCTTTGCTCACCATGGAAAGACAATACAGTACTGTAAACCATGTGTCCCACTGCATTTTTTTATAAAGATATGTGTCCCACTATCAAGGGGTATTAGGGCATTTCTAACCGATCCCCTAAAAGGCCATAAGGGAGTAAAAATTTGGTTTTACTCCCTTACGGCGCACCTAGCCGATCCCTTATCCGGCTTAGTGGAGTAAATTTTTTACATCTCCTCAAATCCCCTCAAATCTCCCTATTTTTACTCCATCCCGCGGCGGCCGAGTAAAAGTGGCGCTTCTCTCCGCCGGAGCTGCCGCCGCCACCGATGACCATCCGGCCGGCCAAAATGGATAGCCCGACCCCTTCCCTCACCCCGCCGGCCAGAAATCACCCATGCGCCGCCGCACGCGCCGAAGAATGAGTTTGTGGATGAAAAAAACCCACCGCGTCCAAGCTCCTCCTCCAACCGCCCCAATGGCCTCCGGGGTGGCCACCGCCTCTACGGCAACAGCCCGCTGCCCTCCCGCCGCACCCGTCGGAGCCAAACGAGCTCGAAAGCGACGGCGGCGGCGTCGGCGCTCGCCAAGGCAGCCGCCAAGAAGAAGATGAAGACGTCCTAGGCTGGCGCCTCGTGCAGCTACTCCGGCGCCCCCTATGGCCACTGCTTCGGCGCGGGCGGCGGCCGCAGCCTGTAACAAACATCGCGACCGCCAAGTGCTTGATGAAATGCCTACAAGGTGAAAACAAAAACCTCACCGAATTCCTTCCTTCCTTGGTCGTGTATAGTGATTGTTGGTGGCCGGTAGTGATTATTGGTCGTGTTTGCTTTGTTTATTGTAGTGCGGAGATGAACACGGCCGAATTCCTCGCCTCCTTGGACACAAAATCTACAAAATTTTATTTTTACTCCACTAACTATAGGGGATCAGCTAGGTGCGGCCACCGTTAGTGGAGTAAAAATTTACTCCACTAACTTTACTCCGCCGTTTACTCCCTTAACTTTTAGGGGATCGGTTAGAAATGCCCTTATAGGATGAATTCTGAGTGAATTGCAAAAAACTACCACATTCCCAGCTTCCATCCGATTATGCCACCACTTTATGTTACGACAACAAAAATCTCCCAGTTTATGGGTAACTTTTTTTCTTCAATAAACACTAGTGGCCGGTTCGAACCAATTTAAACCAGTTTCTGACATGCCGGGCTTGCTGGATAGGTCCACGTGGCACTAAGAGTCAACAACGTTTGCGTTGACCGTTATGTCATATGTGAGGCCCACCCGTCAGAGTTAATACTCCTCTCTTAGAGCATCTCCAAACCAGACCCCTAAACCACGCGCAACCGTCTCCATCCTTTCTTCGGCGACGAGCTTCACGACCATCTCCTCTGTCACCATGAATGGCATCCAATCGCCTTGCCTCCAGCCAGGCGGAAGCGCGCGGAGGAAGAAGCGCCCGTCTTCGTACTTTTCTTCTTTTGTTCCAATGCTCAAGTCTTGTCTCCGGTCATGGCAACAACATAGGAAGAGGTGTGCGATTTGTTGGGAAACGTCGTAGAAAACAAAAAAAATCGCCCTACGATCACCCAGGAATAATATGAAGATGCATAAACGGTTTGGATCACGATCGTTACCTACTCCGAAGTGCAGCGGAAGTAGACGAGTCAGTGTAGATCATACTTGAAGTCCCTCGAACCGCTGATGACGACTCCGTGAACTGCCCTCGAATGATCCCTCGAACGGAAGACCGAAAGCACGGCCTCTCTACTTGGTTGCAAGCGTACGGTCTTCACGATCTGGCAGCGCTTCGCCGTCCAGAGCTAATCATCGCCGGAGAATTAGAGGGAGGATATTAGAACCACACTAGGCTTCTAATTATGAAGATTAGAGGAACTAGGTCTAGCTCTAATTAGATCAACTAGGATCAACTAGACTTGAACTAGAGGAACTAGAGGAGGCTCCAAAACTTATATGTCTCAATGCACAAAATCCTCTAGTATATATAGGTTTGAGGGGAGAGGAGGGGCTGCCACCAAGGAGGGAAAGTCCCTCCTTGGGGCGCCGGCGAAGAGGGGGAGGATTCCTCCCCCACGTCCAATTCGGCCTCCCATGTAGGAAAGGGGAGGCGCCACCTCCACTTGGGCCTTGGTGGCCCAAGTTGCCTTCCACCACCAGGCCTTTTAAGGCCCGTTGATATTAAATTAAATATAAAAGCCCTCTAACAATTAGTAGAGCCTTTTATTATTAATTTAACACCTCCAGAAACATTTTCCACCTATATATTATTTATCGGGAATACCCGGTATTGCCCGATAAACTCCGAAACCCTTCCGGTGACCTCGAAACGCTTCCGGTTCCTCTCGAAACTATTCTGAATATTAATGAAACAATTCCACAAATAAATCCTTGATACTCTCGCCCTACTCACACTCAAGAGATCGTGATTACCTTAACCTTGTGACCTCGTAGGTTCGGTAAATCATAAACATGAACGAAAATCCTTCGTTCAATGACCGATAGCGGAACAGTGGACATCCATATCGATCCCTATGATTACACGAATGACATTCGAGTGAACCTTTGGTTATCATGTGATGTTCCCTTTGCTTCACGATACTTTACAAAAACCCGAGACGATCGGTATCCTCCTAAGTCATGCACATGCTCACTATACCGTTCTTCTTGTTACCGGTTTTGTTCTTCTTTCCGATGAGTGATATTTTTACACTCATTCACCCTTTGTTTAAATCGAGATATTCACTCCAATGTTGATAGTAATGACTAATGAATGCAAAGCATTCCATGAATCCTCTCTTTGATGTGTTTCCACAGGAAGTGGGCTAAAAAGGCAAGAAATCACGTGGGAATGTGGAAAGGAATGGAAATGAAGAAAGAAGGAATCAACAGGAGGCCCGCCAGCGAAGTCAGCACGAAAGATGGCGTTCCATACGATCGCACGCGCTCGTATGGGCAGTCATATGGCGTGGATTCCGAGGCGTCTCGTCCACCTGAACAACTTTTATAAAGGGAACCCCATCGAAATTTCAACAGAGGAGCGTCGAGCGAAGCCAGAACAGAACCATCGTCATCCCCCTTCACAAACCCTAGCCGCCGCCATTTCCATCTCCATAGCCGCCATCACCACCATAGTCCATCTCCTTCTAGTTCATACTTGTAATCGTGCATCTTACAAGGCATCCATTGTAAGACATATTTGCAATCAATCAATTTTTAAGATGTGTTCTTCAATGTTTTCTTCCTGCGATCTGATCTCCATGTGTGAGTAGTTCGGTAAGGTATGGGTTGAGTCATAGGCCTTGCAACCCGCTATATTTGTTGTAGGGATCAATGGAAGGGCTCTGAATTAACACCCCGTACGTGTGAAATAAAATTGTTCCGTAGATGTCTCTTGTCTTGTCCGCGATCTACATCCCTGCAGGTACCCAGGATCATGGAGATCGAGCAATGGTGAGGCTAAGGACAGGGAGAACATGAAATGTCATTCTGAACACTAGTGACAGAAAGGCTTAGTACAGTGACACAGATCCAATCCTTGGGGATTCATGAGGTGTAGTCATTAAACGCCCAAAGCTCTTGTCTGATTATTTTAATCTTAATTATCGAGGCAACCCCGCGCGGCGGATAGGGCCTGCGGTAGGACAACTGATTCTTGATGCAGGACTCGTGCCGGTCAAGATGTTATTTGGACACATCCCCCACTTCGGTTCGTAACAAGCACATCTCGATGGGTGACTTCCAGCGCACAAATTAAGATTATATTTGGTCCCAGCACAAATACATGGTTGTAAGCATCAAGACCTCATACCCGTACCTCTTTTTATTATAGTGTTTGAATCATCGTTTGCTTGATTGATCCGATTAAGAGCTGGAATTGATCCTTTAACGAAACCTTGCTAGAGACCATCGCTTCAAGGGAACCTTCCACTCATGAGTTCGATAACCCAGGGTCACCTCTGGGGAAATAGGTGCGGGATACTTTTCTGTTCCTTTACCGGATCACTAAAAGGAGGTATCACTTTCTCGTTGAAATGTTTCGTCATCCCCGTGACATAGTCACCTGTGTCTGGCCAGACGATGATGGATGCTGTCACACCGAGAGGGCCCTAAGAATATCTCTCCATCGCCGGAGGAGCAAATCGCACTCTCGAGCTATCTAGTCCCTTGTCAAACTTTCCAATGAACCTGTAAGTTGTCGTTATGATCACCTAGTTACAGACGACGTTTGAGCAACCCCAAAATCCACCGTACGGTAGGAAGTGACTACGATACTCTCATGGTTTGAGGAACTAAAACCACATGCTAACACTCCATGTTATATTAATTGATTTCAGACGATATCATCTCAATGCATAACAAAAAAGATTGGGTCGATTCAATATGATCGTTCTTCTAACGTCATACTCTCAATGTTGTTTTAGGGCTATCGTTACACTTATCGATATCCTAAGATCCGAAAAACATGATTACCAACAACACTTGAGCCAGTCTTAGAGGGAAGACTAGGAACCTATTCTTTACCATTTATCATTCCACACATGCATATGAGTTTTCCACTGAATCACATATTCCAGGATCATAGCAGTTATAGCATGAAATATAAACTCTTAATTATGAAAACGAAAATATAATAATACAATATTATTGCCTCTAGGGCATATTTCCAACACGATTTCACGTGGAGAAGATGAGCGCGACAGCGGATTCGGTAGTGGAAATGAGGAATTTGAGAAAGGGTCTGAGATTAAGCCCCTTTGTTTCTCATTTGCCAGATCGACGGTACACGTGTTCACAGGGCAGCAACATTTACGGTAAGTGGCGTAAGTGGGGCACGGCAATTGAGGTGTCCTCGCAGGGCAGGAGCTGCGCCCCCACTACGCCTGCTAGTGCACATTAGTCAAGAGAGGTCAATCATGGGAACCAAGGAACTTTCCTGCAAAACCATCTTGTCAAATCCTGTGATCCTGTAGCGAATCTTGCGAATACTGATAACCCACAAGTATAGGGGATCAATTGTAGCTTTTTCGATAAATAAGAGTGTTGAACCCAACGAGGAGCTAAAGGTAGAATTAATATTCCCTTCAAGTTCTATCGACCACCGATACAACTCTACGCGCACTTAACGTTCGCTTTACCTAGAACAAGTATGAAACTATTTTGCGGGTGTAAGGATAAGACTAGAAGTACTTAACGAGAATAAAACTAGGAGTAATTTGCGAGATAATAAAAGTTAGTTGTTTAGTAGAAAGCTTTTGTAACGCAAGAGAATGATTTGTCCCTAGGCAATCGATAACTAGACCGGTGATCATTGTTGCAATTTTATATGAGGGAGAGGCATGAGCTAACATACTTTCCGTACTTGGATCATATGCACTTATGATTGGAACTCTAGCAAGCATCCGCAACTACCAAAGATCATTAAGGTAAAACCCAACCATAGCATTAAGTATCAAGTCCTCTTTACTCCCATACGCAACAACCCCCTTACTCGGGTGTAAGCTTCTGTCACTCTAGCCGCCCACCATAAGAGAATTATGAACGTATTGCAAACCCTACAGCGGGAATCCCCTACGTGTGCGCGGCACGGAAGGCACCATAGGACAGCACCAAAATAAAACATACAACTCAAACCAATCACGATCATCAATCAACCCATAGGACAAAACGAATCTACTCAAACATCATAGGATGGCTACAAATCATTGGATAATAATATGTAGCATTAAGCACCATGTTTAAGTAGAGAATTACAGTGGGAATTGAGAGGTTACACCGCTACATAGAGGGGGAGAGAGTTGGTGTTGACGGCGGCAAAGTTATTGGTGTAGATCGCCGTCACGATGTTTCCCCTGGCGGCGCTCCGGCGTCACCGAAAGAGAGGGGGAGAGAGCCCCCCTCCTTCTTCTTCTTCCTTGGCCTCCCCCCTAGATGGGAGGAGAGTTCCCCCTCTGGTCCATTTCCGCCATGGCGGTGGAGGGGCAGGAGCCCCTCCTAGATTGGATCTCTCTCTCCGTTCTCTTCTGTTTCGCGTTCCTGTTTTCTGGCCTTTCACCGTTTCTTAAATTCCCGGAGATCCGTAACTCCGATTGCGCTGAAATTTTAACACGATTTTTTCCAGATATTAGCTTCCTTGCGGCCGAAGAAGGGCACCAACCTACCTACGAGGGCCTCACGAGGCACCACGGCGCGTCGGACCCCCCCTGGCGCGCCCTGGTGCCTCGTGGGGCCTTCGAGCACCGCCTTGCGTTGATTCCACCTCCCAAAAATCACATATATTCCAAAATAATTCTCTGGAAATTTTTATTGCATTTGGACTTCGTTTGATATGGATATTCTGCAAAACAAAAAACATGCAACAAACAGGAACTGGCACTGGGCACTGGATCAATATGTTAGTCCCAAAAAACAATATAAAATGTTGCCAAAAGTATGTGGAAATTATAGGATCTTGGCATGAAACAATCAAAAATTAGAGATACGATGGAGACGTATCAGCATCCCCAAGCTTAATTCCTGCTCGTCCTCGAGTAGGTAAATGATAAAAAAGATAATTTTTTATGTGGAATGCCACCTAGCATAATCTTGATCATAAAATTTAATCATGGCATGAATATTAAGACACGAGTGATTCAAAGCAATAGTCTATAATTTGACATAAAAACATAGATACTCAGGCACACTAACAAACAATCATGTCTTTCAAAATATCAACGCTAAAGAAAGTTATCCCTAGCCCATTATGCTCAATCATTGATCCATTCATGAAACACACTCAATATTAGCTACGTCCAATGCACAAGTATGACAATAGTGCTCTCTAGTTGGTGCTTTATAAGAGAAGATGGAGACTCAAAATAAAAATAAAAATTGCATAAAAGTAAATAGATAGGCCCTTCGCAGAGGGAAGCAGAGATTTGCAGATGTGCCAGAGCTCAAAGCTTAAATTAGAGAGATAAAATTATTTTGAGAGGCATGCTTTTCCTGTCAATGAAAATGACCGAGAATTCCCAATATTTTCCATGCTAGACACATCATAGGTGGTTCCCAAACAGAAAGTAAAGTTTATTTCCTTTCCACCATTCTTTCACAATCCATGGCTAGCCGTATCCACGGGTGCCCTCCATACAAACACTTTCCAAGGAATTTTGTTGTTATTAATTTTTGATTCATTGTGGGACTGGGCATCCCTATTACCAGCCACTCTCTCGTGCAATGACAAGTGAATAAACACTCATCGTGAGAATAACATACCTAGCATGGAAAATATTGGCCACCCCCTGCCGCTTCATGAGCGGTACGGGCACACAAAACGGAAAATTATTTTGAAAATTAGAGTTGGCACATGCAAATTTACTTGGAACGGCATTGAAATACCGCATATAGGTAGATATGGTGGACTCATTAGGCACAACTTGGGTTTAAGGAGTTTGGATGCACAAGCAGTATTCCCGCTTAGTACAAATGAAGGCTAGCAAATAGATTGAGAAGCAACCAACCAGAAAACAAAAACGGCCATAAGCATGCATTGAGAATAATTAACACTGGATAATGCACCATAAGTAGGATATAACTTCGTTGCATAACTATTGACTTTACGTGCATGCATAGGGAATCACAAACCTTAACACCAATATTCTTACTAAACCACAATTACTCACTAGCACAACCCACATATCATCATCTTCATATCGCAAAACTATTGCAAGGAATCAAGCTTATCATATTCAGTGATCTACAAGTTTTATGTAGGATTTTCTGACTAACCATGTGAATGACCAATTCCTGTTGACTCTCTAAATAGATATAAGTGAAGCAAGAGAGTTTAATTATTTCTACAAAAGACTACACTGTAATAAATATAAGTGAATCAAAAGAGAATTCTACAAATAACGGTTTTCTGTATGAAGAGAAACAGGCAACCAAACTTCAAATGATATAAGCGAAGCACATGAAGCCATACTCAAAAGATATAAGTGAAGTGCAAAGAGCATTCTATAAATCAACCAAGGACTATCCCATACCAGCATGGTGCATTATTAAAAGAAAAATAAAAGGCACACGACGCTCCAAGAATTTACGCATATCATGTGAACAAAACAAAAACCGAGACATACCGATAATTGTTGAATAAAGATGGGATGCCTTCCGGGGCATCCCCAAGCTTAGACGCTTGAGTCTCCTTGAATATTTACTTGGGGTGCCTTGGGAATCCCCAAGCTTGAGCTCTTGCCTCTCCTCATTCTTCTCATATCAATACCTCCTCGATCTTTGAACACTTCATCCACACAAAACTTAACAAAACCTTCGTGAGATCCGTTAGTATAATAAAGCAAATCACTACTTTAAGTACTGTTGCAAACCCATTCATATTTTATTTTTGCATTATACCTACTGTATTCTAACTTCTCCATGGCTTATACCTGCCGATACAATCCATAGTTTCATCAAAACAAGCAAAACAATGCATCAAAAACAGAATATGTCAAAAACAGAACAGTCTGTAGTAATCTGAACATTGACCATACTTCTGTAACTCCAAAAATTCTGAAAAATGAGGAAAAAATAAAAATTTTGCATATCAGTACTGTGTAAAAATTTCAGAATTTTTTATCATTCCAGTAAAAAACGTAAATTCACGCACTACAGCAAAAGTTTCTGTTTTTGCACCGCACACACCAAAAAAGCAATTTAACATCGTAACGGTAAATATTGGCACATTATTTTTATAATAAAATGGATTTGTACAAGGGGATAATTATTTTTGTTGAAAAGTTTCGGTAATTTAAGATTCACAAAGTTTCCATGGGCATGAACAAAGTTCAAGGAGCCCCCCCACTTCAACGGTGCTTGTCTTTCTTACTTTCACTTTTCTTTTTGAAAAAGTTTTAGGTTCCCCTCTATATTTTTTGTTTTTAAACTTTATAAAAGCACTCAACAGAAATAAATGACTCTTTAAAACTTCTGGGTTGTCTCCCAGGCAGCGCTTTCTTTAAAGCCATTAAGCTAGGCATAAAGTGCTCATGTAACCGATCCACCCGGATCCCAAGGTATATCAAAGCCAATTTTAATTAACAATGATTTGTAATTTAGTAGTGAGCACAAAGCAACATATATCATGCAATGATGAAGTCTAACTCTCTTCCTATGCATCGGCATGTCATAAAAGAACAATTCATGCACATCAAGTAAAGGCCAATGCATAGTATAAACAGTTTCTTGCAATTTTATCGTATTGGAAACATAGAGAGGCGGAGATGTAGTTCCTCTCTCATAATAATTGCAAGTAGGATCAGCAAGCACATGCATATTATATTCATCAAAATCATCATGTGCAACGGTAAAACGCAACCCATCAATATAATCCTTAATAAGCACAAACTTCTCCGATATAGTGTAGTTGAGAGAATTCAAAAAGATAATAGGACTATCATGAGTGGGTGCAATAGCAACAATTTCATTCTTAACATAAGGAACTATAGCAAATTCATCTCCATAAGCATAATTCATATTGGCATCATGGCCACAAGCATAGCAAGCATCAATTTCATCAAAAAGGGATATTTCAAACGAATCAAAGGGATCATAGCATTCATCATAGCATTCATCCTTCGGTAAGCACGAAGGGAAATTAAACAATGTATGAGATAAAGAGTTACTCTCATTAGAAGGTGGGCACGGGTGATCAATCCGCTCTTCCTCCTTTTGTTCTTCGCTCTCCTCCCCAATTTTTTCATCTAATGAGCTCACAGTGTCATCAATTTCTTCTTCCATAGATTCCTGCAAAATATTAGTCTCTTCTTGGACAGCGGAGACTTTCTCAATAAACTCATTAATATCGGCATTGTATTCGTAATTCTCATAGCATATTTAAGTATAGCAAAATTTTCAGATCTGTAGACAGCATCATCACAATCTTCATACTTTTCAAACAAAGATTCAATTTCATAAGCACCCTTAAAAGCAACAAATTCTTCTATTCGTTCCACATCATAGTAATCATATATACCATTAGCATAAGAAGCCAAGGTTTCATTATCATTAAATTTACATGAAAAGGGAAGGTGTGGAGCCTTCATCCTAGAGCAACAAGTATAATCATATCTCAAGCATAAATTCTAGGCATACCATTGCAAATAATCAATTTGATCCCATAAGAGTTTCCCTTTTTGAGACAAGCGATAATCCCTAAAGTATTCACGTTGATCCAACGTGTCTTCCATTATCAAGTTGAATGGGGTTTTCTCAGGATTATCAAAGTAGTGTTTAATGTTTTCCACATAACGAGCATCAAGGGTTTTAGGAGGTTCCCCATCTCCATGATTAGCAAGTACAACTAATTTTTTTTGGTATTTTGTGTTCCATATCCATAACTAAAGATATAAAACAACTTAGAACAGAAAATAAAATCTACTTAGTGATAAACCGAACAAGCACACACGAGAATATCAACCCCACGCTATTGCTCCCCGACAAGGACACCAGAAAAAGGTCTTGATAACCCACAAGTATAGGGGATCAATTGTAGCTTTTTTGATAAATAAGAGTGTCGAACCCAACAAGGAGCTAAAGATAGAATTAATATTCCCTTCAAGTTCTATCGACCACCGATACAACTCTACGCGCACTTAACGTTCGCTTTACCTAGAACAAGTATGAAACTATTTTGCGGGTGTAAGGATAAGACTAGAAGTACTTAACGAGAATAAAACTAGGAGTAATTTGCGAGATAATAAAAGTTAGTTGTTTAGTAGAAAGCTTTTGTAACGCAAGAGAATGATTTGTCCCTAGGCAATCGATAACTAGACCGGTGATCATTGTTGCAATTTTATATGAGGGAGAGGCATGAGCTAACATACTTTCCGTACTTGGATCATATGCACTTATGATTGGAACTCTAGCAAGCATCCGCAAGTACCAAAGACCATTAAGGTAAAACCCAACCATAGCATTAAGTATCAAGTCCTCTTTACTCCCATACGCAACAACCCCCTTACTCGGGTGTAAGCTTCTGTCACTCTAGCCACCCACCATAAGAGAATTATGAACGTATTGCAAACCCTACAGCGGGAATCCTCCACATGTGCGCAGCACGGAAGGCACCATAGGACAATACCAAAATAAAACATACAACTCAAACCAATCACGATCATCAATCAACCCATAGGACAAAACAAATCTACTCAAACATCATAGGATGGCCACAAATCATTGGATAATAATATGTAGCATTAAGCACCATGTTTAAGTAGAGAATTACAGTGGGAATTGAGAGGTTACACCACTACATAGAGGGGGAGAGTGTTGGTGTTGACGGCGGCGAAGTAGTTGGTGTAGATCGCCGTCACGATGTTTCCCCCGGCGGCGTTCCGGCGCCACCGGAAGAGAGGGGGAGAGAGCCCCCCTCCTTCTTATTCTTCCTTGGCCTCCCCCCTAGATGGGAGGAGAGATCCCCCACTGGTCCATGGCCACCATGGAGGCGGAGGGGCAGGAGCCCCTCCTAGATTGGATCTCTCTCTGTTCTCTTCTGTTTCGCGTTCCTGTTTTCTGGCCTTTCACCGTTTCTTAAATTTCCGGAGATCCGTAACTCCGATTGCACTGAAATTTTAACACGATTTTTTTCCGGATATTAGCTTCCTTGTGGACAAAGAAGGGCACCAAACGACCTACAAGGGTCTCATGAGGCACCACGGCGCGCCGGACCCCCCCTGGCGCGCCCTGGTGCCTCGTGGGGCCCACGAGCACCGCCTTGCGTTGATTCCACCTCCCAAAAATCACATATATTCCAAAATAATTCTACGTAAAATTTTATTGCATTTGGACTTTTTTTGATATAGATATTTTGCGAAACAAAAAACATGCAACAAACAGGAACTGGCACTGGACACTGGATCAATATGTTAGTCCCAAAAAATAATATAAAATATTGCCAAAAGTATGTGGAAATTATAGGATATTGGCATGAAAGAATCAAAAATTATAGATACGATGGAGACATATCAAATACACGCAAAGATTTCCTCTGATCCGTTCAGAAGGACCATAAAGCAAGACAATCCAGTCGGATGAAATTTATCCCAACTGAGAAAATTGCAAGCCAATCTTTCCATACAACTAGTGCGTAGAAAAAATCATGTGATTGTTGTTGACACACAAACACTTCACTATGTACCCTCGACGCCGGGGGTGATGCACCGCAGCTCATGTCGAAGGAGGTCCGACCGGCAGCGCGATACGTAAGACAACCAGCAGACGCTTTTGAAGACCCGAAACCCCACATGCCCGGGAGGGACCCCGTCAGGGAGTGCGGCGGCTATGGGCTACCCTAGGTTGATTCGCTCACCCCTAGAGCCTCGGGATTCGCAGCTCTCAAACTTGAGGAACAGTGAAGAACGAGAGAGAAAACGATGGAGAGATAAAGCGTAGATGAAAAAGTAATGTATTGATTTGTTCGATTGTGTGTTGTTCAATCGGCCGTCACCCCCAACATATATAAGAGGCGGCTGGACTTACGTACAAGTAAATGATTCATCTAGGCTTTCCTTACAAGAAAATTACATCAATTCACGTCCTAGAGTCCTGGCTCTAGTCTAACTCGGATTCAGTCTGAATCTGGCTCAAACTTCTGTCTTGCTCCTTGTGCGGGCCGTGGAATTTGCATATGACCTCCGATCAAGATGATCCAAATACCAAATTTGTGCACCTCAACAAGACGAAAATACTTCTGTTGATCACTTTTCCAAATAAGGCCATCTTCAATGCCCTACAGGGCCATCTTTAACTTCCAGTCGGACTCGGTCATGCAGTTTTCTGGACTGTCCGAGTCTTGTAGCAACTTTGCAGGCCGTATACTATCTTAGATGATGCTGACTCCAAAAGCGAAGTTAACCGTTTCCACGATACGCACAACTTTCATGTAGAACACTTTTCCATCCGAGGTCATTTAGATAATGATTTGAGTCCATCTTCAGCTTCTATCTGGATTTTCACTCAAACCGGCAAGCACTCAAAACCGGCAAGCCTTTCACTCAAACCCGGCAAGCACTCAAACTGGCAACTTTTCTCTTGGCCAGAAAGCCTTTTCACTCAACCGGCAAGCCTTTCCACACCGGCAAGCTTTTCATGCCGGCAAGCTTTCCACGCCGGCAAGCTTTCACACCGGCAAGCTTTCACGCCGACAAGCTTTTCAGGCTGGCAAGCTTTTCAGACCGGCAAGCTTTCCATGCCGGCAAGCTTTTCACTCAGCCAGCAAGCTTTTTCGCCAGCAAGCTTTATTCAGCCGGCAAAGGCCGAATAACTCACGCGACCCATCAGACACCACCCAGATGAGTGTCTGGTCCCTCGCGTCACTTTTTCACTCAGGACCGGTCCGCAGAGTGTTGCCTCTAACTTTTGCATACGAACCAGGATTGGGACGATTTTTATATCAAAATCGACCATTTTGACGAGATGAAGATAATTCATGTAGAAAGTTTTCTCATATGAGTCCGTCTTGAAAGTGTAATTGGCCAAACAGTACACTGAGTGCCAAAATCTTAATACTTTGAGCACATTTTCGGCCTTTTAAATGAGATCGAATGGTGACGACCCAAACATCAAAGTTTCTCATTTTGACGATGCAGAACTTTCACATGTTGAGAACTTTTCTATTTGAGGTCATCTTAATTAAGTTTTTGATCATGCCATAATCTGGTGTCAACACATGCCCCCCTGTTTTTCGGTAAAACTTGTATGCTGAAAAATAATTTGCATTGTATTTGTTCTAAGGACGATGTCAACACTTCATCGGCCATTCTAAATTTTCTTAGGGCGATGAGCATGTATCGGCCATGTTTTATGCTAAGGGCGATAATCGTATATCGGCCATTGGCTACTTAGGCTTCTTGCCACACACACGGGTGGTACTTCTTCAGATACTTGCCATTGAGAGCTCGAGGTAACAATGCCCCTTGTATGGATTCCACCAAATATGAGTTTCCGGGAACTACTCTTGTAATCTTAAAAGGACCTTCCCAGCTTGGAGACCACTTCCCGAATTTTCTATCTCTTGAACCTATCAGCAGGATCACTTTCCACACGAGATCTCCAACTTGAAAATTCTTCAACTTGACCTTTTTATTATAAGCTCTTGCCACCCTCAACTTATCTCTCTCTATGGCCTTTAAAGCAGCCAAACGTTTATCGGCAACCTCATCAATATTGTCCATCATCAAGTTATAAAAGTCCAATGTCCATAAATCATTTTGTTTGGCTATTCTCAAAGCATTCAAATTTACTTCCACTGGTAGAACGACCTCTTGACCATATACTAGCTCATACGGAGTTACCTTTGTGGCGCCATGCCTTGAGATTCTATGTGCCCACAAAGCTTCGGACAACAACTCATGCCATTTCCTTGGATTTTTTTGAGAATCTACCATTTCCTTGGATTATCCTCAATCTTTTTCTTGATGAGCTTGATTAATATCTTATTGCTAGACTCATCTTGTCCATTAGCTTGGGCATAATATGGAGAGGAATTGAGCAACTTTATGTTATGAGATTCAGCAAATTCTCTAACTTGATGTGGCATGAAAGATGAACCTTGATCTGTAGTTAATGTTTGAGGAATGCCGAATCTATGAATAATGTGCTCGGTTATGAATTGAATTACCTCCGTATGTGTCATGTTCTTGAGAGGTACTGCTTCAGACCATTTAGTGAAATAATCGGTTGCCACCAACACGAACCGATGCCCTTTGAGGAAGACGGATGAATTTCTCCAATGAAGTCTAAACCCCACCCTCTAAAAGGCCACAGTTTGATAATAGGATGTAACATAGTAGCAGGAGCCAATTGAATATCACCAAACTTTTGACAAGCTTCACATCCTTTATGGACCTCTCCCATAGCAACTCTCGCTTGATCCTCGTCCAAGCACTTTAAAAGAACATCATCAACCGTTCGGCGATAAAGATCATCATCTCTCATCCTATATTTGAAAGCCATACACCGAACGGTCCTGTCCACCCTTTTACTAGGATCACGGAAATAATCAATAATGGGTTTCCTCCAGTCTTGATCTTCTCCTGCATTAAATTTTTCATTAGTGGCCGAAACGGTGGGCTCCGGTTCGGCCTCCCCTATGTTGGCAAAACTAGACATCGGCCGTTGAGAAATATGAAACATGCCATGATCAACATGATAGCCGGATGCTTGTTGTGCCAACTCATTTGCTCTCCAATTGTCATGTCTAGATATATGAGCAATGCTAAAATAATCCAAAGTAGAAATTATATCTGGACATTTATCAAGATAACATTAAGTGATTCATCAAAACATTGAAAAACTCTGGATATTTGTTGCACTACTAATAACAAATCACCAAAAGCCTCAATATGTGTAGCACCTATAGCCAACAACATCTCTAGGCCGAATAACAATGCCTCATATTCGGCCTGATTATTTGTGCAAAAGTATTCTAAGCGACATGAGGCTTCAAAACCAGCACCATGAGGAGATATATAAACAACACCAACACCTTGGCCATTGCTACAAACTGAACCATCAAAATATATTCTCCGCGGTACTAATGATACAAGGTTTATATCAATATCATGCTTGTCATCAATCCGATGCTCAATGATAAAATTAGCAACGATTTGGCCTTTCATGGATTTCAGAGATTCATAAGCCAAATCATATTCAATTAAAGCATAAGCCCACTTGCCAATTCTACCACTAAGAATTGGCCTATGTAATATGTATTTAATGACATCGGTTTGACAAGCTATTATGCAAGTATTAGGCACTAGATAATGTCTTAACTTTGTGCAAGCATAATATAAGCATAGGCATATTTTTTCAATAAATGTATACCTCGTCTCGGCGTCCAATAAGCGTCGGCTCAAATAAGTGATAGCATGCTCTTTTCCTTCGTCTCTTGAGTCAAAACAGCACCAATAACACCTTCCTCCACTGCAATGTAAAGCCTGAAGGGCTCCTTGTGCTTAGGTGCTCTCATCACCGGAGAAGTGCACAAATATCTTTTGATCATATCAAATGCGTCTTGCTGTTTTGCCCCCCAAGTAAAATCAACATCATTCTTTAATCGAAGGATAAGAGTAAATGCATCAACTTTCCCTGACAAATTAGCTATGAACCTCCTCAAATAATTGACCTTGCCGAGGAATTTTTGCATATCTCTCTTGCATGTTGGAGCCTCCACTTTTTGTATAGCTTCTATCTTTTTGGGATCAATTTCTATGCCATCTTCATGAATAATGAAACCCAAAAACTTGCCAACCGATACGCTAAATGCACACTTCAAAGGATTCATTTTCAGTCCATATTTCTTCATTCTTTCAAAAGCTAAATGCAAATCGGCTAAGTGAGACTCAAAACATCCGATTTGACAACAATATCATCAATATAGACCTCAAGTATAACACCGAGTAAATCATGAAAAATTAAATTCATAGCCCTTTGATACGTGGCGCCGACATTCTTTAATTCAAAGGTCATCACCGTCCACTCAAATAAACCAAGGAAACCGGGGCACCGAAAAGCCGTTTTGGACATGTCCTCTTCGGCCATAAAAATCTGGTTATACCCCGCATTACCATCAAGAAAGCTAATGACCTTATGTCCAGAAGCATCATTAATAAGCATATCAGCTATGGGCATGGGATACTCATCTTTGGGTGTAGCTCTATTCAAATCTCTGAAATCAATGCATACCCTCAATTTGCCGGAGCCTTTCTTCTCCACTGGTACAATATTAGAAATCCACTCGGCATACCTGCACGGTCTAATAAAATCAGCTTTAAGCAAACGACCGATCTCTTCCTTGATCCGGTCAAATGTTTTTGGATTAAACTTTCTGGCCGATTGTTTGTACGGTCTAAAACCGGCCTTTATAGGTAACCGATGCTCCACTAGCTCTCGGCTTAAACCTGGCATTTCATGATATTCCCATGCAAAGCAACAAACATATTCTTTCAATAGCCCGATTAACTTAGCTTTACAATCGGCTTTCAAATTTTTGTTTACAAATGTCGGCCTGGGAACTGCACCATCCCCAATATCTATCTCTTCTAACGGATCGGCCGATGCAAAACCTTGTCCAAGTTTATCCATATCATCTAACTCTTCTATAGACTCATACATATCGTTCTCATTGGACCGATATTCTTTAAGTCGCTTTTGTAACCACTCAGAGCTAGGATCCATTTAAATGCATTATACTTTGGAGCCGATTGCCACCAACCGGCTTTAAAGAAACGGGCACGAAACCATTTTTTGTAGCGCTGAGAAAATCAAACTCTGATAGGTCGCGCCCCGTCAAGCAAGTAGCATTGGGATGTTGCCAATCCACCGATGCATCGGCCAAAGTAACACAAGCCGAGTTATCCGCATGAATGACCTCTACTTCATCATCAACCCACTGAATTAAAAACTGGTGCATGGTAGAAGGCACGCATTGGTTGGCATGAACCTAATCACGGCCTAGTATGACATTGTAGTTACCTTGCAACTCGGCAACAAAAAACGCAGTAGCCAAAGTTTTACTCCCGATTGTAAGCTCCACATACATTATGCCTTTGGCTTCGGTTTTCTCTTTGCCTTCAAATCCATTAAGCACCATATTGGTCTTGATCAATTCTTCTTCGGGCAAACCCAATTTCTTGAAGACCGAATATGGCATGAGATTCACCACAGCGCCACCATCAACAAGCATTCGAGTGAGCGGTGATCCGTTAATATGACCTCTGAGGTACAACGGTTTCAAGTGTGTCACTGGTTCTTTTGGCTTCTCAAATATTGCATTTTTAGGACCAAAATCCAGCTGAGCCACTTCCCCTTCTTCATCTACAGCACGAAACTCAGCGGGTAAGTAATACAACATATTAATATCCATACCTTCATGAACCGGTGTAGACTCATAGTCCAACATATCATCTTCCTCCTCGGGTGTGTCCATCGATTCTGAAATCTGTCTGAGCAAAGTGGAATCAATAGGTGTTGTGGACGATGTAATAGCGGTGGCATCGTTCTCCTTTGTCAGTGTAGGCACTGTTGTGATAGATGTAGAAGCCACTACATCTTGTATTTGTTTAGGCATCCATACTTGTTTTGTAGGTACTATGGGCCGAGTACCATTGAACAATTTATCCCTTTGTTTCTCGGCCTCTTGTTCTACCATCTCTTGACTCCTTAACCTCTGTAGTTTCCTCTTTTGTGTCTTTGTTAACCCTGGAGGACACCACTTTGGCTGAGTGTATTTAGGGTCTCTTGGCTTTGCTTGGCTGGTGCTTGCTTCATGGTCATTAGCCGAGTGCTTTGGCGCGATAGCAAGTATCGGCTCAGTCGGGTTGCTATGCACAGTCGGCTGCTGTATGGTGAATGTTTCGGTGCCCAAGATGAGTGAGTCGGCATTGATATTTTCCTTGCCTTTTCCAAACTTGAATGCTGCAGCACTTGGTGACTTAGCACGCCACACTTGATTGCTGACCCTTTCTTGATTACCTTGCATTGGCCGATTGACACCATTATTCAAAAGGCCTCGTATGGGGTAAGAAAGCCTCTCACGAACGGGCCTCCATGGTTCTGCCCACCCCAGATGAAATGCATAAGGGGCCATTGGGGGCTGCCCCCATCCTCCATTGAAGTCTCCCATGTAGTATGGCGCATGGGGGGGGGGGGGGGGGGGTGGCGCCATCCATGGTCCTGGTGCCCACGACCCATATGGCCTTGCATGATGCTGAAATTTTTGCCTCGGAGGTGATCTTGAGCACTTCAAATTTGATGATCGGTTAGAGCTAGAACCGGCCGCTTGATTGGCATATTTGGACAACAACATATCAAAAGTTGGCTTGATTTTCTTGCGCTGCACTTTAGCTTCATTTGTCTTCCACTTGCCAACTTCTGGACTCTTGGGCTTAACAAATTTGACATGAGTGTTCTCTTGCACTTGTGGTTGCCCCCCGACTGTAGGATTCTTAATGGTGATTTTGATTACTTCCTTGCTATTGGGTTGCTTGTCAAGCACAGCTTGTCTCCCCAAGACCTTGCTGTCATCCTTGCTTTTCCTGGGCTCACCTATGACAACATTGGACTTGTTAGCAGATTCGGCTACCTCTGGCCGAACGAGCAACTTTTTCCCCTCCAAATCCATGGTATTCATTGGAAAGGGCTGCTTATCAACTTGCATCTCAGAAAAGTTCAATCGTCCGTCATTAATGGTCAATTGTATCTGTCGTCGAAAAACATTGCAATCATTAGTAGCATGAGAAAAAGAATTATGATACTTGCAATAGGCATGCCGTTTCAACTCTTCAAATGGTGGTAAAGTATGAGATATTCTAATAATCTTAGCTTGAAGCAAACCATCAAATATTTTATCTCACTTAGCAATGTTAAAAGTAAACTTCATCTCTTCATCACGATTCTTATGAATCGGTTTTAGATCATTGCAAGTAAATGGTTTGGCCTTGGATGGCCAAACGAATTCAGTAGCATAAATATCACCCTCATCGTCCGAGTGATCACTATCATATTCAACCATATTCATCTTAGGACGATCAGCTTTATATCTATGCACTTCTTTGAGATCTTTGCTTCGGCTTTCCTGAGCCAAAGCCCTTTGTAAGACTTGGTTGATATTTAAAAACTCATAGCCTTCTAGATTCTCTCTAATGTGAGTTTTTAAACCATTAAGCACAAGGTCGTCCAAGTCTCTCTCGGTTATCGATAACCCACAAGTATAGGGGATCGCAACAGTTTTCGAGGGTAGAGTATTCAACCCAAATTTATTGATTCGACACAAGGGGAGCCAAAGAATATTTGCAAGTATTAGCAGTTGAGTTGTCAATTCAACCACACCTGGAGACTAAATATCTGCAGCAGAGTGATCAGTAGCGCAGTAGTATGGTAGTTTGATAGCAATAGAAATAGTAGTAACGGTAACAGTAACGGTAACAGCAATAGTAGTAGCAATTGTGACAGCAGTAGCAACAGTAGTAACTTAGCAAATAACAATATGTGAAAAGCTCGTAGGCATTGGATCGATGATTATGTTGGATAACATTCATCATGTAATAGTCATAACCTAGGGCGACACAGAACTAGCTCCAATTCATCAATGTAATGTAGGCATGTATTCCGTATATAGTCATACGTGCTTGCGATAAGAACTTGCATGCCATCTTTTGTCCTACCCTCCCGTGGCAGCGGGGTCCATAAGGAAACTAAGGGATATTAAAGCCTCCTTTTAATAGAGAACCGGAACAAAGCATTAACACTTCGTGAATACATGAACTCCTCAAACTATGGCAATCACCGGAAAGAATCCCAATTATTGTCACCTTGGGGTATGCGGATCATAACACATAGCAGGTGCGTATAACTTGCAAGATCGGATCAAGAACACAAATATATTCATGAAAACATAAATGGTTCAGATCTGAAATCATGCCACTCGGGCCCTAGTGACAAGCATTAAGCATAGCAAAGTCACAGCAACATCAATCTCAGAACATAGTGGATACTAGGGATCAAGCCCTAACAAAACTAACTCGATTACATGATAAATCTCATCCAACTCATCACCGTCCAGCAAGCCTACGAAGGAATTACTCACTCCCGGCGGTGAGCATCATGAAATTGGTGACGAAGGAGGGTTAATGATGACGATGCCGGAAGATCCCCCTCTCCGGAGCCCCAAACGGACTCCAGATCTGGCCTCCCGATGAAGAACAGGAGGTGGCGGCGGCTCCGTATCGTGAAACGCAATAAAACTTCCTCTCTTATTTTTTTCTCTGGAATTGTGAGTTTATAGGCCAGAGATTAGGGTCAGCGGAGCCACGTGGGCCCCACGAGCCACCAGGGCGCGCCTGGGGGGTGGCGCGCCCTGGTGCCTCGTGGGCACTGGGTGGCCCCCCTCCAGTGGGTCTTGGTTCCAGTATTTTTTATTTATTCCATAAAAAATCTCCAAAAAGTTTCATCCAATTCCAAGAACTTTTATTTCTGCACAAAAAACAACACCATGGTAGTTCTGCGGAAAACAACGTCAGTCCGGGTTAGTTCCATTCAAATCATGCAAATTAGGGGCCAAAACAAGAGCAAAAGTGTTTGGAAAAGTAGATACGACGGAGACGTATCAACTCCCCCAAGCTTAACTCATTGCTTGTCCTCAAGCAATTCAGTTGACAAACTGAAAGTGATAAAGAAAAACTTTTACAAACTCTTTTGTTCTTGTATCTATATATATGCTTAAATAGTGCCCAAGTTTTCAGCAAAGATTATAACTAACCATGCAAATGATAACTCTTAGAAATTATATTCACTCATATCAATGGCATAATCAACTAGCGAGCAATAATAAGATATCTCAAATGCTAACACTTTGTCAAAACAATCATGATATAATATGACAACTTGGTATCTCGCTAGCCCTTTCTGAGACCGCAAAACATAAATGCAGAGCACCTCCAAAGTTCAAGCAGCGACTAAACATTGTAATTCATGGTAGAAGAGATCCAGGCATGATGCACACAACATTGACTATTCACAATGCATGAGAATGACAATAGTGCTCTCAGGACTGGTGCTTATTTGAGAAGGTGATGACTCAACAATAAAAGTAAAATAACATAAAAGTAAATAGATAGGCCTTTCACAGAGGGAAGCATGGATTTGCAGAGGTGCCAGAGCTCAAAGCTTAAATCAGAGATAAATAAATTTTTGGGAGGTATGCCTTTCCTGTCAATGTCACGACCGAGAGTTTTCAATATCTTCCATGCTAAACACATTAGCGGCGGTTCCCAAGCGGTAAAGTAAAGTTTACTCCCCCTCCACCAACAAACACAAGCCATGGCTAGCCGAATCCTTGGGTGCCCTCCATACCAACAACTTTCCGGGGGAGTTTGTTTTATTATTTTGCAATTTTGATTATGGGACTGGGCATCCCGATTACCAGCCCCTCTCGTGTAAGGACGAGTGAATAAACACTCATCATGAGAATAACCCGCTTAGCATGGAAGATACTGACCGCCCCCTGTCGCTCCATGAGCGGTACGGGCACACAAAATAGATGTTCATTTGAATATTGAGAGGTGGCACATGCAAATTTACTCAGAACGGCAGAGTAATACCGCATATAGGTAGATATAGTGGACTCATCTGGAATAACTTTGGTTTAAAGGTTTTGATGCACAAGCAGTATTCCTGCTTAGTATAGGCGAAGGCTAGTAAATAGGTTGAGAAGCGACCAGCTAGAGAGCGAAAACGGTCATAATCATGCATTATGAATAATCAACATTGAATACTAGCATGAGTAGGATATAAGCACCATGAACATAAATATTGTGAAGGCTATGTTGGTTTTGAATCAACTACATGCGTGAACATGTGCAAGTCAAGCCACTTGAAACATTCAGAGGAGGATACCATATCATCATACTACATCACAATCATTTTAATGCATGTTGACACTCAAGATAAATCATTATCCACTCCTAGCTACTTAAGCATGGCATGAGCAACTATAATCTCTAATTGTCATCATAAACATGTTTAATCATAACGTGCTGAATCATGGATACTGAGTTAAACATATTTACAAAAACAAGGAACAAGTTGAGTTCATACCCGCTTTTCCTTGCCACAGTCACTTCATCAAATCATCGTCATTATTGCCTTTCACTTGCACGACCGAATGATATGAAAATAAAAATAGTGCAAGCGTGCCGTGGACTAAGCTGGAATCTGCAAGCATTTTATTCAAAGGAGAAGACAAGGTAAAATGGGCTCTTTGTTAGATCAACAACAATGCATATGAGAGCCACTCAACATTTTCATCGTGGTCTTCTCCTTACAATGACTCAACAAAAGAAAAGAATTTCAGAGAAACACACTGAAATATTTTTAGAGTTTTTAGTTTTTCTAAAGAAAATGAAATAAAGAAGAAAACGAAAAACGAGAAAAACTATTTACACGGGAAAGCTCCCAACAAGTAAAAGAAGAAACGGGAAATCTTTTTGGGTTTTCTTTTACTACTACGAAACTACAACTAATTAAACTAGAAAGAAAAACCGAAAAGAAGCAAGAAATGTTTTTGGATTTTTTCAAGTTTTTCGAACACACTAGAAGAAAGTGAGAAAATAAAACTAGCATGGATTATACAATGAAAAAATGAACACCGACAACTGGAATGAAATGTGTGAGGATGAATGTAATGTCGGTGAGAGATACGTACTCCCCCAAGCTTAGGCTTTTGGCCTAGCTTGGTTACGGCCATCCGTAGTAGCCACCCGGTCCCATATGAAACTCCTGAGGAGGCGGCACCCGAGCGTCCCAATCCTGGGCCTCCTCCTCTGCCGCTGTTAGTGCGTTCCGGTAAGCAACTATGTCCGGTGGCATAACAGTATATCCGTTCCTGGCATGAGAATCAAACAAAGCAGGTGCAGGCAACGGAATAATATCACGAGTATCCTCACTAAAAACCAAGTTATAACGAATGTGGTGAGGAGGTTCAGGAGCATCAAGAAAGTGGTGGTCCCTCATGGACTGTTGATCTAAGTAAACTCTGGGCAACAAGTAATCATGAGGGCGTATGTTAACATTAAAACGTCTCGCTAAACGAGTAGCATAAATACCACCATGAATTTTTCCCCTAGTCCTATTAGTGTGCAAGCGGCGTGCAATGATGGCACCCAGGTTATAAGTGTTATCATTATGCAATGCGCGGCGTAAAATGGCAAAGTCAGGTGCACATAGCGCACTACCCTGCTCCCTAACAGTCAAGCATTTCCCTATGAATAAAGCAAAGTAGTGAACAGAGGGAAATTGCAAGCTAGTGGCTTGGGCTTTCGACACGCCCCTTTCCTCTCCCACAGTTAAAGTGTGGAGGAAACCCTCAAACTCCTCTGGTCGAGGCTCTCTAATTTCCCCATCAAAGGGAATCAAACATATCTCACAAAATTCAGCTAGAGGTATCTGATAATGTTCAGCATATAAATCAAAGCGCATCTCAGGGGGTTCGAGCCTACTTAGAAAATGAAAGTTTTGCACAAAGGAATTTGTAAGGATGTGGTGCTAGTCACACTCATCTGCGAGGAAGTCAGCCAGTCCGGCATTTGCAATGAATTGCGCGAACTCTTGGTAGAATCCGGCTTCATTCATGAAGGCATTGTGCGGCCATTCGCACGGCCGGACCTCCTTCCAACGCGGGATGTTGAGGTCGCTGTCCGAGGAGTCCCCAAGGACTCCCTTGGCGTTCCGCTTCGAAGAACTCCTCCAGAAGATATTCATTTTCCTAAGAACAATTTTTTGAAAATTTTTGGGCCACAAAATGACATCAATAAAACTGCACAAGATTGATAACAACTACTCATATGGATGTCTAGAGGTTATATCAAGCATTCGAACTACTTGGAACTCAAAGAATTCAACATGCAAGCTCATTTTCAGTAGCACCAAGAGCGGCTAATTATGCAAAATATAATCCACTAGAGCAAAAATTAATTGGAGCAATGGAGGAGTCACATACCAAGGTGCAATCTCCCAAAACAGTTTCGGAAACGGAGCTCCGAGCAAAGAGATCAAAAATTTTAGGTTTGTGAGCAAGAACACGAGAGAGAGAGCTACCAGGAATTTTTGCTAGAGGTAAGATATGAAGTGGGCTGAAGGGATAAGTGAGGGGGTCCCTGTGGGGCCCACGAGCCACCTGGGTGCGCCAGCGGGGGTGGCGCGCCCTGGTGCCTCGTGGGCACCTGGGGCACCCCCCTGGTATGTTTCTAGTGCCAAAAATTCTTAAATATTATATAAAAATTCATATCAAAATTTTATTGCATTCTGAGCACTTTTATTTCTAGGCCATTTTTTATTGCACGGATAAATCAGAAAACAGGATAATCATGGCATTTTATTTTATTTAACTAAAAATAACAGAAAACAAAAAGTGGGTACAGAAGGTTGTGCTTACTAAATTCATCGACCACATGCCCCATAAAAAAGAATCCATTAATAAGGTTGATCAAGTCTTATTAACAAACCATTTCCGAGTAACATGAAACCGAAGAATCTTCGTAAAACACTAGGTTACCTCAATGGGGATATGCATCTCCCCGATAATAAGAGTTTCGTATTTCTTTTTAACAGTAGGAAGAGGGAGTTGAAAACTTCCAATAGTAATTGTCGGAGTCTTTCCAATAACACGAATACCATTTACTTGAAATTGTTTCTTCGGAAAGTGCACCGTATGTTCATTACCATTGATATGAAAAGTGACCTTGCTTTTGTTGCAATCAATAACAGCCCCTGCAGTATTCAAGAAGGGTCTACCAAGGATAATCGACATGTTGTCATCCTCGGGCATATCAAGTATAACAAAGTCTGTTAGAATAGTAACATTTGCAACTACAATGGGCACATCCTCACAAACACCAATAGGTATGGCAGTTGATTTGTCAGCCATTTGTAATGATATTTCAGTGGGAGTGAGTTTATTCAAATCAAGTCTTTTATATAAAGAGAAAGGCATAACACTAACACCGGCTCCTAAAGCACACAAAGCAGTTTTGACATAATTTCGTTTAATGGAGCATGGTATAGTTGGTATTCCTGGATCTCCTAGTTTCTTAGGTACTCCATCCTTAAAAGAATAATTTGCAAGCATGGTGGAAATTTCAGCTTCAGG
This sequence comes from Elymus sibiricus, assembly GCA_039707655.1. NCBI lineage: Eukaryota > Viridiplantae > Streptophyta > Magnoliopsida > Poales > Poaceae > Elymus > Elymus sibiricus. The sequence continues at coordinate 263,498,593 of CM077664.1, read as the reverse complement.
TATCTTTCTTTTATTTGTGACAATGTCTTTCATATATTTAGCATAAGGGGCCATCTTTAAAATATCAGTCAAACGAGTGCGCAAAAAGACTAGCCTAAGCATTTCAGCAAAGCGTTCAAATTCTTCCTCATCCTTTTTCTTAGATGGTTTAGGAGGAAAGGGCATGGGTTTTTGAACCCATGGTTCTCTTTCTTTACCATGTTTTCTAGCAACGAAGTCTTTTTTATCATAACGTTTGTTTTTAGGAGGTGGGTTATCAAGATCAACAGCAGGTTCTATTTCAACATCATCATCAAGTTCTTTATCATTATCTGGTTGGGTATCCACATGAGAATCATCATTATTATTATCATCAGGTGGTTGTTCATTACCAGATTGTGTTTCAGCATCAGAAATAGAAACATCATTACTATCCTCCAAGGGTTTTTCTACCTCGGGTTCACTAGAAGTATGCAAAGTCCTATCATTTTTCTTTTTATTTTTCTTTTTAGATGGACTAGGTGCATCAACATTAATTCTTTGAGAGTCTTGTTCAATTCTTTTTGGGTGACCTTCAGGATAAAGTGGCTTCTGAGTCATTCTACCTCCTCTAGTCATTACTCTAACGGCATGATCATTCATATTGTTATTCATTTCATTGAGCAATTCACTTTGAGATTTAGCAACTTGTTCTAATTTAGTTTGAACCATAGATGCATGTTTACTCACACCTTTAACATCATTAGCAATTCTAAATAACAAGTCACTCAAGCGATCAATCATGTAGGCATTTCGTTTCAATTGTTTCATAACATTTGCATTGAAATGATCTTGCTTAATAATATAATTGTCAAATTCATACAAGCATTGACTAGGAGGTTTGTTATAAGGAAAATCACCTTCATCAAACTTTATAAAAGAATTTACCTCTACTACCTGTGGCGGTGTATCAAGACCATGTATTTCTTCAATAGGTGGTAGATTCTTAACATCTTCAGCTTTAATACCTTTTTCCTTCATACATTTCTTTGCTTCTTGCATATCTTTAGGACTGAGATATAAAATATCCCTCTTCTTCGGAGTGGGTTTGGGCGGTGGTTCAGGAAGTGTCCAATCATTACCATTCTTCAATATATTATTCAATAATTCCTCAGCTTGTTCAATAGTCCGTTCCCTGAAAAGACAACTCGCACAACTATCTAGGTAGTCCCTAGAAGCATCGGTTAGTCCATTATAGAAGATATCAAGTATTTCATTTTTCTTAAGAGGATGATCAGGCAAAGCATTAAGCAATTGGAGAAGCCTCCCCCAAGCTTGAGGGAGATTCTCTTCTTCAATTTGCACATAGTTAAATATTTCCTGTAAAGTAGCTTGTTTCTTATGAGCAGGAAAATATTTTTCAGAGAAGTAATAAATCATATCCTGGGGACTAAGCACACAACCAGGAGCAAGAGTATTATACCATTCCTTAGCATCACCCTTTAACGATAAAGGAAACAACTTAAGAATATAGTAATAGCGAATTTTTTCCTCATGAGCAAATAGGGTGGCTATATCATTTAATTTAGTAAGATGTGCCACAACGGTTTCAGTTTCATAGCCATGGAAAGGGTCAGATTCAACCAAAGTAATTAACTCAGGATCGACAGAGAATTCATAATCCTTATAAGTAACAAATATAGGAGAGGTAGTAAACTTAGGATCATATTTCATTCTCTCCCTCATAGATTTTTCTTTCATTTCAGCAAGCAATTTTATAACTTCATCTCTATCATTACAAGCAAGAATGGCTCTAGCCGTCTCCCTATCAAAGCAATGTTCATCAGGTGTTTCAACTCTAGTAGGAGAGATAGGCATAATAGGTGAGTCATAATTCTCAAGAGTTTCAGCATTTTCAATTTCTTTAGCTTTAGCAAGTTGTTCACTAAGAAATTCACCAAGTGGCACAACATTATCAAGCATAGTACTAGCATCATCATGAGTACCATTCATAGCAGCAGTGGTATCATCAATAACTTGCGACATATCAGAATTAATCGCATGTGGTGGTGTTGCAAGTTTACTCAAAATAGAAGGTGAATCAAGTGCAGAGCTAGATGGCAGTTCCTTACCTCCCCTCGTCTTAGAGGGAACGATCTTGGTCTTAGCGTCTTTCAGATTCTTCATAGTGATCAACAGATATAAATCCCAAGTGACTTAGCAAATAAAGCTATGCTCCCCGGCAACAGCGCCAGAAAAAGGTCTTGATAACCCACAAGTATACGGGATCGCAACAGTTTTCGAGGGTGTAACACCCCATGTAATTAAGCTACAGTGATCACCTTTTGATAATGCCAAGTCACCATGCTTAATAGTGCTTGATCATCATTTGCATCATATCTCATTTCAAATTCCAAATCAAATTGAAATTCAAATATGAAGTGGAAATAAAAGTTGTTCAAATTTGACAACCTAAATGTTCATAATATTGCAAATATTCCCAAAGCAATGATAAAAATAAAATCAACTTTAATTGAATTATTTAAATGACTCTAACATCATGAAACAGTACCAAAACAACAATTTAAATTGCCAATTCATTTAATAAATATTCAAACGAAATCCTTTTCTCTCCAAACCTTTTTCTGGCAGTGTTAAATATTGCCCAAAATTTATTGAGCCAAGTCACATATTTTACAAAAAGGAAAGGATGTCCAAACATTTTACAAACAGATATAAAGATAGAAAACAGAAAAAGATAAAGGAAAAGAGCAAGACCCACTGTGCACTTGGGCCATCAGTGCACAGTGCAGCCTGGCCCGGCCCACCGCGGCCTTTCTCCCTCCTCCCGCCTTCACCCCCAGATGTCGCCATGGCCGAGCACGCGCGCGCGATGCACCTCGCGATGCTCGACACCGCCTCCACCCCGCCGTCGCCAGAGCCTACTAGGCCTCCCCGCGACCCCCTGGCGAAACCCTAGCCCGTATTCCCTTCTCCCTCGCTCGTCTTCTTCCTCCCCCGCAAACACCCGATGTCGTCGACATGGCCGAGCTCGCCGGCGTGGCCACAGACCTCCCCGGCGCCTGAGACCGAGCCCATCCGCTCCGCCTGCCTCTTCTGCTTCCTCTCCGACCACGGGATCGAGCCCTGTGCCACTACAGCGAGGGGATCGAGCTCCTCCCCATCTTCGGTCGCCGGCGCTCCTCCGTCAAATGCCGCCGCCCTGCTGCTACTAATCCAACGCCGAGCCTTCGTGTGCCTCCCAGGTGAGCAGCCCCTCCTTTCCCCTCTCTCTGCGCTACCTTAGACGCCCGTAGCCGCCGCTGCCATCGCCGCCCGAACCCAGCTCCGCCGCATAGCTCGCCGCCATCGTTGTAGTCGTCGTCATGCTCGCCCGAGCACCTGGACGTGCTCAGCTCCTCCCCGCGAGCCCAACGCATGCACGCGCGTGCCTCCTCATGCCCCGCATCGCCGATCCCGAGCTCCGCCCGAGAACGCCGCCGCTCGCCGTCGTCATAGCAGTTGACTCCGGCCATCCCCGTGCCTTCCACGGCAACTATCGAACGCGGCGCGTCGCACCCGTCCCGTAGGACTAAACCACGGGCCAAATGGCCCCCTGTGCGCCGTTTCCGCGCGTCGCCGCCGTCTTCGGTGGTCGCCGGAGCGCGCGCCGGCATTTGGACGCCGGCCGGCCGACGTGGCGCTGACGTGGCTGCCATCGGGCCCCACCCTGAGCCACTGACGCTGGGCCCCACTGGCCCCGTTGACTTGGTTGACCCAGTCAACGTGCTGACTGGGCAGCCCAGTGTCACTGACATGCGGGCGCCAGCGGTTAATTAAAACTAATTTAAATTTAAACTAATCTGTAATTAGTTTAGTCACTGACAGTAGGGCCCCATCACCTAATTAATCTTAATTAGTTTAATTAATCCCTAATTAACTACTGTGTCACTCACCAGTGGGACCCACTGGTCAGGTTTGACTCTGGTCAGTCGGGTTTGACCGCTGATGTCACCCTGACGTCATGCTGACGTCAGAGAACACTGTTTTGGATAATTCGAATTAAATAATTTCAGAAATTCCAGAAATTCAATAAAACTTTGAAAAATCATATAAAATAAACCATAACTCGGATGAAAATAATTTATATATGAAAAATGATCAGAAAAATATGAAGAATCCGAATATGTGGTCAAAATGCTTGACCATCACTCCTATCTAGATGAACATGGAACTTTTTGCCCGTATTCGATAGATGAATAGTGCATAACCTTGATAAAATAAATCCAAATAAATTCCTAATTCCTCTAAAATATTTAGATAGGCAATATATCACCTCTGCGTATCATTTAGGCATGTCATGCATCGCTGTTGCATTGTTGCCGTGAATTTATTGTTTCTTCTCCCTCCTTCTCCCCCGATAGACGCCGAGACCGCCGCCGACGCAGCTGAGTACGACTACGCTCCAGACGACCAGCATTCGGACGACCAGCCCCTCTTAGCAGAGCTTCCAGGCAAACAAAACCCCCCTGATCATCCAGATATCGCCCACTCTTTCTCTCTTATTCTTGCATTAGAATTGCCTCTATTACTGTTCTGATAGTTTCTATTTTGATGCATAGCCTGGTTTTGTAACCTGTTGTTGATACTTTACCTGTTATCCTATATGCTTAGTATAGGCTGGTTAGTGATACATCAATGGCCCCACACCCTTGTCCTTGTTGCCACGCTTTTCCACCAGTGACTCGATCAGTATGATCGACGGTCAGAGACCAACACATCACCGCACATTCCCCTTAAGTTGTTCGACTCTGCAGAGCTACCACCGAGTGCCGAGGGTGATACCTCTTATCTCACTTCCGATGATGCCTCTGTAGAATAGCTATCCGGTTGTGAGTTACCGAGGGTGATTCCTCTTTCATCACCTCCGATAAAGCTTCCGTCGTGCAACTCCTCCTGTGTGAATCCATCGAGGGTGATTCCTCCGGGTTCACCTTGACCGATACTTCGAGTGGGAATCCATCAAGGGTGATTCCTCGGATTCCTTCTCGAACATTGGACACACGGGTACTTTGACTTTACTACTATCATTTGATAAAGACAGGTCGGCTCCAAGAGCACCCGCGAGCCGTGTGTTACCAAGTCGGAGCAACAGGAATCCTGTTCGTCTCTGCGAGCTACTAAATACGCCTAACGGATTTGGGTATTTGATCTGCGTTGGCCACTGGCCTATATGCACTACCACCATGTGGGATAATGGTTTAATGGGGCCCTCTACGTCGTATGTATCAGCCGAAAGCTCTTCAGACGTCACAGCTCAGAGATGCGGGCTGATTACGTCACTTGTGTATACAGTGTCGCGCCTGGGCCCCGGCCAGTCTCGCAACGTGCAGGAGTGCAGAGGGCGATGGGCCCAAGACCCCTTCGCACTTAGGATTTAGACCGGCTTGTTGACCTCTCTGCTGAGCCTAGGTAGGACTGCGTCGTGTCGATTACCCGACGCCGGGTATTACCTAGCAAGTATGTCCGGCCAGATGTGATCGAGCGTGTTGGGTAACAGTAGTGCACCCCTGCAGGGAAGTGATCTATTCGAATAGCCGTGTCCACGGTAACAGGACGCTCAGAGTTGTATCCTGATCCACTACAACTACAAACTGATGCTGATTCAATATTAAACTGTTAATATTGCTCTCGGGATCGCTTTCTCGCAGGGAATCGAGAAAGGATCTCAGGGCGTTACTATTATATAACCACTATTATATGCTACTGTGCTCTACTCTCTTCTGATGCTGCAAGATTGCTTCAAGATGCTAATCTTCGATAGGCTAGGCTTCTCCCCCTCTATTCTGGCATTCTTGCAGTTCAGTCCAAAGATATAGCCCCATTCCTTTCATACTGATGCATAGTTAGTATAGTTCTGATGTTAGTCTTGCGAGTACTTTGGATGAGTACTCACGGTTGCTTTGCTATCTCTTTTTCCCCATACCCGGTTGCTACGATCAGATGACGGAGCCCAGGAGCAGGAGATCCCCGGAGGCCACTACTACTACGTTGAGCCCGCCGACTAGGAGTAGTTCGGAGGTCCTAGGCAGGAGGCCTTCGCCTTTTCGATCAGTGTCGCTGTTTGTGCTAGCCTTCTTAAGGCAGACTTGACTAACTATGTCTGTACCCAGATATTATTTGTGTGTATGACTTATGTATTCGGGTCCTCGTGACCCCTGGTTTGTAATATGAAGATTTATGTTTAAATTTGAGTTTAGAGTTGTGTTGTGATATCTTCCCGTTAGTCTCTGATCTCGAGCGTGCACGTTTGCGCGTATGATTAGTGCACGGTCGAGCAGGGGCGTCACAAGTTGGTATCAGAGCCGACTGCCTGTAGGAAGCCCCCTTTCGATTCCTTGGTCGAAGTTGAGTCTAGTCTTTGAAAACTATATTTTACTAACATGGCTGTGTGGCTTACGAGCCCACGTCGCCAATGGGTGGTATTAGGATCTTTTATTCCTCTTCTATACTCTGGGATTATACTCTCTCCTCTATTCGGGTTAAAAACTTACTAACTCTGACTCTAGGTTCTCGTGATCACGTCCACCCGGAGCTTTGATTATCTGCAAGTTACTTTCTTGAATGCACGATGCAAGAATTCACTCACTGTCATTTGACAATCTTGAAATTTCCTCTGTTTCAGATGGATCGCTTGTTTCCGCCGCGTCCTGCGACGTAGCTTGTACTTCGGACTTGGGCTCGTGATGCGACTGGTTTTCCAGCTATCCTGATTGCCCTCCTGACCAGACTGGGCTACCGTTGGTACCCCGAGTACATGGTTTACGAGGATTTCCGCGAGTTCAACCAGGAGCAGTATCATGCCGATGTTCATATCTTTGATCAGCGGAACGACTCCATCACTGAGTTGCACACTTTTCATGGTATCGGCGTGACGATTGATATGGCAGTCCATGATGCTGCCCATTCTGCTGTCGCACGTCTTCGTGGCGAGCATAGTCGCTTGGATGACTCTGAGTTCCAATACATCCCGTATGCCCCTGCTGGAGATGATACCGGATACTACACAGCCGTGTGTGCCCCTTTCGAGCGACGTCGATATGACCCGCAGGTTTTGATTCAGTGCACTCAGGCTCTGGATCGCACTGCCCAGGCTCTTGCCGTCGAGTTGTTTGCTACTCGAGCACGTCTCTACGATGCTATGACATAGTTGCTGCCAGCTGTTCGTGCAGGGATACATCCAGAGTACATCCTTTACCCGCGCAGGACTCAGATGCCTTCAGGTATCGATTGGCCTGCTGTTGGAGGTCACACACCCGCAAGTAGACCTCCTCTTCCAGTTCGAGATCGGTTTCTGCATCAGAGTGCTCACGGAGCGCAGGACCTTCCTGCCATGGACACTCATCGTCCGCACCTGCAGTTACCTGGTTTCAGTGGTTTTCCCCGACGTTGATGTAGCCTTTGCTATGTCTCGTTGTTGTATTCCTCACCGCGTGCTTGTGCACCGCCTAGTATGTCTAGCTGTTTAATTTTCCAAACTTATGCTGTCCGCGTGTAACCGACTCTATGTATGGATCTGTATGTCTTAATTGACTATTGTTGTGTATCTATTGCACTACTTGTTCATTGTCGTGTTACATCATGTTTGTCCCTAAACACTTGCGGTTACTTTTACTAAACTACCCCCTGTTAAATTTTAGCAGGATGGTTAGACCCGCAGGTCGTGGTCGTGGCCGTGGTGCCAACGATCCACCACCGCCAGACTATATGGCGGCTATGATGCAGCAATTTGAGCTGAACCGCCAGTTCGTGGTTGGAATTATGGCTCAGTTTCCGCACCAGAACCAGAATGCTCAGAATCAGCAACCTACCGCAATAACTCTGCAGGAGTTTGTGTGTCTCGGCCCTACTGTTTTCCGCAACTCTGAGCAGCCACTGGATGCTGATGACTAGCTTCGCGACATCACCTATGAGATGGAGTCTGCCAATGTCGCCCCCGCCAACCTTGTCACCTTCGCGTCCTACTTCTTGAAGGGTGCCGCTGCTCAATGGTGGCACACCCACAGGAGTTCACTACCTGCTGGGACAGTCGTTACCTAGAACGAGTTTCAGACTGCTTTCCGCGCCCGCTACATTCCTCAGGGAATCATGGACCGGAAGAAAAGAGAGTTTCGCAACCTCACTCAGGGCAGTAAGACTGTCGAAGCTTATCAGCGGGAATTCCTTAACCTGTCCCGCTATGCTGAAGAAGATGTTGCCACAGATGCTCGCAGACAGGAGAAATTCCGCGACGGACTCCACCTAGACCTCAAGCTTGCACTTGCTGTTCATGACTTCGCCGACTTCGCCACTCTGGTGAACAAGGCTATCCAGGTTGAGACCACTCGGATGGAACATAGGGAATCACTCAAGTGCAATCGTGACATTGGCTCATCTTCGAGCTCAGGACAAAGGCGTAAAATCTGGATTCCCAACAGCATGTATCGTCCAACTACCCCTGCGCTAAGGCCTTCCTATGTGGCACCCCGTCTGCCTCCTCCACCACCGAGGCAGCCAAGAGCTCAAGCTGCTCCACCACATGCTGCTCCTCTTCATCGTGAAGATGGTTTGTGTTTCAAGTGTCGCCGCCCAGGTCACCTTGCCAAAGACTGCCGCCAGAATCAGACTCAGTTGGCACTTCCTCCTACTGGCCGTGGCAATGGCCGTGGCAACAACCAGACCCGCAACTATAATACTGGGTCTGCTGCTTATGGTCGTGGACAGGCTTACCACGTCGATATTGAAGAAGTTCAGGATCAACCTGAAACCGTGATGGGTACCCTCCTCGTTAACTCAGTACCCACTTCTGTTTTATTTGATTCAGGAGCATCACATTCATTCGTCTTTGGAGCATTTGCATTCATGCATGGCATAGAATATGAAAAGATGCATACTCCATTAGTCGTTAAAACTCCCGGGGCCCATTGTCATGCTGACATGATCGCACATAACGTCACTGTCGAAATTGAAGGATTAGAGTTCCTTGCCTCCCCCATCGTTCTGAAGTCTTCCACCATAGACCTCATTCTGGAAATGGATTGGTTGAAATCTCACATTGCTTCGATCAATTGTGCCACCAAAGTCGTCCAACTCCTTCACCCCTCCGACGAGATAGTGAACTACACCGCCCGAGTTACCCGGAATGCCGAAGCTCAGATATATGCTCTGAATGCTTTGAACGCTTCACCTCTTGGGGGAATTGAGAACGTTCCAGTCGTTCGCGATTTTCTAGACGTCTTTCCAGAAGAACTTCCAGGAATACCCCCTGTTAGAGCCGTTGAATTCGTCATCGACTTGAAACCAGGCACCACTCCTATTGCTAAACGTCCCTATAAGGTGCCGCCACATGAACTCCTTGAACTTAAGGAGGAGATCGACAAATCGCTTCAAAAGGGTTTCATTCGCCCAAGTTCCTCTGCTTGGGGAGCACCTTCTCTTTTTGTTAAGAAGAAGGATGGAACGAACCGATTGGTCCAGGACTATCGGCCTATTAACCAAGCAACAATCCAGAACAAATACCCACTTCCCCGGATCAACGATCTTTATGATTAACTTGCTGGATCCTTTGTGTTCTCTAAACTCAACTTACAGTTGGGTTACCATCAGATCCGAGTTCGTAAAGAGGATATTCCGAAGACCGCCTTCGTTACCCGTTATGGATCATACGAGTATACCGTCATGTCCTTCGGATTAACTAATGATCCAGCAACCTTCTCTCGATTGATGAACTATATCTTCATGGACTACCTCGACAAATTCATCGTGGTTTATTTGGATGATATCCTTATATTTTCCAAGAATGAAGAAGAGCACGCCGAACATCTTCGGCTTGTATTGGAGAAACTCCGAGAACATCAAATGTATGCCAAATTTTCCTAGTGTGAATTCTGGTTATCTGAGGTGACTTATCTTGGTCATGTGATTTCCAAAGATGGCATTGCTGTTAACCCAGAATGATTTCAGGCTATTCTTGACTGGACTCCTCCGCAAACTGTTAAGCAAGTCAGAAGTTTTCTCGGTCTCGCTAGCTATTGCCGCCGTTTCGTCGAGAACTTCTCCAAGATTGCTAAGCCACTGACTGATTTGCTTCACAAAGGCAAGAAGTTTGAGTGGACGGAAAAGTGCCAAGAAAGTTTTCAGACACTTAAGGACAAGTTGACCTCTGCCCCAGTGCTAGCTCCCACTGATTCCCGCAAGGACTTTGTCATATATTGCAACGCATCCCGTCAATGATTAGGCTGTGTCCTGATGCAAGAGCGCAAAGTGATTGCTTATGGCTCTTGTCAGTTGCGTCCTCACAAAGATAAGTATCCAACACATGATCTTGAGTTAGCAGCAGTTATCTATGCTCTAAAGCTGTGGCGACATTACCTTCTCGGTAATCGTTGCGAGATATACACGGACCACCAGAGTCTGAAGTATCTGTATACTCAACCAGATTTGAACCTCCGTCAACAAAGGTGGCTCGAGACAATAGCTGACTACGACTTGGATATTTCTTATACCCCTGGCAAGGCTAATGTAATGGCCGATGCCTTGAGTCGCAAGTCTTATTGCAACAACCTCATGGTTCAGCAAGCACAACCCCTTCTCTTTGATGAATTTCGCAAGTTGAACCTTCACATTGTGCCTCAGGGTTATCTCAGTACCCTGGTTGTTGAACCAGACCTCGAGTGCAACATCAAGACAAGGCAGAAATATGACTCTGAAGTCGAGAAGATTAAGAATTACCTCTCCAAGGGAAATTCTTCATTCTTCCATGTTGATGATGATGGTGTCTTGTTCTTCAAAGGCCGCCTAGTGGTCCCCAGAAAGCACAATCTGGACTCTCGCTCGGATGCCATGAAAGAAGCACATGACACACCCTTGTCTATTCATCCCGGTAGTACTAAGATGTACCAAGACATTCGACGGAGATACTGGTGGCCCGATATGAAGCATGACATTGCTCGTTATGTCGCTGAGTGTGATGTTTGCCGCCGCATCAAAGCAGAACATCAAATGCCTGCTGGAACTTTGCAACCACTTACTATTCCTGAATGGAAATGGGACAAAGTTGAAATGGATTTCATTACTGGATTTTCCAGATCACAGAAGGGTCATGATGCTATTTTTGTCGTCATTGACCGATTCTCCAAGGTTGCTCACTTTCTGCCAGTCAAGGAGACCATCACTGCTAGTCAGTTAGCAGACTTGTATGTTTCCAGAATCGTGTCACTCCACGGTATTCCGTTGGAGATCAGCTCAGACCGTGGCAGCCTCTTTACCTCAAGGTTTTGGAACAGTTTCCAAGAAGCTATGGGAACTCATGTCCCTCAGCACCGCTTTTCACCCCCAGTCCCAGGGACAAGTTGAACGAGTCAATCAAGTGCTTGAAGATATGCTTCGAGCTTGTGTCATCTCATTCGGTAAGAAATGGGAGGAATCTCTCCCATATGCTGAATTTTCCTACAACAATAGCTATCAGGCTAGTCTGAAGATGGCACCCTTTGAAGTTCTTTATGGACGTAAGTGCCGAACCCCTCTGAATTGGTCAGAAACTGGGGAACGGTCACTCGTTGGTCCAGATATTATCCAACAAGCTGAAGAACAAGTCCGCATTGTCCGTGGACATTTGAAAGCTGCTCAGTCTCGTCAGAAGAGCAACTATGATCGAAAACACCAGGTAATGGTCTATCAACCTGGCGAACAAGCTTACCTTCATGTCACTCCAATGAAGGGCACTCATCGATTTGGAATCAAGGGTAAGTTAGCTCCTCGCTACATTGGTCTGTTCCGTATTCTCGCAAGACGAGGAGAATTGGCATATCAATTGGAATTGCAGCCAAACCTTTCTCAAGTTCATGATGTCTTCCATGTGTCGCAGGATGACTTGTCTTATAAGGAGCATCCGATCCGCATTCTTGATCAAGCTGAACGTCGAACTCGTCAGAAGGCAATCAAGTTCCTTAAAGTTCAGTGGTCGAATCATTCTGAAGATGAAGCCACTTGGGAACGTGAGGATAGTCTTCGTGAAGAATACCCCGACCTTTTCCCTTCTACCATTAGAATTCTCGGGACGAGAATTTCTTTTAGAGGAGGAGAGTTGTAACACCCCATGTAATTAAGCTACAGTGATCACCTTTTGATAATGCCAAGTCACCATGCTTAACAGTGCTTGATCATCATTTGCATCATATCTCATTTCAAATTCCAAATCAAATTGAAATTCAAATATGAAGTGGAAATAAAAGTTGTTCAAATTTGACAACCTAAATGTTCATAATATTGCAAATATTCCCAAAGCAATGATAAAAATAAAATCAACATTAATTGAATTATTTAAATGACTCTAACATCATGAAACAGTGCCAAAATAGCAATTTAAATTGCCAATTCATTTAATAAAAATTCAAATGAAATCCTTTTCTCTCCAAACCTTTTTCTGGCAGTGTTAAATATTGCCCAAAATTTATTGAGCCAAGTCACATATTTTACAAAAAGGAAAGGATGTCCAAACATTTTACAAAACAGATATAAAGATAGAAAACGGAAAAAGATAAAGGTAAAGAGCAAGACCCACTGTGCACTTGGGCCATCAGTGCACAGTGCAGCCTGGCCCGGCCCACCGCGGCCTTTCTCCCTTCTCCCCCAGCCGGAGCCATGGCCGAGCACGCGCACGCGATGCATCACACGATGCTCGACACCGCCTCCACCCCGCTGTCGCCAGCGCCTACTAGGCCTCCCCGTGACCCCCTGGCGAAACCCTAGCCCGCATTCCCCTCTCCCTCGCTCGTCTTCTTCCTCCCCCGCAAACACCCGACGTCGTCGACATGGCCGAGCTTGCTGGCGTGGCCACAGACCTCCCCGGTGCCTGAGACAGAGCCCATCCGCTTCGCCTGCCTCTTCTGCTTCTTCTCTGACCACGGGATCGAGCCCTGCGCCACTACAACAAGGGGATCGAGCTCCTCCCCATCTTCGGTCGCCGGCGCTCCTCCGTCAAATGCCGCCGCCCTGCTGCTACTAATCCAACGCCGGGCCTTCGTGTGCCTTCCCGGTGAGCAGCCCCTCCTTTCCCCTCTCTCCACGCTGCCTTAGACGCCCGTAGCCGCCGCTGCCATCGCCGCCCGAACCCTGCTCCGCCGCATAGCTCGCCGCCCTCGCTGTAGTCGTCGTCATGCTCGCCCGAGGACCTGGACGTGCTCAGCTCCTCCCCGCGAGCCCAACGCACGCACGCGCATGCCTCCTCATGCCCCGCATCGCCGATCCCGAGCTCTGCCCGAGAACGCCGCCGCTCACCGTCATCGTAGCAGTCGACTCCGGCCATCCCCGTGCCTTCCACGGCCACCATCGGACGCGGCGCGTCGCACCTGTCCCGTAGGACTAAACCACGGGATAAATGGCCCCCTGTGCGCCGTTTCCGCGTGTCGCCGCCGTCTTCGGTGGTCGCCGGAGCGCGCACCGATGTTTAGACGCCGGCCGGCCGATGTGGCGCTGACGTGGCTGCCATCGGGCCCCACCCTGAGCCACTGACGCTGGGCCCCACTGGCCCCGTTGACTGGGTTAACCCAGTCAACGTGCTGACTGGGCAGCCCAGTGTCACTGACATGCGGACCCCAGCGGTTAATTAAAACTAATTTAAATTTAAACTAATCTGTAATTAGTTTAGTCACTGACAGTAGGGACCCACTGCCTAATTAATCTTAATTAGTTTATTTATCCCTAATTAACTACTATGTCACTGACCAGTGGGACCCACCGGTCAGGTTTGACTCTGGTCAGCCGGGTTTGACCGCTGACGTCACCCTGATGTCATGCTGATGTCACAGAACACTGTTTTGGATAATTCGAATTAAATAATTTTAGAAATTCCAAAAATTTATTAAAACTTTGAAAAATCATATAAAATAAACCGTAACTCGGATGAAAATAATTTATATATGAAAAATGATCAGAAAAATATGAAGAATCCGAATATGTGGTCAAAATGCTTGACCATCACTCCTATCTAGATGAACATGGAACTTTTTGCCCGTATTCGATAGATGAATAGTGCATAACCTTGATAAAATAAATCCAAATAAATTCCTAATTCCTCTAAAATATTTAGATAGGCAATATATCACCTCTGCGTATCATTTAGGCATGTCATGCATCGCTGTTGCATTGTTGCCGTGAATTTATTGTTTCTTCCCCCTCCTTCTCTCCCGATAGACGCCGAGACCGCCGCCGACGCAGCTGAGTACGACTACGCTCCAGACGAGCAGCCTTCGGACGACCAGCCCCTCTTAGCAGAGCTTCCAGGCAAACAAAACCCCCCTGATCATTCAGATATCGCCCACTCTTTCTCTCTTATTCTTGCATTAGAATTGCCCCTATTGCTGTTCTGATAGTTTCTATTTTGATGCATAGCCTGGTTTTGTAACCTGTTGTTGATACTTTACCTGTTATCCTATATGCTTAGTATAGGCTGGTTAGTGATACATCAATGGCCCCACACCCTTGTCCTTGTTGCCACGCTTTTCCACCAGTGACTCGATCAGTATGATCGACGGTCAGAGACCAACACATCACCGCAGATTCCCCTTAAGTTGTTTGACTCTGCAGAGCTACCACCGAGTGCCGAGGGTCATACCTCTTATCTCACTTCCGATGATGCCTCTGTAGAATAGCTATCCGGTTGTGGGTTACCGAGGGTGATTCCTCTTTCATCACCTCCGATAAAGCTTCCGTCATGCAACTCCTCCTGTGTGAATCCATCGAGGGTGATTCCTCCGGGTTCACCTTGACCGATACCTCGACTGGGAATCCATCAAGGGTGATTCCTCGGATTCCTTCTCAATACTTTGGACACACGGGTACTTTGACTTTACTACTGTCATTTGATAAAGACGGGTCGGCTCCAAGAGCACCCGCGAGCCGTGTGTTACCAAGTCGGAGCGACAGGAATCCTGTTCGTCTCTGCGAGCTACTAAATATGCCTAACGGATTTGGGTATTTGATCTGGGTTGGCCACTGGCCTATACACACTACCACTACGTGGGAGAATGGTTTAATGGGGCCCTCTACATCGTATGTATCAGCCGAAAGCTCTTCAGACGTCACAACTCAGAGATGCGGGCTGATTGCTGGGGTGGGCTAGTTACGTCACTTGTGTATACAGTGTCGCGCCTGGGCCCCGGCCAGTCTCGCAACGTGCAGGAGTGCAGAGGGCGATGGGCCCAAGACCCCTTCGCACTTAGGATTTAGACCGGCGTGTTGACCTCTCTGCTGAGCCTAGGTAGGACTGCGTCGTGTCGATTACCCGAGGCCGGGCATTACCCAGCAAGTGTGTACGGCCAGATGTGATCGAGCGTGTTGGGTAACAGTAGTGCACCCCTGCAGGGAAGTGATCTATTCGAATAGCCGTGCCCACGGTAACAGGACGCTCAGAGTTGTATCCTGATCCACTACAACTACAAATTGATGCTGATTCAATATTAAACTGTTAATATCGCTCTCGGGATCGCTTTCTCGCAGGGAGTCGAGAAAGGATCTCAGGGCGTTACTATTATATAACCACTATTATATGCCACTGTGCTCTACTCTCTTCTGATGCTGCAAGATTGCTTCAAGATGCTAGTCTTCGATAGGCTAGGCTTCTCCCCCTCAATTCTGGCATTCTGTAGTTCAGTCCAAAGATATAGCTCCATTCCTTTGATACCGATGCATACTTAGTATAGTTCTGATGTCAGTCTTGCGAGTACTTTGGATGAGTACTCACGGTTGCTTTGCTATCTCTTTTTCCCCATACCCGGTTGCTGCGATCAGACGACGGAGCCCATGAGCAGGAGATCCCCGGAGGCCACTACTACTACATTGAGCCGCCGACCAGGAGTAGTTCGGAGGCCCTAGGCAGGAGGCCTTCGCCTTTTCGATCAGTGTCGCTGTTTGTGCTAGCCTTCTTAAGGCAGACTTGACTAATTATGTCTGTAGCCAGATATTATTTGTGTGTATGACTTATGTATTCGGGTCCTCGTGACCCCTGGTTTGTAATATGAAGATTTATGTTTAAATTTGAGTTTAGAGTTGTGTTGTGATATTTTCCCGTGAGTCTCTGATCTCGAGCGTGCACGTTTGTGTGTATGATTAGTGCACGGTCGAGCAGGGGCATCACAGAGGGTAGAGTATTCAACCCAAATTTATTGATTCGACACAAGGGGAGCCAAAGAATATTTGCAAGTATTAGCAGTTGAGTTGTCAATTCAACCACACCTGGAGACTAAATATCTGCAGCAAAGTGATCAGTAGCACAGTAGTATGGTAGTTTGATAGCAATAGCAATAGTAGTAACAGTAACAGTAACGGTAACAGCAATAGTAGTAGCAATTGTGACAGCAGTAGCAACAGTAGTAACTTAGCAAAGAACAATATGTGAAAAGCTCGTAGGCATTGGATCGGTGATTGTGTTGGATAACATTCATCATGTAACAGTCATAACGTAGGGCGACACAGAACTAGCTCCAATTCATCAATGTAATGTAGGCATGTATTTCGTATATAGTCATACGTGCTTGCGATAAGAACTTGCATGACATCTTTTGTCCTACCCTCCCGTGGCAGCGGGGTCCATAAGGAAACCAAGGGATATTGAGGCCTTCTTTTAATAGAGAACCAGAACAAAGCATTAACACTTCGTGAATACATGAACTTCTCAAACTATGGCAATCACCGGAAAGAATCCCAATTATTGTCACCTTGGGGTATGCGGATCATAACACATAGCAGGTGTGTATAACTTGCAAGATCGGATCAAGAACACAAATATATTCATGAAAACATAAAGGGTTCAGATCTGAAATCATGGCACTCGGGCCCTAGTGACAAGCATTAAGCATAGCAAAGTCATAGCAACATCAATCTCAGAACATAGTGGATACTAGGGATCAAGCCCTAACAAAACTAACTCGATTACATGATAAATCTCATCCAACTCATCACCGTCCAGCAAGTCTATGAAGGAATTACTCACTCCCGGCGGTGAGCATCATGAAATTGGTGATGAAGGAGGGTTGATGATGACGATGCCGGAAGACCCCCCTCTCCGGAGCCCCAAACGGACTCCAGATCTGGCCTCCCGATGAAGAACAGGAGGTGGCGGTGGCTCCGTATCGTGAAACGCAATAAAACTTCCTCTCTTATTTTTTTTCTCTGGAATTGTGAATTTATGGGCCAGAGATTAGGGCCAGCGGAGCCACGTGGGCCCCACGAGCCACTAGGGCGCGCCTGGGGGGGTGGCATGCCCTGGTGCCTCGTGGGCACTGGGTGGCCCCCTCCAGTGGGTCTTGGTTCCAGTATTTTTTATTTATTCCATAAAAAATCTCTAAAAAGTTTCGTCCAATTCCAAGAACTTTTATTTCTGCACAAAAAACAACACCATGGTAGTTCTGCTGAAAACAACGTCAGTCCGGGTTAGTTCCATTCAAATCATGCAAATTAGGGGCCAAAACAAGAGCAAAAGTGTTTGGAAAAGTAGATACGATGGAGACGTTTTAGTTATCACCAAACTATAACACCGGTTTTTTGTGTCCCTAAAGCTTTTGACGTAGTCGGAGACTGATTCATCATGCTTCTGCTTAACCGATGTAAGATGTGACAACTTAAGTTCATTGTCACCGCTATAAAAGTGATCATGAAATTTCTGTTCTAGCTGCAACCACACACGAATAGAACCATGTGGTGAAGAAGAAAACCATGAAAATGCGGTACCAGTTAAGGATAAAGGAAATAAACGCACTTTCAATTCATTCAATGAGCCTGCTTCACCCAATTGTGCCAAGTATTGACTAATATGATCCCATGTAGTTTTTGTGTCTTCTCCATTAAACTTAACAAAATCTGGAATTTTATATCCTGGAGGGCACTGTATTGCAACAAAGTACTTGGGATATGGTTTTTGGTAAATCCGATTCCTAGGTAATTCGACACCAAAATTTTCTCAGAGCATCTTAGCCATCTCCTCTCTAAAATTAGCTAGAGCATCGTTCGTAGTAGACGATGAAGCTTGCTGTTGTGGCACAGGAGGAGTAGGATTACTAGCTGTAGGTAGGAACTGTGGCATGTAGGCCGAACCATAATTCGGCAGTGGTCTAGCAACATTTGCATCTACAAGTAATTCTTGGTTCGGCATCGCCACCGAACTTGGCATGCTCATGATAGGATTAATGGGTGCAACCACAATCTGATTCATATGTGTAGGAAAATAGTTCATCGGTACTGGAGGTGCCGATGAAAGAGGTAAAGCCAGATTAGGGTTTTGCACGCTAGCAAGCGCACCAACATTACCACTAGATGATTGAGGCATATTTTTCTGAGCATTAGTATTCTTTAAGAAAGTTTGATAAACCAGATTATTACCATCAACAATACGACTCTCAATCTCAGCCCACTGCTCAGGAGAAAAGGTAGTAGTACTTACAGAGGGTTTAAATTATTCGGTCTCAAGACGAGGGAACTTGATTTCTCCAATCGGAGTGATATTGCCTTGGCGATCCTTCTTGAAGTTTCCAAGGAACTCCTGCAACTCCTTCTCTTCACACGCCTTCTTGTACTCCTCATAAATTTGGCGATGGTCGGCCGATAGCTCATCATGACTGGGCTTAATGATGTTACCGGCGTCTACCTCAGATGGCTTGGGAAGATCGTACATGATGGATGACGATGATGATTGACATTCAGTCCCCAGCGGAGTCGCCAAAAAGTGTGTTGACACATGAACACGTCACCGTGTACCCTCGACGCCGGGGGTGATGCACCACAGCTCACGTCGAAGGAGGCCTGACCGGCAGTGCGATACGCAAGACAGCCGGCAGACGCTTTTGAATACCCGAAACCCCACATGCCCGGGAGGGACCCCGTTAGGGAGTGCAGCGGCTATGGGCTGCCCTAGGTCGATTCGCTCACCCCTAGAGCCTCAGGATTCGCAGCTCTCAAACTCGAGGAAAAGCGAAGAACGAGAGAGAAAACGATGGAGAGATAAAGCGTAGATGAAAAAGTAATGTATTGATTTGTTCGATTGTGTGTTGTTCAATCGGCCATCACCCCTAACATATATAAGAGGTGGCTGGACTTACGTACAAGTAAATGATTCATCTAGGCTTTTCTTACAAGAAAATTACATCAATTCACGTCCTAGAGTCCTGGCTCTAGTTTAACTCGGATTCAGTCTGAATCTGGCTCAAACTTCTGTCTTGCTCCTTGCACGGGCCGTGGAATTTGCATATGACCTCCGATTAAGATGATCCAAATACCAAATTTGTGTGCCTCGACGAGATGAACAATCCTTCCGTTGATCACTTTTCCAAATAAGGCCATCTTCAATGCCCTACAGGGCCATCTTGAACTTCCAGTCGGACTCGGTCATGTAGTTTTCTGGATTGTCCGAGTCTTGTAGCAACTTTGCAGGCCGTATACTATCTCAGATGATGGTGACTCCAAAAGAAAAGTTAACCGTTTCGACCGTACGCACAACGTCCATGTAGAACACTTTTCCATCCGAGGTCATCTAGATAATGTTTTGAGTCCATCTTCAGCTTCTGTCTGGATTTTCACTCAAACCGGCAAGCACTCAAAACCGGCAAGCCTTTCAAACCGGCAAGCCTTTCACTCAAAACCGGCAAGCACTCAAACCGGCAAGCTTTTCTCTTGTCCAGCAAGACTTTTCACTCAACTGGCAAGCCTTTCCACACCGGCAAGCTTTTCACGCCGGCAAGCTTTCACGCCGGCAAGCTTTTTAGGCCGACAAGCTTTTTAGACCGGCAAGCTTTCCACGCGAGCAAGCTTTTCACTCGATCGGCAAGCTTTTTCGCCGGCAAGCTTTATTCAGCCAGCAAAGGCTGAATAACTCACGCGACCCATCAGACACCACCCAGGTGAGTGTCTGGTCCCTCGTGTCACTTTTTCACTCAGGACCAGTCCGCAGAGTGTTGCCTCTAACTTTTGCATATGAACTTGGATTGGGACGATTTTTATATCAAAATCGACTGTTTCGACGAGACGAAGATAATTCATGTAGAAAGTTTTCTCATATGAGGCCGTCTTGAAAGTGTAATTGGCCGACTAGTACTCTGAGTGCCAAAATCTTAATACTTCGAGCACAGTTTCGGCCTTTTAAATGAGATCGGATGGTGACGACCCAAACATCAATGTTTCTCATTTTGACGATACAAAACTTTCACATGTTGAGAACTTTTCTATTTGAGATCATCTTAATTAAGTTTTTGATCATGCCATAATCTGGTGTCAACAATTGTTCACACTTCGTGGATCAGTTCTGCAAGAATACGTGCTGGTGCTCCTTTTTACCAGAATGCCAGATCTCTCGGGAACATTCGCAAGGGGCGAATTCGATATATGCTGTGGCATAGTTTGACCCTTCTTCTAGGATTCATAATATCAAAATCGTAAGTTTGGATCTAGAGTTGGCAAAAAGTTGGTGTTCCTCCAGGATATGATTGGCATCTCTCTGAGAGAGTCAGCCCAACCACCATAACCGGCACTCGGATTTTATGATACATCCCCAGTCGGATCACTAGTCAGCGTCTCCCAAGAGATGATTAAGTATCACTAAACTTTTCCTAAAAAGCTTGTTCGTCACAATTTGGACCATGAAAGGTTGGCTCTTTTAGAATCCAATCAGGATCATTCTTTGGGCAAATCCGCGGGTGATCAAAATTCAACGATCACTCGCGACTCAATTTCCCTTGAACATCCAGTCAGATCAAACGGATTGCAAGACTCGATTCTCAAGTTCCTGACGGATTCAGGGGCTAATGATGAGGTTATCTCCCACCAGGTAGGGCCATAGTGACCTAAATCCCAGGAAAAGCCCATGGAGGCCCAAGCCCACATTCTTCAAGTACCGGTGTACCGTCCTGGATGATGAGGGTTTAGTCACTAGGGAAATGCTACCCGGGTGGAGATTTTCGTCATTCAGCTTGGATTGAGAAGGAGTGAAGGACACATCATCAATCGAGCGTACTTCACTCGGATGAAAGTAGCCCAATGGCCAGGGGCATTATCTAGAGCCTTACTAAAACTTTGAAGCCTGGCATTACATCTAGTTATTATGACGCCCGTTACCTCCTATAGTGGGCAGGCATTATTAGACTTTGATTAACATGTAACGTAGCAATAACTAGGAGGCATCGAACTCTATATAAGCGCCTCCACAATACCTAGTTAGGGGTTCGGAACTTTCAGTACATTCACACTCATACGCAAGAATAATCTCTCCGGAGAACAGGACTATATTTTTTACCTTCATTGTGATGGGCCTGAACATGTATACCTCTTGTGTCACCCTTCTACGTAGTGCTAGATCAAGCCTCGTCTCACCCCCTCTCTTACTGTCAGATTTCATACCACGGCATCTCCCTCCTGCACCTCTTTCTCCACGTCCTCCATAATCTCCTCCCCCTCCTCCACTTCTATCTCCACATCCTCTTCCTCCCTTCTGCCTAGAGCCAGGTGTACTAAACGTCCACCTCACCCAATCTCCCCATTCACACTCTCCTAGGCCATGAACCTCATATCCACACTCCTCAACCACATGCCCCATAAGGCTACAAAAGCAAAAATCAGGTACCTTTTGGTAGTAGACTGGGTATTTCTTCCTCTCCTTGATTGTAATTGACATGAATCTCACCAATGGCACATGAACATTGAGCAAAACTCGTGCCCTCGGGTACTTAGAAGGATTTATTATCCCTTCATTCAGGATCACTATTATTGGTGGCTCTCTCACTTTTCACGTGACCTTCTCTGCCAACTCCTTCTTCCTCATAAGCCCATCTGGAATTCCCTTAATCCTGGTCTAGACTGGGATCATATCCAACTTATAGCCATCTGTGTTACTGAACCCATCATATTCTTGCAACACAACAGCCGCGTCCCATAACAACCATGGGCCTCCATCCATCACCCTCCTCCATATCACCTAAGCAACTGAACTACACAATGAATAGGTTTGCCCCAATGGTCTTGAAAGTAATATGTTATACTGCCGCCCTTGATGTACGCGTAGCGTTAAATAATGTCGCATGACTAAAGGTCCTTGTGGTATGAACTCGGAAGATTGCTAGACACCGGACCTCCTTAATCAGATTGTTGAGTTCCTCTAAAAAATCAATATTGGTCTCTTCTTCTCCATGAAGATTCAACCCCTCAAAACGATCTTCAAGATTCAGCTCGGGCCCCCACTCGCCATCATCCCTCTCCTCTTCCGCACGCCCAGCACTGCAACTTCCTCCCTCTCCATCACCTCTACCTCCCTCCTCCTCATCCGGAGCTACCTTCTTCCCTAGGCCTCCATCTACTTCCGCTTCCTTCCTCTCCCCATCGCCTCTGCCATCAATTCGTGGTGGTTCAGCCATGCACTTGCCAAACCGATGTTCCCTAAGCTATTTGACTCCTGTCCCGCCGAAAAAGCACCGGTGGAACATGAGGATATGGTGGCTCCGACGTGAACGCCAGAGGAATCGAAAACCCTAAAAACCTAGGGTACCTCTTAACTAGTGATTTCGATTAGTATTTTCCTTGTCGATGCCTTCGTGTTGAAGGCCTCTGTTAAGGTTCTGGCACGCGCATGCACA
The DNA here is from genome assembly GCA_039707655.1 of Elymus sibiricus. Lineage (NCBI taxonomy): Eukaryota > Viridiplantae > Streptophyta > Magnoliopsida > Poales > Poaceae > Elymus > Elymus sibiricus. The sequence goes on along the minus strand of CM077664.1, from coordinate 263,475,986 downwards.
TACCCTCGGATGGCGCCCCGACCCCAAACAGTACGATCCTGTGCCCAACCGAAACTGTCATCGAATATCGTATCATTCTTGCCATATATATACACAAACTTGCCGGCATGGTTGAAGATGCCAGAGAAATCTGTGAAATAAAGTATGCCCCAGAAACATATCAGCCTATCTGGGGAAGGAGAGGGATCACAGCGGAAAGCGATCACGCGTTGCCATCCATGCATGCAACACCACGCCGTACATATACCTTCCATGTTCCCTCTATAGCACACATTGCATCCCAATCACCATCGGCCAAAACCACAAGCTAGAGTGCAACCAGGATCAAGTTGCCGGATCAATTCAACCTGCTAGGAGCAGCGATAGAAGCGAAGGTGAAGTTGGCGGCTGTGCCGGGAGGAGCGCGCCGTACGTGGCGTTCCTGGCCAGCCGGACGGCCATTACCGGAACTGGAAGGGCCTGGTGGGTCTGGCCCAACGCCTGCATGCCGTCCCCTTCGCTCGCCAACGTGCCCGAGGTGCACCATGGATTCGTCACCCACGAGACCCAGCCCCGTGCTCCCTTCGGTGAACGGCCTCGCCCAGTAAGCCGGAGCTTAGTACGTCATCAACTAGCTACTTCAAGCTCCGCATCTGTGAGGTACACACCATTATCTTGTCATTGTCTCACATTACACACATGCATACAAGCATAAAACATTTGTTATTCAGTCTTGCTAAGTCTCAGTGGACTGAGACTTCGTTAACTCTCAGTCGATGCTATATCCGGGAGATCTTACATTGAGATTCGTGCAATTTATTTTGTTCTCTCTTGCATGTTATGTTACTTGACCGAGACTTGACTAAATCTCAGTCGATTGAGACCTAGCCACACCCTTTGTTATTTGGAAAACGTTTTAAAACATCCGGATGATTTCTTGGCATATTCAGTCGTGTCCGGCGTCGTCCGATCTCTCGTAATCGTGTGGCGCGGAGCGCCTCTGTATCCCCCGCGTGGGGATAGCCCAGACCGTGTAGCTGTGGTAGTACTAACATCTAGCCACGCGCCTAAAGCTTCACATGATGCAAGCTGAATTATGTAGTAGTACATCATACTATCGTTGCCGGTTCGATGCACTTGATCACAGCCTCTCGTCCTTCCCATCATAGGACATCACACTCGTCTTCTCATCCTTCCCTTCATAGCACATCACACTCTGTCGTGCGTATGACCATCTATGGGGCCATCTAACCCCTTTGCAGTTCGGCTAGGGGAATGCGCAAGCACAAAGAGCAGAATGAACAATGAACGCAAAGGATTTTACCCAGGTTCGGGCCACCATGAGGTGTAAAACCCTACTCCTGCTTTATATATTGGATGTGTTTGAGCTCAAGGACAAGGTGCGCTTCTTGTTGGCAAGGTGCGGAAGGAGCAGCTATGCATGCAGAATGAGCAAAGTGTCGACCTCCCTAAAGGTTGCCCTGGCCCTCCTTTTATAGCTTATTAAGGGGTAACCACAGTGGCAAAATAGTCATTACATGTTGATTGGATAGCCTACAGTGCTATCATACCTAACTCTACCGGATTAGGACAAGCGCATTTATTGCGCCGTTAGGTGTCGTGTGGAGGAGGAGCCCCGGCAAGGTTCCTGCACCGCTCGCCCAGCTACCTCCTATTATCTTGACACACGTTCTGGAGGGGTGTCATTAAAGGTAATCCTCCTTCCAGCATGCTGCGACGTGCCCCGACAATCCTCACCAAACTGCCTACCCACTCGACACCTCACGGATTAGCGACTAGCTGCTTAGTGAGGTGGAGCGGTGAGAAGTTAGTAGAGGCCTGCCGGCACGGAGCTTGCCGGGCCTTGACCTTGCCAGCTCACGCCTTGTCGGCAAGTGACGATCGTATCTTCATCACTTAGCCAAGTGCTTCATTGACGCTTGGTCTTGACGTTGATGATCTCCGGCAAGTCCTGGCCATCGAGACTGCTACCACTGCATGTGCATAAGTCAGGGTATAAAATACCCATGTTTTATACATCGACAGGAGCCCCCGGGCCTGGGCCACACGCGTGTCCGAAGTGTCGTTTAGGCCCAAACAATGCACAGACAGGTGGTAGGAAATTACCGCCGTTCAATCTTGTGATGATGATTTTCTGTCGCACGCCCACGTCGTGCATTAAATGCGGGTCGCAGGAGTGGTGGACTGGACAGTTTGTGGTAGTGTGCCTGCAAAAGCGCTGCCACATTGGATAGTAATGAGCTAGCCTCCTCGCGCCTTCCCCATAAAAAGGTAACCACGAGGAGGCGTTGCTCATTCACATCGCCCTTCGCTGCATCTTCTTCCTCCTCTCGCCAAAGTAGATCCCGCCATCGCCGCCGCCTCTTCCACCTCGAATCTTTCCTCTCGAGCCCTCATGGCGCCCAAGAAGGCTGATACAGAGGGGAAGAAGCCCGCCAAGCCCATCGACCCCAAAGCAGAGAAGTGGAAGGCAGACTTGGAGCAGCAGCAGAGGGAGAACGTGGTTTTCTCGCCGCCGGCTATGGACAAGAACACGTTGATTTCCAGGTATGCTTACATGTGGGGAAGGGACACCCAGGACCATAAGGCGCCAGTAGTGCTCCCTGCTGATACCAAGGTCGCCGGAGAAGCGTACCCGTTCTTCTGCGCATACTTCTACTGCGGCCTGGTCCCCCCATATTCAGATTTCTTCACCGAGCTGATGTACACCTTTGGGTTCCGACTGCTGGATTTTACCCCAAATGCAATGACCTGCATGGCAGTCTTTGCCCATATGTGCGAATATTTTGTCGGAGTCGTCCCCAATGTTGACCTCTTCCGCCATTTCTTCATTCACCGCATCAAAGGTGATGCACTTTTCTGGCAGCGTGACTTGGATTCCCTGGGCCAAATCTAAGGGAAAGTATCTTGCCGGGTTGCTGCATCTGAAATGGGAAGAATGGTGGGCAGAATGGTGCTGGATCAAGGAGAAGGACTTCCACAACTTCTGCTTACCGCGCATAGAGAAGATTGACCGCGGCAAGAATTGGAGTGATCTTGGCGCCAGCGACAAGAAGCTTGGGCCGGCACTAAACCGAATTGCTCGCCTCCAGTCTACCGGGCTAACCATTGAGATGGTAGGAGCTGATTTCCTCCGGCGACGTATTGCGCCGCTGCAGAAGAGGCAAAGGTACACTTGGGAGTACAAGAACGCTGGGGATATCCTGCGGATATACCCAGGGCTGGCCAACAACTTGACGGTTATGCAACACATCAGTCTCTGTCATCAGCTCTTCAGGGTCTCCGGCAAGTTCCGCCTGCCGGACAAAGTCGTGCCACTACACATTAGCCAAGGATTCCATCTTGGCGATGATGCCAACATGCAATGCTCGAGGAGTCGAAGCTGACTGGGAGCTGCCCTCACTCAAAGATGAAATGACTTGGGCTTCCAACCTGACAGAGAGGCCTACTCGAGAAGAGAAGGACCTCATCCAAGCCACCAGAGACGAAGAGTTGGCATATATCGCCTATAGAGCCGAAGAGGCCTTGAAGGCCGGCAAGGCTAGTGGTTCTCGGGCCACGACAACTGAGGAGGAGGAAGAGCCCTCGACGAAGAGGTTGCCGAAGAGCACCATGAAGAGCCTGCCAGGGCAGATGTTGCCAGTGAAACTGAAGAAGAAGGAGATCGTCAGGGCCCGAAGAAGAAAGTGCGTGTTCTTTGGAAAGCGTCTAGCCAAGAGGTAGTGCGACCTTCCTCGTCAGGAGCTGGCCCTGTCGTGAAGAAGATGACCACCAGGACTGGCCAACAGCAAGAAGTGCGCTGGCAATCAACTCGGCGTCCTCGAGCTCAACATCCACCTCCCTAGCAAGGAATTGCCGGTGAAGTTGGGTCTTCTCAACAGGCATCTTCACCTCCACCGGCAATCAAGAGGGCCAGGGAGTCGCCTCCGCCAGTGAGATACGACCTCTCCATCCTTAGCGAGTCCAAAGACGAAGAGTAAGCATAATCATTTTATCTTCATTCAATCTTGATTTTGTCTTGACTGTCATTTGACTTGACTTCCTTTGTCTTCGCAGGGATACATAACCACTTGTGCACAGGGAAAAACGAATGAGAGGTGCAACAGAGCACGAACCCATGGCAAGTGCTGGGCAGGGGGTCACATCTGCTGATACCATCATCGTCAGGCCCCAGCCTAGCCCCCTGCATGAGGTTGTGGTGCAGTTCCCGCTCGCGGGCGCCGGCGCTGAAGTTCCTCCTCCTGAGCCCAACAAGAAGATAGGAGAAGGCCGCCAAGAGGAAGAGCGCCAAGAGGCGGATCCTATCATGGCTCCTCCTTCAACTATCGTCCCAGAGAGCGCTTCTCCGACAAGGGCCTCCGCTGATGAGCTCACCCGCACGGAAACTGTCCTGGCAAGCGAGGCTGCCGGTGACCGTGCGGTGGCAACCAAGGTTGCTGGGGAAGGAAATACCCTTCCTCAACAAGCATTAACAGCTAATCCACTTGTCTTTAAGCATTGTCCAATTTTTTTGTTTTCTTGAACTTGACTTGTAAACTGAATCACTTTTTGCTCCATACTTCGGTTCCATCCTGTAGATCTAGCTTCTCCCGAAGAAGGGGAAATTCTCGATGACGTGGCAGATATTGCAAAAAGTGCTGCCGATGAGGCCACCAAGATCTCTGCTGAAGAGGCCACCAAATCTGCTGCCGAGGAGGCAAGGGAAGTTACTGGAGAGCTAGGAAAGTCTCCCGGCAACACGTCTGCCCCCATCCAGACAAGCACAGAGATGGTGCTGGTTGGTGCCGACAAGCCAAACTCTAAAACTCAACCTGCCGCACCAACCACTCAAATATTGGTGGATGTCTTGACGCTCGCCACTCCCCAGCAAGGACCTAAAGCCCCCAGTTTATCAAGCACCGGGGGGCCAAACTTTGACGATGAGATTGCCCGAATCCTAGCCCCCTTTGCCCAAAACACCACTGAAGCCAACAATGCTACTGCCAGCGCAACAGAACTTGCCTTCTTAGAAACCATGGCCGCCGGTTTCAAGGATGTGCAAGATCGCTACAGCAAGTATTAGGACAAACTCCAAGAAGAGCACAAAGCTTTGGAGTTGGCCGAAGAAAAGCTATAAGGAAAGGCGAAGGAACTCCGGGCATGGTACAACGGTCAATCCCACAATCTGAGGAGGCAGGAGGAAAAACTTGCTGCTGCCCAGGAGAAGGCGACAGTCTTGGACGGCAAGCTGGCAGAGCGCGAGGCACAGCTCAATGCCCGAGAAAGGAATATTGCCGCGCAAGAAGAGGCCCTTGCCGCCAAACTTCGCGGCAAGGATGAAGAGATTGAAAAGCTCCTTGAGCAAAGGACCCAAGAGCTGGAGAAAAACCACAAAGAATCCATCGAAATCCAAGCTCGAGAGAGTGCCGCCAAGCTCAAGGAAGCTACCGACAATGCTGCTGCTGCTGCCACTGCCAAGGCAGATTTGAAGTCCCAGGTGAACAAGTTGAAGGAAGATCTTGCCGCCAATAGTAGAGAGATCGAGGCCCTCAAAGGTGAAGCGCAGAAGGCAGCTCATACCCTAGGGGAGCTGCAGACGTAGCTAGCATCTAAGAACCAAGATCTCGACACAACCGGCAAGGCAATGGAGGATCTGAAATCCAAGCTTATCACTCTGGAGAAAGATCTTGAATCCACCAAAGAAAGGGAGGTAATCTTGACGGAGAAGCTTGACGCAGAAGAGACCTCCCGGGAAGATGCCGAGAACAAATTCACGGAGTTGCGAGAGGTGCTCTCCCTTTGGACCAACAGACTTGTCAACATTGCAGAAGGCATAACCAGACAGCTTGTTGTCATGGATATGAGAACCTGGAGCTACACTGTCAATGATAAGGTGACCGCCAGCGTCAGACTGACCAAGTTCTTCGAAGGCCTCATTGATGCTCTGAAAACTTATCACGAAGACAGGTCCGCTTCATTTGCTGATGAATCCCGCAAGTTTGGCCGCGACGTCCTTTACAAGGTGCTCATCAAGGTCGCCTACTAGAATCCTGATGTTGATCTCTCCGGGATATTCAAAACTCTGCCGAAGAATACTGATATCACAGCCATCGACAAGATTGTTGCTCCACTGGCCGACAAGGTTCTTCTTGTTCCCCGGCACGAAGGCGATCTCCAGAACTAGCCTTGTCGCTACATTTGTCGCCAGTGCTATCATGTAAAAGATCATTTAATCTTAAGTTAGATTTGCACCATGCTTGAGATATAATGTAACTTAAGCTGTTTTGAATGAATGTATGCTATTTTCCTTGTATTATCCTTCCTTTGTATGAATTGTATACCCTACGCTTGCCGGACGCTTGCCGGTGCGCACAGTCTTGCCGCGAGCGCTTGAGGACGGATCCTTAGCAGCCTGCCGGAAGTGCCGCTGCCGGCAAGTTTTACCTTTGTCGGTCCCAACGCAGCTGCTCAAGTTGTTGAGCTGACTCAAAACAAAGTAAGAGCGCGATTGGTCACGGCAAGGTTCCTTAGCATGTAGGTTTCTCACACAAATACAAAAATTGTTCAAGGAAGATTGCAACTACAACAAAGAATTAAAGTTTTTTCAATTTAGCTCTTTTCTTTGTCGTGCTTCTTGTTACAAAATGATCACTTGAAAGTCATTTGGTGGTATCCACACCATCATCCCCCCGGGAAACATGCACGTGAGGGAACCTTCTGTCCTTTTGAGAAAAAGAAAGAAGAGAAAGAAGTGGATGGATGCCTCGATGGCTCATTAATCATTTCATACAAGGCAAAGTATAACACAACATCAGATGTAATCATATACAAGCAGAAATGTATTTTAACAAAGAGTTGCGAAACACTTAGCTTTATTTCACTTAAGCACAGGGTCTGTGCCTGCCTTTGTACATAGGGTTACATGTCTGCCGACAAGGCTTGTACAAAAGGTGTTGCCGGGGGAGGGCCCGACAACTGCGACTTATGGATAGAACTTGCGAAGATGCTCAATGTTCCATGAGTTTTGCACTGGGATGCCATCTTCGGTCTCCAGACGGACTGCGCCAGGTCTGGTGACTCGCACTACTCGATAAGGGCCTTCCCACTTTGGCATCAACTTGTTGGACCCCTTGGCGGATTGGATGTGCCGAAGAGCAAGGTTGCCTTCCTCAAGGCTTCGAGCATGGACTTTGCAGCTGTGATAGCGGCGCAAAGCTTGCTGGTAGCGCGCAGCTCACACAGCTGCCCGAAGACGATCTTCCTCGAGGAGCGTGGTGTCATCTTGCCGCAGCTGCTCTTGCTGTGCTTCGTCGTAAGCAAGCACTCGAGATGACCCGTATATGAGTTCTGTGGGGAGCACCGCCTCTGCATCATAGACTAGGGAGAAGGGTGTTTGGCCGGTAGCTCGATTTGGTGTCGTCCTGAGTGACCAAAGAACTGCCGGCAATTCATCAATCCAGCGCCTTCTGCACTTGTGCAGCTTGTCAAAAGTTATCGTCTTGAGGCCTCGCAACAGTTCAGCATTTGACCTTTCCGCGTGGCCATTGCTTCTCGGGTGAGCAACAGATGCAAAGCAAATCTTGCTTCCAAGGTCTTGGACGTACTGCATGAAGGCACGGCTCGTGAACTGTGTGCCATTGTCTGTGATGACTCTATTAGGAACACCAAAATGGCAAACTAATCCTTTAAAGAACTTGACGGCTGACTGTGTTGTCACCTTCCTCACTGGCTCTACCTCTGGCCACTTTGTGAACTTGTCGACTGCAACGTACAAGAACTCAAAGCCCCCGATAGCACGGGGGAAAGGGCCCAAGATATCGAGCCCCCAGACCAAGAAGGGCCAGGAGAGTGGAATTGTTTGAAGGGCTTGTGCTGGCTGATGCATATTCTTTGAATGAAACTGGCATGCTTCACACTTGGTTAGTAGCCCAGTCGCATCCTGGAGAGCAGTAGGCCAATAGAAGCCCTGCCGGAAAGCTTTGCCGACAAGAGCTCTTGATCCTATGTGTGAACCACATATGCCTCCGTGTATCTCCGCCAATAGCTTCAGTCCATCTTCCCGGCAAATGCACCTCAATTTCACCCCATTTGGTCTTTTTCTGTGCATAATGCTGTCAACTCACTGATACATACTTGACTGTCGGGCTACTTTTTTGGCTTCTTCTTGATCATCGGGAAGTTCCCCTGTTTGAAGGAAATGGACGATTTGTTGTGCCCATGCCAGAGCCTATGGCTCGATGACAAGGACAAAAGGCATCTCTTCGGCCGCGGGAGCGCTTGCCTCGACGGCAAGAACCCGAGGTTCTGCGCGAGGCCGCTGCTCACCGGCAGGCGCGTTGTTACCGGCAACTTCTTTGCTGGCGGTTCTGGAAGCTCTGCCGGGAAGTACTTATTTGTGTTCAACTTTCTTCTTTTGTTCGCCTGCATTGATGGTGTGACAGATGGTTGAGTCAAATGGAGCACAAAAGTTCCCGGTTCCACATGTAACTTTTGAGCAGCACACTTTGATAGATGATCAGCAATGCTATTTTCCGCACGAGGAATGTGCTCTGTTTGCAATCCATCAAGGTGTTCTTCCAATTTCCTCACTTCTTCCACATAAGTCTCCATCAATGGGCTCTGATAATCTTTGTTAACTTGCTTCACAACGAGCTGTGAGTCGCCGCAGATGATCAACTTTCTGATTCCAAGGTCCACCGCGATCCTAAGACTGGCAAGGAGTCCCTCGTACTCAGCAGTGTTGTTTGTAGCTTTCTCCCTAGGAAAGTGCATTTGTACCAGATATTTGAGGTGCTCTCCGGTGGGTGCGACAAGTAGCACTCCGGCACCGACGCCTTGCAGCGAGAAAGCACCGTCAAAGTACATGATCCATTCTTTAGTTGCTTCTTTGCCGGGAAGGACTGTTTCTTGAATTTCTTCGTATTGCGTTGGCGTCCATTCGGCAATGAACTCCGCCAAAGCTCTGCTCTGAATAGTTGAAGTGCTCTCAAATTTAAGTGCAAAACTTGACAGCTCCAACGCCCACTCCACTATCCTACCGGTTGCATCTGGATTCCTCAAAATACGCTGCAACGGAAAGCGAGTGACGACGGTAATTTTATGTGCTTGGAAGTAATGGCGCAGCTTCCTCGAGGCCATGAGAAGGCCGAAGAGCAGCTTCTGCACACTAGAGTACCTTGACCTAGCCCCCTGCAAGAGGGAACTAACAAAGTAAACCGGGTCCTGCACCATTTTCTTCTTCGGCATTACTTGTTGGTTCATTGCATTTGCTTACACTGATTCTGACTTGTCGGCACTAGACTCTGTCGGAGAAGATTCCGGTTTGTCGCTTGACGGGCTTCCTACTGCTGCTTCCTCATGGTCTGCTTCTCTCTCTGCCACTAATGTAGCACTGAACACTTGATTTGTCGCCGCTAAGTATAGCAGCAGCGGCTCTTGTGGCTTAGGCGCAACTAGTGTTGGCGGAGAGGAGAGGTGCCTCTTCAAATCTTGCAGCACGGCCTCCGCTTCTGGAGTCCATTTCATTGGACATGCCTTTTTCAAGATTTTGAAAAACGACAAGGCGCGCTCAGCAAATTTGGAGATGAACCTGCTTAATGCAGCAATACAGCCAGCAAGACGTCGCACATCCTTGACGAGGTTTGGTGCTTCAATTTGCTCAATGGCTTTGATCTTGTCGGGATTGGCTTCAATTCCACGCTGAGATACAAAGAACCCGAGAAGTTTACCGGATGGAACGCCAAATACACACTTCTCAGGATTGAGCTTCAAATTTATTTTGCGCAAGTTTGTAAATGTCTCTTCTAAGTCCTGAATGAGGGTTGATTTGTCCTTTGTTTTGACCACTATATCATCCATATATGCTTCCACATTCCATTGCAGCTGAGGGTCAAACCCAATTTGGACTGCTCTTGCAAATGTTGAACCAGCACTTTTTAGTCAGAAAGGCATATGCACGAAGCAATATGTACCACATGGAGTAATAAATGTGGTTTTCTCCTCACCTCCTTGGCCATGAAATCTGATGGTAACCAGAGTATGCATCAAGAAAGGAAAGTAAATCACAGCCGGCAGTAGAGTCAACAATTTGATCAATACATGACAAAGGGAAATGATCCTTTGGACATGCTTTGTTGATATCTGTGTAGTCAATACAAAGTCTCCACTTTCCATTTGCTTTTCGTACTACAACAGGATTTGCCAACCATGTTGGATGTAGTACACCTCTAACTAAGCCTGCTGCTTCTAACTTTTTTATTTCTTCGGCAATAAATTGTTGCCGCTCCAAAGCTTGCTTCCTGAATTTTTGCTTGATGGGCCGAGCATGGGGACAGACGACAAGGTGGTGCTCAATTACCTCCTTGGGAACACCGGGGATGTCATATGGTTGCCATGCAAACACATCGACATTCGCCCGCAGGAAGGCAACGAGCGCGCTTTCCTATTTGCTGTCAAGAGAGGCACTGACGGTGAAGGTACCGCCTGTGCCGTCCTCCTTTGCCGGCACCTTCTTGGTTGCTGGTGGAGTAGCCTTGGACTTCTTGGCGGCAGAACTCTCCGGTACGTCATCTATGGGTGCGCAGCACTCCGAAGAGGTGCGCTTCCTGGAAGACTTGTTAGAGGCCTTGCTGCTTTTCTTGCTCTTCTTCTTGTTGGCGGGAGTGGGTGCCTTGGCGGTAGACGCTGCGACCGCTTCTCTGTAAAGCTTGTCAACGCAAATCACTTCATCTTTCTTGTCGGATTTAATGGTGATGACTCCCATCGGCCCTGGCATTTTGAGAGTGTTGTAAGCATAATGGGATGCTGCCATGAACTTTGCCAAAGCCGGGCGACCAAGAATTCCATTGTAAGGCAGAGGAATCTTAACCACATCAAACACAATTTTCTCGGTTCTGTAATTCAATTCCCTGCCAAATGTCACCGGTAGAGTGATCTTCCCCTTGGGTTGGCTCCTTCCCGGATTGACCCCCTGAAACGTGCCTGTCTGCTGGAGATCTTCGTCGGGAATTTGTAACCTCTTGATGACTTCTGGTGAAATCAAATTCAGGCCGGCTCCACCATCAACCAACATTTTCGTGACTTGGAGGTTGCGTATCGTTGGTGAGACCAACAACAGCAAGCACCCGACCGTGGTTGTGCGATCAGGGTGATCCTTCGCATAAAAAATGATGGGCTTGTGGGACCACTTGAGCGGCTTTTGAGCACCCACTGCCGGTTCTGCCGCATTAACCTCACGCGCCCACTGCTTGAGTTGGCGGTGATAGGAGTGCAAAGATGCACCCCCGTTAATGCACATGACTTTGGTTGCTTTCTGGAATTCTCGTTCACTGGATTCATCTTCGTCCTCGTCATCATCCTCATCATCATCTTCCTCTTTCTTGTCTTGGCCTCGAGCAGGTTTCTCCTTCTGCTATTTAGCCTTACCGCGGCAACCTCCTCAGCCACCACAACTCCTCTTGCTAGATCCGCCAGTGCCTTCTTGGCCTTTCTCCTTATTGCGCTTTTCATACTCAGCCTTCTGCTTCTCAGCAAGTTGCTCAACCTGCCGGCACTCTTGGAGATCATGGCCGTTTGTGCGGTGAATCTTGCAGTATGGCCCATCAGACTTGCCGGTCTTCTCGCCCGCCGCGGCTTCCTGGCAATCAGCGCATGCAGCAGCTTCCTTGCCGGAGCTCTCAGTCTTAGCTTTCTTGGCGGTGTTGGAGTTGCCGGAGCCCTCAACGGCCATAACTGTCTTGCCTTTGCGCTTCCTGTTGCGCTTCCGGCCCTTTTTCTTTGGGGTGGCGGCGTCGTCATCCTCTGAGTCAACTTCAGCGCCAGCATCCTCCCCAGGAAGTCTTCTCCCTTCTTCAGCCCGTGCAAATTTATCTGCCAACGTATACAGCTCGTTAATGGTTTTTGGCAGTTTGATATTCAACTTCTCCCGCATCTTTCGATTGCGCACATTTGTATGAAAGGCAGCAATCACAACTGTGGGGTGTACGTCAGGAATGTTGTGGTGCACGCGGCTGAATCTCTAAATATATTTCCGCAGGGACTGACCGTCTCTTTGTGGGATCACTTGCAAGTCACTGGGCTGGCCAGGAGCCTTGTGGCCCGTGGTAAAGGCACCAATGAACTCATTGCACAGATCATACCATGAAGAAATGGAATCCTCTGGCAAGTTCATCAGCCAATATCTCACATTGGGTTTGAGCACCAATGGAAAATAGTTGGCGAGAATCTTTTCATCTCTTCCCCCGGCAGCTTGCACGGCGATCATATAGATGCCCAAGAATTCTGCCGGGTTAAGCTTGTCGTCGTACTTCTCCGGCAATTCTGACTTGAAGGCCCGGGTTGACGGCCAGCGGACTTGCCGCAGCTCACGAGTGAAGGCTGGGCACCCAACCTCATAAGGCAGATACCCGCCAACCCCGGGCGCAGGCTGATCAATGACTGGGCTGTTGCGTATGTCGGATTGACGGCACGCCTCTCGACGCCATTCAATGGTGGTGCGAGCATCTTCTGCCCGCCTGTTTTGCAGCACTCGACGCTGATCTTGCCGCGCTCGTGGATCCAAAGAAGCCATTGACATCTCGTCGGTCTCAACGGACCGGTGATTTGCCGCGGCTACTGATGTCGTTGCTGTGGGGGTGACTGCACCGTTTGTGCTGCTCCTCTGGCACGGCCATTGGTTGGTGTTGTCACTGGACGCCGTGAAGGTCCCGCCTGCTGCGAACTATTGGCTTCGGCAAACCCGATGAGGCACTGGATGGTGGCTCTCCACTCATCCATTTTATCAGCAACTGGAGGGAAGTTCAATGGCATCTACGCTCGCGCCATGGCCTCTGCTACCATAGCTGGCATGGCTGGGAGCGAAGAACGAGATGTCGCTCGACTCCTGGCAGAACTAGCAGGAGCGCCACCACAATCTTCCTACCGCGGCTCATGCCCAGTAGCGGGCTGACGCGGTGGAGGTGGTGCCTGAAGATCTTGCGGCTGATCAACAGGTGTCTTGCCATGCGGACGTCGCCGTCTTGAACCGCCAGCACCGTCCGAATTCACGTCGTGCCCATCCTGCAACGGTCGCGGTGTGCGTCCTGAAGTGGTATCCTTAGACACCACGGTGGCTGGGTCTTGGCTTGCGCCGGTCCAGATGGTGTTGCTCCGGTGGCTTCGTTCACCAGTGCGTCGAGGAGGCGGGAGTTGGCCATCCACACCGCCTGCACCATTGTGGCTTCGATCGCCGGACTGGCGAGGAAGTTGCTGGTTGGTGTTGTGCGCTCCGCCTGCTCCACCGGTGCTGGCTACGCCGCCTGCGCCGGTGATTCCTTCCGTGCCGCCCACGCCGGTAGCGCCTCCTGCGCCAGCGGGGTCATCTGCGCCGCCCATGGGCATCTGCGACGGAAGCTTGGAAGTCGATGGAGCCGCTGTGGATGCACCCTTCTTCTTGGGCGCCATCGAAGATGATGAAGACGAGGTTGACGCGCCAACTGTAGATTCAGGTTCGCGCAAGCGATCCCCCTACCTGGCGCGTCAAAGATGTCGTTCGTACGACCATCCATGGGGCCATCTAGCTCCTTTGTGGTTCGGCTATGGGAATGCGCAAGCACAAAGAGCAAAATCAACAATGAACGCAAAGGATTTTACCCAGGTTCGGGCCACCGTGAGGTGTAAAACCCTACTCCTGCTTTGTATATTGGATGTGTTTGAGCTCAAGTACAAGGTGCGCTTCTTGCCGGCAAGGTGCGGAAAGAGCAGCTACGCATGCAGAATGAGCAAAGTGTCGACCTCCCTAAAGGTTGCCCTGGCCCTCCTTTTATAGCTTAAGCGGTAACCACAGTGGCAAAACAGTGATTACATGTTGATTGGATAGCCTAAAGTGCTATCATACCTAACTCTGCCAGATTAGGACAAACACATTTATTGCACCGTTAGGTGTCGTGTGGAGGAGGAGCCCCGACAAGGTTCCTGCACCGCTCGCCCAGCTACCTCCTATTATCTTGACACGTCTTCTGGATGGGTGTCATTAAAGGTAATCCTCCTTCCAGCATGCTGCCACGTGCCCTGACAATCCTCACCAAACTGCCTGCCCACTCGACACCTCACGGATTAGCGACTAGCTGCTTAGTGATGTGGAGCGATGAGGAGTTACTAGAGGCCTGCCGGCACGGAGCTTGCCGGGCCTTGTCCTTGCCGGCTCGCGCCTTGCCGGCAAGTGACGATCGTATCTTCAGCACTTAGCCAAGTGCTTCATTGACACTTGGTCTTGACATTGATGATCTCCGGCAAGTCCTGGCCATCGAGACTGCTACCACTACCTGTGCATAAGTCAGGGTATAAAACACCCATGTTTTATACACCGACACACTCCTACACTCGTCTTCTCCCATGTAGCACGTGCAAAACACTCCCCTCTAGCAATGCTTGGAGTATCGTCTTTGATGACACCAACGCCATGGCCGTTGAAGCATGTGCCATCGCAGCATTTCCGGAGAAGACGGCCCACCGTCATGGCAAACGTCGCGGTCGTCGAAGCTGTTGTGTCGTTGTCGCAATGTTGTCATGGCCGTGAAGCACGCCGTCGCAACATCATTGAAGCAACTGGGCCTCCATCGTGGCTAACGTTGAAACAAGTCATCCCAGCATTGCCTCGACCATTCGAAGCACGTCGTCGCCGCAGCAGTTGAAGCACGCCCGTCGCAACATCATCGTTGCAGCCGCGCCATCATGTGAGCGTCGCCGTGGTCGTGAAGCATGCCGTCGCAGCATCATCGAAGCAGTCGGGCCTCCATCGCAGCATCATAGAAGCAGCCAGGACTCCGTCGCAGCATCGCCGTGGTCGTCAAAGCATGTGGTCGTAGCGGCATCGAAGCAGCCGGGCCTCTGTCGCATTGCCACCGATCGTCGAAGCACGTCATCGCCGCGGCCGTCGAAGCACTACATTGCAACATCATCGAAGTAGCCGGGCCGCCGTTGTAGCATCGACGCGGCCGTCGGAGCACACCATGGCCGTTTGAAGCACGCCAATCGCCATGGCCGTCGAACCATGCTATCACAACATCATTGAAGCAGTCGAGCCGCCGTCACAACAACACTGCTCGCGGCCTTGCACTGACGTCCGCTGCAAGAACCTGGTACGCAGCCGTGGTCTGATGCAAGGACGGTGCTTCCAACAACCGACGACGCGGGTGATGTTGCATTGCGGCACGAGAGGCCAAGGGGGGTTGCTGCGAGCCTGCGATGTCAGCTAGTTGGGTGGGGATGCGCGGTGCGATGAACATGAGCTGGCTTCTTGATGAGCCGCTGAAGGTGGTCGGATGGTGTAGTGAGCTGTGAGCACGACGATGTGAGGATGAAGATGTGAATGCGTGCATGCAACCGCGAGGTGTGAAAACAGAAGGACAACTTGGG
Organism: Elymus sibiricus; assembly: GCA_039707655.1. Lineage (NCBI taxonomy): Eukaryota > Viridiplantae > Streptophyta > Magnoliopsida > Poales > Poaceae > Elymus > Elymus sibiricus. The sequence goes on along the minus strand of CM077664.1, from coordinate 263,460,614 downwards.
ATTTCCATCTTTTAAGTATTTAACGGTCCTGGACAGGCCAATCGGGCGGCTGGCGAGGCGGCTAATCCCCGCGTGGGATCAGCCGGCTTACGCGTAGCACTGGCCTTGTTATTTATCTTTGTTAGAGAATTATTACTTGCTTAGGACTGCATGTATGCGTACTTACAGTTGGTGTTGATGGAAGAAATTTTGAAGATGACTAAAGCTTTTCTCACGTTCGAGCATCTATACAATCACAGTAGCAAATGTGAGCCCCCATACATCCGTGGACGAGCCTGGACGCCCCCGGGACAGCGCCAGGCAGGTCCACATTTGCCCCCCTTCACAACCACACTCCCCATATCTCAATATCAAAATTCATGGACGTCGACCATACAACAAAATTCATCATAAATTCAACGATACAAAGATAGTGTTGCACGAATAAATTCATTACATGCCAAAATAAAATTCAATCAGTTAATACATGGATAGGTGATACACAAATGAATCTATGACTTCAGTTGTCACATGATAACCCACAAGTGTAGGGGATCAATTGTAGCTTTTTCGATAAATAAGAGTGTCGAACCCAACGAGGAGCTAAAGGTAGAATTTATATTCTCTCCAAGCTCTATCAACCACAGATACAACTCTACGCACACTTAACGTTTGCTTTACCTAGAAAAAGTATGAAACTAGAAGTACTTTGTAGGTGTAATGCTAGAACTACTTTGCAAGAATACAACTAGGAGTACTTTGCGAGATAATAAAAGTTAGTTTGTTTTAGTAGAGAGCTTTTTGTAACACAAAGAGAAAGATTGTCCATATGCAATTGAATATAACACGATAGATACTTATCATATGCAATGAGGGAGAGGCCTACGCTAACATACTTTCCATACTTGGATCATATGCACTTATGATTGGAACTCTAGCAAACATCCGCAACTACTAAAGATCATTAAGGTAAAACCCAACCAAAGCATTAAGTAACAAGTCCCCTTTACTCCCATACGCAACAACCCCCTTACTCGGGTATAAGCTTATGTCACTCTCGCCACCCACTATAAGCGAATCATGAACATATTGCAAAACCCTACAGCGGCAATCCCACACGCTTGCGCGACACGGAGGGCCCCCGGGACAGCGCCAGGCAGGTCCTCATTTGCCCCCCTTCACAACCACACTCCCCATATCTCAATGTCAAAATTCATGGACGTCGACCATACAACAAAATTCATCATAAATTCAACGATACAAAGATAGTGTTGCACGAATAAATTCATTACATGCCAAACTAAAATTCAGTCAGTTTATACATGGATGGGTGATACACAAATGAATCTATGACTTCAGTTGCCACGTGATAACCCACAAGTGTAGGGGATCAATTGTAGCTTTTTCGATAAATAAGAGTGTCAAACCCATCGAGGAGCTAAAGGTAGAATTTATATTCTCTCCAAGTTCTATCAACCACCGATACAACTCTACGCACACTTAACGTTTGCTTTACCTAGAACAAGTATGAAACTAGAAGTACTTTGTAGGTGTAATGCTAGAACTACTTTGCAAGAATAAAACTAGGAGTACTTTGTGAGATAATAAAAGTTAGTTTGTTTTACTAGAGAGCTTTTTGTAACACAAAGAGAAAGATTGTCCATAAGCAATTGAATATAACACGATAGATTTTTATCATATGCAATGAGGGAGAGGCCTACGCTAACATACTTTCCGTACTTGGATCATATGCACTTATGATTGGAACTCTAGCAAACATCCACAACTACTAAAGATCAATAAGGTAAAACCCAACCAAAGCATTAAGTAACAAGTCCCCTTTACTCCCATACGCAACAACCCCCTTACTCGGGTATAAGCTTCTGTCACTCTCGCCACCCACTATAAGCGAATCATGAACATATTGCAAAACACTACAGCGGTAATCCCACACGCTTGCGCGACACGGAGGGCACCATAGGACAACACCAATTTAACATACAACTTATATCAATCACACCATACCACAATTAACCCGTAGGATAAAAAGAATCTACTCAAACATCATAGGATGGCCATACATCATTGGGTAATAATATATAGCATGAAGCACCATGTTTAAGTTACAGTGGGGAAAAGAGGTGTTACACCACTACATAGAGGGGGAAAGAGTTGGTGATGACGGCGGTGAAGTTGTTGGTGTAGATCACCGTCACGATGGTTCCCCCGGCGGCGTTCCGGCGCCACCGGAAGAGAGGGGGAGAGGTCCCCCACTTCTTCTTCTTCTTGCTTGCCCCCCCCCCTAGATGGAAGAAGGGTTTTCCCTCTGGTCCATGGCCGTCATGGCTCCCAGAGGGTAGGAGCCCTCCGAGATTGGATCTCTCTCTCTGTTTTTCTTCTGTTTCACCCTCCTGTTTTCTAGCCTTTCACCATTTCTTATATTCCCGAAGATCCGTAACCCGATTGGGCAGAAATTTTGAGGGAATTTTTATCTGGATATTAGCTTCCTTGTGGCATAAGGACACCCCCATCCGACCTTCGAGGTTGCCACAAGTGTAGGGGGCGTGCCCTGTGAGCTTGTGGGGCCTGTGGGCCACCCCTTACGCTGATTCTTTTTCCCAAAAATCACATATATTCCAAAATAAATATCCGTAAAATTTTATCGCGTTTGGACTTTGTTTGATATGGATTTTCTACGAAACAAAAAACATACAACAAACAGGAACTGGCACTGGGCACTGGATCAATATGTTAGTCCAAGAAAATCATATAAATTGTTGCCAAAAGTATGTGAAAGTTGTAGAATATTGGCATGAAATAATCAAAAATTATAGATACGACGGAGACGTATCATCGCGGTCATTCTTTTTTTGAGAGTATGCAATTGCGTACCATAGTTTTATAGAAGGCAGAATTTCAAGTGCAAGACGGCTACAACTCGCTGCGAACAACGAGTGTAGTACAAACTCCACATCAAGGCTAGTCCGAAGACAGCCACCATCAACATTACAACTACAACACAAAAGAGCATGTCCTAACTGAGCAACAAAGCCGCATCTCGACCGACGCCGGTCACCTACGAAGATTAGCAGCTCCAACTGAACTCCCCTGGTCGACGCACCATCTACCCTTGATGCCTAAAGGAGGTGGCATTTTCAACTTCACTCAATACATGAGCGTAAGCCATGGACATAGCACTATGGGTGGAATAGAATGCGGTGGTAGAGATCAATAAGGGAAGTCAAAAAGGAAGAAAGTCTCACATTAACTCAGCGGATCAATAGGCAATGGAGAGGCCTATCAATCGATATCAATGCGAGGAGTAGGGATTGCCATGCAACAGATGCACTAGAGCTATAAGTGTATGAAAGATCACTACTGAAACTAAGTAGGTGTGCATCCAACTTGCTTGCTCATAAAGACCTTGGGCATTTGAGGAAGCCCGTCATTGAAATGTACAAGCCAAGTTCAATAATGTAAAATTCCCACTAGTATATGAAAGTGACAAATGATGAAAACTATCTATATGAAGAACATGGTGCTACTTTGAAGCACAAGTGTGGTAAAGGATAGTAGTGTGCCCCCTCTCTCTTTTTCTCTCATTTTTTTGTTTTCATTTTTTTTCTCTTTTTTTCTTTTTTTTGGTGGGCTCTTTCTGGCCTCTTTTTTTTCATTTTTTTATATCCTCATAGGTAGGGGCAACATTCTAGAATGCATCACACTTTTATTTACTTACAAGTCGATAAAGTGAAAGAATATGACTCTATATGAATGCCTCTGGCAGTGTACTAGGATGTGCAATGATCTAGCATAGCAAAGATATCAAAAAAAAAAGGAAAAGCCATGAAAATATCATGCTAGCTATCTTACGATCATGCAAAGCAATATGACAATGAATGCTCAAGTCATGTATATGATGATGATGGAAGTTGCATGGTGATACGTCTCCAACGTATCTATAATTTATGAAGTATTCATGCCATGTTTATAACAATTTTATATGGTTTTGGTATGATTTGATTAGAACTAACCCGGACTGACGCTGTTTTCAGCAGAACTACCGTGGTGTTATTTTTTTGTGCAGAAATAAAAGTTCTCGGAATGAGCCCAAAATTTACGGTGATTTTTTATGGACCAAAAGAGACCCACGGAGCACCGGAGATGGACTTGGGAGTGGATGAGGGTGCCACAAGCCTGGGGGCCACCCCCCCTAGGGCACGCCCCCCGAGCTTGTGGGACCCTCGGGCACCCCCCCTGACGTGAATCAAACGCCAAGTATTCCTATATATTGGGAAAACCCCAGAACGAAACCTAGAACTCCCACGCCGCCGCCACAAGCCTCTGTACCGAAGCGATCTCATCCGGATCCCTGTTCCGGCACTCTGCCGGAGGGGGAATCATCACCGGAGGCCATCGTCATCATCCCGACAGTCTCCATGACGAGGAGGGAGTAGTTCACCCTCGAGGCTGAGGGTATGCACCAGTAGCTATGTGTTTAATCTCTCTCTCTCATGTTCTTGATTTGGCACGATCTTGATATACCACGAGTTTTGTTAATATAGTTGGATCATATGGTGTTTCTTCCCTCTCTATCTTCTTGTGATGAATTGAGTCTTTCCCTTTGAGGTTTCATTGTTATCGGATTGATTACTTTGGATTTGAGAACACTTGATGTATGTCTTGCATGTGGATACCCGCGGTGACAATGGGGTATTCTATTGGTTCACTTGATGTATGTTTTGGTGATCAACTCACGAATTCCCGTGACCTTGGGGTAATCTAGGAATAGGGGTTGATTGCATGTTTTCATCTTCTTTTCTCCGGTAGAAACTTTGGGGTACTCTTTGAAGTTCTTTGTGTGGATTGAATATTATAAATCTGAGATTGTTTGATGCATATCGATAATCAACTCACGGATACTTGTGGTGACATTGGAGTATCTAGGTGACATTAGAGTTGGTTGATGCGTATCATATGGTGTTATTTTAGTACGAACTCTAGGGCTGTTTGTGACACTTATAGGGATGGCTCAATAGATTGATCGAAAAGGATAACTTTGAGGTGGTTTCATACCCTACAACAATTTCATCTTATGTTCTCCGCTAATAGGAACTTTGGAGTAATTCTTTGTCGCACGTTGAGGGATAGTTATATAATTCAATTATGTTAGCACCGTTGAGAGATTGCACTAGTGAAAGTATGAACCCTAGGCCTTGTTTCCAAGCATCGCAATACCGTTTGTGCTCACTTTTACTACTTGCCACCTTGCTGTTTTTATATTTTCAGATTACAAAAACCTATATCTATTATCCATACTACACTTGTATCACCATCTCTTTGCCAAACTAGTGCACCTATACAATTTACCATTGTATTGGGTGTGTTGGGGACACAAGAGATTTCTTGTATTTGATTGCAGGGTTGTTTGAGAGAGACCATCTTCATCCTACGCCTCCCACGGACTGATAAACCTTAGGTCATCCACTTGAGGGAAATTTGCTACTGTCCTACAAAACTCTGCACTTGGAGGCCCAACACGTCTACAAGAATAAAAGTTGCGTTGTAGATATCACATGGCAATATATCTCGGAATGGCTACGGAAATGCCATGATAGGTAGGTATGGTGGCTATTTTGAGGAAGATATCACGGGGTTTGGATGCACCGGCGAAGTTTGCACCGACTCTCGAGGCGAGAAAGGTCAATGCACGGTACCAAAGAGGCTAGCAATATGAGGAAGGGTGAGAGTGCATATAGTCCATGAACCCACATTGGTCATAAAGAACTCATATACTTATTGTGAAAATTTCAAAGCCCTTGAAGCAAAGTATTACTCGCATGCCCCTAGGGGGGAGGTTGGGAGGAGTTAACCATCGCGTGCCCCGGATTTGAAAAACACAAAGGATCAATCAATGATAAAATATGCTCCGACCTCACTGCTAATGTCAGCGGCCACCACTTTACATGCATGAGGATTTTACTTGCGTAAAGACTACTTTCCTTAACGACATTATTAATACTCAACTTTAATTCTTTTACTAGCATACCCCCATATTACCACCTCAATATCGCAAAACTATTGCAAGGAATCAAACATATCATATTCAGTGATCTACAAGTTTTATGTAGGATTTTATGACTAACCATGTGAATGACCAATTCCTGTTAACTCTCTAAATAGATATAAGTGAAGCATGAGACTTTATGACCAAATACTCAACTTTAATTCTTTCTACAAAAGACTCAGATAAGCTCTAACAAATATAAGTGAAGCAAAAGAGCATTCTATAAATAACGGTTTTCTAAATGTAGAGAAACGAGCATCCAAACTTCGAATGATATAAGTGAAGCACATGAAGCATTTTATAAAGCCATACTCAAAAGATATAAGTGAAGTGCAAATAGCATTCTATAAATCAACTAAGGACTATCCCATACAAGCATGGTTCATTACTAAAGGAAAAATAAAAATCACATGACGCTCCAAGAATTTACGCATATCATGTGAACAAAACAAAAACCGAAACATACCGATAATTGTCGAAGAAGGAAGATGGGATGCCTTCCGGGGCATCCCCAAGCTTAGACGCTTGAGTCTCCTGGAATATTTACTTGGGGTGCCTTGGGAATCCCCAAGCTTGAACTCTTGCCTCCCCTTATTCTTCTCATATCGATACCTCCTCGATCTTCGAACACTTCATCCACACAAAACTTAAACGAACATTTTTTTGTTAGAGGGGTTAGTACATATAACATCAAATCCCATCATGTCCTGCTGTAACATTATTGTATAATTATAATCAAACATTACCCACTGTATTCTATCACAATTCTATGGCTCCCAAGTCAATGGGGCTCAACAAGATTTCAAACATAAGCAAATAAAGAAACTATAAGAGCAATCTGTGAAAACAGGACAATTTGTAAAGATGCAGATGAAACATATACTTCTGTAACTCCAAAAATTCTAAAAAATTAGGACATAATAAAAAAAATCATAGGAGTACTGTGTATAAATTTCAGAATTTTTTCACATTCCAGTAAAATATATAAATTCAAACACTACAGCAAAAGTTTCTGTTTTTGCACAGCACACACCAAACAAGCAATTTAAACACCCTAAAGGTAAATCTTGGCACATTATTTTTATAATACAATGGATTTGTACAAGGGGATAAACTGTTGAAAAGTTTTTGTAATCAAGATTCACAAAGTTTCATGGGCATGAACAAAGTTCAAGGATGTCCCCCACATCAACGGTGTTCGTCTTTCTCACTTTCACATTTCTTTTTGAAAAAATTTTAGGTTCCCCTCTATATTTTTTTTATTTTTAAACTATTTTAAAAGCACACAACAGAATAAAATGACTCTCTAAAACTTTCGGGTTGTCTCCCAGGCAGCGCTTTCTTTAAAGCCATCAAGCTAGGCATAAAGTGCTCAAGTAATTGATCCACCCGGATCCCAAGGTATATCAAAGCCAATTATAATTAGCAATGATTTATAATTTAGTAGTGAGCACAAAGCAACATATATCATGCAATGACAAAGTCTAAGTCTCTTCCTATCCATCGGCATGTCATAAAAGAATAATTCATGCACACATAATAAAGGTTGATACATAGTATAAGCAGTTTCTTGCAATTTCATTGTATTCGAAACATAGAGAGGTGGAGATGTGGCTCCTCTCTCATAGTAATTGCAAGTAGGAGCAGCAAGCACATGCATATTATATTCATCAAAATCATCATGTGTAATGGTAAAACGCAACCCATCAATATAATCCTTAATAAGCGCAAACTTCTTCGATATAGTGTAGTTAGGAGAATTCAAAAAGATAATAGGACTATCATGTGTAGGTGCAACAGCAACAATTTCATGTTTAACATAAGGAACTATAGCAAGTCCATCTCCATAAGCATCATTCATATTGGCATCATGGCCACAAGCATAGCAAGCATCAATTTCATCAAAAAGGGATATTTCAAACGAATCTAAGGGATCATAGCAATTATCATAACATTCATCATTCGGTAAGCACGAAGGGAAATTAAACAATGTATGACTTGAAGAGTTACTCTCATCAGAAGGTGGGCACAGGTGATCAATCTGCTATTCCTCCTTTTGTTCTTCACTCTCCTCCTCATCTTTTTCATCTAATGAGCTCACAGTTTCAGCAATTTCTTCTTCCATAGATTCCTGCAAAATATTAGTCTCTTCTTGGACAGCGAAGACTTTCTTAATAAATTCATCAATATAGGCATTGTATTCATATTTCTCATAGCAATATTTAAGTATAGCATAATTTTCGGATCTGTAAAGAGCATCATCACAATCTTCATACTTTTCATACAAAGATTCAATTTCATAAGCACCCTTAAAAGCAACAAATTCTTCTATTTGTTCTACATCATAGTAATCATATACACCATAAGCATAAGAAGCCAAGGTTTCATTATCATTAAATTCACATTGAAAGGGGTGTGGAGCCTTCATCATAGAGCAACAAGTATAATCATACATAGAGCACATATTCCAAGCATACCAACGCAAAATTTTAATTTGATTCCATAAGTGTTTCCCTTTTTGAGACAAGCGATAATCCCAATTCTATTCCCGTTCATCCAAAGTTTCTCCCATCATCAAGTTGAATGGAGATTTATCAGGATTATCAAAGTAGTATTTAATATTTTCCACATAACTAGCATCGAGGGTTTTAGGAGGTTCCCCATCTCCATGAGTAGCAAGTACAACTAATTTTTTTGGTATTTTGTGTTCCATATCCATAACTAAAGATATAAAACAACTTAGAATAGAAATAAAAACTACTTAGAGATAAAGCAAGCAAGCACACACGGGAATATTCACCCCACGCTATTGCTCCCCGGCAACGGCGCCAGAAAAAGGTCTTGATAACCCACAAGTGTAGGGGATCAATTGTAGCTTTTTCGATAAATAAGAGTGTCGAACTCAACGAGGAGCTAATGGTAGAATTTATATTCTCTTCAAGTTCTATCGACCACCGATACAACTCTACGCACACTTAATGTTTGATATACCTGGATCAAGTATGAAACTAGAAGTACTTGGTAGGTGTAATGCTAGAACTACTTTGCAAGAATAAAACTAGGAGTACTCTGCGAGATAATAAAAGTTAGTTTGTTTTAGTAGAGAGCTTTTTGTAACACAAAGAGAAAGATTGTTCATATGCAATTGAATATAACACGATAGATACTTATCATATGCAATCAGGGAGAGGCATACGCTAACATATTTTCCGTACTTGGATCATATGCGACGACACCGTATGAATTATGGTTTGGCAAGAAACCTAAGCTGCCATTTCTTAAAGTTTGGGGATGTGACGCTTATGTCAAGAGGCTTCAGCCTGATAAGCTCGAACCCAAAGCGGAAACGTGCGTCTTCATAGGATACCCTAAAGAGTCCATTGGGTACACCTTCTATCACAGATCCAAGGGCAAGATCTTTGTTGCCAAGAATGGGTCCTTTCTAGAGAAGGAGTTTCGCTCGAAAGAAGTGAGTGGGAGGAAAGTAGAACTTGATGAGGTAATTGTACCTTCTCTCGAATTGGAAAGTAGCACATCACAGAAAGAAGTTCCCGTGATGTCTACACCAGCCGGAGAGGAATCTAATGATGATGATCATGAAACTTCGGATCAAGTTACTACTGAACTTCATAGGTCAACCAGGGTACGTTCTGCACCAGAGTGGTACGGTAATCCTGTCCTGGAGGTCATGTTGTTAGACAATGGCGAACCTACGAACTATGAAGAAGCAATGATGAGCCCGGATTCTGACAAATGGCTTGAGGCCTTGAACTCCGAGATAGGATCCATGTATGAGAACAAAGTATGGACTTTGGTGGACTTGCCCGATGACCGGTAGGCCATTGAGAATAAATGGATCTTTAAGAAGAAGACTGACGCTGATGGTAATGTCACCGTCTATAAAGCTCGACTTGTCACAAAGGGTTTCCGACAAGTTCAAGGGGTTGACTATGATGAGACTTTCTCACCCATAGCGATGCTTAAAGTCTGTTAGAATTATGTTAGCAATTGTTGCATTTTATGATTATGAAATCCGGCAGATAGACGACAAAACAACGTTCCTTAACGGGTTCCTCAAGGAAGAGTTGTATATGATGCAACCGGAAGGTTTTGTCGATCCTAAGGATGCTAACAAGGTATGCAAGCTCTAGCGATCCATCTATGGACTGGTGCAAGGATCTCGGAGTTGGAATATATGCTTTGATGAGGTGATCAAAGCTTTTGGTTTTATACAAACTTACGGAGAAGCTTGTATTTACAAGAAAGTGAGTGGGAGCTCTTTAGCATTTCTAATATTATATGTGGTTGACATATTGTTGATTGGAAATGATATAGAATTTCTGGAAAGCATAAAAGGTTATTTGAACAAGAGTTTTTCAATGAAATACCTGGGTGAAGCTGCTTACATATTGGGCATTAAAATCTATAGAGATAGATCAAGACACCTAATAGGACTTTCACAAAGCACATACCTTGACAAGATTTTGAAGAAGTTCAAAATGGACCAGTCGAAGAAAGGGTTCTTTCCTGTGTTGCAAGGTGTGAAGTTGAGTAAGACTCAAAGCCCGACCATGATAGAAGAAAGAGAAAGGATGAAAGTCATCCCCTATGCCTTAGCCATAGGCTCTATAATGTATGCCATGTTGTGTACCAGACCTGATGTGTGCCTTGCCATAAGTCTGGCAGGGAGGTACCAAAGTGATCGAGGAGTAGATCACTGGACAGCGGTCAAGAATATCCTTAAGTACCTAAAGAGGAATAAGGACATGTTTCTTGTTTATGGAGGTGACGAAGAGCTCGTCGTAAAGGGTTACATCGATGCTAGCTTCGACACAGATCCGGATGCCTCTAAGTCTCAAACCGGATACATATTTATATTGAATGGTGGAGCAGCCAGTTGGTGCAGTTCCAAGCAAAGCGTCGTAGCGGGATCTACATGTGAAGCAGAATATATAGCTGCTTCGGAAGCAGCACAAGAAGGAGTCTGGATGAAGGAGTTCATATCCGATCTAGGAGTAATACCTAGTGCATCGGATCCAATGACTATCTTTTGTGACAACACTGGTGCTATTACCATTGCCAAGGAGCCCAGGTTTCACAAGAAGACCAAGCACATCAAACGCCGCTTCAACTCCATCCGTGATTACATCAAGGAGCGAGACATAGAACTTTGCAAATTACATACAGATCTGAATGTGGCAGACCCGATGACTAAACCTCTTCCGCGAGCAAAACATGATCAGCACCAGGACTCCATGGGTGTTAGATTCATTATGATGTAAACTAGATTATTGACTCTAGTACAAGTGGGAGACTGTTGGAAATATGCCCTAGAGGCAATAATAAATTGGTTATTATCATATTTCCTTGTTCATGATAAATGTTTATTATTCATGCTATAATTGTATTGACTGGAAACTTAAATACATGTGTGGATACATAAACAACACCGTGTCCCTAGTGAGCCTCTACAAGACTAGCTCGTTGATCAAAGATGGTTAAGGTTTCCTAACCATAGACATGAGTTTTCATTTGATAACGGGATCACATCATTAGGAGAATGATGTGATGGACAAGACCCAAACGTAAGCTTAGCATATGATCGTATCACTTAAGTTTATTGCTACAGCTTTCTTCATGTCAAGTATCTATTCCTAAGACCATGAGATCATGAAACTCCCGTATACCGGAGGAATACCTTGTGTGCTATCAAACGTCACTTCGTAACTGGGTGATAATAAAGGTGCTCTACAGGTATCTCTGAAGGTGTCTGTTGGGTTGGCATGGATCGAGACTGGGATTTGTCACTCCGTATGACGGAGAGATATCTCTGGGCCCTCTCGGTAATACAACATCACAAGAAGCTTGCAAGCATGTGACTAATGTGTTTGGTCACGGGGTATTGTATTATGGAACGAGTAAAGAGACTTGCCGGTAACGAGATTGAACTAGGTATGGAGATATGCTACTTGTGAACTGCGTTGGGATTTCCCCGAAGAGGAGAGGATGATGCAGTACAGTAGAGATAAGTATTTCCCTCAGTTAAGAACCAAGGTTATCAATTCAGTAGGAGAACCACACAGAACCTCATTAGCAGCACCTACACACACAAAAGCAAACACTTGCACCCAAGGCCCAACGCAAATAACAGGGTTGTCAATCCCCTTAGCGGTTATTTGCAAGGATTAATTCTGATAGTGATAGATAGAAAAGTAAATTGCCAAAGAAAATAAAAGTAAATAAATTGCAGCAAGGTATTTTTGGATTTTAATATTGATAAAAGTAGACCCGGGGGCCATAGTTTTCACTAGAGGCTTCTCTCTCGAACACATAGCATACGGTGGGTAAACAAATTATTGTTGGGCAATTAATAGAAAAGCGCATAGTTATGACGATATTCAAGGCAATGATCATGTATATAGGCATCACGTCCGAGACAAGTAGAGCGACTCCTGCCTGCATCTACTACTATTACTCCACCCATCGACCACTATCCAGCCCAATGACGATTTTCCACGTGTAAATTTCTCATTCGCCGGCGGAACCACGTGTCAGCTCGGCATTGGGACAGATGCCATCCATTCATTGGACGTGAGACACCTATGATACATCGACATGTGGCACGGCCCAATAGTGGCCCATTTATGTTAAAAAGGCCAGCCCAGCAAAAGGCCCACAAGATTTTGTCAGATACTAATGGGCCGACCCGTTAACAGCCTGCCATGTTTTGGGCCAAATTACGGCCCATATAAGATCCGGCCCGTTAACAGCCTGCCATGTTTTCGGCCAAATTATGGCTAGTATCAGATCCGGCCCTTTAACAGCCTGCCAAGTTTTGGGCCAAATTACGACCCATATCAGAACCGGCCCGTTAACAGGCACTGTGCTTTTGGGCCCATTGCCGGCCCGATTTGGACTTCGGCCTCTTAAAGGCCCGTTTAACAGTTCGGCCAGTATTAATTTCGGCCTGTTGGCAGCCCTTTGTACATTTGGGACGTTGTCGGCCCGGTTTCACTTTCGGCCATTTAACGGCCCGTGCTGCATGTGGGCCAATTTCTGGACCGAAGTGACATTCAGCCTCTTAACGGCCCGCAGTCTTCGTGGATACATTTTAGCCCAACCTGGCTATCGGCCTATCAAAGGCCCGTGATATAGTTGGGCCTAATTATGGCTCACTTTGCATCCGGCCTGCTTACAGCCCATCATGTGATTGGGCCAACCAAGGCCCGACATAAATTTTGGCCTGTTAATGACCCGTCATGTCATTGGGCCATTCATGGGCCCAGGTATATTTCGGCCTACTATCGGCATGTGATTTGTTCGGCACAATTTAGGCCCAATCTACTTTTCAGCCTGTTAAAAGCCCATTGTATTTTCTGGCCCATCTAGGGCAAGCGGTTTACTCGGCCTATAAAAGGTCCGAAACTAATAGTGGGCCAGTTTACGTCTAGGCGCCCGAGATGATTGTGGGCCCATGATTCGGCCCATTTATAGCGATTGGTGGGCCAGCCAGTTTTTTACCATAATTTTTTATATAAACCTAACGATTTGGCCCATTGCGCTTAGTCTAAACTTACGGCCTTTTCAGAGAGTGACGACAGCATATACAGTAAATAAATTACAACATCATGACAAAGAATTAACCTAGACTATACAACAAAGAAATTACGGCATATTACATCCACTAGGCATTAAAGTTCGCCGCCAGTGATAATAAAGCGCAACCAGACAGCAGATTACATACACTGGGCATCAAAGGTCGCCACCAGTGCAAATAAACACGCCGACAAAATAATATACAGAACCGACAGCACTTCAACACAGTTCAAGAAAGGTTAGCCCTGCCCAGGAGCTGCAGCGCAAGCAGCTGAGCAAGCTGATGAGACTATGCTTGTTTGATGCTTATATCCTCCAACTCTAGCTGCATAACATCAATAGATGTCTTGTACTTTTGGTTAATCTTTCATAGAGATTGGAGTTCCAATAGAAGTTGAGCTGAAGCATGTCTTTCTGCTTGAATTTGAGACTGAAGTAGTCGAACAGATTCAGGCGGCGACTTCATCGAGTTTGTGTCACTGCTATTAGCGAGTAACTTTGACACTACATCAAGACATGACTTTGGGGTTGTATCGCTATCCCCAAGATGTGTTGCCTTCTTTCCTGCAATATATGTTAGAGGGACAAGCAATGGGTTTGTCTCACTATCATTGTGGCAGTTCTTCATGGCGTCAGAGATATCACTCTGAAAGACAAACAAGAAAATAGATAACAGGTTTTGCACGTATAAGCATCAGTGCTGTCAATTCATCCCATTTCTTACGGGCAAATAAAGAGACACGGTTTAAAATAGCATAAACATCATATGGCATTGTTCATAGTTAAGATATGGCAGGATATGGCATTGTGCAGGAGTGGCCAGCTTCACCACACCACTGGATTACAGATCAAGAACACAAGCATACATGCGGTGCTAAAGAACGTATAAGCATCAATGGGCAGTGTGTTGTCAATTAATCCCATTTCAGATTGGCAAATAAAGAGACATGATTTAAATAACATTAACAAAATATGGCATAGTTCATAGTTAAGACATAGTAGGATATGACATTGTGCTGGAGTGGGTAGTTTCACTTTCACCACACCCCTGGATTACAGATCAAGAACACAAGCATGCATGCACTCTAAAGAAGATCACTTGCTCTATTTAGTTTCATTTACATGCTATGAATAAGGAACTTGGTTGTACAACTAAAAACTAAAATTGAGAAGGACAAACTTATGTTTATGAACTTCTTCATAAGAAACTTTAAACATGCAATTTGATGCAAACGCGAAAAATAAACAGTAGTTGCAGTCATGCCTATCCAAATATACTCAACAAAGTTTGAAGGCTCGAGAAGGACAAACTTACGTTAGTAGTGAAGACGGGCTCTATAAAGCCCTTGTCCATGCTGATGGGGAGGCAATTCAAGTAGTTTACCACATATTCTTCTTCATAACCATTGCCTTTATTCTACATTTTGTTAAGTGTAAATATAGATGTGATAATATAGGAACAAATGGAGAATATTTAAGCTAAGATGCAGAGTGATGCTACATAATCAACTAGCTAGAAATGTAAGTACATCGGTACAGGCAAAAAATACTGACAAGAGCAATGCAGAGCTAAACTTATTCAGTAGCATTTGTTTTATTCAACATTTTGGTAAGAGTAAATATAGATCTGATAAGGTCTAGAAAATGGAGGGCAAGGGGAAATAAGCTGCAGAGTGATGTGATAACCCACAAGTATAGGGGATCGAAACAGTTTTCGCAGGTAGTATTTCACCCAGATTTATTGATTCGACACAAGGGGAGCCAAAGAATATTTGCTAGTATTAGCAGTTCAGTTGTCAATTCAACCACACCTGGAGGTAAAATATCTACAGCAAAGTATTTAGTAGCACAGTAATATGATAGTTTTGATAGCAGTAGCAACAGTAACACTAGTAACGGTAACAGTAATAGTAGCAGTTTTGTAGCAAGTGTAAAGCAGTAGCAACAAAGTAACTTAGCAGAAACCAATATGAGAAAGTCATAGGCATTAGATCGGTGATGATAATTATGTTGGATGATATTCATCATATAACAGTCACAGCCTAGAGCAATACACAATAGCTCCAAATCATCAATGTAATGTAGGCATGTATTCCGTATATAGTCATACGTGCTTATAATAAGAACTTGCATGACATCTTTTGTCCTACCCTCCCATGGCAGCGGGATCCTTAAGGTAACTAAGGGATATTAAGGCCTCCTTTTAATAGAGAACCGGAACAAAGCATTAGCACTTAGTGAATACATGAACTCCTCAAACTACGGCAATCACTGGAAAGAATCCCAATTATTGTCACCGTATGCGGATCATGACACGTAATAGGTGCATATAACTTGCAAGATAGGATCAAGAACACAAATATATTCATGAAAACATGAAGGGTTCAGATCTGAAATCATGGCACTTGGGCCCTAGTGACAAGCATTAAGCATAGCAAAGTCATAGCAACATCAATCTCAGAACATAGTGGATACTAGGGATCAAAGCCCGAACAAATTAACTCGATTACATGATAAATCTCATCCAACCCATCACCGTCCAGCAAGCCTACGAAGGAATTACTCACGCCCGGTGGTGAGCATCATGAAATTGGTGATGGAGGATGGTTGATGATGACGACGGCGTCGAATCCCCCTCCCCGGAGCCCCGAACGGACTCCAGATCAGCCCTCCCGATGAAGAACAGGAGGTGGCGGCGGCTTCGTATCGTAAAACGTGATGAAACTTCTCCTCTTATTGTTTTCTCTGGAAAGAGAATTTATAGCGTTGGAATTAGGTCAGACGGCCGCCTGTGGGCCCCACAAGGCACCACGGTGCGCCCTAGGGGGGGTCGCACCCTGCTGCCTTGTGAGCAGCAGGTGGCGCCCCTTCTGTTGATTCTTGCGCTAATAATTTTTATATATTTCATAAAAATTCTCCAAAAAGTTTCGTCCAAATCCGAGAACTTTGATTTCTGCACAAAAACAACACCGTGGCAATTCTATTGAAAACAGCGTTAGTTCGGGTTAGTTTCATTCAAATCATGCAAATTAGAGTCCAAAACAAGAGCAAAAGTGTTTGGAAAAGTAGATACGATGGAGTCGTATCATGATGGTACATGAACAACTAGCTGTCAATATAAGTACAGTGATAAAGGACAACAGGTGCTTACAAGAACAATGCAGAGCTAAACTTCTTCATAAGCATTGGGTTTATTCTACATTAATGTAAGCATTAATATAGATATGAAAATTTGGATAGAACAATGGATAAGCAAGCTATCATGCACACAGATGTCACATAATCAACCAGGTATGAATGTAAGTATAGCAATACAGGGCAGCAGGTACTAACAAGAGCAAAGCAGTGAGCAGATAGTTGCGATATCCTGTCATCCATTTCAAACCGTTATTCTTCTTGGAGCAGTTTTCCTGCAAAAGAGATCGGTAAGGCACATGCAGAAATGTACGAGTTCAAATTGTCATGTGATCTCATAGACAGTACCTCTTCCTGGGGACAAGACCAGTGCATAACAAGGTTTTTCCATTCAATATCTTGTAAATTTAGCATAGGAGACTTCACCGAAATTTTGTTTATAGACTTGCCATCAAAGTGTGCTTGCCTCAGGTAACAGCGATACTGCTGCAACGCGTCCTTGAAAAGCGCAAGCAAGCTTTGCTTGTCATGACTATCCAGATTGACCCTCTCCTATTTAGAAGAATGTAATGTAAATATTTGTTCAATCAACAGAAAACAAGACAATAATCACCATGAATAATAGCACTTACACGTAAGTGCGACAGGAAGATGTGAAAATGGTCTTTGTCTTCACTATAATCTTCCCATGATGGGAAGATATGCACATGGTTCCTAACAACATTGAAAGCATTGTCTTTTAAACTGGGAATAACTGGAATGGGGTTCCAATCTACAGGAATTGGGGCACTCTATAGTTGGAATAGGTCTTTGGCCTGTGGATTTGGTGTAGTTTTTTCTGGATTGGGATTGTTCTGTGGTACGGCTGGTGGTATGGCAACTGAAATTGGCATATCTTTTGCTGGAGTGCGGTTCCTGTGTAGTGGGGCTAGTGGTATGGCCAGTGGAGTATGGGTACAGTCTACTAGAGTCGGGCCTAGGTTTTGTGGCGCTGGTTCTGTCGCCAATATAAGTGGGGTGCTATCTGATTTCTCCGGTACCACCACCTTTTTCAAAGACTTTGTTTGTACTCCTTCAGGTTCTGCAATCACCCTCTTCCTTTTGGATGTCTGGTACACAAGAGCAACATTTGAATGGAAAAACATGGTATGATGAGAGATGGAATAGGTATTGATAATGGATGGGCATGGCATCTTCACATATATGATGAGTAAACTAAGCAGATGGAGGTGCAACGAAGTAGAAGAAATGCAAGACACCTTATGCAAGATACGTGCAACCAATAAAACCTTGCCAAATTAGAATAGACACCTTGATGGGTGAACACAATAGGCGATCTGCCTTTGACTGCACGAGCTCAAAATAGTCATTAGGATCATATTCTGAACACAAATCTGTAGGTGGGGAGCGTGTGGGTTTCATTCCATCCAGAATGAAACTCAATCCCTTGATGCCAAGTTTGTTAGCCATTGCACTTTTCCGCAGTATTCCTCTGATGCGCACAATCTCATATTCATTGTGATCATGTTCAATATCTGATATGCATGAAAATAGAAATAGTAGTGAGATTATCTTTGAAATGCATAGGATATCCTAATATAATAGGGGCTCCGTGTAAACCCTTGTGTGCTACCTCTGGAATTCTGATGAGAGAGCCCATGTGTGCTGTAATTTGGTGCGTACACTAATATAATCTGGCACTACTGCTCAAAAAAAAGAGGCTCCCTATTGGGAGCTCCAGAAGTAATGATAGTTGGCAGATGATAGGTTCAAAATATACTGTATGCAAAGTTTATTGCCAAAGCATGATGACGAGAGCGCACAGAGAAATAGAATTCCCTCATGAGTCTATATGTGGCGCACATGCATTTCAAAACTCGCATACTAACATTAGCTGACCAATTAAATGTGTCTCTATTTTATTAGTATCTGTATCATATCAGATTTGAATTTGATAACTAAGCTTTGGAATTATGAGTGGCATGTAGTTTAGCTTGAAGGATGGAGTGCTGCTTGTACGACATGAAGCATCTAGGCAGATAGTAGTGTACATAAAATGGGGAAAGCATAACATCATAAATAAATCTAGAAAGTGGAACTGGCTCAAAAATATGGGGTTGTATTGCAGCTACTAATCGAAAGCATTTCGATCCCCTACAGGCCAGCTCTATTCAACTGAAGGCGCACTACTGTTACTATCAGTCTAGTCTCTCAAAGGCCACACAGCTCCTAGCATTTCCTAGATATTATGGCAAACTAACTCGAAGTGCTGAAAGCATCTAGCAGAAGCAGCCAATAGACCTGTTTACTGCAGATCTCCGTGCTCCCCTTCCTGACAAGGAACATACTGTACTTATTAAAGAAGAACATAAGAGGAACATGTTAAAGAATAGAAGAGGAAGCATATTATGGAGATTCCACTTCTTTCTATACATTTGGAAACTAAGCTCATGATAAACCAGGCCACGTGCATTTGGAAACTCAAGTGGGAACATTAGCTGACCAATTAAATGTGTCTGTTAACTAATATCATTATCATATCACATTCAGATATGAACAACTAAGCTTTGGAAATATGAGTGGTGTGTTGTTTAGCTTGAAGGGTGGAGTGCTGCTAGTATGACACAAAGCACTTACGTAGCTGATAGTGTAGATAAAATGAGAAGACCCTAAGCATCACGAGTAAAATTGGGAAAGTGGAACTAGCTGGAAAATATGGGCTTGTATTGCCGGTACGGCTACAAAGTCTTTGGATCCCCTACAGGGGCAGCTCTCTTCAACTGAAGGTGCACTACTGTTACTATCAGTCTAGACTATCAAAGGCGACACAGCTCTCAGCATTTCCTGGATATTATGGCAGACCAACTCGAAGAGTTGAAAGCATCGATCAGAAACAATCCAATAGACATGTGGACTGCAAATGTCCCTGCTCCTCTTCCCGACAAGGAACATACTATACTACTATACTTATTAAAGAACAGTAGAGGAACATGTTAAAGAACTGCAAGCAGATTTTGGATAATACAATGTTCGTTGCCCACCCATGATGAACCAGAGCGCACAAAGAAATGCAATTCCCTACTGTCTCTCTATATGTGGCCACGTGCGTTTGGGAACTCAAGTGGAAACATTAGATGACCAATTAAATGTGTGTCTGTTAACTAATATCATTATCATATCACATTCGTATATGAACAACTAAGCTTTGGAATTATGAGTGGTGTGTTGTTTAGCTTGAAGGGTGGAGTGCTACTAGTACGACACAAATCACATACAAAACATATTGTAGATAAAATGGGAAAACCCTAAGCACCACGAGTAAAATCGGGAAAGTGGAACTAGCTGGAAAATATGGGCTTGTGTTGCCGGTACGGCTAGATAGGCTTTGGATCCCCTACAGGGGCACCTCTCTTCAACTGAAGGTGCACTACTGTTACTATCAGTCTAGACTCTCAAAGGTGACACAACTCCCAGCATTTCCTGGATATTATGGCAGACCAACTCGAAGAGTTGAAAGCATCCATCAGAAGCGACACAATAGATCTGTCGACTGCAAATGTCCCTGCTTTTCTTCCAGGCAAGAAACATACTGTGCTACTATACCTAATAAAGAACAGTAGAGGAACAGGTTAAAGAAGAGCAAGCAGAGTTTGGATACTACAATGTTCGTTGCCCACCCATGATGAACCAGAGCACATAAAGAAATGCAATTCCCTGATGTCTCTCTATATGTGGCGCACATGCTTTTTCGAAACTAAAGTAGGAACATTAGCGGACCAATTAAACGTTCACTGTTTTAGTAATATCAGCATCATATCAGATTCGTATCTGAACAACTAAGCTTTGGAAGTATGAGTGGCATGTTGTTTCGCTTGATGGGTTGAGGAGCAGTGTTGGGACGACATGAAGCACCTAGGGTGATGGTACTGAATATAAAAGGGGAAAACCATAAGCATTGCGAGTATAGTGTTGAGCGTACCATGGTGGATCTGAAGGTGCAAAGGAGACAAAGGCTTCTTCGCAAACAATGTTAGCTTTCAATTAAGAAGTAAGATTCGAAGTGATGGACAAGAAATCACAATAAAGCAGTGGCGATCTATTTTCTGGCTGAGATAAATAACTTGAGCAGATATGAAAGAGTACCACCTCTGTTGCGGCGACGGGTAGGCATCTGCTGAGAAGTTGAGGGTGCTGCGATTGCGATGGTTGTCGGCGGCGTGGAAGCAGATCTGGCAGGGCAGACGGTCGCGGCGGGGGATATGTCCCGGCGCAGTGGACGAGACGGTCGTAGGAGCGGCCCCGGCAAGGTGGACGACGGCGCGGATGAAGCGAGAGGACGCGATGCAAGGATCCTGGTCTTGAACCGTGGATCAGAGACGTCGATCTCTTGTAATGGACGACGGTGTCGGGGTATCAGCTCCGGCATGGTGGAGGAGGACGGTGGTGGATGGGGTGGCGGACGGGGGAGGCTGGGGTGGAGAGGGTGTTTTGGCGCCCACGGAGTACGAATGGGGAAATGGAGGGAGAGAGAGGTAGGGGGAACCATGTCTTTGGGACGCGCTTGTCTCAAATGCGGGGAAAGTTACAAACTTAGCCCCCGTTTAAAATTTTAGACATCAAAACGATATTGGTCAGTTGGGGGTAGGACGATAATCTCGCATACCCCGAATATTGGGCGAGAGCGATTTCGGCCGAGGAGAGTTTGTTTTGGCGCCCACTGTTGGTGCCCACCGTGTATGAATCGGGGTGAGAGCCGATTTCGGCCGACGAGAGACTGTGTTTTGGCGCCCACTGTGTATGAATCGGGGTGAGAGGTGGTTATGTCACGTTTGAGTGAAATTACAAACCTACCCCTATCGAGACCTATAGAAATTGAGCCTGCAGGTTTTGCGTGTCAGGGCAGAGGAAGTAATTTCCATCACCCAAAATTTGGTTTCAAGCGGTTACGGCTGATAAGGGACTGGGTGTTTCACCGCTTCGTTCAAATTTTAGGAGAATAAGCTTGCACGTTTACCGTGCCATCTCAATTCGAATCCATTTTGTATTCTTTTTTTCGGGCAGGATCCAGTTTGTATTCGAATACAAATCTATATACATCATTTTTTATATATACTTTCAAAAGCACAACACCCTTTATATATATAAATAGTTTACAATTCCCATAATCTCAAATTCATAAAGTTGAATTCAAATATTTGAAACCACTTTATGTTCAACTCAAATGCTTGGATCACTAATATCAAGAAATTAAATAACATACATGTGCCCAAATTCAAATGAATATGCATGTTTGATAGATCAATTTTGGTTCGAGTATGAATTACATGTATCATCATCTCTAAATCAAATATTTGAATCCCTTTTATGTTGACATCTTTTACACACGCAACTAAATATTTGAATCTCCTTTCATGCCCATCTCTCTCAAGGTCTCTCTCATGTGCTCCTTCATATAGCAGTATAGCTATCACACTCTTTTCTCTATCTCACCCGCACACTCAGTACATGTTTCTCTTTTTTCACAAACACAGTCTCTCGCCGTCTCTCTCGACACGTGTCACACTCTCTCTATCTCTGTAGACCACTCGGTTTTCATTATCTCTTACGTCTCTATCGTGCTCTCGTATCTCTCCGGCTACCTAGCGTTATTTTCCCCGCCACACACACTCTCTCACTCGGCTTTCATTTTGTCTCTCTCTTTCTCTAGGGATCTATCACGCACCTCATTTCTTTCAAGATATGACTCCTACCACTAAAATTTATCTCTCTCTCACACACACACACCGTTTGTCGGCGTCTCCTTTCCCTCTTCACCTCCGTTCCAAAATTGAAACTATTCCTTTGTTTACTGGTCAGACAATATCTTTCTCTCTTTAACTCTCTCACAAACACACACACACATACACACACACACACACACACACACACACACACACACACACTCACACCTCTTTGCTTTCGCCCGCCCCTTCCCGACTGATACGTCTCTGTCGTATCTACTTTTCCAAACACTTTTGCTCTTGTTTTGGACTCTAATTTGCATGATTTGAATGAAACTAACATGGACTGACGCTGTTTTCTGCAGAACTACCATGGTGTTGTTTTTTGTGCAGAAATAAAAGTTCTTGGAATTGGATGAAACTTTTTGGAGATTTTTTATGGAATAAATAAGAAATACTGGAACCAAGACCCACTGGAGGGGGCCACCCAGTGCCCACGAGGCACCAGGGCGTGCCACCCCCCCCCCCCCAGGCGCGCCCTGGTGGCTCGTGGGGCCAACGTGGCTCCGCTGACCCTAATCTCTGGCCTATAAATTAACAATTCCAGAGAAAAAAATAAGAGAGGAAGTTTTATTGCGTTTCATGATACGGAGCCACCGCCACCTCTTGTTCTTCATCGGGAGGCCAGATCCGGAGTCCGTTTGGGGCTCCGGAGAGGGGGATCTTCCGGCATCGTCATCATCACCATCCTTCATCACCAATTTCATGATGCTCACTGCCGGGAGTGAGTAATTCCTTCGTAGGCTTGCTGGACGGTGATGAGTTGGATGAGATTTATCATGTAATCGAGTTAGTTTTGTTAGGGCTTGATCCCTAGTATCCACTATGTTCTGAGATTGATGTTGCTATGACTTTGCTATGCTTAATGCTTGTCACTAGGGCCCGAGTGCCATGATTTCAGATCTGAACCCTTTATGTTTTCATGAATATATTTGTGTTCTTGATCCGATCTTGCAAGTTATACGTACCTGCTATGTGTTATGATCCGCATACCCCAAGGTGACAATAATTGGGATTCTTTCCGGTGATTGCCATAGTTTGAGGAGTTCATGTATTCACGAAGGGTTAATGCTTTGTTCTGGTTCTCTATTAAAAGGAGGCCTTAATATCCCTTAGTTTCCTTATGGACCCCGCTGCCACGGGAGGGTAGGACAAAAGATGTCATGCAAGTTCTTATCGCAAGCACGTATGACTATATACGGAATACATGCCTACATTACATTGATGAATTGGAGCTAGTTCTGTGTCGCTCTAGGTTATGACTGTTACATGATGAATGTTATCCAACATAATCACCGATCCAATGCCTACGAGCTTTCCACATATTGTTCTTGCTAAGTTACTACTGTTGCTACTACTGTCACAATTGCTACTACTATTGTTGCTACCGTTATTGCTACTGTTACTATTATTGCTACTGCTATCAAACTATCATACTACTGTGCTACTGATCACTCTGCCATAGATATTTAGTCTCCAGGTGTGGTTGAATTGACAACTCAACTGCTAATACTTGCAAATATTCTTTGGCTCCCCTTGTGTCGAATCAATAAATTTGGGTTGAATACTCTAGCCTCGAAAACTGTTGCGATCCCCTATACTTGTGGGTTATCACCGACCCCTATCTCTCTCACACACACACACAACTCTCCCTTTCGCACCCCCGACTCCTGTCTCTCCCACACACACTTATCGACCAGCCTCTGGCTAGGTTTATCCATCTATTACACACTCTCGCTTCCCCTCTCTCGTATATGTCTCCCTCGCGCTCCTTGTATCTATGTAGATATCTCGCCCCTTCTTGAAACACACCCTCTCTGTGTAGTGTCTCCCGCGCTCCCTATTTGTGTGTAGCAAGAACTCTCTTTCTCTGCAGCACACATACACACGCACTCAGCATTCTTTCTCGTGCACTGTCTCTAGGTCTCTCTCGCACAATGTTTGTAGGCCCCTTCGTTCCACGCACCCCGTCTTTCGGCCTCCCTTGCTCACAATGTATCTCGCTCCCTAACCATTCATGTGTACTCCATGTAACTTCTCCCATCCTTTCTCCGTCACACACAAACGCGCTCAATCGATCACCGAGTCTTCTTTCCTACATCTCTCACACCCGCATACTTCGATGTCTCTCTCTGATCCTCGATCTTTTGTCTACCTCTATTTCTCTCGATCGTGCACACACACTAGCTACCGTCTCTCTTTATGTCGATACCTCTCGCACACACACTCTTCGTGTCTTTTCACACATGCAGTACTCCCTCCTCTCTCTCTCTCTCTCTCTGATCCTTGATCTTTTGTCTACCTCTATTTCTCTCGATCGTGCACACACACACTAGCTACCATCTCTCTTTATGTCGATACCTCTCGCACACACACTCTTCGTGTCTTTTCACACATGCAGTACTCCCTCCTCTGTGTCTCTCTCCCCCTCTCTCTTTCAGACACACGATCTATCTCGAGGTTGATCTCTCGTATGCACGCTCTCCCCCCCCCCTCTCTCTCTCTCTAGGTTACTCTCTTTCTCTATGCCGGTTCTCACGCACACACAACATTTGTTTGTAGGGTGATCCCTTGTAGGAAAAAATCTGGTGCTCCAAGGCCTCCCAAGCTCCCACGATATGATAGTTCTCCGGTCGTTGGATCGTGGAATAAACCTCTAGACCCGAGCGAAATTTTGAGACTCTTTGAGGGGGTTTTCTGCAAATTTTTATGACCTCTACCTGTGTCTGTTTGATCGACGATCCAACAATCCCCACAGGAACACTGGAGTATTATAATTATTTTTTGGACATCACACAAATAGTGGAGTACATATACGAAGAGAAGAGGCGCACGCAGTCGGTCTCTCGCTGTCTCGCACATATGAGAGTTACGTAATGCACAGTAAACAAATAAACCCATAGGTGCATGATTTCTGCATGCGCAGGTACCGGGTACGTGGTGGAGCGCACTTTTGTACGAAGAGTCAGCTCGCGTGATAATTTGATCCGCGGGTGTTGACGGTCTGGGACTACACGTGAACGACCTGGAGGCGATGGCTTGCTACTGATCGATTTGCCACGTTTATAAAATACATTTTTTTAGCAAGACACGAGTTCATTTTTCAATGGCGCGTTATACAATTTTTTTTTGAGAATCGCGTTATACAATTTATTAAAACGATTGGTATGGAGCGAAAAATGAAAATTGTCACTATACACGTAGGCTGGAGTTTCAGCGCTTGCTGCTAGCTAGGGTAGCTCCCTTCACACTCTCACCCTCTCCTGATCTAAACAAGACAGGCGGTAGCCATTGTCTGTCTCCTTACCAGCGGTGAAAGATCTGACCGGATCCTGTCCGCCGTGGAAGGGCGGCGATGAAGCGTTGATGCGATCGCCATCAGTGAGGTAGGAGACACACTGCCGGCGAGTCCCGATCTATGGACCGTGCCGTCCTCTCTCACCCGGTGCCAGAACGGACGCGACCTCTCACTGGCACAGGCATTGAACCGGCGTGCCGGCCGAGAGAGTAGCACCCGTTGCACGCCAGGCTGAACACGCCTCCTCGCCGCATTATATCTTTGCTTTGCCAGAGGAGAGAGAAGAGGAGAGAGAAGGAAAGTGGGCTGTAGAATAAGAGCCGGCTATAGCATGAGACCCAAGACACTTTGTGAGAATGTATGGTGGGCCAGCTATTAACAAAGTACTACATATTTAAATCTTACTATTGTATACAAGCTGGCTTTTAGGTTGACTCTAAATGACATGGCAACTTCTTATAACCAATTGTTGGCTATATTATTAACCATGCTCTCAACCGGCTTCAGACTGCCCCGAATACCTCCATTGAACCCTCGCGTGTGCCGAGAAACCAACTTCGCCCACACGTCCGTCCGCGAGCCTACCGGCATTCAACACAACACCGCTTGGCTCCTAGCATCCGCCCGCTAGTTAAACAAGGCCAGACGCCTGGCAAGAACCGCACCACACCTCCGCTCCCCATCTCCTCCTTGCACCATTTTCTCCACACTCTCCATAGCATCCGACGAGCATGAAGACGAGTTCTCCGGCATAAAAGCCGGCTGGGTGCCAAGCCGAGCCTGCCGGATACGAGCCAGACAACTCGCTGCTCCACCTCCCTCCCCACCCCAGGCCATCAATACCATGGGCGAGGCTGCAGGAGGGCAAGCAGAGGAGCAAGCCGCCGCTCCAAGCTGGCCCCTGGTGCAGCAACTCGCCGCTCCAAGCCAGCTCACAGAGGAGTGGCCAGTTGCTCCACTCCGGCACGCGGGGGAGCATGTTGTCCAGTGCACCGTGGCCGGCCGCGCCATCCACTACAAACGTTGGCGGAACTGCGGCTTGCCAGCGGAGGCAGCCAGCACCCCCGCGTCCGCTGCCGATACCGAGGAAAAGTAGACCATGGGAGCCACCGCCGCTTGGGTCCCACGAAGGCCACCGCCACCGCGTCGCCGGCATACACACCCGGTGTGTTGCTCGGTTTAGCGCACAACACCGTTGACCCCCGCCTCGGCTTCACGGAAGTGGAGGAGGCACTCTTCCCCTGGGTCATCCCCTTCGGCTGAAGCGTAGCTGGACACAGGGAAGTTATGGCAGAGGCGGAGGCCACGGAGGTGGAAGGCACGGAGGGCCACCGTGGCCGGCATTAGATTATAACTGCCTCCGGAAGCTATTCACGTTTAGTTAAAAAAATGTCTGAAATGTAATTAATTTCATACGGTCTAGTTTTGTTGTGCTCGCACTGATATGTTTGTTGCTCTCGGCAACGAGCTCTGCCTCGACAGTTTATTGCATCTGTGGAGGTACTTCACATGGTGTTGGCGCGCCCAACATCACCATGCCCTTATATTGCCATTGTTTAATTGTTGTCAATCCAATGTCACTTGAAAAGTGATGCAATGTCACACAGGGAGTAATATGCTGCTGTCAATCTAGTGCCATCGATAAATCCAATGGCACTTGTATAATGACGCAATGCCATCGATACCCTTTTACATATTTTTGCAAACACGGATGTCAATCTCAGGCATGTTTGTGCAAACAGAAGAAGATACCTCAATTTTAGTGGAACCACAAAATTATACGGGAGTCCCTCCGCCATTGGTAGAAAATGCACCTTTTTCATCAATGCTCTCAGAAGGAATTTGTGTTTTGGCTGTGAACTAAATGTTGTTTAGGAGAAGCATTGATGTTGGTAGTAAGAACTATAGATTTTTCTTTATATCTAGTTCTCCTCACTTTTTTTTAGCTTTGAAGTGAATCATTGAGATGCATAAACTATTTCAACTATGGCTATTAATTGGTTGCAGACATTATCTATGAATGTGAAGATATCTGTGAACATGAGTTTGATGTGAAAGTTAGTTTGTCTGTTATTGTTCTGGAAATAGAGTATGTTATTACATGACCCAGAAAAAATATATTATGTGCCACATCTCGGCATCAGACTTACATACATCTCAGTCGATGCACGAACATCACAATATGCATGCTGACTGGATCAACATTTGAACCTAGCTATTATGAATGAAAATTCGGATTGACATCAGTTTTAGATAGCAGGAGACGCTTAGCCTGCTCTGCCTCAGCTAGCTTCTTTCTGGCTTCTTCCATCTCTTGTTTGGCTTGGGTGAAGAGAGCATCTGATTGCTCTTTTCGCATCTTCAGGAACTCAGGCACATTCTCAAGGGCTACTGCACACTTTCTTTCAGCCTTTACTAGAGCCACGAGGACACGAACACTTGACGACTTCACCTGGCTAGTGTGTAATCCAACATCATTTAGGAATTGGCACCTTGTGTCTAATCTGGCATCATTAGGGGACTGGCACCTTGTGCGTAATCTAGCATCATTTGGGAACTGGCACATAGGACTAGCCTCAAAACCTGATCTTGAGGTTGACCATACTTCCCTCCTCGCACGAACTGCATCCTGACATGAAGAAGTTACTTCTTTTTTAGATCAATAGTGAGAGCTCCACAGATCCATTCAGTAGAAGCCCCATAAATAGGACTACTAGAAGTGAGTTCAGAAGGATAAATATAAAAACAGACTCGTAGGGTGAGAACACCCACATCCTACATCAAGCTAAGGGCCTCTTTAATTCACAGGATTTTGAAAATGTAGGAATAGGAAAAGTATAGGATTGGAGTGGCATGCCAACTTGAATCCTATAGGATTAGCAAGGAGTGTTTGATGCCACATGAAAAACAAAGGAATTGTAAAAGAGCTGGAGTGCATGTTAGATTTCCTATAAAATGTAGTACAAAAGATTCCGTAGGAAAAATTCCTATGGAATCCAATCATATGAATCAAAGGGCCAACATAGGAAAAATTCCTAAGGGTTTCAATCCTCCAGAAATCCTATAGAATTCCTTTGAATCAAAGGATCCCTAAAAAGGAAAGCATTAGGACGATTAAGAGTGTGCTTATTACATATCGAGCAGAGCTACTTTACAGAAACTACAATATATACATCAAAAAACCCAAGGCTAAGTCAAATATGAAAACCAGCAGAGGGGTGCACTAAGCCAAGGGTAGCTGCAGCAAAACAACCGGCAACCAGATGATCTCCAGGGCCTCTGTAGCCGCGTTTGACTGACTAGTTTTCCATCCTACAGCATGGTGGGTCCAGTGAGTAAATTGAGATCCTTCAAATGATAGAGAGCCTAATCAAGTGTAGAGGCAATTTTTTGTCCCGCCTATTACTATTTAATAATTTGCCACACCGTTGGATTGCATGGCAAGAACCCTAGCCATGCACACAACATTGTTTGACGCTGTTTTTGGCTCGGGGCTTGCCCAGGGCCTGGCCTGGTCTTGTCTAGAATACTGCTGCCAGACACATACCATGTCAAAGTAATTGAAAGGTTGTTACGTACCAAAGCTCGTTTTATAGGTTCGGTGCAGCTCGTCTTTATCTTGCGATGTTCCTTGAAGATGTCCCCAACATCCCGTATTTGATCTTCATTTCCCCTCTGCATGTTGGCATTAGTAGTTTTATAAAATCCCAACATGGCAAGAAAAATATAGTAATACTCACATATCTTGTAGGCAACATTAAAGCACACATCTGCAATGTTGGCACGAGTAATTTTTAATATCCTACTTTGTGGTTATTCAACTTTGCTACAAATACGTTGTGGTCTCATTCTGAGTCGATAGAACTGGAGGATCACCTCCCTGCTATTCTCAAAAACTTTTAACCATCTGCCACACTACTGGTTAGAGATGAAAAACCTACGCAAGCACACCACAATACAGGAGGGACGCCCAATTACAAGATGATATTCTTTTGGATAATGCAAGCTATAACCAATTACTTTTACTGGAACAATAGCAGCCAGGAAAGGGGAACAATAGCAGCACGGAAATTTGATGGGTAGGTATGAACAAAATTGGAACTGCACAAGTACAGCTAAGAAAATCAATGTACACATTACCAATCGTAGAGGAGCACGAATGTCGTGGCCTCGTCTGTGCATCATGGGCGGCAACGGGAGTCAGTTCATTGTCGCCGACGGTGCTGCTGCTGCCCTTGTCGTCGGCTACCGGGAAGCAGATCCGAGACCGTGGACGACGGCGCCGGGGAAACGGCTCCTGCACGGTGTACGACGGCTTAGGTGGACCGGCTACAGTGCGGCGTACGACGTCGTCGATGATGCAGATGCGCTGCGGTGGACGAGTGTGCCGATGTAGAAGGGGATGGGCAGGAAGGCCGGCTAACCGCAACCGGCTTCTTGTGGGGTGCTGCAGTGCCGTGGAGAAGTGTATTATGCAGTGGGGATAGAAAATGGGGATTATTGAGGTGTCCTCTGGGTGCGGGGGTGGGGGTGGCTGCGCGGGGTGAACGTGAAGTTACCAAAGCAACCCCCGACCCAACACCTTTCTTCGGCCAGTTGTACAAAGGCTATGATGATCATTTCGCATTGCACGAATCTGGGTCACGGGATATATCAATGGAAGCGGGAGATTTTGCCGCCGACCTGAAAATTTGTAACACTGTACTCCCCGTCCGGCGTGTTGGATGATTGGGCTAAGCAACTAGGAGTACTAGTACACACCTGTTTTCTTAGTTTACTATCGTGACATTAATTATTTGTTGTAGTTGTCAAATAAATATATTAAGCTATTGACTTCGAATGTAATGGTTTATACAATTCAACAGTTAGAATCATTGTTGAATTCCAAGATGAATACCAACTCTATGGTACTTCACAATATACTCAAACTCACATAATCCAACTCAAATGAAAATCTAAATGCATTTCATAATTATTAATTAGTTGGATGAAACGAAACCATCAATAACTCTACATGATCCAGTCCAAAACAATATTTGAATACATCCCAATGTGTGAATTCCTGCGTTTGTGAATGAAGCGTAGAGAGAGAGTGTGTGTGTGTGTGACGATGGAGCAATGACGGGAGACTGATGTGTGCGCGCAACACACAAGATATACACCCCATTGAAGAGAGAGACAGAGGGCGGGAAAGACTGTATATATGTGGGCGAGAGAGTAGGAGAGAAACCTCACGAGAGAGAGAGAGGAAGTGTGCGAGAGAGGGACATTTGTATAGGGAGGAAGAAGTTAGGTCTGTGAGAAATATGGAGACATGTATATATACAGAGTGAGATGCGTGCGTGCGATTGAGAATTTGTACATGTGGAAGGAGAAGAGATAAAAGGTTTGATGAGAGAGCTCAAAAAAACATGGACGGGAGGGGGGGAGCTTGTGTGTGTGCTTGTGGCCTTGTGGGTTCAGGGATTGATATTTTTGTGCGGGAGAGGGAGAGAGAGAGAGAGAGGAAGAGAGGGAGCAAAGGAGTTAGTCAGCCGCTTTTATGTCAGCCTGCTTCCAACTGGTCCCACATTCTCTAGTGCGGTCTGGTCGGTGTCTTCGTTCTTCTCGATGCCCTCCTTGAAGATCGAGGTGGTGTGCATGCCGGGGTGCACAGAAGCACAAGCGATAGTGGTCGCTATATAACCTTGGACGGGGATGGATAGTGTGCGAGGGGGTGTGTGCGAAATATTGAGAGAAATCAAACCTAGGGAGAGAATGTGTGTGCATTGTGTGTTGGCGAGAGAGGCTAATGGTGCGAGATGGATACATCGTGTGCGTGAGTGTTTAAGCAATATAGAGAGACCTTGTGCGGGATACGAAGAGAGGACTATGGGGAGTGTGTTTGTGAGGCAGAGAGACATAGTGAGAGATAAATGTGTGTGTGTGGTATAGGGTGTATGTGACGGAGAGGTACATGCTCAATAGGGTTTTTGGGAAGAGATTGTGTGTGCGAGAGAGAGAGAGAGAGAGAGAGAGAGAGAAAGAGATAGGGGCCTTCAGGCGAGCAGGAGCTGGGTGAGGGTGTGAAAATGTGTGCGTTGATGCATGTGTTACATGCGAGTGTGCGAGGGAGGGTCAAATCGAGAGAGATGATTGTTGTGTTACGGATGCCTTTCTCTCTCTCTCTCTCTCACACACACACACAAACACAAATACAAGACCGTTCTCTCACGCATACACAATATCTCGGCGTCTCTCTATGTCTCACTTATACATGATTATTTGCACATTCACACCTCTCTATATCACACACACACACACCGTTTCCACATTGCTCTTTCGCCACAACACATATAGACACATACACACGTTTTCTCTCCGTCACACCCACAGAATTTCTCTCGAAAAAATACTTTTAGGGTGCACCTAAAACGTCCAAATCCAAATAAGCATGAACTGAAGTTAAATTCAAATATATGGAAATATTGTAGCGTGAAGAACTTTTCCAGCAAAAAAGTGTAGCGTGATATTCGGGGATTGTTTTCACACACACACACAAAGGTTCGGTGGATGTCCTTCGAGCGCGACACCGTGATCCACCGTTCAATCGACTGCACGGCCGCGGTGCACGCGCTTGCAGAGGATTCCATATCGATGTTGTGCTAATTAATGTGGTACTGCTCCGGCCAACCATTTCTCGCCCATCACCGCCGTGTCCCCGCCATCCCGTTTCCATGAAATCCCATGTTCGCCCAGTCACGTCGTCTGGAGTCCCTCTGGGCGATGCCGCCGCGCTGCCAAGGACGCGAGCAGCTGGAGCCGTGTCTATGCTCGTAGCGTACGAAGAGGAGTAAGACGAGCGCGTGCTCTAGCACGCCGGTGAGGAGGAGGAGCTAGCGGGTCATTGTGGTCTCCGCCCGCGCGGAGGAGGCCCGCATGGTGGCTGTCGCGGCAGAAGCCGGTCGCGTCCGCGCCGAGGCCGCAAACCGGGTGCGGACGTGGAATCTACCCTCGAGACCTTGAATGCCACATGGATAATCCAATCTGAAGGAACAATTTGGGTCAGTTGACTCTTGTGAGCCGTTGGATGCAACATGGATGGCCAGAAGGGCTTCTTCAATCTCCGAAAATGATGCACTCTTCATCTTCTCTCTCAAACATCGAGCCGCCACAAGCCTAACCGCCTGCTGCCGCCACCCCGCCCTCCCCTCAACCGCCTCCCACCGCCGTGCTCCCCCCCCCCTTGCCATCTGTCTAACCCCGGCCAAGATCCATTTTTTCTGGCGAACTGCATCCCACACCCAACACTCATAAGATAGATCATGGGCACCCTGCCACCATAATATAGATATTGGGGTAGCATCTTTGCCGTCTTCTTCCTTCCCTCCGGCGAACTTCTTCTTTCACAAATCGACTGACCCAAATTGCTATAGCTGTTGTGTAAGAAATGAGTAGTACAGACGAATAGTACCAACTAGTTAGACGGATGGAAATAATACTACTAGTACTTATTAAGTATAGTAGGAACGTGAAGAAATGAGTAGTAGTACCATCTACAACTCGAACTATAAGAAATACCAGTACGTAAGAGTTCAAGTAACGAGAAAGAACATAACACAGTTCTGCTGGGGGCTCAGCACAACACACCCCTGAAATAAAACTAAGCACACTGAAATAAAACTAAGCACCCTGAAATAAAACTAAGCAACTAGTCCGGTTGACACTGCATCAGAACCAGCATGAGCAATGACAATGCCACCTTAATCGGAGTCCTCGTCCACGTCCTCGACTTCGTCCTTGTCCCTCTTCCTCTTCGCTGATACTTCCTTGCTTTAACCGGACACTAGGCTCCGCCTCTTCATCCAGCCCTTGTAGATATTTAAACAAAGGTAGGCATCCAGTGCTGCATACCCGATGTGAGCTTTATCTATATTCTTCCGCTCCCATGAATAATGAAACCTATAGTGAGGTTTCTTCAGTTTACTGTACGAAGGATCAATCATGGCTTCTGCCAGGGTCAGCATTGAAGGCTGAGAGGAGGACACCAGGCGTTTCTTCTGGAGGTCGAAGGGCTGGTGTACAACGAGGCCTATCCGACCCAGGACTTCCTTGTCGTTGTTAAAGTCTATAGTAACGAATTTGACTCTTTTGTCCTTGAGGAATTCTTCAAAATTCTGGCACTTGACATCGGCATGGCATATGTGGTAGACCAAGCACAAGTTATGTACGCAAACCTGGATCATGGCAGGCTTCTTCTTCTCTTCCTCCTTTAGAAACCTCTCTTTCTCCAAGACTGTGGTGTACTCAACATCTAGCCCAACGACCCACTCATCATTTGAATTTTGGAACATGCGTTGGAAGCGACCAAGGCATCCTTGCACCGTCACGGAAGAACGGGTGTAGATGACGTCGAACTCATCGCTGGTGATGGTTTTGACCTTGTACTCCCCGCTGATCATGGAGATTTGGGAGGCCATGGAGTTTGGAGGAGGGCTAGGAGAAGTGGAACTGCTATAATGCGGAAGGACGGGACGAGTGGGAGCGAACTGCTGTAATGTTAAAGGGCGGGGACGAGTAGGAGTGAATTGCTAACGGTTTTTCGATTGTAGAAATGCTGAGTAGGGCATGCGAACGGCGTGGGGTAGTGGCTTGCCTGGTGGATAAATGGCTGCATGCCCCCAAAGAGTTCTCTAGTACTATGAGGGACCCACTAGATGTCATGTCTATTAGACCCACTTCGTAGGGTTGAATGTATAGGATCTACGTGTTCACACGCCATGCCGACGTGTGCATGCAACTTTGACTTAATTCCATCAAGCGTCGCGCCTCCCACGACCGTCGCCTCGCTTGCGTAGTCGTGCCCATTGAGACTTCGGACGGCTATAAATGAGCATTTTTTTTCCGATTTACCCTCTCTCTAAGGCTCATCTCCTAATGCGAATTACTCATGCTAATTACTCTCTACCGGTCCTTTCTCCTTTTTTCCATTGGTGGAAACGACTAGCATGCCAGCGGGTGGGAATTCCATTGGTCTTCATGAGGGGGCTGCATTGACCGCACCATGAGAATACAATTGCATGCATGCATATCATGGGAAACCAATTCTATTTAATTAACTAAATAGGATCTTGATTGGAGGAAAGGAACGAGACGAGTAATCGCTACTAGCCAGTAGTCATCCACCTTGGTCGTGATGCGATTCCTAGTGAGCCTTACACAGCAGACCAAAGTACTACTTCCTCCGTCTGGGTGCGTTAGGCTATATGATGTTGCCATGTCATATATAGTCATCACTTATAGTCACTCATACAACAAGGTTAGCTATAAGGTTGGCTATAAGAGTACTGTTTTCTTACCTTCTCTCTATCTTGTTCTTCGTATTTCTTGCATTTGCCAAGGAGTACGCATATAGCTAAGCTCTTGCATGAGAGCCCAGTCCCACCATTTTTTCATTTCTCTCTACTCCACATAGGCAAAAGTGCCATGTAAGCGGGCTATAAGCTCATTATTGTACTTACTCTAACAGAATTCAGAAAATCTTAAAGTATTAGCTTCAATGTACAGTAGTAATTAAACTGCGCCTCGTTTAACTCAACCGCCTCATGCGCCCACCTCCCTCTCGATTCATTTTTCTCGTTCGGCCTACCAGGAAACCCGTTCGCCCCCAAATCTTTTCCTCTCCATGTGTGAAAACAGTCTACTGCATTACTCTCCTTCTCCCCCCCGCAGTCCCACCTGTCCTCCCCGTGTGAAAACAATCTGCATGCATGAGAGCAAGTAGTAGAATAAGGTGATGTAGGCGGGCTGTAATACTTTAAATACTAATATATTTGTGCTGAGTTGGATGAGAGAGAAGAGGAGAGAGAAGAGGAGCGGGCTACAAACTTACAGCCGGCTGTAGTACGAGCTCCAACACACTTTGTGATAGAAATGTGTGGGCCATATATTAATGATATAGCATACTAGTATAGCCAATTGTTGACTCTCCCTCCCGTGCTCGTCCAATCTCCTCCTGCCTAATAAATCACAGATCACCTAAACCCTAAACCGTTGTGACCAGCAATATCTCCACCTCGCCCCCTGAATTCAGCTCGGTGCCCCCACCCCCCTTAATTTCCTCCAACAAAAAAAATGCCCACCTAGCTGTTACGTTAATCACGCAACCTATCTTACGTAGGTGTACCATTGCTCGCTATAAATAATGCGCCTCACACGGCATTCCGAAGACCGCTCACATTCATCTCCTTGCCCTCCCTCTCAATTACGGACCCGTCGACCACCATGGCATCGCCCCTCCCTAGCCCTAGGCGCCCCTCGCTGCCCCGCGTGGAGGGTCACGCGTCGGCATTTCGTTCCTCGCCGTCACGATTCAAGGAGGACGTGTCGGAGTTTCGCTCCTCACTGCCATGAGTCGAGGATGACGTGTCGGCGTTCCGCTCCTCCCCGTCTTCGCGACGCGTTGAGGTGGACGCGTCGGCGTTCCCAGACTTGCCAGCACACACATCGGAGGATGCGTCGCCGCCCCACTACGAGGAGAACGTCGCGCCGGCCCCCGAGCCGCCCATCTTGGAGGAGCTATGGAAAGAAATGGAGGTCGCCTTGTGGGAGGCTTTGCCTCCAGCGGAGCGTGCCAAAAGAGAGGCGAAAAAGAAGGCCGAGGAAGAGAAGCGCGCCGCGAGGGATGCTGCCTGGCAGGCCTATGTCACCTCCGAAAGAGTCAGGCAATTCGCTCTTTGGCAGAAGGCTCGTGCGAGGGCCGTGTGGGTGGCGGAGGACGCCCGTGCCAAAGCCCTGAGTGTAGTCGGGTCGATGCGCCTCATCTACGCATGGCGGTACGTCGATCGGGTGCATGCTTCCAGCGAGGAGGAGTACTTGTTGGCGCTGGATCACCAGACCAGTGAGATCGCGTTCGCCCGCCGGCAAACCGCTAATCAGCACCTCGCAACTTGCGAGGCCGAGGAAGAGGCGTTGTCTCACCGCGCTGGGAAACGGCCATGCACCAGGGCACTCGTGGCGCACCACAAGCGCTCCTGCGAGCGCCGTGGCTTTTGTTAGGAATAATTTATTGTCGTAAGGTGATCCCATTAGTAGGTAGGAGTACTCGTAGTTTTCTATGGTATTGGGACGGAAATGATAAATCCCGAACGCTCGGGACTTATTAGCGTCCTTAATTAATTTTGTATAAAAGGAACAAGTTTGAAAACCTTTTGTATCCGTACGCTTGTTACTTTTTGTAAGTAGAGTACGTACATAGCACGAAGTTCAACACTATATATCGCAGTACACGTCTCTCTCTAGTACACGTCTCTCTCTATATCTAGGCTTATGCACTAGGACAACTAGTATATATGTATACACACGTGCATTCGAATATTATGATGCGGTTTTGGTAAAAGTAGCAAAATAGTAGACAAGCTTGTGAAATAATTCAATGCAAAAGAAATGCAAGAATGAGAAGTGAAAACTCCACTGATTGTTTTCTGATGAGCTATAAATGGTGGGACTCATTCTCATTTGATTGTTTACTTCCTTCTCTCTGTAGATTTTTTGTCTATCGTAGTAGTTATATCTCATTGGTCCGGAGTCATGCAAATTTTACAGACAAGTGCCCTTGTGATTGTTCCAGAACAGTACCGATGCAGCATCTACTGTTCAAGCGAATCCAGCAGATCAGCCATTCGATCTATGCCCTATGCACCGGGGAGGGAGTAGTGGCCTTTGGCGGCACACCGTACGTACTAGCACGTACTCCTACGAGTGACTCCTACTACCCTCCGTTGCATAATGTAGTGCATATAGACTTTTTCAAAAGTCAAACTTTACTAAATTTGACCCAGTTTTTGGAGAAAAATATTTGCATCTAGAGTGCAAAACATATTTCATTAGATTCATCACAACACATAGTTTCATAATTCATATATTCACTATTATAGATACAAGTAGTTTTCTATATAAACTTGGTCAAAGTTTGTAAAGTTTGACTTTTCAAAAAATCTATACGCACTATTTTTTTTGCAAGTACTACTACTTCTCCCAAATCGCTTCGTACTCCCAAATCGCTTCGTACACGAAGTTGTGCCGTGCAATTGGAATTCCAACTTGAGTACTACCAGTAGATAGGGATCAAGCGTGCCGCTTTAGGATCGACCGTAAATGTGGAGAGATGAACCGGACTGCAGAGAGATGAAATGCAATAAAGACAGGAGTGATATGATGGTTGCTTGTCCGTTCATTTTACCAGGCCACTTATTACTGGGAGTGGTGGGGTTTTGTGATATGACGACTTTACTGCCGCGCCACGAGCGGGGTGAGACTCCCTTGCAGCACCGCCCTCTACTCTAGTAGCCCCTACTACTCCTACTTCTGTCCCGGTTTACTAGCACCTCTCGTATTTCGACTTTTCGACCTATATTTTTTACCGTAAATTTAACTAGTAGGGAAATAGTACTCCAGTACAAAGTTCGACGTCGGAACCACGTGACACATGTGGTAAGCAATCCAAACAATTCAAAAAAAAAGAATTCGACGTTGGATTCGGGTTAAAAAATAGTGTATGTTATATGCCCTGGCAAAAATAATATTACTCGAAAGTGCATTCAAATGCAAATTATGATGACTGTGAGTCGAGAAACCGGTTCCGATGATAAAAGAGGATCCAGGAATCGGTAGATTTTTTAGAGAAAAGGCAGATCACCCGCCCAACCAGCCAAATCACAAAGTAGCAACATGAACAGTACAACAACAAGGAAGGTTTAATACAGCCAAGCAGGCAAAAGGCATGCAGGCCCAACGAAATGAACGAAGATAAAGCAGCACAAATCACCCTCGAGGGAGCTAGCTCTCACGGGCTGCAGGACAAAGGCTAAGGGCAGACGTACTGATCTTGGTAATGAAATCGGTGAGAGTGTCGGTGTCCACATGCTTAGACAGCTGCTTCCATTGAGCAAAGACTAATGATGAACGGTTAACTTGGTAATGCATATGCCCAGGTGAACACGCGCGATCCGCGTGGCTGGGGTTCCGGCCATTCAGAATGCAATGCACAATAGGTTAGCGCACACGATTCTCATAGGCAATCAGATCTCGAGTGCTCTAAAAAACCACCGCACTATACAGTTGTCCGGCTGCTACTTGTAGACTGCGTTGGTATTTCCCCGAAGAGGAGAGGATGATGCAGTATAGTAGAGATAGGTAATTCCCTCAGTTAAGAATTAAGGTTATCAATCCAGTAGGAGAACCAAGCAAAATGCCGTTAAGCGCACCTGCACACACAAGAGCAAACACTTGCACCCAACGCAAATAAGAGGGTTGTCAATCCTCTTAGCGGTTATTTGCAAGGATTAAATCTTATAGAGATAAATAGGTAAACTAAAATACTAAATAAAATAAAAGTAAATGAATTGCAGCAAAGTATTTTTGAGTTTTTAATATATGATAAAGTAGACCCGGGGGCCATAGTTTTCACTAGAGGCTTCTCTCTCGAACACATAGCATACGGTGGGTAAACAAATTACTGTTGGGCAATTGATAGAAAAGCAAATAACTATGATGGATTCATGGCAATGATCATGTATATAGGCATCACGTCCGAGACAAGTAGACCGACTCCTGCCTGCATCTACTACTATTACTCCACCCATCGACCGCTGTCCAGCATGCATCTAGCGTATTAAGTATGAAACAGAGTAACGCCTTAAGCAAGATGACATGATGTAGACAAAGTAAACTCAAGCAATATGATTAAACCTTATATTTTTATCCTTAATGGTAACAATACAAATACGTGTCATGTCCCTTTCTGTCACTAGGATTGAGCACCGCAAGATTGAACCCATCACAAAGCACCTCTCCCATTGCAAGATAAATCAATCTAGTAGGCCAAACCAAATCGATAGATCGAAGAGAAATACAAAGTTATAATAATCATGCATAAAAGAGTTCATAGAAGACTCAAATATTTCTCATGAATAATCTGATCATAAACTCACAATTCATCGGATCCCAACAAACACACCGCAAAAGAAGATTACATCGAATAGAACTCCAAGAACATCGAGGAGAACATGGTATTGAAGATCAAAGAGAGAGAAGAAGCCATCTAGCTACTAGCTATGGACCCGTAGGTCTGTGGTAAACTACTCACACATCATCGGAAGGGCAGCAAGGTTGATGAAGAAGCCCTCCGTGATCGATTCCGCCTCCGGCAGAGTACCGGAAAAGGCCTCCAGATGGGATCGCGGAAGAAGAGAGGCTTGCGGCGGCAGAAAGGTTTTCTCTTTTGTCTCACTAGTGTATTGGAAATATTTTGGAATTTATAGCACTGTAATTAGGTCAGGAGGGGGCAATGAGGGGCCCACAAGGCTGGGAGGCGTGCCCTACCCCCCCTGGGCGCGCCCTCCAGGCTTGCCGACTCCTCGTGGATCTTCTGGTCTTCTCCCGAAGCTTCGTAGGTCTCTTCTGGTCAACAAAAAATTAATCCAAATTTTTTTCTCTCGTTTGGACTCTTTTTGATAATGATTTTCTGAAAAGGCAAAAACAAGCAGAAAACAACAACTGGCACTGGGCACTGGGTTAATAGGTTAGTCCAAGATTGATACTATAATGGCATATAATTGCATATAAAACATCCAAGATTGATACTATAATAGCATGGAACAATAAAAAATTATAGATACGTTGGAGACGTATCAAGCATCCCCATGCTTAATTCCTGCTCGTCCTCGAGTAGGTAAATGATAAAAACAGAATTTTTGATGTGGCATGCTACCTAACATGTTTCATCATGTAATCTTTCTCTTACGGTATGAATAATAAGATCTGAATGATTCAAAGCAATAGTCTATAGTTTGATATAAAGACATCAATACTCAGGCATACTAATAAACAATCATGTCTTTCAAAATAAAAATGCTAAAGAACGTTATCCCTACAAAATCATATAATCCTGTCATGCTC
The DNA here is from genome assembly GCA_039707655.1 of Elymus sibiricus. Classification (NCBI taxonomy): domain Eukaryota; kingdom Viridiplantae; phylum Streptophyta; class Magnoliopsida; order Poales; family Poaceae; genus Elymus; species Elymus sibiricus. The sequence continues at coordinate 263,419,825 of CM077664.1, read as the reverse complement.
CATCTTCTTAACACAAAATATTTATCATGAACAACCCCGGTTTTAGCCAAGCAATTGGTTCATACTTTTTAATGCGCTTCAGCTTTTTCAACCCCCACGCAATACATGAGCGCAAGCCATGGATATAGCACTATGGGTGGGATAGAGTGTGGTGGTAGAGATCAATAAGGAGAAGTCAAAAATAAGAAGATAGTCTCACATCAACGAGATTAATCAACGGGCTATGGAGATGCCCATCAATTGATGTCAATGCGAGGAGTAGGGATTGCCATGAAACGGGTGCACGGAGAGCTATAAGTGTATGAAAGCTCAACATGAAAACTAAGCGGGTGTGCATCCAACTTGCTTTCTCATGAAGACCTCGAGCATTTGAGGAAGCCCATCATCGGAATATACAAGCCAAGTTCTATAATGAAAAATTCCCACTAGTATATGAAAGTGACAAAGTAGGAGACTCTCTATATGAAAAACATGGTGCTACTCTGAAGCACAAGTGTGGAAAAAGGATAGTAACATTTCCCCTTCTCTCTTTTTCTCTCATTTTTTTCTTTTTTTGTGGGCTCTTTTCGGCCTCTCTTTTTTATTTTTTTATTTTTCGTCCGGAGTCTCATCCCGACTTGTGGGGGAATCATGGTCTCCATTATCCTTTCCTCACTGGGACAATGCTCTAATAATGATGATCATCACACTTTTATTTACTTACAACTCAATATTATAACTCGATACTAGAATAGATATGACTCTATATGAATGCCTCTGGCGGTTTACCAGGATGTGCAATGATGCTAGTGTAACATGTATAAAAATGATGAACGGTGGCTGAGCCACAAATACTATGTCAGCTATATGATCATGCAAAGCAATATGACAATGACGATGTGTGTCATAAAAACGGAATGGTGGAACTTGCATGGCAATATATCTCGGAATGGCTATGGAAATGCCATGATAGGTAGGTATGGTGGCTGTTTTGAGGAACATATAAGGAGGCTCATGTGTGATAGAGCATATCATATCACGGGGTTTGGAAGCATCGGTGAAGTTTGCACCAACTCTCAATGTGAGAAAGGGCAATGCATGGTACCGAAGAGGCTAGCAAATTGCGGAAGGGTGAGAGGGCGTATAATCCATGGACTCACATTAGTCATAAAGAACAGACATACTTTTTGCGAAAATTTATTAGCCCTCGAAGCAAAGTACTACTATGCATGCCCCTAGGGGTGAGGTTGGTAGGAGTTAACCATCGCGCGCCCCGACCGCCACACAAAGGAAGACAATCAAGAATAAATCATGCTCCAACTTCCTAGCATAACGACAAATCATATGTGCATGCTTCGGGAATCACAAACCTTAAAACCAATATTCTTACTAAACCACAATTATATACTAGCACCTCCCACATATTACCATCTTAATATCGCAAAACTATTGCAAGGAATCAAACTTATCATATTCAGTGATCTACATGAAAGTTTTCATTATATCCCTCTTGAATACCTATCATATCAGGACCAAATTCATAACCCATGCATATTACCATTGCTATTTATTAGACTCTCAAAAAGATATAAGTGAAGAATGAGAGTGCATCTATTTCTTTAAAATATAACCACCGTCGTGCTCTAAAAGATATAACTGAAGCACTAGAGCAACTGCCTAACTCAAAAGATATAAGTGAAGCACATAGAGTATTCTAACAAATCACGAATAATGTGTGTCCCTCTCAAAAAGGTGTGTTCAGCAAATATGATTGTGAAAAAATAAAAAGCAAACAAAAGCAAACAAACTATATCACAAGACACGCCATGTAAAACACATATCATGTGATGAATAAAAATATAGCTCCAAGTGAGTTACCGATAGATTGTAGACAAAAGAGGGGATGCCTTCCGGGGCATCCCCAAGCTTAGACGCTTGAGTATTCCTTGAATATTACCTTGGGGTGCCTTGGGCATCCCCAAGCTTAGGCTCTTGCCGCTCCTTATTCCTTTATCCATCGTAGTCTCACCCAAAACTTGAAAACTTCGGCACACAAAACTCAACAGAAACCTCGTGAGATCCGTTAGTATAACAAACAAATCTTAAACTTTAGGTACTGTTGTAAATTGATTCATATTTAATATTGGCATAATGCTACTGTACTCCAACTTCTCCATGACTCATATCCCCCGATACGATCCATAGATTCATCAAAATAAGCAAACTATGCAACAAAAACAGAATCTGTCTAAAACAGAACAGTTTGTAAAGATCTATTTATAAGCCGTACTTTTGTAACTCCAAAAATTCGGAAAAATTAGGACAACGTAAACAATTCATATACCAATACTGTGTAAAAATTTCAGATATTTTTGACGCACCAGTACAGAATCAAAATTCTAGCACTGGACGCAAAACTTTCTGTTTTCCAAACAGCATCAATTATACTATCATCAACATCATCCCAAAGGCATTACTTGGCACAAACACTAATTAAAAGATAAAAATACAATCATAACATAGGCTATAATTTTGTAAACACTCAATAACAGAAGTATATTGGGTTGTCTCCCAACAAGCTCTTTCTTTATAGCCATTAAGATAGGCTTGAGATTTCAATGATGCTCACATCAAAGACAAGAATTGAAGCACAAAGAGAGCATCATAAAATATGTGACAAACACATTTAAGTCTAACATACTTCCTATGCATAGGCATTTTATAGGAAAACAAATTATCAAGACAAGCAATATCTAGCATATGCAAATAGGAAGAATGAAGCATAAAAAATTTCAACACAAAGAGAGGTAATTTAGTAACATGAAAATTTCTACAACCATATTTTCCTCTCTCATAACAATTACATGTAGGATCATAATCAAATTCAAAAATATAGCTATCATAAACAATATTTTCTCTATGATCCACATGCATAAAAAATTTATAATCTTCCAAGATAGTGGGATTAACATCAACTAAAGTCATGACCTCTCCAAACCCACTTTTATCAAAAAATTCGTAAGATTGAACACTCTCCGAATATGTGGGATTCTTTTTACCTAAATTTGACACTCTTCCAAACCCACTTTCAATAATATTTTAAATATTATTATAAATAACATATTCATCATGAGGCTTAAATAAATTTTCAAGATCATAAGAAGCATCACCCCAATCATGATCATTACAATGAGTAGTGGATGTATCAAAATCATCATCCCCAAGCTTGCAGTTTTGCATATAATTAACACAATTGACATTAATAGAATTTATAATAAAATCATTACAATCATGCTTTTCATTCAAAGAGCTACCATGAATCACTTTATAAATTTCTTCTTTTAACACTTCATCACAATTTTCAGATTCATGATTTTCAAGCAAAACTTCAAAAAGATAATCTAGAGCACTCAACTCACTAGCAATTGGTTCATCATAATTGGATTTTTTTTAAAAGATTAGCAAGTGGATGATGATCCATATCAATAGTTTTTTAGCAAGCAAAGATGCAAGCAAATAGGAGGCACATGGCAACACAAGCAAACAAGCGAAAAAATATTTTTGAGTTTTTGGTAAAATTGTTTTAGAAGTGGGGGAGATGAAAACGAGAGGCAAAGGTAAATAAAAAGGCAAATAAAATAAATGCAAGTGGATGATAGTTTGTGCGAAGGTACTTGATAGATTTTGGTGATGTCTTCCCGGCAATGGCGCCAGAAATTCTTCCTGCTACTTGTAGACTGCGTTGGTATTTCCCCGAAGAGGAGAGGATGATGCAGTATAGTAGAGATAACTATTTCCCTCAGTTAAGAACCAAGGTTATCAATCCAGTAGGAGAACCAAGCAAAATTCCATTAAGCGCACCTTCACACACAAGAGCAAACACTTGCACCCAACGCAAATAAGAGGGTTGTCAATCCTCTAAGCGTTTATTTGCAAGGATTAAATCTTATAGATATAAATAGATAAACTAAAATACTAAATAAAATAAAAGTAAATAAAGTGCAGCAAAGTATGTTTGAGTTTTTTATATATGATAAAGTAGACCCGGGGGCCATAGTTTTCACTAGAGGCTTCTCTCTCGAACACATAGCATACGGTGGGTAAACAAATTATTGTTGGGCAATTGATAGAAAAACAAATAATTATGACAAATTCATGGCAATGATCATGTATATAGGCATCACGTCCGAGATAAGTAAACCGACTCCTGCCTGCATCTACTACTATTACTCCACCCATCGACCGCTATCCAACATGCATCTAGGATATTAAGTATAAAACAGAGTAACGCCTTAAGCCAGATGACACGATGTAGAAAAAGTAAACTCAAGCAATATGCTTAAACCCCATATTTTTATCCTTAATGGCAACAATACAAATATGTGTCTTGTCCTTTTCTGTCACTGGGATATAGAACACCGCAAGATTGAACCCATCACAAAGCACCTCTCCCATTGCAAGATAAATCAATCTAGTTGGCCAAACCAAACGGATAGATCGGAGAGAAATACAAATCTATACCAATCATGCATAAAAGAGTTCAGAGAAGACTCAAATATTTCTCATGAATAATCTAATCATAAACCCACAATTTATCGGATCCCAACAAACACACCGCAAAAGAAGATTACATCGAATAGAACTCCAAGAACATCGAGGAGAACATGGCATTGAAGATCTAAGAGAGAGAAGAAGCCATCATTTAGTTACTAGCTATGGACCCATAGGTCTGTGGTAAACTACTCACACATCATCGGAAGGGCAGCAAGGTTGATGTAGAAGCCCTCCGTGATCGATTTCCCCTTCGGCAGAGTACCGGAAAAGGCCTCCAGATGGGATCGCGGAAGAACAGAGGCTTGCGGTAGTGGAAAGATTTTCTCTTCTGTCTCTCTGATATATTGAAAATATTTTGGAATTTATAGCGCTGGAATTAGGTCAAGAGGTGCCACGAGGGGCCCACAAGCCTGGGGGCGCGCCTACCCCCCTGGGCGCACCCTCCGGGCTTGTCGCCTCCTCGTGACTCGTCTGGTCTTCTCCCGAAGCTTCTAGGGTCCCTTCTGGTCCAAAAAAAATTAATCCAAAGTTTTTTCTTCGTTTGGACTCCGTTTGATAATGATTTTCTGAAAAGGGAAAAACAGGCAAAAAACAGCAACAGGCACTGGGCACTAGGTTAATAGGTTAGTCCCAAAAAATGATATATAATTGCGTATAATTGCATAATAAACATCCAAGATTGATACTATAATAACATGGAACAATCAAAAATTATAGATACGTTGGAGACGTATCAAGCATCCCCAAGCTTAATTCCTGCTTGTCCTCGAGTAGGTAAATGATTAAAACAGAATTTTTGATGTGGAATGCAACCTAACATGTTTCACCATGTAATTCTCTTTTACGGTATGAATATTAAGATCCGAATGATTCAAAGCAATAGTCTATAATTTGATATAAAGACATCAATACTCAGGCATACTAACAAACAATCATGTCTTTCAAAATAAAAATGCTAAAGCATGTTATCCCTACAAAATCATATAATCCTGTCATGCTCCATCTTCTTAACACAAAGTATTTATCATGCACTACCCCGATGACAAGCCGAGCAATTGGTTCATACTTTTTTACTCGCTTCAGCTTTTTCAACCCCCACGCAATACATGAGCAAGCCATGGATATAACACTATGGGTGGAATAGAATGTGGTAGTAGAGATTAATAAGGGGAAATCAAAAAGAAGAAGATAGTCTCATGTCGACGCGGCTAATCAACGCGCTATGGAGATGCCCATCAATTGATGTCAATGCGAGTAGTAGGGATTGCCATGCAATGAATGCACTAAGAGCTATAAGTGTATGAAAGCTCAAAATAAAAACTAAGTGGGTGTGCATCCAACTTGGTTGCTCATGAAGACCTCGGGCATTTGAGGAAGCCCATGATCGGAATATACAAGCCAAGTTCTATAACAAAAATTCCCAGTAGTATATGAAAGTGACAAAATAGGAGACTCTCTATATGAAAAACATGGTGCTACTTTGAAGCACAAGTATGGAAAAAGATAGTAACACTGCCCCTTCTCTCTTTTTCTCTCATTTATTATTTTTTCTGTTTTTTCTTTCTCTTTTTTTTGTGGGCTCTTTTTGGCCTCTTTTTTTTTATTTACTCACTGGGACAATGCTCTAATAATGACGATCATCATACTTCTATTTACTTACAACTCAAATATTACAACTCGATACTAGAACAAATATGACTCTATATGAATGCCTCTGGCAGTGTACCAGGATGTGCAATGATACTAGCGTAACATGTATGAAAAATGATGAACGGTGGCTGAGCCATAGATACTATGTCAGATATATGATCATGCAAAGCAATATGATAATTATGATGTCTGTCATATAAAATGAACGGTGGAAGTTGCATGGCAATCAATGTTTTAAATAGCGGGCTATGCCAAATAGCGGCGGACCTCAAAATCAGCTATAGCGGGCTATAGCGGGCTATTTGTACATGAGACCATTTAGCGGCACCCTGCTGAAAAGGCTATAGCGGGCTATAGCGGAGCTATAGCCGGCTATTTAAAACTATGATGGCAATATATCTCGGAACGGCTATCGAAATGCCATAATAGGTAGGTATGGTGGCTGTTTTGAGGAAGATATAAGGAGACTTATGTGTGATAGAGCGTATCATATCACGGGGATTGGATGCACCGGCGAAGTTTGCACCGACTCTCGAGGTGAGAAAGGGCAATGCACGGTACCGAAGAGGCTAGCAAATTGCGGAAAGGTGAGAGTGCGTATAATCCATGGACTCACATTAGTCATAAATAACTCAGATACTTATTGAGAAAGTTTATTAGGCCTCGAAGCAAAGTACTGCTATACATGCCCCTAGGGGGATAGATTGGTAGGAAAATACCATCGCTCGTCCCCGACCGCCACTCATAAGGTAGACAATCAAGAATAAATCATGCTCCAACTTCTTAGCATAACGACAGATCATACGTGCATGCTTCGGGAATCACAAACCTTAACACCAATATTCTTACTAAACCACAATTATCTACTAGCACCACTCACATATTACCATCTTAATATCGCAAAACTATTGCAAGGAATCAAACTTATCATATTCATTGATCTACATGAAAGTTTTTATTATATCCCTCTTGAATACCTATCATATTAGGACCAAATTCATAACCCGTGCATATTACCATTGCTATTTATTAGACTCTCAAAAATATATAAGTGAAGAATGAGAGTGCAACTATTTCTTTAAAATATAACCACCGCCGTGCTCTAAAAGATATAAGTGAAGCACTAGAGCAACTGCCTAGCTCAAAAGATATAAGTGAAGCACATAGAGTATTCTAACAAATCACGAATAATGTGTGTCCCTCTCAAAAAGGTGTGTTCAGTAAAGATGATTGTGGTAAAATAAAAAAGCAATCAAACTATAGCACAAGACGCTCCAAGTAAACACATATCATGTGATGAATAAAAATATAGCTCCAAGTGATATACCGATAGATTGTAGACGAAAGAGGGGATGCCATCCGGGGAATACCCAAGCTTAGACACTTGAGTCTTCCTTGAATATTAACTTGGGGTGCCTTGGGCATCCCCAAGCTTAGGATCTTGCCGCTCCTTATTCCTTTATCCATCGTAGTCTCACCCAAAACTTGAAAACTTCAGCACACAAAACTCAACAGAAACCTCGTAAGATCCGTTACTATAACAAATAAATCTTAAAATTTAGGTGCTGTTGTAAATTGATTCATATTTAATATTGGCATTATGCTACTGTACTCCAAATTCCCCATGGCTCATACCCCCCAATATGATCCATAGATTCATCAAAATAAGAAACTATGCAACAAAAACTGAATCTGTCTAAAACAGAACAGTGTGTAAAGATCTGAATTAAAGTCATACTTCTATAACTCCCAAAATTCTGAAAAATTAATACAACGTGGGAAATTCATATATCAATAATGTGAAAACAAATCAGAATTTTATCATGCTCCAGTACATAATGAAAATTCCAGAACTAAGCACAAAAGTTTCTGTTTTCAAACAGCATCAATTATACTATCATCCAAATCATCCCAAAGGCATTACTTAGCACAAACACTAATTAAAAGATAAAAAACACAATCATAACAGAAGCTATAATTTAAGATACACTTTGGGTTGCCTCCCAATAAGCGCTATTGTTTTATGCCGCTAGCTAGGCATAATGCATAATTTCAAGTATTGTCATCCTTCAAATTAATTCCATAGGTGGTCCTCATAATAGATTCATATGGTGGCTTAATTATCTTTCTAGGGAAGTGTTCCATCCCTTTCTTTAATGGGAATTGAAATTTTATATTACCTTCTTTCATATCAATAATAGCACCTATAGTTCGTCGGAAAGGCCTACCAAGTATTATAGGACAAGACGGATTGCAATAAAATCCACGGGTACATAATTTATATTTGCAAGAATAAGCACATCATTTATTCTACCCAATGGTTTTTTAATGGTGGAATCCGCTAGATGTAAATTAAGTGAACAAGCATCCATATCGGTGAGACCTAGCACGTCACATAAAGATTTTGGTATAGTAGAGACGCTAGCACCTAGATCACACAAAGCATTGCATTCATAATCTTTAATTTTAACCTTAATGGTAGGTTCCCATTCATCATGTAATTTTCTAGGTATTGAAACTTCAACTCAAGTTTTTCTTCATGAGCTTTTATCATAGCTTCTACGATATGTTTAGTGAAAGCTTTATTTTGTTCATAGGCATTAGGTGAATTAATCACGGATTGCAACAAGGAAATACATTCAACTAAAGAGCAATTATCATAATTAAAGTCCTTATAATCCAAAGTAGTGGGCACATCACTATTTAAAGTTTTGACCTCTCCAAACCCACTTTTATCATTTTTATCACTAAGATCATCACCCTCCGAACACTTGGGACGCCTTCTAGCTAAAGTTGACTCATCTTCAATCCCTTTTTCATCAAGTTTTATTTTACTAAATAAAGATTCAATAGGTGAGACACCAATCATTTTAATATCTTCATCATTACTACGATAGAAACCGGGTGGAATGGCTTTTTCTAAGAATTCTCGCTTAGCTCTCAACCTAGCGGTTCTTTCTTTGCTTTCATTAATGGAGACATAGATAGCTTTAATAGACTCATTTATATCATGCTTGGGTGGCAAAATTTTAATTTTGAGAGTTTCAACATCATGAACAATTCTATCCATATTCCTAGCCATGTCATCAACTTTATTCAACTTTTCTTCTACCATAGCATTGAAAATCTTTTGAGAATTAATAAATTCTTTAATATTACTTTCAAGATCAGAAGGTATCATATTATTATTATATGAATTACCATAATTATTAGAGGAATTTCCGGGAAACGGCCTAGGATTGAAATTACCCCTATAAGCATTGTTGTTAAAATTATTTCAAGAAACGAAATTCACATCAATGTCATCATTATTTTGCTCAATCAAAGTAGAAAATGGCACATAATTAGGATCAACATGAGCATTTTTACAAGCAAGCATTATCATAAGAGCATCCATCTTATCACTCAAAGTATTAATTTCTTCGAGAGAATTTTCCTTCTTACCTGTTGGAGTTCGTTCAGTGTGTCATTGAGAATAATTTGTCATAATATTATCAAGGAGTTTTGTAGCCTCTCCCAATGTAATTTCCATAAAAGTACCACCTGCGGCAGAGCCAAGAAGATTTCTAGAAAGAATGTTTAGTCCCGCATAAATTTTTTGATGATCATCCATAAGCTTAAACCATGAGTGGGACAATTTCTAATCATTAATTTCATTCTCTCCCAAGATTGTGCAACATTTTCATGCTCAAGTTGCTTAAAATTCATAATTTGATTTCTTAGAGAAATAATCTTAGCGGGAGGAAAATACTTGGCAATAAAGGCATCCTTACACTTATCCCATGAATCAATACTATTTCTAGGCAAGGATGAAATCCAAGTTTTAGCACGATCTCGTAGTGAGACGAAAATAATTTCAATTTAACAATACCATTATCCACATCTTTCTTCTTTTGCACATCACAAAGTTTAACGAAAGTATTAAGATGGGATGGAGCATCTACATTAGGACTACCAGAAATTTTTTCTTTCATAACAAGATTGAGCAAAGCAGCATTAATGTCACACGATTCCACACTAGTGGCATGAGGAGCAATAGGAGTACTAATAAAATCATTATTATTAGTATTGGAAAAGTCACACAATTTTGTGTTCTCTTGAGACATAGCGACAAAGCAAGCAAACTAGCAAACTAGCAAACAAGCAAATAGAAAATATTTTTCTATTTTTGTAAAATTGTTTTAGAAGTGGGGGACATGAAAACGAGAGGCAAATGCAAATAAGAAGGCAAATAAAATAAATGCAAGTGGATGATTGTTTGTGCGAAGGTACTCGATAGGTTTTGGTGATGTCTCCCCGGCAATGGAGCCAGAAATTCTTCCTGCTACCTGTGAACTGCGTTGGGATTTCCCCGAAGAGGAGAGGATGATGCAGTGCAGTAGAGATAAATATTTCCCTCAGTTAAGAACCAAGGTTATCAATCCAGTAAGAGAACCACACAGAACCTCGTTAGCAGCACCTACACACACAAAAGCAAACACTTGCACCCAACGCAAATAAGAGGGTTGTCAATCCCCTTAGCGGTCATTTGCAATGATTAATTCTGATAGTGATAGATAGAAAAGTAAATTTCCAAAGAAAATAAAAGTAAATAAATTGCAGCAAGGTATTTTTGGATTTTAATATATGATAAAAGTAGACCCGGGGGCCATAGTTTTCACTAGAGGCTTCTCTCTCGAACACATAGCATACGGTGGGTAAACAAATTACTGTTGGGCAATTGATAGAAAAGCGCATAGTTATGACGATATTCAAGGCAATGATCATGTATATAGTCATCACGTCCGAGACAAGTAGAGCGACTCCTGCCTGCATCTACTACTATTACTCCACCCATTGACCGCTATCCAACATGCATCTAGGGTATTAAGTACAAAACAGAGTAACGCCTTAAGCAAGATGACATGATGTAGACAAAGTAAACTCAAGCAATTTGATTAAACCCCATCTTTTTATCCTTAATGGCAACAATACAAATACGTGTCTTGTCCCTTTCTATCACTGGGATATAGAACACCGCAAGATTGAACCCATCACAAAGCACATCTCATATTGCAAGATAAATCAATCTAGTTGGCCAAACCAAATGGATAGATCGGAGAGAAATACAAAGCTATAACAATCATGCATAAAAGAGTTCAAAGAAGACTCAAATATTTCTTATGAATAATCTGATCATAAACCCACAATTCATCGGATCCCAACAAACACACCGCAAAAGAAGATTACATCGAATAAAACTCCAAGAACATCGAGGAGAACATGGTATTGAAGATCAAAGAGAGAGAAGAAGCCATCTAGCTACTAGCTATGGACCCGTAGGTTTGTGGTAAACCACTCACACATCATCGGAAGGGCAGCAAGGTTGATGTAGAAGGCCTTCGTGATCGATTCCCCCTCCGGCAGAGTACCGGAAAAGGCCTCCAGATGGGATCACGAAAGAACAGAGGCTTGTGGCGGCGAAAAGGTTTTCTCTTCCGTCTCTCCGGTATATTGGGAATATTTTGGAATTTATAGCGCTGGAATTAGGTCAAGAGGTGCCACGAGGGGCCCACAAGCCTGGGGGCGCGCCTACCCCCCTGGGCACGCCCTCCGGGCTTGCTGCCTCCTCGTGACTCGTCTGGTCTTCTCTTGAAGCTTCTAGGGTCCCTTCTGGTCCATAAAAATTTAATCCAAAGTTTTTTCTTCGTTTGGACTTCGTTTGATAATGATTTTCTGAAAAGGCAAAAACAGGCAAAAAACAGCAACTGGCATTGTGCACTAGGTTAATAGGTTAGTCCCAAAAAATGATATATAATTGCATATAATTGCATAATAAACATCCAAGATTGATACTATAATAGCATGGAACAATCAAAAATTATAGATACATTGGAGACGTATCAAGATACCGACAATCGAATCTCGGGCAAGTAACATTTCGCTGGACAAATGGAATTGCATACAAGATTAACTGAATCCTCGACATCGTGGTTCAACCGATAAAAGATCTTCGTGGAATATGTAGGAACCAATATGGTCTTCCAGGTTCCGCTATTGGTTATTGACCAGAGAGGTGTCTCGGTCATGACTACATGATTCCCGAACCCGCAGGGTCGCACGCTTAACGTTCGATGACGCTAGTGTAGTATTGGGATATTATGATGTTGGTAACCGAATGTTGTTCGGAGTCCCAGATGAGATCCCGGACGTCACGAGGAGCTTCCAAATGGTCGGGAGGTAAAGATTTATATATGGAAAGTTGTTTTCGGAGTTCTGGAAAAAGTTTGGTTTTTTTCGTTATTGTACCGGGAAGCTTCCAGAAGGTTCTAGTGGATTTCGGAGGAGTCCGGAAGTCCACAAAGGGTTCCACCACATCCCACAAGCCAGCATAGGCTGAAGGGGGCGCCCTAGCCTTAATGGGCCAGGTGCACCAGCCCCTAAGAGTCCCATGTGGCTAAGACATGTGGAAAGGGACTAGGAGTCCAACTCCTACTAGGAGTAGGACTCCTCCCCCTTGGCGCCAGTCCTAGTAGGAGTAGGGCTGGATTCCTAGCCCCTCCACCTATATAAATAGAGGAGAGGGGGTGCACCAGAGGAGGAGAAATCCACACCACAGCCCCGTTGCCCCCTCTCTACCTCCGGACAAACTACACGCCCGTGTAGCGCTTAGCGCAGCCCTGCCGGTATTCCGACTCCACCACCACCATCACCACCACGCTGTCGTGCTGGTTGTGATCCCATCTACGTCTTCACTTTCTCTTGCTGGATCAAGGAGGAGGATGTAACACCCCTATGTAATGAGCTACAGTGATCCATAATGGTTATGCCAAGTCACCTTGATTTGCAATGCTTGATCACATTTGATTCATATCTCATTTCAAATTCCACCTCTGAATTCAATTCAAATTATAAGTGAAATTTGAAGTTGCACAAAAGTTGCTGCAAAATAGTTCATCATTTAGCAAATATTTCAAAACAAATATTTGTTCAGGAAAACAACATCACCTATTTGCTAAAATGAGCTATGGCAATTAAAACAGTGCCAAAAGAAGCATTTTAAATGCTTCTCCAATTATGAAAAATTCAAATGGATTCAAACCTCTCCCAAACTTTTTGTGGCAGTGCACAATATTCCCTAGTATTTGTTTTTACCTGCTCCATATTGTTGCAAAGTCATTTGATGGCAAAAATAAATGCAAACAGTTGTTGGAAAAGAAAAACAGAAAAGAAAAGGGAAAAGGCCCTAACACCACTATGCATATGGGCTAAGTGCACAGTGCCCGTGGCCCAGCCCACCTCTCTCTCTCTCTCACCTCCCGCCTCTCTCCTGTGCCGTGTCGGCGCGCCCGTGGCCGCGCGCGCGCGCACCAGCGTGACGGCGACATGGCACCGCTACAGGGGCCGCCGAGGGGATAAGGACGCGCCCCTCGGCTTGCTCGTCGTCCTCACCCATTTCCTCCTCCTCTCTCGCCCGCGCTCGACCTCACCCGAGCGCTGCCGTGGCTGCGCCGCCGCGCCCGCGTAGCCACAGTCGACGCCTAGCCTCGCCGCCGTGTCCACGCACCTCGCCGTCGTCCGCTACGTCGACTACGTCCACGAGCCTGAGCTGGAGAGCCCCACGTCGTCGGGATCGAGCTCGTCTTCCTCCTTGGATCGCTGGCATTTCTCCGACAAATGTCGCCGGCCTGCTGCTACTAACCTCTCGCCGACCTTTCTTGCGCCTCCTGGTGAGCTCCTGCTCCTCTCCCTTCCCCGCCTGAGCTCGCTCTCGAGCTGCAGCTGCTGCCGCCATCGCTGCCGTGCTTGTCGCCGTCGCTACCGTCGCCGCAGCTCGCGTCCGAGCACGTAGACGTGCTCAGTGTGCTCGTAGGAGCCCAACGCCACCGCTCGCTCGCCTTGCCGTGCCCCACATCGCCGTATCTGACCACGCCCGATTCCGGCCGCCGCCCGCGATCTCGCCGCCGCCCACTCCGGCCACCCCAGCTCACAAGACTCGCACCGTTGGACGCGCGGGACAACGCTCATTTGAACGGCACCGGCCGCGCTCGATTTGGCCATCTGTAGCCGAAATCCGACGAGGGCCGTGGCCCTCTGCCGCGTTTTTGACGTCACCGGCGTCTAAACGTCGGCCGCCTCTGACGTGGCTGGCCTGGGCCCACCCCTGGGTCGCTGACTAGTGGGCCCCAGGGGCCCAGTTGACTGGGTTGACCCAGTCAACATGCTGACTGGGCAGCCCTGTGCCACTGACATGTGGGCCCCCATGCTTAATTAAACTAATTTGGATTTAAACTTAATTTGTTAATCTAATTAGTCACTGACATATGGGTCCCACTAGTTAACTACCCTAATTAGTTAAAATTAACCTCTGTTAATTAACTCAGTCACTGACATGTGGGTCCCAGCGGTCAGATTTGACCTGTACCGGCTGGGTTGACTGCTGACGTCACCCTGACGTACTGCTGACGCAATAAAGTTATTTTTCGAATTAAAATAATCCCAGGAATTTCAAAATATTGTCTAAAACTTTGAAAAATCATAGATAATAATCAGTAGCTCGGATGAAAAAGTTTTCTACATGAAAGTTGATCAGAAATATGAGACGAATCCGAATATGCCCTCCATGTAGCTGTCACATGCCCACAACACTGCAAACATGGAACATTCCTCTCCGGTTCATCTGTCTGACAGATGCCAAAAACCGGGAAAATATTCCCAGATATTTTCCCGCTCCGTCTCTAACGTGTAGCACTGCGATAGGTCACCCCTAGCACAGCCTATTGTCATGGCATGCATCTGTGTTGCTTTTGTTTGCTTTTTATTTATTGTTTCTTCCCCCTCTTCTCTCCGTTAGACCCCGAGACCGACGCTGCTGCCGAGTATGACTACACCCCTGATGACCAAACCTTTCCAGCAGAGCTTCCAGGCAAGCAAAACCCCTTGATCATTCCTATATCACCCATTCCTTCTCTCCCATGCTTGCATTAGAATTTGATACTGTATTTGTTTGCTCCTATTCTGATGCATAGCCTGATTTTGTAACCTGCTGTTGATACTTTACCTTTCATCCTAATGCTTAGTATAGAATGGTTAGTGATACATCAGTGGCCCCTCACCCTTGTCCTTGTTGCCCCGCTTTGTTACTGGTGCCCCGATCAATGTGATTGCTGTGCAGAGACCGACACATCACCGCACACCCCTTAGATGTACGACCCTGCAGAGCTACTATCGAGTGTCGAGGGTGATACCTCCTACTCACTCCTGATGGTATCTCTATAGCATAGCTAGTCGGTTGTGGGTTACCGAGGGTGATTCCTCTTTCACCACCTCCGATGATGCCTCTGTCGTACAGCCCCTCAAGAGGGTGCTACTTGTACCTTGCGTTGGTATTATCCCCGAAGAGGAAGGGATGATGCAGCACAGCAGATGTAAGTATTTCCCTCAGTTATGAAACCAAGGTTATCAATCCAGTAGGAGAATCACGCAACACCTCATTAGCAGTACCTGCACACAAACAACAAATCCTTGCACCCAACGCAAACGAGGGGTTGTCAATCCCTCGGCGGTCAATTGCAAGATTAAATTGTATGTGATAGATAGATAGATTGAAACAAAAATACAAAATAAAATAAATAAAAGAAAAGTGGAGCAATGTTTTTAGGGTTTTAGTAATATGATTTAGATAGACCCGGGGGCCATAGTTTTCACTAGAGGCTTCTCTCAAGAAAAATAGCATACGTTGGGTAGACAAATTACTGTTGGGCAATTAATAGAAAAGCAAATAATCATGACGATATCCAAGGCAAGATCATGTATATAGGCATCATGTCCGAGACAAGTAGACCGACTCCTGCCTGCATCTACTACTATTACTCCACACATAGACCGCTATCCAGCATGCATCTAGTGTTTAAGTCCATAAGGAACGGAGTAACGCCTTAAGAACGATGACATGATGTAGACAAGATAAACTCACGCATGAATAAACCCCATCTTTTTACCCTTAATAGCAACGATACATACGTGTCATGTCCCTTTCTGTCACTGGGATTGAGCACCGCAAGATTGAACCCATTACAAAGCACCTCTTCCCATGGCAAGATAAATCAATCTAGTTGGCCAAACCAAATCAATAGATCGGAGAAGAAATACGAAGCTATAATAATCATGCTTAAAAGAGATCAGAGAAGACTCAAATAATATGCATGGATAATCTGATCATAAACTCACAATTCATCGGATCCCAACAAACACACCGTAAAAAGTGATTACATCGGATAGAACTCCATGAACATCGAGGAGAACATTGTATTGAAGATCAAAAAGAGAGAAGAAGCCATCTAGCTACTAACTATGGACCCGAAGGTCTGTGGTAAACTACTCACGCATCATCGGAAGGGCAGCAAGGTTGATGTAGAGCCCCTCTGTGATCGATTCCCCCTCCGGCAGAGTACCGAAGAAGGCCTCTAGATGGGATCTCTCGAGAACAGAAACTTGCGGCGGCGGAAAAAGTATTTCGTGGACTCCCTTGAGGGTTTCTGATTTTTTTGGAATTTATAGTGGTGGAATTAGGTCAAACGGAGCTGAGGTGGGCCCACGAGGCACCAGGGCGCGCCTGCCCTCCCCCCCCCCAGGCGCGCCCTGGTGGCTCGTGGCCACCTCCTCTGGCGTCTGGTCTTCTTTGGTATTGATTTTCTGTAAAACCAAAAACAGGCAGAAAACAACAACTGGCACTAGGCACTAAGTTAATAGGTTAGTCTCCAAAAATGATATATAATTGCTCTAAAGGCATATAAAAACATCCAAGATTGAAAATATAACAGCATGGAAAAATAAAAAATTATAGATACGTTGGAGAAGTATCACACGGCCGGGCAGGCAGACCACCCCAGGAGAGGGTTGGGCCTGGCTCTTGCCGTAAGTCCACGAGACAGGGCGACGGGACCACATGATCGTGGATCACTGTTACTTGTAGCTTGCGTTGGTATTATCCCCGAAGAGGAAGGGATGATGCAGCACAGTAGAGGTAAGTATTTCCCTCATTTATGAAACCAAGGTTATCAATCCAGTAGGAGAATCACGCAACACCTCGTTAGCAGTACGTGCACACAAACAGCAAATCCTTGCACCCAACGCAAACGAGGGGTTGTCAATCCCTCGGCGGTCAATTGCAAGATTAAATTGTATGTGATAGATAGATAGATTGAAACAAAAATACAAAATAAAATAAATAAAAGAAAAGTGGAGCAATATTTTTAGGGTTTTAGTAATATGATTTAGATAGACCCGGGGGCCATAGTTTTCACTAGAGGCTTCTCTCAAGAAAAATAGCATAAGTTGGGTAGACAAATTACTATTGGGCAATTAATAGAAAAGCAAATAATCATGACAATATCCAAGGCAAGATCATGTATATAGGCATCATGTCCGAGACAAGTAGACCGACTCCTGCCTGCATCTACTACTATTACTCCACACATCGATCGCTATCCATCATGCATCTAGTGTATTAAGTCCATAAGGAACAGAGTAACGCCTTAAGAATGATGACATGATGTAGACAAGATAAACTCACGCATGCATAAACCCCATCTTTTTACCCTTAATAGCAACGATACATACGTGTCATGTCCCTTTCTGTCACTGGGATTGAGCACCGCAAGATTGAACCCATTACAAAGCACCTCTTCCCATGGCAAGATAAATCAATCTAGTTGGCCAAACCAAATCAATAGATCGGAGAAGAAATATTAAGCTATAATAATCATGCTTAAAAGAGATCAGAGAAGACTCAAATAATATTCATGGATAATCTGATCATAAACTCACAATTCATCGGATCCCAACAAACACACCGTAAAAAGTGATTACATCGGATAGAACTCCATGAACATCGAGGAGAACATTGTATTGAAGATCAAAAAGAGAGAAGAAGCCATCTAGCTACTAACTATGGACCCGAAGGTCTGTGGTAAACTACTCACGCATCATCGGAAGGGCAGCAAGGTTGATGTAGAGCCCCTCCGTGATCGATTCCCCCTCCGGCGGGGTGCCGGAAAAGGCCCCCAGATGGGATCTCTCGAGAACAGAAGCTTGTGGCGGCGGAAAAAGTATTTCGTGGACTCCTGTGTTGGTTTCCCGATTTTTGGGAATTTATAGTGGTGGAATTAGGTCAAAAGGGTCATAGGTGGGCCCATGAGGTGCCAGGGCGCGCCTGCACCCCCCCAGGCGCGCCCTGGTGGCTCGTGGCCACCTCCTGGGTCTTCTGGCCTCCTCCCGATGCTTCTAGTGTTGGTATTGTTCAGAAAAAAATCTCCAAAAAGTTTCGTGGCATTTGGACTTCGTTTGGTATTGATATTCTGTAAAACCAAAAACAGGCAGAAAACAGCAACTGGCACTAGGCACTAACTTAATAGGTTAGTCCCAAAAAATGATATATAATTGTTGTAAATGTATATAAAAACATCCAAGATTGATAATATAACAGCATGGAACAATCAAAAATTATAGATACGTTGGAGACGTATCAGCATCCCCAAGCTTAATTCCTGCTCGTCCTCGAGTAGGTAAATGATAAAAACAGAATTTTTGATGTGGAATGCTGCCTATCATATTCATCATATATTCTTTTCTTTTGTAGCATGGACATATGGACTTGAATGATTCAAAGCAATAGTCTATAATTTGATATGAAGATATAAATACTCAAGCATACTAACAAGTAACCATGTCTTTCAAAATATCAACGCTAAAGAAAGTTATCCCCAGCCCATTATGCTTAATCATTGATCCATTCATTAAACACACTCCATATTAGCTACATCCAATGCACAAGTATGACAATAGTGCTCTCTAGTTGGTGCTTTATAAGAGAAGATGGAGACTCAAATAAAAATAAAAATTGCATAAAAGTAAATAGATAGGCCCTTCGTAGAGGGAAGCAGAGATTTGCTAATGTGCCAGAGCTCAAAGCTTAAATTAGAGAGATGAAAATATTTTGAGAGGCATGCTTTTCCTGTCAACGAAAACGACCGAGAATTCCCAATATTTTCCATGCTAGACACATCATAGGCGGTTCCCAAATAGAAAGTAAAGTTTATTTCCTTTCCACCATTCTTTCACAATCCATGGCTAGCCGTATCCACGGGTGCCCTCCATACCAACACTTTCCAAGGAATTTTGTTGTTATTAATTTTTGATTCATTGTGGGACTGGGCATCCCTAATACCAACCACTCTCTCGTGCAATGACAAGTGAATAAACACTCAGTTTGGTGCCACCGAGTTGGGTCAAATGTGTGTAACGGTTGGATCTTGTGTGGAGGCTATATATACCCCTCCACCACTTCTTACTTAGTAAGGAGAGCCATCAGAACATGCCTACACTTCCACCATACATTTTCTGAGAGAGAACCACCTACTCATGTGTTGAGATCAAGACATTCCAATCCAACCATTTGAACCTTGATTTCTAGCCTTTCCCAAGTTGCTTTCTACTCAAATCCTTCTTCCACCATAGCCAAATCTGTGGGAGTTGTTTGAGTGTTGGGGAGACTATCATTTGAAGCACAAGAGCAAGGAGTTCATCAACAACACACCGTCTATTACCTTTTGGAGAGTGGTGTCTCCTAGATTGGTTAGGTGTCACTTGGGAGCCTCCGACATGATGTGGAGTTGAACCAAGGAGTTTGTAAGGGCAAGGAGATTGCCTACTTCATGAAGATCTACCCGAGTGAGGCTAGTCCTTCGTGGACGTAAGCCATGGTGGAATAGGCAAGGTTGCTTCTTCGTGGACCCTTCGTGGGCGGAGCCCTCCGTGGACTCGCGCAGCCGTTACCCTTCGTGGGTTGAAGTCTCCATCAACGTGGATGTACGATAGCACCACCTATCGGAACCACACCAAAAATCACCGTTTCTTCATTGCGTTTGAAATCTCCGTTCCCCTCCTTTACTTACATATGCAATTGTTTACTTTCCACTGCTACACTCTTAGAATTGCATGTGTAGGGTGATGCTTGACTTGTATACTTGCTAAAATCTGCCTACAACTAAAATTAGGAAAAGGTTAGGTTTTTATATGGTTAAGTAGTCTAATCACCCCCCCCCCCTCTAGACATACTTTCGATCCTACAAGTGGTATCAGAGCTTTGGTCTCTGTAAGCCTTGATTTCCATTGCTTTGGTGATCATAGCCTTGGTTTCACAACCTAGGAGAGTATGGCGTCTATAGAGGGTAATTATCACCGTAGAGGTCCATATTTTGATGGTACAAACTTTGCTAGTTGGAAACATAAGATGAAAATGCATATTCTTGGTCATAACCCCACCATTTGGGCTGTTGTTTGTGTTGGCTTGCAAGGTGATTTCTTTGAGGATGGCAAGGAACCGGATCGTGAAGCAACCCCGGAAGAATTGAAGATGTTGCAATGCAATGCTCAAGCTTGTGACATTCTCTTCAACGGTTTGTGTCCCGAGGAATTCAACAAAATCAGCCCCCTCGAGAATGCAAAGGAAATTTGGGATACTTTGGTTGATATGCATGAGGGTACCGAGTCCGTCAAGGAATCTAAGTTGGATGCGCTTCAAAGTCAACTTGACAAGTTCAAGATGAAGGATGGTGAAGGAGTCGCTGAAATGTACTCTAGGCTTGCTCTCATCACAAATGAGATTGCCGGCTTAGGAAGTGAAGAGATGACCGACAAATTCATTATCAAGAAGATACTTAGAGCTTTGGATGGAAAATATGATATCGTTTGCACATTGATCCAATTGATGCCAAATTACAAAGATCTCAAGCCCACGGAAGTCATTGGAAGGATTATTGCTCATGAAATGTCACTCAAGGACAAAGAGGAGCTACACAACAAATCAAGTGTTGCTTACAAAGCCTCAACCGATGCTCCAATAGCTCCAAGTGACAAGCTAGTATCCAATGAAGAGATAAGCCTAATGGTGAAAAGATTCAACAAGTTCTACAAGAACAAAGGGAAAGAAAGAAGCTCTAGCTCAAGACACTATGAGAAAAGATCATCAAGTCGTGACCGCAATTGCTACAATTATGGAAAACCCAGACACTATTCCATTGAGTGTACGACTCCCTACAAGAAAAGAGACGAATCACCAAGAGGAAGACATAGAAGAGATGAATCACCTCACAAGGAGAGAAGGAGTAGAGATGATCGTTATGAACGAAGACGCTCTCGAAGAAGCAAGGATTCAGAGAGGAAGGACAAGTCATCAAAGAGCTACACAAGAAGAAGACATCAAGATCATGTTGGTGAATGGGTTTGCGGCTCCGACTCCGACAACCACTCCGAGAGAAGTTATCACTCCAACTCCGACTATAGTCAAGATGAAGGTGTTGCCGGCCTTGCTCTTGTGTCATCCAACTCCCATGATCTATTTGATTCACCAAATGAAGGAATTGGAAGATGCTTCATGGCAAAAGGCTCCAAGGTATCACACCCCGAGTATCTTGATTTCAATAGTGATGAAGATGATTTGCTTGGTGATGATGATTTACTTGTTGATAAGGCTAGTGATGTGAGCTATAATGAAAATGCTAGTAATCATGATAGTCAAGAGGAAACAAGTGACAATGCTATGAAGGAGATTGAGCGTCTAACTAAAGAACTAAATGCTCTTAAGTTAGCTCATGAAACAACTCAATAGGATCATAGAGAACTTCTAAGAACTCATGAGAAGCTACGCTTCGAGAAGCTAAATTTAGAGCAAGAGCATGAGTTTCTTAAAGCTATCAATGATTATCTTCGAAAGAAGAGTTCTTCATATCTTGCCAAACGTTTACTCTTGTCTACCTTTATGCCACAAGTTAAACCTAAGATAACTAACAACAAGGGTAAAAAGGGTTCTACCTCTAGTAGTAACAATAACAATGCTAAATCCAATATTGTTGCTTCTAGTAGTTCTATTGATTCCACTAATGATTCTCTTAGCCAAGTTACACTTGAGCAAGAAAACATTCTATTGAAAGGAATTATAGAAAAAGGTGTCTACAAGAGCCTTGCTGGGAGTAAGCAATTTGAGGAAATTGTACGCAAGCAAGGAAGGCACCGGAAGAACCAAGGTGTTGGTTTTGAACGAAAGTTCAATGCCAATGGAGTTGAGTGGGAAGAAGATCAATACCCCAAGACGAAGTTTGTTCCTCAACAAGAGAAGTATGATCCCACTTCCTTCAAGGGAACAAAAGCTCAAGAAGATCTTCCACCACAAGACCACAAGCTAAAAGGCAAGGACAAGCTTCAAGAAAAGACTGATTCATTTGAAGAAGCGCCTCAAGCCTTGGTCAAGTGGGTTCCCAAGACTACATCAAGTTCTACTTCATCAAGTGCTACTACAACTCCAAGGATTCCCATCAAGTTGATGTGGGTCCAAAAGAAGAAGAACTAGAGAGTTCTTGCGGGTGACTCCGCCAACAAACTTCACTCATATTCATTTATGGCAAGAACTTGTGCAACCAACTTCCACATCTTGCACTAGTTCATGAAGTCACAAACCCTCTTGTTGGTAAGGCAAGGGACAAGGTAGTCATTGCATTCATGGACATCATCATATGTGTATTTCACTCTATGTCTATGGATATCCTTGTATGTTCCTTGTGTGGGACTAACCCATGTAGGTATTGAAAGCACAAAACTCCAAAGGATTGCTCCCAACTCTTGATGGTCTACATCAACATTGAGCATCCACATCTTCAACATCTACATGAAGTTATCATCGACAAAACCCAAGGTTAGTTTGATCCCTCTTTGGGGGGATATCACATCTAGGGGGAGCTTTGCTCTAAAAATTGAGCTAAAGCAACTCTAATGGTGTGAGCACATCAATGCTTTATGTAAAAGTGGCAACCCCACTTGTGCTTAAACGATGAGTATGACCTATGATTAAATGTTCTCATTTGACTCCTAAGTCAATATACTCATATATAGATGACCTAGTCATCGCCATTGCTTGATAGATGCTAGAATTAGTTGTGCATGTTTGACACATATTTCATTTTCTATCTTATTGTGTGAGCATGTTGATTTGCATGTTTTCTTCATTCGAGGACATCCATTTGTTGTTTTGATTGTCTTGGTTTTTCTGGCCAAGTGGATGTACAAAAATGCCTAAGTACCTTCTCTAGCTATCTATGCTTTCTTGTCTCAAATTCTATTCTTGCTACATCACAAAAATTGAACAAGTCATTTTCGGACCCTCTGGGTGAGGAGCACTCGGAGCCATCGATCTGAAAGGGCTGAACCTCCAAAACCTTCTACATGATTTCGGCCGAACTAATCCACTCACACTCGGTCCAACTGAAATCATTTGGATTGATCTAGGTTTCCATCTCGGTGTCACCGAGTTGAACCATTTCGGCGCCACCGATGTGCTAAACTACTTGCAGTTACACATATCGGTGCCACCGAGTTGTCCAACTCGGAGCCACCGACAGCACACGGGTATATATACTTCGTGGGCCCGAACGATTGAAATTTCTCAAACCTCTTCGTTCCCGCACCCCATTGCTATCGTTGCCCAGGTCTTCGGATCATCGCCCTTGTCTCCAGCGCGCCTTCGCCGCCGGAATCCGCCGCCGTCAATGGCAATCTGCTCCGCCGTTGCCGCCGTAGAGGATCTCCACCAAGTTAGGGTGAGATTCGACCCCTTTCGTGCTCTAAATTTTGATTCAATGCACGGATGGAATGCCATTATTCTTGCCACGGATTGAGAGCTTCCTTTACACTGCAAATTCCATAGATTAGATTTGAGTAAAACATTTAGGTTTAAGTTTCCGCCGAACGCATCTCGGACCGACTGATTAGAGATTTTCGGAGTCACCGATTTGGCCTCAGGCCATTGCACTAGTACGTCTCGGTGCCACCGAGTTGTGCGAATCAGTGAGACCGAAAGTAAAGTCTCTGTGAAACCCTAGCATCTCGGAGACACCGAGCCCCATCTCGGTCTGACCGAAATGGAGTGTAAAGTTTCTGTTGAGTGCTTTGGTATCACCGAGATGATCAACTCGGTCCATCCAAAATGCCTTCTGTGAAAACTTGAAACTAAGATTTGAAATCAATTTTCATGAAAAACATCTGCTTTTTGTGATGACTCATCTACTCTGCCCATACCCATCTATTCACAGGGTCAGCTTTGGAAGATGTCTGATGCCACTGACAGCCAGAACATGTCAGAGCAGCATACTAATCTCAGTTCAGGCTCTAGTCCTGAGGAAAGCTTTTATGAGGGAGAGAGAAGCTCTCCAGATCTTCCAAAGGCTGCAACAAGGACCAGGAAGAAGAGAACCTCAGATGATGAGGATGAGGACTTTGTTGCTAGTGAAGCAGCATCAAAGAAGAAGAGAGTTGTGCTTGCAAAGGAGTATAGCACCAAACCATCTGCTAGAACCAAAGAGAAGACAGCAGTCAAGAAAGTCACTAAGGAGACTATGACATTCACACTTGAGGAACCAAGTGATGCAGAGGCAGCTGCTGCATCAAAGAAGAAGAGGCCTAGGAAAACTGTTGCTCGTGTTCTAGGCAAGCCCTCCATGGTTGAAGAAGAAGAAGAGGAGGAGGAGGAGCCAGCAGCTGATGCACCTCCTGCAAAGGCTCAGAAGCTTATGTCTGATGCGATAAGGACTGCTGCCCCCACCAAGTCTAAGCCTAAAGCTCCAGCACCAAAGAGATTCACAAGAAATATCCCAGCTACTGAGAAGAACAACGCCCCAGTGCCTGAAGTTGATGTTGATGAGGAGCCACTAGTGCTCAGAAAATTGAAGCCCAAAATTCCAGATCATGACAATGCACACCCTGTCGCCGAAAACATGATGCTCAGGAAGGACAAAGGACTGCGTCAATGGAGATTGTCAGATCCTTATGCTGCCAGAAGAAGAACTGCTTGTGATTACCGCTTTCAGACCAGAGAACAACAAGATTTCTATGAGACTGTACTGCTTGATAAGAAGCCAATTGTCAGTGACATGAGATGGGTGGACTGGAAGTACATCGATGTAAATGAAGATTATTTCCCCCATGTTCATGAGAGTTTCAGGATAGCTGGTGTTGATGAGTTTGTTGGACAGAAGCTTACAAAGTAGAATGATGAGATGATCATGCAATTCTACTCCACAGCTCATTTTTATCCAGATGGCAGAATTGGGTGGATGACTGAGGGATCCAGATACCAGTCAACCATCTCTGAGTGGGCTACTCTTCTTGGTGCTCCAGAAGAAGAAGATGATGACATTGATATCTATGCCAAGCTCAAGATGGACCACAATTCCATGGCAAATATGTACATAGCTATTCCCGAGAAGGATATCGAGTCTCACAAGCTAGGATCTGTAAAGCACCTGCTACCTGGTTTGGCCACCACTAACACTATCTTGAGGTACACTCTGTTGCCCAAGTCTGGAGATGATAAGATGATACGTGGCCACTCCATCAACTTGCTGCACCTCTTTGATACACCTCAGAAGTTCAAGGTGATGAGCTTGATTTTTGAAACCATCAAGAGGACAGCTGCTGATCAGAAGAGATCTTGCGGATATGCTCCACACATTCATATGATCATCAACTCCAAGGTTGGAACGAGCACTTATCTTCTTGATCGTGAGCATCTCCCACTGCGCCCAGAGTTCGAGGACAATGTTGTAGTGATGGACACTTCGCATCGTACATCTGCACAAGCACAAGAGAGGATCCGAGCAGCCGCTGAAGCAAAAGTAGCCAAGGAGGCATCTGCTCCCAATGCACCCATTGCCAACCTCAAGTCGAAGAATGACCAGATGACTTATCTGCTGGAAGCCACCCTGAGGATTGAGCGAAGTCTGGCCAACCTCACCAAGAACCAGGCTAGCCTAGAGCGGATAGTCGAAACAAAGATTCATGATCTTGATGTGAAGATCACTGAGGTTCAGACCATTGTGGAGAAGCTGAAGGGCGATGTTAATGCAGCCAGGGCCGCTGCTTCTGATGACAGTGGAGATGACAGACCCACTACTAAGAGATTCCAGACAATGCCTAGGGCAGCCAGGTCTGCGACAGTGCCTGTTGTGGATCCGAGGACCACAGTCTCTGCACCTGCTGCTGCTGCTACAGTGCAACCTCTGGTCTCTACTCCACCAGCCCAGCAGACGTCAGCTGAAGCCTTCGCGGATGCACTTCTCTCAACGCCGTCTACGCACACCGGAGCTGCCAGCCGGAGATCACCTTCAGGAGCTTCCAAGGATCGTGCCTAGAGAGCCGCATAGTCCTATACCTATTCAAACTTTTTGGTACTTGTTTCCAAAGGGGGAGAATTTGAATAGATCATTAGGCTTCGAGAGAGAGTGTCTTGCTCGTTGTTGGTTTTTCTCGAGTTTTGCTACTATTTGGTTATGCTACTCTTGCTTGATGTGTGCTTGATACTATGTGGGTGAGATACTTTGATCGTTATGTTTGTGAGCTACTACGTGTGTGATTGATCATACTATGCTTCATGTGATGCTTAATGCTTATCCTTATAATTATCTTGTATGATCATTCACTTGAGTTGGTGATGCGTGCCTACTATTCCATTCATATCATAACAGTAGCATAAATATGAAAACACACAATAACAGAAACAAAAGGTAAAAAATTATTTTATTCATTGGGTTGCCTCCCAACAACATATATCTCATTTGCTCCCTTGGTGGTTTTGGTAATTCATAACAACATATATCTCATTGAACTAATGTCCATTCAAGTTAAAGATTTCAGGATGTTCAATGATTGGCATGGCAAGGACTAGAGATGTGGGCCCCTCAAAATGCTAAGGACATGGATTGGCAAAAGCTCAAGACTCTACATTTTTGGTTTAGTGATCCAAGATCACATTGAGTCCATAGGAAAGCCAATACTATTAAAAGGGGATGAGGTATTGCTTAATGGTCTTTTTGCTCAAGTGCTTAGTGACAGTACTCCAAAACCCTCAACCACTTTCTCCATCCAAATATGTCCAAAACCTACATTCCAACTTGGCCCCACCGAAATTTCCTATTCGGAGCCACCGAGTTCATCTGGACTTAGCTACTGCCAAAACCCTAACAAATCGGATCCACCGATATGGATCTCGGTCCCACAGAGGTGGCCTTGCCAACTCTCTGTGATCGTTTGCACTTACTTCGGTCCCACCGAGTTCTGCAAATCGGTCTCACCGAGATGGCTTGCCAACTCTCTGTTGCCTTATTGCTTCATTTCGGTCCCCACCGAGTTGATGCAATCGGTGCCACCGAGACGAGGTTTGCCCTAACCATTGCACATCGGTCCATCCGAGTTGTTCCAGTCGGTCCCACTGAGATTCCTAACGTTCATATCTTTTACATAGTTCGGTGCCACCGAGATTTCTGATCGGTGCCACCGAGTTGGGTCAAATGTGTGTGTCGTGGTGTGACGACCATCTATGGGGCCATGCAGCCCCTTGTGGTTCGGCGGGGGAGATCGACGTGCACAAAGAGCATGAACAATGGAGGGTGCGAGGGGTTTTACCCAGGTTCGGGCAACAGAGAAGCATAAAACCCTACTCCTGCTTTTGGTGTATTAATGGTGTGGGAGCACAGTACAAGGAGCGCTTCTCCCGGCATGGTGGGAGTAGCAGCTACACGAGACGTGCTTGTGTTTGAAAAGGGGTCCGAATCCCTCTAACTGTTGCCTTGGCCCTCCTTTTATAGCTCAAGGGGTTACCACAGTGGCAAAACAGTAATTACATAGCGATTAGATAGCAAACAGTGCTATCATACCTAACTCTGCCAGTTTAGGACAAAGGCATTAAATGCGCCGTTAGGTGTCATGTGTAGAGGTAGTCCCGGCAAGGTTTCTGCACCGCTTGCCCAGCTACCTCGTATTATCCTGACACGCCTCCCGGACATGTGTCATTAGAAGGAAATCATGTCCCAGCGTGCTGACACGTGCCCGATAAGCCTTACCAACCAGCCCGCGCGGTCGACACCTCACCCACTAGCAAACACCTGTGCGGTGAGGTGGAGCACTGGAGGGCTGGCAGGAGCTCGCCGGTACGGAGCTTGTCAGGTCCTCACCTTGCCGGCAAGGAATATCTTCATCTTCGGTACTGGTTGAGTGTTGTGTCTTGAGCTTCTTTCTGGTAGCTTCCGCGACTAGACTCTGAATCTTGGTCTTGACGGTTCCCGGCAAGGCTTGGCCGGCAAGGAGGCTGCTACTGTCTGTGCATAAGTCAGGGTATAAAATACCCATGTTTTATACACCGACAGGAGCCCCGGGCCTGGGCCATACGCGCGATCGAAGTGTCGTTGGGCTAGGCCCAAACAATGCACAGACACGCGGCGGGAAACTGCTGCTGTAATTTTCGTCATGATGGTTATCTTGACGCATGTCCAATCCATGCATTTAATGTGGGTCGTGGGGACTTGGACTGTTGCGGTTATTTTGCGGTAGTGCGCCTGTAAAAGAACGTGGCCGGGGTAAACAGTGAAGAGTCAGCCTCCCCTCGCGCCTTCCCCATAAAAAGGCAACCGCAAGGAGGCGCTGCTACCCCTGCTTTCCCCCGCTTCATCTTCTTCCTCACGCCAGAACTGCTTCCGCCGCCGCCGCCGCCGCCTCGCATCTCTAATCGACCACCTCCTTCCTCCCAAATTCCTGATGGCACCCAAGAGATCCGACGCGGCAGGGAAGAAGAAACCCGCTAAGCCGCTCGATCCCAAGGTAGAGGAGAAGAAGAAGGCGCTGGAAGAACTAGAGAAGCGGCGGAGGGAAAATGCGATCTTCTCACCGTGCTCCTTGGATGCCAATGAGCTGATCAGGAGGTACACATACATGTGGGGGAGAGATACCAAGGACCACAAGGCGCCCATAGTGCTTCCTGAAGGCGACAAGGATCCATCGGATTCATATCCGTTTTTCTGTGCTTATTTCTACTGCGGCTTGGTTCCCCCATTCTCGGATTTCTTCAGTGCCATGATGTTCAGCTACGGATTCAGGCTGTTGGACTTCACTCCGAATGCGATGACTTGCATGGCGGTCTTCGCCCATCTGTGCGAGAACTTCGTCGGAGTGGCCCCCAATGTGGATCTGTTCCGTCACTTTTTCATCCCTCGGATCGAAGATAAATCACTCTCCGGCAGTGTGTCTTGGATTCCTAGGGCAAAGACGAAGGGTGAGTATCTTGCCGGGCAGCTTCACCTCAAGTGGGACGAGTGGAGGGCCGAGTGGTGCTGGATCCAGGAGAAGGACTTCCCCCAATTTTGCATATCGCGCAAAGGGAGGGTCGAGCGCGGCAAGAACTGAAGCAACATAGGTGCTACTGACGCCAAGCTTCGTCCGGCACTGAACAGGATCGCCCGCCTCAAAGCCGCCAATCTGACCATAGATATGGTTGGCGCCGATTTCCTCCGGCAATGCATAGCGCCGCTGCAGAAGAGGGAGAGATTCGCTTGGGAGTACCAGAACACCGCCGACATCATGCGACTGTACCCTGGGACCGCCAACAACTTGTCGGTGATGGAACACGCCTGCCTCTGCGAACAGTTGTTCCGAAAGACCGGCATGTTCAATTTGCCGGATACGATTGTCCCTCTGCATATCAACTCCGCCAAGGATTCCATCCTGGCGGTGATGCGGGACTGCGACGCTCATGGGGTGAAAGCGGATTGGGATCTGCCCACCTTGGAGATTGAGATGGACTGGGCCTCCAACCTGACGGAGAAAGCCTCCCGGAAGGAAACGGATCTCATCTGGGCCACCACCGAGGAGGAACTGGCGTATATCGCTGGCAAAGCCGCGAAGATCGCGCGGATTAACGCGGCGGGCGGTTCCGGTGCCGTGGCGGCTGAGGACGATGAAGAGGAGCACTCCGAGGAAGAGGTTGCCGAAGGGCAACAAGAAGAGCCTGCCGGGGATGTGTCCGCCGAGGCTGAGGCCGCTAGGATCGAGGTTGCCAGTTCCGATGCTGCCGGGGATGAGACGGCCGAAGTCGAGGCTGCCGGGGGTGAGGTTTCCGGAACTGGAGCTGTCGGAGAGCCCGAAGAAGAGGAAGGCCCTCGAGCCCCGAAGAGGAGGCGCCGTCTTCGGAGGGCGGTCAGTCAAGAGCCGGTGCGTACTCCTTCGCCGAGAGCTGGCCCCATGGTGAAGAAGACGACCACGAAGACCGGCCGCCAAGAAGAAGTACGCCGGCAATCGACTCGGCATCCCCGAACTCAGCCCTCATCACCCCAGCATGAGGTGGTTGAGGAAGTTGAATCCATCTAGCCGACGAGTTCGCCTCGCCCGGCACTCAAAAGGGCCAGAGAATCGCCCTTGCCAGTGACGTACGACTTCGATGTCCTCGGCGAGTCCGAGGAGGAGGAGGAGTAAGTAACTTCGCTTATTCCCGTCAAGCCTTGATCCTATTTGACTGTCATTTTAACTAGTTTCCTTTTGCATTGATAGGGATCCAGAACCGCTCATGCATCGGTCTAAGCGGTCCAGGCCTGCAGCAACAGAGGATCCTGCGGCGGGTGCCAGGCAAGGGGGTGCGATGGCCGAAGCCATCGTTACTAGCCCCCAGCCGAGCCCCCTGTGCGAGGACGTGGTGCAGGTGCTTCCCACTAGCACCAGTACTGGAGTCCCCATTGCTGAGCCTGTCGTGGATACGGAGGAGGCCCGCCAAGAGGAGGAGCGCCAAGAAGCGGATCCAACTGTGGCTCCCCCACCTATCAATGTTCCGGAGAGCGCTTCCCCGACATGGACCTCCACCGACGAGCCTGCCCACACGGGGGCTACCCTGACGAGCGGGGCTGCCGACGATCGTGTGCCAGCAACGCGAGTTGCCGAGGAAGGAGCCCTTCCTCAGCAAGCACCAATGGGTAATCCTCTTGCCTTTGTACGCCTCTTCCGGGAAAGATTTCTTTTTGTCTTCTTGAACTTGACTTATCATTTTGGATCCCTATTTTACCTTTGTTCTTGCTTCGATCCACAGCTCAAACCTCCCCTGACGAAGGCGAATTCCTTGTGGAGGTGGCCAATATTGTAAGGGATGACGCCGAGGAAGCCGCCAAGATCACCGCTGAAGAGGGCCCCGCGCAGGTTGCCAAGGTGACCCGGAACACTCCCCGGCGAGTCCGAGAGGCCCACCGGCAGCACGTCCGACCCCGCCAAGATGGATGCGGAGAAGATGCCCGCCAATGTCGACGTGCCGACTCCCGGCAACCAACTTGCGGTGCCAATCTTGCAAGCTCCATCAAGCAATTTGGCGTTGGTCGCTCCTCAGCACGGGTCCGGAGCCCTCAGTTCCTCTAGCACCGCGAGGCCACGTTTCGATGAAGAGATAGCTCGGATCTTGCTCCCTTTGGTCCAAAGAACTGACGAATCCACCGACGCGGCCGACAACGCCAAAGATCTTGCCTTCATGGAAATCATGGCCGTCGGTTTTAAAGGCGTCCAGGAACGGTATAGCCGGAGGTGGGACAAGGTGCACGAGGAGCGCAAAGCTGCGGATTTGATTAACCAGAAGCTGAGAGAGAAGGCGGACGAGCTGCGCACATGGTACAGTCAGGAGGCCCGCAATCTTAATGCTGCCACCGAGAGAGCGGCAATCCATGACGGCAAGCTGACAGAGCGCGAAACGCTGCTCAACGACAAAGAGAAGGATCTTGCCGTGCGGGAACAAGCCCTTGCCGCCACTCTTCATGGCAAGGATGAAGAGATCGAAGTGCTCCTTAAGCAGCGGACCCAAGAGCTGGAGGATGGGCACAAGAAATCCATTGAAACCCAGGCCTTGGAGAACGCCGCCATCAAGGAGGCCGCCGATAAGGCTGCTGCCGCTGTCTCCGCCAAAGCAGAATTGGAAACCCAGGTGGCCAAACTGGAGGAAGATCTTGTCGGCAGCGGCAAAGAAATCGAGGTTCTCAAGGACGAAGCGCTGAAGGCAGCCCGTACTCTAGGGGACTTGCAAACGCAGCTATCGTCCAAGAACCAGGATCTTGACGCCACCGCCAAGACGATCGGGGATCTGAAATCCCCGTTGGCCACTGTGGTAGCAGCTTCAGAATCCAACAAGGAGAGGGAGAAGGTCTTGACAGAGAAGCTAGAGAAGGAAGAGGCCTCGAAGAAGGAGGCCGAGAACAACTACGCCCAACTGCACGAGAACCTCTCCCTCTGGACCGGCAGGCTTGTCAATGCCGCTGAATGCATCAGCTCCCAGATTGCCGTGATGGACATGAAGAGCTGGGGCTTCATCGTCAACGACAAGGAGGCCACCAGCGTCTGCCTGACCAAGTTCTTCGAGGGCCTCATCGATGCCTTGAAGACATATCACGAGGACAGATCTGCTTCGTTCGCCGATGAATCCCAGAAGTTTGCGCCTGAAATAGTGTACCGGGTGCTGCTCAAGATCGCTCATCGCAATCCCGGTCTCGATCTCTCCGGGGTCTTCAGGAGGCTGCCGGCGAGCACAGACGTCACTGCCGCCGACAAGATCGCTGTTCCTCTCGCCGACAAGGTCCTCCAAATCCCCAGGGTCTAGGGCGATCGTCAAGATTGAGTTCGCCGTTATATTCAACACCGTGCTGCCATGTACAAGATACATTTGATCTTTTGTTAGCCCTGCACTATTCCTGTAATATAACATGTGTTGCTTGAATGTATGCGCTATTTTCCCTTGTCTTATTTTGCCTTTGTATGATTGTGATCCCTACGCTCATTGGAAGCTTGCCGGTGCGCACACTTGCCGCGAGCGCTTCGAGGAACGGGTCCTTAGCTGCCTGCTGGAAGTGCTGCCACCGGCAAGGTAACTTGCCGGGTCAGAATGCAGCTGCTAGGCTTGCCGAGCAGACTCGAGGCAAGCTAGAGCACAGACCGATCACGACAAGGTTCCTCTCGCGTGCAGGTTTCTCATACAGAGCATAGAATTGTTCAAGGGAAATTGCGAATGTAACAAGGAAAAGTTTTCAAAGTTTTTCAACTTAGCTTTTCCTTGCGTTGCTTCTCTTGTTGTATGAAATGATCTCTTGAATGTCATTAGAAATGGTACCCATCTCCACCACCCCAGGAAACTTGCGCGTGAGGGATCCTTCTGTCCTTTTAAGAAGAAAGAAGAGAAAAAGAGTGGGTTGGGAACCTTGACGGTCCAACAGTCGCTCCACACAAACTAAGGTGTAAGTCACAATCATCACGTGTATCACATATAGAACGAATATGTACAAGGAGTTGCAAAATACTTAGCTTTATTATGCACAGGATCTGCGCCTGGCTTTGTACAAAGGGTTACATGTCTTGCCGACAAAGCTTGTACAAAAGGGGTTGCCGGGAGGCCCGGCAACTGCGCCTTACGGGTAGAACTTCCGAAGATGCTCAATATTCCATGAGTTTTGCACTGGGGTGCCATCTTCGGTCTCCAAACGGACTGCGCCAGGTCTGGTGACTCGTGCTACCCGATAAGGGCCTTCCCACTTCGGCGTCAACTTGTTTGATCCCTTGGCGGACTGAACGCGCCAAAGAACAAGGTCACCTTCCTCAAGGCTTCGGGCATGCACTTTGCGGCTATGGTAGCGACGCAAGGCTTGCTGGTAGCATGCAGCTTGCACAGCCGCCCGAAGATGATCTTCCTCAAGGAGCAATGTGTCGTCTTGCCGCAGCTGCTCATGCTCAACTTCATCGTAAGCGAGCACTCGAGGTGACCCGTATATGAGTTCCGTGGGGAGTACCGCTTCTGCACCATAGATTAGGGAGAAGGGTGTTTGGCCGGTAGCTCGATTTGGTGTCGTTCTAAGTGACCAAAGAACCGCCGGAACTCATCAATCCAGTGTCATCCACACTTGCGCAGCTTGTCAAAGGTTCTTGTCTTGAGGCCACGCAGCACTTCCGCATTCATCCTTTCCGCCTGGCCATTGCTTCTCGGGTGAGCAACGAACGCAAAACAGATCTTGCTGCCAAGGTCTTGGATATACTGCTTGAAGGTGCGGCTCGTGAATTGCGTGCCGTTGTCGGTGATGATTCTATTAGGAACCCTGAAACGGCAAACTAATCCTTTGAAGAACTTGACGGCTGATTGCGCTGTCACCTTCCTCACCGGCTCCACTTCAGGCCACTTTGTGAACTTGTCAATTGCGACACACAAGAACTCAAAGCCCCCGGCGGCACGGGGGAAGGGGCCCAAGATATCGAGCCCCCAGACCGAAAAGGACCAGGAGAGAGGGATTGTTTGGAGAACTTGAGCTGGTTGATGTATGTTCTTTGAATGGAACTGGCATGCTTCACACTTGGTTACTAGCTCAGTCGCATCCTGGAGTGCAGTGGGCCAATAGAAGCCTTGCCAGAATGCTTTGCCGACAAGTGCCCTTGATCCTATGTGAGATCCACATATGCCTCCGTGTATCTCCATCAATAGCTTTAGTCCATCTTCCCGGCAAATACACTTCAATGTCACGCCGTTTGGCCGTTTTCTGTACAGGATGTTATCCACAAACTGATACACACTTGACTGACGGGCTACTTTCTCCGCTTCTTCTAGCTCATCGGGAAGTTCTCCTATTTGAAGGAATCGAACTATTTGCTGTGCCCATGCCAGAGCCTGCGGCTCGACGACAAGGACTAAAGGCATCTCTTCGGCTGCGGGAGCGCTCGCTTCTGCGGCAAGAACCTGGGGTTCTGCGCTAAGCGGCTGCTCACCGGCAACCGTGTCGTTGTTCCCGGTAGTATCATTGTCGGCGGCTTCCGGGAGCTCTGCCGGAAAATACTTGCTGGTATTCAACTTTCTTCTCTTACTGGCCTGCGTTGATGGGGTGACTGTCGGTTGATTCAAATGGAGACAAAAGTTCCTGGTTCCACGGGAAGCTTTTGAGCGGCACATTTTGACAGGCTATCAGCGATGCTGTTTTCCGCACGAGGAATGTGTTCTGTTTGTAACCCGTCAAAGTGTTCTTCCAATTTCCTCACTTCTTCCACGTACGCTTCCATCAACGGGCTCTGGTAATCTTTGTTGACTTGCTTCACAACAAGCTGCGAGTCACCGCGAACGATCAATTTTTTGATACCAAGGTCCATTGCGATCCTAAGACCGGCAAAGAGTCCTTCGTACTCAGCAGTGTTGTTTGTAGCTTGCTCCCTGGGGAAGTGCATTTGAACCACATACTTGAGGTGCTCTCCGGTGGGTGCGACAAGCAGCACTCCGGCACCGGCGCCTTGCAGCGAGAAGGCACCATCAAAGTACATGATCCATTCCTTTGCCGTTTCCTTGCCGGGGAGAGCTGTTTCTTGAATTTCTTCGTCTTGCATTGGTGTCCATTCTACAACGAATTCCACCAAAGCTCTACTCTGAATAGTTGAAGTGCTTTCAAACTTGAGTGCAAAGCTTGACAATTCCAACGCCCACTCCACTATCCTGCCAGTTGCCTCTGGATTCCTCAAGATGCGTTGCAATGGAAAGCGGGTGACGACGGTGATTTCGTGTGCTTGGAAATAGTGACGCAGCTTTCTCGAGGCCATAAGAAGACCGAAAAGCAACTTCTATACCCCAGAGTATCTCGATCTAGCCCCCTGCAGAAGGGAACTGACGAAATATACTGGTCGCTGCACCACTTTCTTCTTCGGCACTGTTTGTTGATTATCTCCATTTGTCTGCGCTGTTACCGACCTGTCGGCACCATGATTTGCCGGAGAAGATTCTGATTTGTCGTTGGATAGGTTTGCTGCGGTTACTTCCTCGTCGTCGGGTTCCCTCTGCGCCACTAATGCAGCACTAGCCACTTGATTCGTTACCGCTACGGATAGCAGCAACGGCTCTTGTGGTCTTGGCGCAACTAGTGTTGGCGCGGAGGAGAGGTATCTTTTCAAGTCCTGCAGTGCGGCCTCCGCCTCCGGAGTCCATTTCATCGAACCTGCCTTTTTCAAAATCTTGAAAAATGGCAGGGCGCGCTCAGCGGATCTTGAAATGAACCTACTCAAGGCAGCAACACAACCGGCAAGACGCCGCACATCTTTGACACTTTTTGGTGCTCGAATCTGCTCAATCGCTTTGATCTTGTTAGGATTTGCTTCAATTCCTTGTTGAGATACAAAGAACCCGAGAAGCTTGCCGGATGGAATGCCAAACACGCACTTCTCGGGGTTGAGCTTCAAGTTGATTTTGCGTAAGTTAGCAAACATTTCTTCCAAATCTTGAATGAGGGTAGACTTGTCCTTGGTCTTGACCACAATGTCATCCATGTATGCTTCCACATTCCTGTGCAGCTGGGGCTCAAAACCAATCTGGACTGCTCTTGCAAATGTTGAACTGGCACTCTTTAACCCGAAAGCCATACGCACAAAGCAGTACGTGCCACAGGGAGTAATGAATGCGGTTTTCTCCTCATCCTCCTTGGCCATGAATATCTGATGGTATCCAGAGTAGGCATCAAGGAAGGAGAGCAAATCACAGCCGGAAGTAGAGTCTACAATTTGATCAATGCACGGCAAAGGGAAAGGATCCTTCGGACATGCTTTGTTAATATTAGTGTAGTCGATACAAAGCCTCCACTTTCCGTTTGCTTTGCGCACCACCACTGGATTTGCCAGCCAAGTGGGATGTAGCACTCCTCTGACCAGGCCTGCTGCTTCAAGCTTCTTGATCTCTTCGGCAATAAACTGTTGCCGTTCCAACGCTTGCTTCCGGACTTTTTGCTTGACGGGCCGGGCGTGGGCATAGACAGCAAGGTGGTGCTCAATTACCTCCCTGGGAACGCCGGGGATGTCAGACTGTCGCCATGCAAACACATCGACATTCGCCCGCAGGAAGGCAACAAGCGCGCTTTCCTATTTTCTGTCAAGGGTGGCACTGATGGTGAAGGTACCATCAGTGCCGTCCTCCCTCGCCGGTACCTTCTTGGTTGCCGGTGCAGCGGCTTTGGATTTCTTACCGGCAGAGCACTCCGGTAAGTCTTCAACAGGCGCGCAGCACTCCGAAGAGGTGCGCTTCCCGGAATCCTTGCTAGAGGTCTTGCCGGACTTCTTCTTTTCCCTTTTCTTGGCGGGAGTTGGCGCCTCGGCGGCCTCTGCTGCAACCGCATCTCTGTACATCCTATCGACGCAAATGACTGCATCGTTCTTGTTGGAGTTGATGGAAATGACACCCATCGGCCCTGGCATCTTCAACGTGTTGTAAGAATAGTGAGATGCTGCCATAAATTTTGCCAAGGCTGGGCGGCCAAGAATTCCATTGTACGGCAAGGGGATCTTCACGGCGTCAAAGATAATCTTTTCCGTCCTGTAGTTCAGTTCTCCGCCAAATGTCACCGGCAATGTGATCCTTCCCTTGGGCTGGCTTCTTCCCGGGTTTACTCCTTGAAACGTGCCCATTTTCTTGAGTTCCTCATCGGGGATCTGCAGCCTCTTGATAACTTCTGGAGAGATCAGGTTCAGACCGGCCCCACCATGAACTAACATCTTTGTTACTTGGAGGTTGCGAATTGTTGGTGAAACCAACAACGGCAAACACCCGACCTCAGTTATGCGATCGGGGTGAACCTCAGCATAAAAAATGATAGGCGTGTGTGACCATTTGAGTGGCTTCTGAGAGCCCATCGCCGGTTCCGCCGCATTAACCTCACGTGCCCACTGCTTAAGTTAACGGTGAGAGGAGTGTAAGGATGCCCCTCCGTCAATGCACATGGCGTCGGTTGCCTTCTCGAATTCTTGTTCGCTGGTCTCATCATCGTCCTCTTCGTCACTTCCATCATCCTCTTCTTTCTTGTCTCGGCCTCTGGCAGGCTTCTCTTTCTACTACTTAGCCTTGCCACAGCGGCGCCCTCGACCGCCACGGCCTTTTTTCCGGATCCACCAGTACCATCTTGACCCTTTTCCTTGTCGCGCTTTTCATATTCAGCTTTCTGCTTCTCAACAAGGTGCTCGACTTGCCGGCACTCTTGGAGATCGTGGCCTTTGGTACGGTGAATCTTGTAGTACGACCCATCTGACTTGCCGGCCTTCTCGTTTGCCGCCGCCTCCTGGCAAGCGGCGCATACAGTAGCCTCCTTGCCGGAGTTCTTGGTCTTGGTTTTCTTAGCAGACTCAGAGTTGCCGGAGCCTTCGACAGCCATAACAG
This sequence comes from Elymus sibiricus, assembly GCA_039707655.1. Lineage (NCBI taxonomy): Eukaryota > Viridiplantae > Streptophyta > Magnoliopsida > Poales > Poaceae > Elymus > Elymus sibiricus. The sequence goes on along the minus strand of CM077664.1, from coordinate 263,381,613 downwards.
TTTTGCCCTTGCGCTTTCTATTGTGCTTCCGGCCTTTCTTCCTCGGGGTGGCAGCATCATCATCCTCAGAATCTACTTCGGCACCAGCGTCCTCCCCGGGAAGCCTTCTTCCTTCCTCAGCACGTGCACACTTATCCGCCAACATGTAGAGCTCGTTGACAGTCTTGGGCAACTTGACGTTCATTTTCTCCCGCATCCTTCGATTGCGCACATTCGTGTGAAAGGCGGCAATCACGGCTGCGGGGTGCACATCTGGAATATTACGGTGCACACGGCTGAACCTCTGGATGTACTTGCGTAAAGTTTCACCATCTCTTTGCAGGATCACCTGCAAGTCGCTGGGCTATCCAGGGGCTTTGTGGCCCCCGGTAAAGGCACCAACGAACTCATTGCAGAGATCTGACCATGAAGAAATGGAGTTATCCAGCAAATTCATCAGCCAAGACCTCACGTTGGGTTTCACTACCAACGGGAAGTAGTTGGCGAGGATTTTCTCATCTTTTCCCCCGGCAGCTTGCACGGCGATCGTGTAGATGCCTAGAAACTCTGCTGGGTTCAGCTTGCTGTCATACTTTTCTGGCACTTCTGGCTTGAAGGCCCGAACGGACGGCCATCGGAGTTGCCGCAGCTCACGGGTGAAGGCGGGAGATCCAATCTCGTAGGGTAGATATCCGCCAACCCCTGGCGCAGGCTCATCAACGATGGGGCCGTTGCGTGCGTCGGATTGACGACGCGCCTCCCGGCGCCGTTCGATGGTGGTGCGGGCGTCTTCTGCCCGCCTGTCTCGCAGCACTTGCCGCTGATCTTACCGTGCTCGCGGATCCGAAGAGGCCATCGACACCTCGTCGGGCTCGAAGGATCGCTGAGCTTGTTGCGGTCATTGGCGTTGTTGCTGCTGAGATTGTTGCCGCTGAGGTGATTGCACCGTTAGCGCGGCACCGTCAGTGCGGCCATCAACTGGGTTTGCCAGTGCCATTTGCGGACATCGTGAGGGCTCCGCTTGCTGCGATTTACTAGCCTCGGCGAATCCAATCAAGCTTTGGATGGTGGCTCTCCACTCATCCATCTTCTCTGCCGCTGGAGGGAAGTTTAGCAGCATCTGGGCTCGCGCCATTGCTTCTGCTGCTGTGGCTGGCATGGCCGGAAGCGAAGAACGTGACATCGCTCTACTCCTGGCAGAGCCAGCAGGAGCGCCATTGCGGTCTTGCTGCCGTGGCACATGATCAGCAGCAGGTCATCATGGCGGAGGCGGTGCCTGAGGTTGATCAACAGGAGTCTTGCCGTGAGGTCGCCGCTGCCCAGAGTCGTTGGCGCCGCTCAGAGCTGTGCCGCGCCCGTTGTGCGAGGGGCGCAGTGTCTGTCCTGAAGCTGCATTCTTGGATGCCGCCGCAGCGGGATCTTGGCTCGCGTCGGCCCGGGCGTTGACGCTCTGGTGGCTGTGTTCGTCGGCGCGGCGAGGAGGTGGAGGAGGAAGAGGTCGTCCGTCTGCTCTGCCCGCGCCGTTGTGGCTCCGTTAACCAGAGGATCGAGGAGGTCAACTACCTCTAGCACACTCATCTCCTGCGCCGACCGCGGTGGGCATGACGACTGCGCCGCCTGCGTTGGTCGTGCCAACCGCAGTACCCGTGCCGCACGCATTGGCCGCGCCGCCTGCGGATGCGTGCGGGGTGGCCATCATCGTGATTCCCTTCTTCTTGGGCACCATCAACGACGAGGAGGACGACGAGGAAGTTGATGAAGATGATGAAGAAGACGCGCAATCCACTGATCAAGGTTCGCGCAAGCGACGCTACCCCCTACCTGGCGCGCCAAAGATGTCGTGGTGTGACGACCATCTATGGGGCCATGTAGCCCCTTGTGGTTCGGCGGGGGAGATCGACGTGCACAAAGAGCATGAACAATGGAGGGCGCGAGGGATTTTACCCAGGTTCGAGCCGCAGAGAAGCATAAAACCCTACTCCTGCTTTTGGTGTATTAATGGTGTGGGAGCACAGTACAAGGAGCACTTCTCCCGGTAAGGTGGGAGGAGCACCTACACGAGACGTGCTTGTGTTTGAAAAGGGGTCCAAATCCTCTAACTGTTGCCTTGGCCCTCCCTTTATAGCTCAAGGGGTTACCACAGTGGCAAAACAATAATTACATAGCGATTAGATAGCAAATAGTGCTATCATACCTAACTCTGCCAGTTTAGGACAAAGGCATTAAATGCGCCGTTAGGTGTCATGTGGAGAGGTAGTCTCGGCAAGGTTTCTGCACCGCTTGCCCAGCTACCACGTATTATCCTGACACGCCTCCCGGACGTGTGTCATTAGAAGCAAATCCTATCCCAGCGTGCTGACATGTGCACGATAAGCCTTACCAACCAGCCCACGCGGTCGACACCTCACCCACTAGCGAACACCTGTGCGGTGAGGTGGAGCGCTGGAGGGCTGGCAGGAGCTCGCCGGTACGGAGCTTGCCGAGTCCTCACCTTCCCGGCTTAGCCTTGCCGGCAAGGAATGTCTTCATCTTCGGTACTGGTTGAGGGCTGTGTCTTGAGCTTCTTTCTGGTAGCTTCCGCGACTAGACTCTGAATCTTGGTCTTGACGGTTCCCGACAAGGCTTGGCCGGCAAGGAGGCTGCTACTGTCTGTGCATAAGTCAGGGTATAAAATACCCATGTTTTCTACACCGACGGTGTGTAATGGTTGGATCTTGTGTGGAGGCTATATATACCCCTCCACCACTTCCTACTCAGTAAGGAGAGCCATCAGAACGTGCCTACACTTCCACCATACATTTTCTGAGAGAGAACCACCTACTCATGTGTTGAGATCAAGACATTCCAATCCAATCATTTGAACCTTGATTTCTAGCCTTTCCCAAGTTGCTTTCTACTCAAATCCTTCTTCCACCATAGCCAAATCTGTGGGAGTTGTTTGAGTGTTGGGGAGACTATCATTTGAAGCACAAGAGCAAGGAGTTCATCAACAACACACCGTCTATTACCTTTTGGAGAGTGGTGTCTCCTAGATTGGTTAGGTGTCACTTGGGAGCCTCTGACATGATGTGGAGTTGAACCAAGGAGTTTGTAAGGGCAAGGAGATCGCCTACTTCGTGAAGATCTACCCGAGTGAGGCTAGTCCTTCGTGGACGTAAGCCATGGTGGAATAGGCAAGGTTGCTTCCTCGTGGACCCTTCGTGGGTGGAGCCCTCCATGGACTCGCGCAACCATTACCCTTCGTGGGTTGAAGTCTCCATCAACATGGACATACGATAGCACCACCTATCGGAACCACGCCAAAAATCACCGTGTCTTCATTGCGTTTGAAATCTCCGATCCCCTCCTTTACTTACATATGCAATTGTTTACTTTCCGCTGCTACACTCTTAGAATTGCATGTGTAGGGTGATGCTTGACTTGTATACTTGCTAAAATCTGCCTACAACTAAAATTGGGAAAAGGTTAGGTTTTATTTGGTCAAGTAGTCTAATCACCCCCCCCTCTAGACATACTTTCGATCCTATAGAAACGCTAGCACCTAAATCACATAAAGCGTTGCACTCATAATTTTTAATTTTAACTTTAATGGTGGGTTCCCATTCATCATATAATTTTCTAGGAATTGAAATCTCTAGTTCTAGCTTTTCTTCTAACGCTTTCATCATTGCTTCTACGATGTGTTTAGTAAAAGCCTTGTTTTGTTCATAAGCATTGGGTGAATTTAACATGGATTGTAACAAAGAAATACACTCAATCAAAGAACAATTATCATAATTAAAATCTTTGTAATCCTAGAGAGTGGGCACATCGCTATTTAAAGTTTTTACCTCTCCAGACCCACTTTTAGCAATTTTCTTATCAAGATTTTCACCCTCCGAATTATGGGGACGCTCTTTAGCTAAAGTTGACTCTTCTTCAGTCCCCTTTTCATCAAGTTTAATTTTGCTAAACAAAGAGTCAATAGATGAAACACCAATCATTTTAATATCCTCATCATTACTACGATAAAAACTGGGAGGAATCGCTTTTTCTAAAAATTCTCGTTTAGCTTTTAGCATGGCGGTTCTTTTCTTACTCTCATCCATGGAGACATATAAAGCTTTAATTGATTCACTAATATCAATTTTAGGTGGCATAATTTTAGTCTTAAGATTTTCCACATCATGAATTATTCTATCAATGCTCCTAGACATATCATCAAGTTTACTCATTTTTTCTTCTATCGTAGTGTTGAAAACTTTTTGAGCATTAATAAATTCTTTAATATTACTTTAAAGATCAGAGGGCATCCTATTATTATTATTATTATAAGAATTACCATAAGGATTTCCATAATTATTAGAGGAATTTCCAAGAAACGGTCTAGCATTGAAATTACCTCTATAAGCATTATTATTAAAATTGTTTCGCGAGACGAAATTCACATCTACGGGATCATTATTTTGCTCAATCAAAGTGGATAAAGTCACATCATTAGGATCAATAGGAGCATTTTTGCTAGCAACCAATTTCATAAGCGCATCAACTTTATCACTCAAAGTATTAATTTCTTCAACAGAATTAACTTTTTTACTAGTAGTGACTCTTTCAGTATGCCATTGTGAATAATTTGCCATAATATTATCAAGCAATTTAATAGCTTCTCCCAAAGTAATCTCCATAAAATTACCACCCGCGGCGGAATCTAAAAGATTTCTAGAAACAAAATTTAATCCCGCATAAAAATTTTGTATGATCATCCATAAATTTAAACCATGAGTAGGGCAATTTCTTATCATTAATTTCATCCTTTCCCAAGATTGGGCAACATGTTCATGATCAAGTTGCTTAAAATTCATAATTTGATTTCTAAGAGAAATAATTTTCGCGGGAGGAAATACTTAGTAATAAAAGCATCTTTACACCTATCTCAAGAATCGATACTATTTCATGGTAAAGATGAAAACCAAATTTTTGCACGATCCCGCAATGAGAATGGGAATAATTTTAATTTCACAATATCATTATCCACATATTTTTTCTTTTGCATATCACACAATTTTACAAAAGTGTTAAGATGGGATGCAACATCTTCATTGGGACTACCAAAAAATTGATCTTTCATCACAAGATTAAGCAAAGCGGTATTAATATCACAAGTCTCCGCACTAGCGGAGGGAGGAGCAATTGGAGTACTAATAAAATCATTATTATTAGTATTGGAAAAGTCACACATTTTTGTATTTTCTCGAGACATCGTGGCTACGCAAACAAGATAACAAGCAAGCAAACAAGCAAACAAGAAAAAGGCAAACGGAAAATATTTTTGTATTTTTATAAAAACTTTTTAGAAGTGGGGGAGATGAAAATGAGAGGCAAATAAAATAAATGCAAAGAGATGAGAGTCTATGCGAAGGTACTTGATAGATGTTGATGATGTCTCCCGGGCAACGGCGCCAGAAATTCTTCCTGCTACTTGTAGCTTGCGTTGGTATTTTCCCCAAAGAGGAAGGGATGATGCAGCACAGTAGAGGTAAGTATTTCCCTCAGTTATGAAACCAAGGTTATCAATCCAGTAGGAGAATCACGCAACACCTCGTTAGCAGTACCTGCACACAAACAACAAATCTTGCACCCAACGCAAACCAGGGGTTGTCAATCCCTCGGCGGTAGATCGCAAGATTAAATTGTATGTGATAGATAGATAGAATGAAACAAAAATACAAAATAAAATAAATAAAAGAAAAGTGCAGCAAATATTTTTAGGGTTTTAGTATATGATTTAGATAGACCCGGGGGCCATAGTTTTCACTAGAGGCTTCTCTCAAGAAAATAGCATACGGTGGGTAAACAAATTACTGTTGGGCAATTGATAGAAAAGCAAATAATCATAACGATATCCAAGACAATGATCATGTATATAGGCATCACGTCCGAGACAAGTAGACCGACTCCTGCCTGCATCTACTACTATTACTCCACACATCGACCGCTATCCAGCATGCATCTAGTGTATTAAGTCCATAAAAAACGGAGTAATGCCTTAAGAACGATGACATGATGTAGACAAAGTAAACTCACGCATGAATAAACCCCATCTTTTTACCCTTAATAGCAATGATACATACGTGTCATGTCCCTTTCTGTCACTGGGATTGAGCACCACAAGATCGAACCCATTACAAAGCACCTCTTCCCATGGCAAGATAAATCAATCTAGTTGGCCAAACCAAATCAATAGATCGGAGAAGAAATACGAAGCTATAATAATCATGCATAAAACAGATCAGAGAAGACTCAAATAATATTCATGGATAATCTGATCATAAACTCACAATTCATCGGATCCCAACAAACACACCACAAAAAGTGATTACATCGGATAGAACTCCAAGAACATCGAGGAGAACATTGTATTGAAGATCAAAAAAGAGAGAAGAAGCCATCTAGATACTAACTACGGACCCAAAGGTCTGTGGTAAACTACTCACGCATCATCGGAAGGGCAGCAAGGTTGATGTAGAGCCCCTCCGTGATCGATTCCCCCTCCGACGGAGTGCCGGAAAATGCCCCCAGATGGGATCTCTCGAGAACAGAAGCTTGCGGCAGCGGAAAAAGTATTTCATGGACTCCTTTGTTGGTTTCTCGATTTTTGGGAATTTATAGTGGTGGAATTAGGTCAAAAGGGTCAGAGGTGGGCCCATGAGGCACCAAGGCGCGCCTGCCCCCCCCCCCCCCCCCCAGGCGCGCCCTGGTGGCTCGTGGCCACCTCCTGTGTCTTCTGGCCTCCTCCGGAAGCTTCTAATGTTGGTATTGTCCAGAAAAAAATCTCCAAAAAGTTTCGTGGCATTTGGACTTCGTTCTGTATTGATATTCTGTAAAACCAAAAACAGGCAGAAAACAGGAACTGGCACTGGACACTAAGTTAATAGGTTAGTCCCAAAAAATGATATATAATTGCTGTAAATGTATATAAAAACATCCAAGATTGATAATATAACAGCTTGGAACAATCAAAAATTATAGATACGTTGGAGACGTATCAGGTAGCAAGTGGTAAAACGGAGCACAAACGGTATTGCAATGCTTTAAAACAAGGCCTAGGGTTCATACTTTCACTAGTGCAATCTCTCAACAGTGCTAACATAATTGGATCATATAACAATCCCTCAACGTGCGATAATGAATCACTCCAAAGTTCCTATTAGCGGAGAACATAAGATAGAAATTGTTGTAGGGTATGAAACCACCTCAAAGTTATACTTTCCGATCAATCTATTGAGCCATCCCTATAAGTGTCACAAACAGCCCTAGAGTTCGTACTAAAATAACACCATATGATACGCATCAACCAACCCTAATGTCACCTAGATACTCCAATGTCACCACAAGTATCCATGAGTTGATCATTCAATATGCATCAAACAACTTCAGATTCATAATATTCAATCCACACAAAGAACTTCAAAGAGTACCCCAAAGTTTCTTATACGAGAAAAGATAATGAAAACGTGCAACCAACCCCTATGCCTAGATCACCCCAAGGTCACAGGAATCCGCGAGTTGATGACCAAAACATACATCAAGTGACTCAATAGAATACCCCATTGTCACCACGGGTATCCACATGCAAGACATACATCAAGTGTTCTCAAATCTGAAATATTCAATCCGACAATAACGAAACCTCAAAGGGAAAAACTCAATTCATCACAAGAAGATAGAGAGGGAAGAAACACCATATGATCCAACTATATTAACAAAGCTCGCGATACATCAAGATCGTGCCAAATCAAGAACATGAGAGAGAGAGAGATCAAACACATAGCTACTAGTACATACCCTCAGCCCCGAGGGTGAACTTCTCCCTCCTCGTCATGGAGACCGCCGGGATGATGAAGATGGCCTCCGATGATGATTTCCCCCTCCGGCAGGGTGTCGGAACAGGGCTCCAGATGGTATTTCTTTGGTACAGAGGCGTGCGGTGGCGGCGTCAAAGTTCTAGGTTTATTTCTGGTAGTTCTGCTGAAAACAGCGTCAATCCGGGTTAGTTCTAATCAAATCATACAAAAATCATATAAAATTGTTATAAACATGGCATGCATACTTCATAAATTATAGATACGTTGGAGACATATCAGCATCCCCAAGCTTAATTCCTGCTCGTCCTCGAGTAGGTAAATGATAAAAGAAATAATTTATGAAGTGTGAATGCTAGCATAATGCATAAGTTTGATCAATGATAATTTCAATCACTTTTTCTAGCATCATTATATATCATAAACAGTAGCTCATCTCATAAAACTTCTCATGATCAAGTAGCAAGCTATTCACATGTTATAGTATAGATCATAAACTTTCTTGAAAACTAACAAACTATATTTTCAGTCATCAAACAATTACAGTTCCTCTTATTTTCAGGAAGGGTCTATGTAATAGCTTTGTTTTAGGAAATTCCACATACTCAACTATCATTTAGTCTTCCATGATTGCTGACACTCAAAGCATATTTTTAGAACAAACCGTTTCAGTCAAACACATAGGAAGATAGGGGCTTAATGTTTCGCCTCCCAACTTATTTATCTCATGGATAATGTCAACAATAATAACTCATGATCACCTATATTCAATGAGATATATATGCCTAGATCAATCCCCACCACATGATGCTTGCCAAGAGAGAAAATAAAAACGGAATAGAGAAGAACACTATTGACTCTTGCATAAAAGTAAATACATAAAGTAAAAGATAGGCCCTTCGCAGAGGGAAGCAGAGGTTGTCATGCGCTCTTGTTTTGGCATGTGCAAGCTCTTAATGCAAAGGAACGTCACTTTATATTGCCCCTTGTGATAGCGACCTTTATTATGCAGTCTGTCGCTTTTATTACTCCACCATCACAAGATCATACAAAGCTTATTTTCCCTTACAATAAAAGTTCATACATGTTTAGGAGCAATTTTTATTGCTTTGCACCGATGACAACTTACTTGAAGGATCTTATTCAATCCATAGGTAGATATAGTGGACTCTCATGACATGAAACCGGGTTTAAGGGTTTTTGGATGCACAAGTAGAATCTCTACTTAGTGCGGAATTTTGGCTAGCAAAAGATAGGGGGCAAGCACCACATGTTAGAGGATCCAAAAAAATATAACTTCTATGTGAATATAAGCAAACATAACCCATTAGGTTGTCTTCCTTGTCCAACATCAACTACTTAATCAAGGTTGAACATAATTAATGGGGGATCACAATCATAGAAGATGTCCAAGATAGTATATTTATATGTGAAATCTCTCTTCCTTCAATATTCTTTCATGAATTGTTCAAGTGACCAATGCTATGTTTGCTAACTTTCAATAAATTTTACCACTTATACTTCTTATTTGTAAACTCACTACTCCCCATGGGACAAGCATATGAAGCACATATAATTTCACCTTTATGATATTCAATTCATTCAACAATTTACTCTTAGGATATAAGTGAAGCACGAGAGTAAACGAGAAACTACTCCAAAAGGTATAAGTGAAGATCAATGAGTAGGCAAACAATTAAGTAGCTATGTGAAGACTCTCAATAAATATTTCAGATCTTGATAATTTTATTCAAACAGCAAACAACATGAAAATAAAAGGACACTCCAAGAATAGCACATGTCATGTGAACAAGTAAAAACTTAGGCTAACCGATAGGTGTTGATAAAGAAAGGCGGGATGCCTACCGGGGCATCCCCAAGCTTAGTTGCTTGAGACTTCTTGGAATATTAACTTGGGGTGCCTTGGGCATCCCCAATCTTGAGCTTTTGTGTCTCCTTAATTCCTCTCATATCATGGCTTCTCCTAAATCTTAAAAACTTCATCCACACAAAACTCAACAAGAACTCGTGAGATAAGTTAGTATAAATCCACTCAAAACCTTAACATTCTCTACTGTAACAAATCACAAAAATTATAATTAAACATTGCATACTAAATGCCTCTGCATATTTAATAGTCCTATCCACAAATAGAAACATTAAACAAGCAACATATGCAAACAATGCAACTATAACCGAAATCTGTCTAAACAGAACAGTCTGTAAAGGGGGATTTAAAATTCACACTTCCCTAACTCCAAAAATTCTGAAAAATTACCACATGACAGAGAACTCATGCATGCTTACTGTGTAAAAATTTCAGATTTTTATCATGTTCTGACTATTCATGAATATTCTGGACATAACAGAAAACTTTGTGTTTTCAAACAGCAACACATGAATTTGCAAACTGAGCATGGTAAAGGCTATACTTGGCATTTTATTGAACTAAAAGATACAAAACATGATTATTGATAACATAAAGCAAATATCAACAAATAAAATGATGCTCCAAGCAAAGCACATATTATGTGACGAATAAAAATATAGCTCCAAGTGAGGTTACCGATAGTGTTGAAGACGAAAGAGGGGATGCCTGCCGGGGCATCCCCAAGCTTAGACGCTTGATTCTTCCTTGAATATTACCTTGGGGTGCCTTCGGCATCCCCAAGCTTAGGGCCTTGCCACTCCTTATTCTCCACATATCGATATCTCACCCAAAACTTGAAAACTTCAATCACACAAAACTTAACGGAACTTGTGAGATAGGTTAGTATGATAAAAATAAAACAACCACTTAGGTACTGTCAAGAAAAGATTCATAATTGTTGTCACATAATGACTACTGTAGTATATCATTTACACAATTAATATCTCATACTATAAGCTATGGAAACACTAAAACAAGCAAACTGTGCAATAAAAACAGAATCTGTCAAAAACAGAACAGCATGTAGTGAGCGATTTAAAAACCATACTTCTGTACCTTAAAAAATTCTGAAAAATTAGGAAAACGTAAAAAATTTGTTACCCAATACTCTGTAAAAATTTCAGAATTTTCTCACGCTCCACTACAGAATAGAAATTCCAGCACTGGACGCAAAAGTTTCTGTTTTTGCACAGAATCAAGTCAACTATCATCCACACTATCCCAAAGGCTTTACTTGGCACATTACTGAAAGAAAAGATATGAAACATGATTAATACAGTATATTAATCATGTGAACACAAAAAAACAGTAGGGTTAAATGTTGGGTTGTCTCCCAACAAGCGCTTTTCTTTATAGCCTTTTTAGCTAGGCATGATGATTTTAATGATGCTCACATAAAAAGTGAAGAATTGAAACACAATGGAAGCATCAAGAAGCATATGACTAGCACATTTAAGCCTAACCCACTTCCTATGCATAGGGATTTTGTGAGCAAACAATTTATGGGAGCAAGAATCAACTAGCATAGGAAGGCAAAACAAGCATGACTTCAAGACTTTCAACATAAAGAGAGGAAACTTGATGTTGTTGAAATACATATAAGCATATATCCCTCTCTCATAATAATTTTCAGTAGCATCATGAATGAATTCAACAATATAGCTATCACATAAAGCATTCTTTTCATGATCCACAAGCATAGAATTTTTATTACTCTCCACATAAGCAATTTTCTTCTCATTCATAATAGTGGGAGCAAACTCAACAAAATAACTATCATGAGATACTAGATTGGCATAATCCAATTGAAAATTAAAATCATGATGACAAGTTTCATTTTTATTATTATTCTTTATAGCATGCATGTCATCCACAATAATCATCATAGATAGCAACTTTGTTGTTATAATCAATTGAAACCTCTTCCAAAATAGTGGAATCATCATTAAATAAAGTCATGACCTCTCCAAATCCACTTTCATCATTGTAATTATCAGAAATAGGAGGCAGACAATTACCATAATAAATTTGCTCATCAAACCTTGGGGGACTAAAAATATCATCTTCATCAAACATAGCATCCCCAAGCTTGTAGTTTTGCATATCATTAGCATCATGGGTATTCAAAGAATTCATACTAACAACATTGCAATCATGCTCATCATTCAAGGAACTCACATTAAACATTTCATTAAATTCTTCTTATAACAATTGAGCACAATTTTCCGATCCATCATTTTCAAGGAAGACATTATATAGATGAAGTATGTGAGGCAACCTCAATTCCATTTTTTTTTGTAGTTTTCTTTTATAAACCGAACTTGTAATAAAACAAGAAACTAAAAGATTCAATTGCAAGATCTAAAGATATACCTTCAAGCACTCACCTCCCCGGCAACGGCACCAGAAAAGAGCTTGATGTCTACTACGCAACTTTTATTCTTGTAGACGTTGTTGGGCCTCCAAGTGTAGAGTTTTGTAGGACAGTAGCAAATTTCCCTCAAGTGGATGACCTAAGGTTTATCAATCCGTGGGAGGCGTAGGATGAAGATGGTCTCTCTCAAACAACCCTGCAATCAAATACAAGAAATCTCTTGTGTCCCCAACACACCCAATACAATGGTAAATTGTATAGGTGCACTAGTTCGGCGAAGAGATGGTGATACAAGTGTAGTATGGATAGTAGATATAGGTTTTTGTAATCTGAAAATAAAAAAACAGCAAGGTAGCAAGTGATAAAACGGAGCACAAACGGTATTGCAATGCTTAAAAATAAGGCCTAGGGTTCATACTTTCACTAGTGCAATCTCTCAACAGTGCTAACATAATTGGATCATATAACAATCCCTCAATGTACGATAAAGAATCACTCCAAAGTTCATATTAGCGGAGAACATAAGATAGAAATTGTTGTAGGGTACGAAACCACCTCAAAGTTATCCTTTCCGATCAATCTATTGAGTCATCCCTATAAGTGTCACAAACAGCCCTAGAGTTCGTACTAAAATAACACCATATGATACGCATCAACCAACCGTAATGTCACCTAGATACTCCAATGTCACCACAAGTATCCATGAGTTGATCATTTGATATGCATCAAACAACTTCAGATTCATAATATTCAATCCACACAAAGAACTTCAAAGAGTACCCCGAAGTTTCTTATCGGAGAAAAGATAATGAAAACGTACAACCAACCCCTATGCTTAGATCACCCCAAGGTCACGGAAATCCGTGAGTTGATCACCAAAACATACTTCAAGTGACTCAATAGAATACCCCATTGTCACCACGGGTATCCACATGCAAGACATACATCAAGTGTTCTCAAATCTGAAATATTCAATCCGACAATAATGAAACCTCAAAGTGAAATACTCAATTCATCACAAGAAGATAGAGAGGGAAGAAACACCATATGATTCAACTATCTTAACAAAGCTCGCGATACATCAAGATCGTGCCAAATCAAGAACACGAGAGAGAGATCAAACACATAGCTACTAGTACATACCCTCAGCCCCAAGGGTGAACTACTCCCTCCTCATCATGGAGACCGCCGGGATGATGAAGATGGCCTCCGTGATAATTTCCCCCTCCGGCAGGGTGTCGGAACAGGGCTCCAGATGGTATTTCTTTGGTACAGAGGCGTGCGGTGGCGGCGTCAAAGTTCTAGGTTTATTTCTGGGGGTTTCTCTATTTATAGGATTTTTCAGCGTTGGAATCACACGAAAAGGAGCTACTAGGGCCCCACAAGGCAGCATGGCGCGACCCCCCCCCCCAGGCCGCGCCGTGGTGCCTTGTGAGCACCTCATGAAGCTTCTGGTCCTTCCACGAAGCTTCGGGGGTCTCTTTTGGTCCCAAAAAAATCATCAAAAAGTTTCGTCCAATTTCGAGAACTTTTATTTCTGCACAAAGAACAACACCACGGTAGTTCTGTTGAAAACAGCGTCAGTCCGGGTTAGTTCTAATCAAATCATACCAAAACCATATAAAATTATTATAAACATGGCATGAATACTTCATAAATTATAGATACGTTGGAGACGTATCAAAGGTTCAAATGGATCTTATCACTGGTCTTCCCAGGTCACAAAAGGGTCACGATGCTATTCTTGTCGTCATCGATCAACTCTCCAAAGTTGCACATTTTCTGGCAGTCAAGGAGACGATCACTGCTAGTCAGTTAGCAGATTTGTATATCTCCAGAATTGTAACTCTTCACGGTATTCCGAAGGAGATCAGTTCAGACTGTGGCAGCCTCTTCACCTCAAAGTTCTGGGCAAGTTTCCAAGAAGCTATGGGAACTCATATAACTTGGAGCTCAGCTTATCACCCCAGTCCCAAGGCCAAGTTGAACGAGTTAATCGAGTGCTCGAAGATATGATGCGTGCGTGTGTCATTTCATTTGGCAAGAAGTGGGAGGAATCTCTCCCGTATGCCGAATTCTCGTACAACAACAGCTATCAAGCTAGCTTGAAGATGGCACCCTTCGAGGTACTTTATGGACGTAAGTGTCGAACCCCTCTGAATTGGTCAGAAACTGGGGAACGGCCGCTCATTGGTCCAGATATTATCCAACACGCTAAAGAGCAAGTCCGTATTGTCCGGGAAAATCTCAAGGCGGCCTAGTCTCGCCAGAAGAGTAACTATGATCGTAAACACTGGGGATCGATCTATCAACCTGGTGAGAAAGCTTATCTGCGTGTCACTCCTATGAAGGGCACTCACCGCTTCGGAATCAAGGGCAAGTTAGCTCCACGCTACATTGGACCCTTCCGCATTCTCGCCAGACGTGGACATGTGGCATATAAGTTGGAGTTGTCGCCGCAATTCTCCCACATCCACGACGTCTTCCATGTGTCACAACTTCGTCGTTGCTTCAAGGATCCGCACCGTGCAGTGGATCATGAATTGCTCGAATTGCAAGATGATCTATCTTATAAAGAGCATCCGATCCGCATTCTGGATCAAGCTGAACGTCGGACCCGTCAAAAGACAACCAAGTTCCTTAAAGTGCAGTGGTCGAATCATACTGAAGATGAAGCCACTAGGGAACGCGAGGATCGCCTTCGGGAAGAATACCCCGATCTTTTCCCTTCTACCTCCTGAATTCTCGGGACGAGAATTTCTTTTAGAGGAGGAGAATTGTAACACCCCTATGTAATGAGCTACAATGATCCATAATGGTTATGCCAAGTCACCTTGATTTGCAATGCTTGATCACATTTGATTCATATCTCATTTCAAATTCCACCACTGAATTCAATTCAAATTATAAGTGAAATTTGAAGATGCACAAAAGTTGCAGCAAAATAGTTCATCATTTAGCAAATATTTCAAAACAAATATTTGTTCAGGAAAACAACATCACCTATTTGCTAAAATGAGCTATGGCAATTAAAACAGTGCCAAAAGAAGCATTTTAAATGCTTCTCCAATTATGAAAAATTCAAATGGATTCAAACCTCTCCCAAACTTTTTGTGGCAGTGCACAATATTCCCTAGTATTTGTTTTTACCAGCTCCATATTTTTGCAAAGTCCTTTGATGGCTAAAAATAAATGCAAACAGTTGTTGGAAAAGAAAAACAGAAAAGAAAAGGGAAAAGGCCCTAACACCACGCGCATATGGGCCTAAGTGCACAGTGCCCGTGGCCCAGCCCACCTCTCTCTCTCTCACCTCCCGCCTCTCACCTCTGCCGTGTTGGCGCGCCCGTGGCCGCGCGCGCGTGCACCGGTGAGACGGCGACACGGCGCCGCTACAGGGGCCGCCGAGGGGATAAGGACGCGCCCCTCGGCCTCCTCGTCGTCCTCACCCATTTCCCCCTCCTCTCTCGCCCTCTCCCGCCCGCGCTCGAGCTCACCCGAGCGCTGCCGTGGCTACGCCGCCGCGCCCGCGTAGCCACCGTCGACGCCTAGCCTCGCCATCGTGTCCACGCACCTCGCCGTCGTCCGCTACGTCGACTACGTCCACGAGCCCGAGCCGGAGAGCCCCACATCGCCGGGATCAAGCTCGTCTTCCTCCTCGGATCGCTGGTGTTTCTCTGAAAAATGTCGTCGGCCTGCTGCTACTAACCTCTCGCCGGCCTTTCTTGCACCTCCCGGTGAGCTCCTGCTCCTCTCCCTTCCCCGCTTGAGTTCGCTCTTGATGTCTACTACACAACTTATTCTTGTAGAGTCGTGTTGGGCCTCCAAGCGTAGAGTTTTGTAGGGCAGTAGCAATTTTCCCTCAAGTGGATGACCTAAGGTTTATCAATCTGTGGGAGGCATAGGTTGAAGATGGTATCTCTCAAACAACCCTGCAACCAAATACAAGAAATCTCTTGTGTCCCCAACACACCCAATACAATGGTAAATTGTATAGGTGCACTAGTTCGGCGAAGAGATGGTGATACAAGTGTAGTATGGATAGTAGATATAGGTTTTTGTAATATGAAAATATAAAAACAGCAATGTAGCAAGTGATAAAAGTGAGCACAAACGATATTGCAATGCTTAAAAACAAGGCCTAGGGTTCATACTTTCACTAGTGCAATCTCTCAACAATGCTAACATAATTGGATCATATAACCATCCCTCAACGTGCAATAAAGAATCACTCCCAAGTTCCTATTAGCGGAGAACATAAGATATAAATTGTTTGTAGGGTACGAAACCACCTCAAAGTTATCCTTTCCGATCGATCTATTCAGCTATTCCTATAAGTGTCACAAACAACCCTAGAGTTCGTACTAAAATAACACCATATGATACACATCAACCAACTCTAATGTCACCTAGATACTCCAATGTCACCACAAGTATCCATGAGTTGATTATATGATATGCATCAAACAACTTCATAATCATAATATTCAATCCACACAAAGAACTCCAAGGAGCACCCCAAAGTTTCTATCGAAGAAAAGATAATGAAAACGTGCATCAACCCCTATGCATAGATTACCCCAATGTCACCTCGGGAATCCGCGAGTTGAGTGCCAAAACATATATCAAGTGAATCAATATAATACCCCATTGTCACCACGGGTATTCATATGCAAGACATACATCAAGTGTTCTCAAATCTGAAATATTCAATCCGACAATAACGAAACCTCAAAGGGAAAAGATTCGATTCATTGCAACAAGGATAGAGAGGGAAGAAACACCATATGATCCAACTATATTAACAAAGCTCGCGATACATCAAGATCGTGACATATCAAGAACACAAGAGAGAGAGAGAGAGAGAGAGAGAGAGAGAGAGAGAGAGATCAAACACATAGCTGCTAGTACATACCCTCAGCCTCGTCATGGAGACCGCCGGGATGATGAAAATGGCCTCCGGTGATGATTCCCCCCTCCGGCAGGGTGCCGGAAAAGGGCTGTAGATTAGATCGTGGAGGTACAGAGGTTTGCAGCGGCGTAAAAACTCATCTAGGTTAACTTTCGGGGCTTTCTGAATATATATGATTTTTCAGCGTTGGAATCACGCAAAGAGGTGCCACAGGGGGCCCACGAGGCACCAGGGCGTGCCTGGGGGGGCAAGCGCGCCCAGGTGGCTCGTGGGGCCCCTGTGGCTCTTCTGCTGCTCCTCCAAAGCTTCCTGGGTCTGTTTCCTTCCAGAAAAAATCGTCAAAAAGTTTTGCTGCATTTGGGCTTCATTTGATATGGATTTTCTGGAAAACCAAAAACAAGCAGAAAACAACAACTGGCACTGGGCACTAGGTCAATATGTTATTCCATGAAAATCATATAAAACCCATATAAAAATGCAGCAAAATCATACAAAACTATAATAAACAAGGCATGAATACTTCATAAATTATAGATACGTGCTGCAGCTGCTGCCGCCATCGCTGCCGTGCTCGTCGCCGTCGCTACCGTCGCCGCAGCTCGCGTTCGAGCACGTAGACGTGCTCAGCGCGCTCGTAGGAGCCCAACACCACCGCCCGCTCGCCTTGCCGTGGCCCACATCGCCGTATCTGACCACGCCCGATTCTGGCCGCCGCCCGCGAGCTCGCCGCCGTCCACTCCGGCCACCCCAACTCGCGAGACTCGCACCGTTGGACGCGCGGGACAACGCTCGTTCGAACGGCACCGGCAGAGCTCGATTTGGCCGTCTGTAGCCGAAATCCGACGAGGGCCGTGGGCCTCCGTCGCGTTTTCGACATCGCCGACGTCTAAACGCTGGCCGCCGCCGACGTGGCTGGCCTAGGCCCACCCCTGGGTCGCTGACCAGTGGGCCCCAGGGGCCCAGTTGACTGGGTTGACCCAGTCAACATGCTGACTGGGCAGCCCTGTGCCACTGACATGTGGGCCCCGCACTTAATTAAACTAATTTGGATTTAAACTTAATCTGTTAATCTAATTAGTCACTAACAGATGGGTCCCACTAGTTAATTACCTTAATTAGTTAAAATTAACCTCTGTTAATCAACTCAGTCACTGACATGTGGGTCCCAGCGGTCAGGTTTGACCTGTACCGGCTGGGTTGACTGCTGACATCACCCTGACGTATTGCTGACGCAATAAAGTTATTTTTTGAATTAAAATAATCCCAGGAATTTCATAATATTGTCTAAAACTTTGAATAATCATAGATAATAATCCGTAGCTCGGATGAAAAAGTTTTCTACATGAAAGTTGATCAGAAAAATGAGACGAATCCGATTATGCCCTCCATGTAGCTGTCACATGCCCACAACACTACAAACATGGAACCTTCCCCTCCGGTTCATCTGTCTGATAGATGCCGAAAACCGGGAAAATATTCCTAGATATTTTCCCGCTCCGTCTCTAACGTGTAGCACTGCTATAGGTCACCCCTAGCACAGCCTATTGCCATGGCATGCATCTGTGTTGCTTTTGTTTGCTTTTTATTTATTGTTTCTTCCCCCTCTTCTCTCCGTTAGACCCCGAGACCGCCGCTGTTGCCGAGTACGACTACACCCCTGACGACCAGACCTTTCCAGCGGAGCTTCCAGGCAAGCAAAACCCCTTGATCATTCCTATATCACCCATTCCTTCTCTCCCATGCTTGCATTAGAATTTGCTATTGTATTTGTTTGCTCCTATTCTGATGCATAGCCTGATTTTGTAACCTATTGTTGATACTTTACCTTTCGTCCTAATGCTTAGTATAGAATGGTTAGTGATCCATCAGTGACCCCTCACCCTTGTCCTTGTTGCCCCGCTTTGTTACTGGTGCCCTGATCAATGTGATTGTTGTGCAGAGACCGACACATCACCGCACACCCCTTAGATGTACGACCCTGCAGAGCTACTATCGAGTGTCGAGGGTGATATCTCCTACTCACTCCTGATGGTATCTCTGTAGCGTAGCTATTCGGTTGTGGGTTACCGATTTTTGTAACCTGATGTTGATACTTTACCTCACTGCGGAGCCTAGGTAGGACTACGTCGTGTCGATCAGCCGAGGCAGGGCATGACCCAGAAAAGTGTGTCCGGCCAGAGTTAATCGAGCGTGTTGGGTAACAGTAGTGCACCCCTGCATGGAAGTTATCTATTCGAATAGCCGTGTACACGGTAACAGGACGCTCAGAGAGTATCCAGATCTACTACATCTAGAACTGGATACTTATGGAACTTAATTAATATGTTAGCTCCGAGATCGCTTTCTCGCAGGGAGTCGAGGAAGGATCTCTGGGCTTTGCTATTATATACTTACTACTTTATTTATATGCTAATCTGCACTCTTCTAATGCTGCAAGATGCTGCAAGATGCTAGTCTTCGATAGGCTAGGCCTTCCCCTCTATTCTGGCATTTCTGCAGTCTAGTCCACAGATACAGCCCCTTCCCTTTGATACCGATGCATACTTAGCATAGATCTCATGTAAGTCTTGCGAGTACTTTGGATGAGTACTCACGGTTGCTTTGCTACCTCTTTTCCCCATACCCGATTGCTGCGATTAGATGACGGAGCCCCGGAGACAGCTGACCCCGTCGACGACTACTACTACATTGACGGAGCCTGCTACTACGTGGAGACCGACGGCCAGGAGTAGTTTAGGAGGCTCCCTGGCAGGAGGCCGGTGCCTTTTCGATCTAGATGTCGTTGTTTTGCTCAGCCTTCTTAAGGCAGACTTGTTTTCCCTTTATGTATGTACTCAGATGATGTTGCTTCCGCTAACGCTTGTACTCGAGCTTATGTATTCGAGCCCTCGAGGCCCCTGGCTTGTAATATAAAGCTTGTATTATTTTATTTTGTGTCTAGAGTTGTGTTGTGATATCTTCCTATGAGTCCCTGGGCTTGATCGTGCGCATTTGTGTGTATGATTAGTGCACGATTGAGTCGGGGGCGTCACAGAGGAAACGTCACCGAGCCGCACGTGTGCTAAACTCGGAGGTGCCGTCCGTTCGGCACTAGATCGGTTTGGATCGCGATCGCATCACGAAGAGTACGACTACTTCAACCGTGTTATATACGCTTCTGCTTAACGGTCTACGAGGGTACGTAGACACACTCTCCCCTCTCGTTGCTATGCTTCTCATAGATAGATCTTGGGTGATTCGTAGGATTTTTTTTGATTTTCATGCAATGTTCCCCATCAAGGGGGAGAGGTCCCCCCTCCTTCTTCTTCTTGCTTGGCCTTCCCCCTAGATGGGAGAAGGGTTTCCCCTCTGGTCCATGGCCGCCATGGCTCCCGGAGGGTAGGAGTCCTCCGAGATTGGATTTCTCTCTATGTTTCTCTTCTGTTTCGCGCTCCTGTTTTCTAGCCTTTCACCGTTTCTTATATTCCCGGAGATCCGTAACTCCGATTGGGCTGAAATTTTGAGGGGATTTGTATCCATATATTAGCTTCCTTGCGGCAGAAGGACACCCCCAACCGACCTTCGAGGTGTCCACAAGTGCAGGGGGTGCGCCCAGTGAGCTTGTGGGGCCTCTGGGCCACCCCTTACGCTGATTATTTTTCCCAAAAATCCATATATTCCAAAATAAATCTCCGTAAAAATTTATCGCATTTGTACTTCGTTTGATATGGATTTTCTGTGAAACAAAAAACATGCAACAAACAGGAACTGGCACTGGGCACTGGATCAATATGCTAGTCCAAGAAAATCATATAAATTGTTGCCAAAAGTATGTGAAAGTTGTAGAATATTGGCATGAAACAATCAAAAATTATAGATACGATGGAGATGTATCATCACGGTCATTATTTTTTCAAGAGTACACAATTGCGTACCATAATTTTATAGAAGGCAGAATTTCAAGTGCAAGACGGCTACAACGAGTGTAGTACAAACTCCACACCAAGGCTAGTCCGAAGACAGCCACCATCAACATTACAACTACAACACTGATAACCCACAAGTATAGGGGATCGTTTGTAGCCTTTTTTGATAAGTAAGAGTGTCAAACCAAATGAGGAGCTAAAGGTAGAATTAATATTCTCTCAAGTTCTATCGACCACCGATACAACTCTACGCACACCAACGTTTGCTTTACCTAGAAACAAGTAATAAAATTAGAAGTACCTTGTAGGTGTAGTAGGATAGGTTTGCAAGATAATAAAGAACGTAAAAATAAAAGTTAGGTGTGGTTCTAATAAAATTAAAATTAAGTTAGTATAGCGAGTGTGAAAAAGTGGTGGTAGGATTTGCCGAATTGTCCCTAAGCAATTGGCTAAGTTACTAGACCGATAGCAAGTTTTTATGTGGGAGAGGCCACTGCTAGCATGTCATCCCTTACTTGCAATTCTATGCACTTATGATTGGAACTATTAGCAAGCATCCGCAACTACTAAAGTTCATTAAGGTAAAACCCAACCATAGCATTAAGACATATTGGTCCCCCTTCAATCCCGTATGAATCAATTTCTATGGTAGGAAGAAGTTTCCGTCACTCTTGCCCTCCAATACATAGTCCTATCAACATTCAACTAACCCTATGGTGTGATCCACTCGCGCGCTCATATGATGGGCACCAAAGGACAGCAACATAACCACAAGAAATTTAAACCAATCATAGCAATTCACCGATTACCCATAGGACAACAAAAATATACTCAAGCATCATAGGATCGCAACACATCATTGGATAATAATATGAAGCATAAAGCACCATGTTCAAGTAGAGGGTACAGTGGGTTGCGGGAGAGTGGACCGCTGAATATAGATGAGGGAAGGTGATGGAGGTGTTGATGAAGATGAAGGAGTTGTTGGAGTAGATCGCCGTCACACGATGTTTGCCCTAGCGGCGTTCTGGCACTGCCGGGAGAGAGGGGGAGAGCCCCCCCTTCTTCTTCTTGCTTGGCCTCCCCCTAGATGGGAGGACGGTTTCCCCTCTGGTCCTTGGCCGCCATGGCTCCCAGAGGGCAGGAGCCCCTCTGAGATTGGATCTCTCTCTCTCTCTCTCTCTCTGTTCTCTTTTGTTTTGCGTTCCTGTTTTCTGGCCCTTCACCGTTTCTTATATTTCTGGAGATCCGTAACACCGATTGGGTTGAAATTTTGAGGGGATTTTTATCCGGAAATTATCTTTCTTGCAGCGAAAGAAGGGCCCCAACCAACGTATGAGGGAGCCACAAGGCAACACAGCGCGACATACCCCCCATGGCGCGCCCTGTTGCCTTGTGAGGCCCTCGGGCACCGTCTTGCGTTTATTATTCTTCCCAAAAATCACATATATTACAAAATAAATCTTCGTAAAATTTTATTTCATTTGGACTTCGTTTGATATGAATTTTCTGTGAAACAAAAAACATGCAAAATACATAAACTGGCACTGGGCACTGGATCAATATGTAAGTCCAAAAAATAATATAAAATGTTGCCAAAAGTATGTGAAAGTTGTAGAATATTGGCATGAAACAATAAAAAATTGTAGATACGACGGAGACGTATCAGCATCCCCAAGCTTAATTCATGCTCGTCCTCGAGTAGGTAAATGATAAAAAGATAAATTTTGATGTGGAATGCTACCTAGCAAAATCTTGATCATGTAATCTAATCATGGCATGAATATTAAGATACGAGTGATTCAAGGCAATAGTCTATAATTTGATATAAAGACATCAATACTCAGGCATACCTACAAACGATCATGCCTTTCAAAATAAAAATGCTAAAGAACGCTATCCCTACAAAATCATATAGCCCGTCATGCTTACTCTTCCTAACGCAAAGTATTAATCATGAACTACCCTGATGACAAGCCGGGCAATTGGATCATACTTTTTAATGCGCTTCAGCTTTTTCAACTCCCACGCAATACATGAGCGTGAGCCATGGATATAGCACTATGGGTGGAATAGAATGCGGTGATGGAGATCAATAAGGGGAAGTCAAAAGCAAGATTATCTCGCATCGACGCGGCTAATCAACGGGCTATGGAGATGCCTATTAATTGATATCAATGCGAGGAGTAGGGATTTCCATGCAACAGATGCACTAAGAGCTATAAGTGTATGAAAGCTCAAACTGAAACTAAGTGGGTGTGCATCCAACTCGCTTGCTGATACGTCTCCAACGTATCTATAATTTATGAAGTATTCATGCCATGTTTATTATAGTTTTGTACAATTTTGATGCACTTTTATATGGCTTTTATATGATTTTTATGGACTAACATATTGACCTAGTGCCCAGTGCCAGTTGCTGTTTTCTGCTTGTTTTTGTTTTTCCAGAAAATCCATATCAAATGAAGTCCAAAGGCAGCGAAACTTTTTGACGATTTTTTCTGGAAGGAAACGGACCCAGGAAGCTTCGGGGAAGCAGCAGAAGAGCCACAGGGGCCCCACAAGCCACCAGGGCGCGCCACCCCCCCCCCCCCCAGGTGCGCCCGGGTGCCTCGTGGGCCCCCTGTGGCACCTCTTTGCGTGATTCCAACGCTGGAAAATCATATATATATTCAGAAACCCCCGAAAGTTAACCTAGATGAGTTTTTACGCCACCGCAAGCCTCTGTACCAAGGAGATCCCATCTGGAGCCCTTTTCCGGCACGCTGCCGGAGGGGGGAATCATCACCAGAGGCCATCTTCATCATCCCGGCGGTCTCCATGAGGAGGAAGGAGTAGTTCACCCTCGGGGCTGAGGGTATGTACTAGTAGCTATGTGTTTGATCTCTCTCTCTCGTGTTCTTGATATGGCACGATCTTGATGTACCGCGAGCTTTGTTAATATAGTTGGATCATATGGTGTTTCTCCCCTCTCTATCTTTGTTGTGATGAATCGAATATTTTCCCTTTGAGGTTTCGTTATTGTCGGATTGAATATTTCAGATTTGAGAACACTTGATGTATGTCTTGCATATGAATACCCGTGGTGACAATGGGGTATTATATTGATTCACTAGATGTATGTTTTGGCACTCAACTCATGGATTCCCGAGGTGACATTGGGGTAATCTATGCATAGGGATTGATGCACGTTTTCATTATCTTTTCTCTGATAGAAACTTTGGGGTGCTCCTTGGAGTTCCTTGTGTGGATTGAATATTTTGATTATGAAGTTGTTTGATGCATATCGTATAATCAACTCACGGATACTTGTGGTGACATTGGAGTATCTAGGTGACATTAGAGTTGGTTGATGTGTATCATATGGTGTTATTTTAGTACAAACTCTAGGGCTGTTTGTGGCACTTATAGGAATAGTTCAATAGATCGATCGGAAAGGATAACTTTGAGGTGGTTTCGTACCCTACAAACAATTTCTATCTTATGTTGTCTGATAATAGGAACTTGGGAGTGATTCTTTATCGCACGTTGAGGGATGGTTATATGATCCAATTATATTAGCATTGTTGAGATATTGCACTAGCGAAAGTATGAACCCTAGACCTTGTTTCTAAGCATTGCAATACCGTTTATGATCACTTTTGTTACTAGTTACCTTGCTGTTTTTATTATTTCAGATTACAAAAACCTATATCTACTATCCATACTACACTTGTATCACCATCTCTTCGCCGAACTAGTGCACCTATACAATTTGCCATTGTATTGGGTGTGTTGGGGACACAAGAGATTTCTTGTATTTGGTTGCAGGGTTGTTTGAGAGAGACCATCTTCATCCTACGCCTCCCACGGATTGATAAACCTTAGGTCATCCACTTGAGGTAAAATTGCTACTGTCCTACAAAACTCTGCGCTTGGAGGCCCAACACGAGTCTACAAGAATAAGTTGTGTAGTAGACATCAAGCTCTTTTCTGGCGCCGTTGCCGGGGAGGTGAGTGCTTGAAGGTATATCTTTAGATCTTGCAATTGAATCTTTTAGTTTCTTGTTTTATCACTAGTTTGGTTTACAAAAGAAAACTACAAAAAAATGGAATTGAGGTTGCCTCATATTATTCATCTTTATAATGTCTTTCTTGAAAATGATGGATCGGAAAATTGTGCTCAATTGATAGAAGAAGAATTCAATAAAATGTTTGGCATAAAATCTTTGAATGATGAGCATGATTACAATGTTGCTAGTATGAATTATTTGAATATCCATGATGCTAATGATATGCAAAGCCACAAGCTTGGGGATGCTATGTTTGATGAAGATGATATTTTTAGTCCCCCAAGTTTTGATGAGCAAATTTATTATGATGAAAGCATGCCTCCTATTTATGATGATTATAATTATGAAAGTGGATTTGGAGAGGTCATGACTTTATTTAAAGATGATTCCACTATTTTGGAAGAGGTTTCAATTGATTATGACAACAAAGTTGCTATCTATGATGATTATTGTGATGACATGTATGCTATAAAGAATAATGATAACCATGAAACTTGTCATCAAGATTTTTATTTTCAATTGGATTATTCCAATCAAGTATCACATGATAGTTATTTTGTTGAGTTTGCTCCCACTATTACTAATGAGAAGAAATTTGCTTGTGTGGAGAGTAATAAAATTTCTATGCTTGTGGATCATGAAAAGAATGTTTTATGTGATAGCTACATTGTTGAATTCATTCATGATGCCACTGAAAATTATTATGAGAGAGGAACATATGCTTTTAATAGTTGCAATAATATCAAGTTTCCTCTCTATGTGTTGAAAGCTTTGAATTCATGCTTAGTTTGCCTTTCTATGCTAGTTGATTATTGCTCCCATAAACTATTTGCTCACAAAATCCCTATGCATAGGAAGTGGGTTAGGCTTAAATGTGCTAGTTATATGCTTCATGATGCTCTTTTTGTGTTTCAATTCTTTACTTTTAAGCGAGCATCATTGAAATCATCATGCCTAGCTAAAAGGCATTAAAGAAAAGCGCTTGTTGGGAGACAACCCAATATTTATACCTACTGTTTTTGTGTGTTCACATTATTAAGCTACTGTAGTAATCATGTTTTATATGTTTTCTTTCAATAATGTTCCAAGTAAAGCCTTTGGGATAGTGTGGATACTTGTTGATTCGATTCTGTGCAAAAACAGAAACTTTTGCGTCCAGTACTGGAATTTCTATTCTATACTGGAGCGTAAGAAAATTCTGAAATTTTTACAGAGCATTGGTTTACAATTTTTTTTTACGTTTTCCTAATTTTTCAGAATTTTTGGAGGTACAGAAGTATGGTTTTTAAATCGCTCACTACATGCTGCTCTGTTTTTGACAGATTCTGTTTTCGGTGCATAGTTTGCTTGTTTTAGTGTTTCCATAGCTTATATTGAGTAATATAAATTGTGGAAATGATGGAATACATTAGGAATTATGTGAGAACAATTATGAATCTTGTCATGACAGTACCTAAGTGGATGATTTATTTTTATCATACTAACCTATCTCACAAGTTCCGTTAAGTTTTGTGTGATTGAAGTTTTCAAGTTTTGGGTGAGATATCGATATGAGGAGAATAAGGAGTGGCAAGACCCTAAGGTTGGGGATGACCAAGGCACCCCAAGGTAATATTCAAGTAAGACCCAAGCAACTAAGCTTGGGCATGCCCCGGAAGGCATCCCCTCTTTCGTCTTCAACACTATCGGTAACCTCACTTGGAGCTAAATTTTTATTCGTCACATGATATGTGTTTTGCTTGGTGCGTCATTTTATTTTAGTTGTATTTGCTTGCTGTTATTTAGAATAATGTTTTGTATCTTTTATTTCAATAAAATGCCAAGTATATCCTTTACCATGCTCAGTTTGCAAGTTTATGTGTTGCTGTTTGAAAACAGGAAGTTTTCTGTTATGTCCAGAATATTCCTGAATAGTCAGAACATGATAAAAATCTGAAATTTTTACACAGTAAGAATGCATGAGTTCTCTGTCACGTGGTAATTTTTCAGAATTTTTGGAGTTAGGGAAGTATGAATTTTAAATCCCCCTTTACAGACTGTTCTGTTTTGGCAGATTGTTGTTATGTTTGCATTGTTTGCATATGTTTGCTTGTTTAATGATTCTATTTGAGGATAGGATTATTAAATATGCAGAGGCATTTAGTATGAAATGTTAAATTATAATTTTAATGATTTTCTACAGTAGGGAATGATAAGGTTTTGTATTGATTTATACTAACTTATCTCACGAGTTCTTGTTGAGTTTTGTGTGGATGAAGTTTTTAAGATTTAAGGAAACCGTGATATGAGAGGAATTAAGGAGACACAAGAGCTCAAGCTTGGGGATGCCCAAGGCATCCCAAGTTATTATTCCAAGAAGTCTCAAGCATCCAAGCTTGGGGATGCCCCGGTAGGCATCCCACTTTTCTTCTTCAACAACTATCGGTAAGTTTTGGTTGAGCCTAAGTTTTTTGCTTCTTCACATGATATGTGCTATCCTTGGAATGTAATTTTATTTTGTTTTCTTTGCTGTTTGAATAAAATACTTAAGATCTAAAAATTTTAAATGAGAGAGAGTTCTCACATAACTACTTAATTACTTAACTACTCATTTGATCTTCACTTATATCTTTTTGGAGTAGTTTGTCATTTACTCTTGTGCTTCACTTATATCATATGAGTAAATTTTGAAAGAATTGAATATCATAAAGTTGAAATAATATGATCTTCATATGCTTGTATCATGTCTAGTAGTAGCTTCACATTGGGTTTAGAAAGTGAAATCTATTGAAGTTTGACAACCACAATATTGGTCATACATGCAATTCATGAATGATAAGTATAAGGAAGAGAATTTTCACATATAAATATATTATCTAGGACATCTTTTATGATTGTGAATACCCATTAATTATTTTCAAACTTGAGCAAATTAGTTGAAGTTGGACAAGGAAGACAACATAATGAGTTATGTTTGGGTATATTTGCATAGAAGTTATATTGTTATGGATCCTCCAACATGTGGTGCTTGCTTAGGATCTTTTGCTAGCCAAAAATTCGTACCAAGTAGAGATACTACTTGTGCATCCAAAAACCCTTAAACCCAGTTTCTTCCCATGAGTGTCCACCATATCTACCTATGGATTGAATAAGATCCTTCAAGTAAGTTGTCATCGGTGCAAAAAGCAATAAAAATTGCTCCTAAAATATGTATGATCTTTTATTGCAAGGGAAAATAAGCGTTGTACGAACTTGTGATGGTAAAGAAATAAAAGCGAAGGACTGCATAATAAAGGTTGCTATCACAAGGGGCAATATAACGTGACGTTCCTTTGCATTAAGGGCTTGCACATCCAAAAATCAAAAGTGCATGACAACCTCTGCTTCCCTCTGCGAAGGGCCTATCTTTTACTTTATGTATTTACTTTTATGCAAGAGTCAATAGTATTACTTCTCATTTCAACCTCAATTATTCTCTAGTTGGCAAGCATCATGCGGTGGGGAAAGATCCAGGCATATATGGCCAGTCAAATATATTTGATCATGAATTATTATTGTTGACAATTATCTCTATGATAAATAAGTTGGGAGGCAATACATTAAGCCCCTATCTTTCTCTGTGTTCGATGGATGCCATTTGTTCTAAAAATATGCTTTGAGTACTAGCATGTAGGAGATATGCCCTAGAGGCAGTAATAACAGTTATTTTGTATCTCCGAGTTTGTAATGAATGTTTATGTTCCATGCTATAACTGCAATGATTCTCGAGTCTGCAATATCCACGAGGCTCGGAGGGAAACTCATGTGCACGTGTGGTATAATAAACGGTAAAATGTATTCCTGGTCATGCCTCTAAGACTGGCTCAAGTATTGCATGATGATCCTGTTTTCCTGATCAAGGGCATGTCTATGCCGGCAATTTTGAGGGCACAATGTTAGTAGAACACTTGTGTTGAATCGACCCAAATTGATGTTATGCTATGAGATACATTCGTCACAAGTTAATGGTTAATAACACAGAGATAGTTAATGTTTGCATAATTCCTTAGACCATGAGAGTATCGAGTTCCTTCGTACTTGCTTCGTAAACTTTGGGGTTTGTTAAACGTCATCCGTAACTGGGTGGCTATTACGGCGGCTTACGGGTTCACGGAAAAGTATGACAAGAAACGAGATAGCTCAAGATTGGGATTTGCTCCTCCGACGATGGAGAGATATTCTCGGGCCCTCTCGGTGTTACAGTATCCATCATCGTCTGGCCAGACACATTGTGATTTGATCACTGGGATGCCGGAACACGGAAACGAGAAAAGAGAACAAAACCGGTAACGAGGTAACTTGCATGGTGGACAAGTTGTTGATCCACGGGGATGCAATAAATCTCACCTCGGGTGTTTGTAATATATTGTGAAGCAACAGGAATAGCACATGGCAACTGGAGGTTCACTTGAATATTCATTCGTGTGGGTATAGGGGTCAATATGGGTGTCCACGGCTCCGATGTTGATCATTGATCGGAAAGTGTTCCGGGTCATGTCTATACTTCACCGAACCTATAGGATCACACGCTTAAGGGTCATCTATCTGCTGAATACTAGACAGGGAGTCGGAGAGAAAATCGCCGGAAAAGTTTCGGACGAAACGGAAATGTTCCGAAGAGAACAACGGAATAGTTTCGGTGAAACTGAAAAGTTGTTTCAGGGTATTCCATTAAGTCATATTGGTTCCGGCACACGCCTGGAAATTCTTGGAGGGTGCCAGAATTGTTCTGGTAACTTCTGGAATTTTTTCGGAGAGAAAAACCGGAAATGTTCCGGAGCAGCCGGAACCGCAATGGTAGCTTTTCGCTGAAGAAAAACATTGTTCCAGAATTGTTTCGGAATGCGTTCAAAATTGTTTTAGTGGGTACTGGAATTATTCTAGGCACACAGAAATAATTTGGGATTTAACGGACGCAGAAAAATGTCTTTGTGAATAGTGAAAGTGCTTTATGGATATTTTTTGGAAAGCACCTTTTGGGATATTTTCCAAAAGGCTTCTCGAAGGACTTGGGAGCCAAGGAAGCCCCTCATGGGGGGGGCCCAAGGAGTGGCCGGCCAAGGGAGGTGGAGCTCCTTGGAGCTCCACATGCCATCCCTTTTTGCTTTATTCTTTTATGTAAAGACATAAAGTGGGGGTACTTTTGGTATTTTTGAATGCCAACTTTACCCCTTGGCTTTCCTATAAATAGAGGTGGAGGGGTGCTCTCCAAAGATCATCCTTGCTCTCATACACATGCCATAGACTTGTCTGGCTTCTCTCTCCCTCCTAGCGAAATAGTTTCGTAGAGCCGAAAGGTTGTCTGGGTTCCGGCAGGAACTAGTTCTGGACGGCGAAGCCCTGCCGGATAGCTGACACCGTATGTGTGCAACTCTATAGAGAGATCGTAGTTTCGGTCTTAGTTCGAGAGTGCCTCCCGAAGGGCTGTCCGAGTGACCGTCAGAGTTTCGAGGGTACTCCCGAAGGGCTGTCCGAGTGACCGTCTGAGTTTCGAGGGTCCTCCCGAAGGGCTGTCCGCGACATCGTCCGAGGGACTGTCCGACCGCCTCCCGAAGGGCTGTCCGATGAGGGAGTACATCCTCGCGGTTGGGAGGTTGTAAATCCTAGCTGCGGGGATCTGCACCGACGATCTACACCGACTCTTCTTCCGCTGCGCTACGAGTCGGTACGGATCAGATCAAACCCTGTATGACATCTCCATAGTGGTCCTGGGCGCGCTCGCTGTACCAAATTTTTTTGTTTTCTGTCGAGTTCCCCTACAGTGGCATCATGAGCCGTGCTATGCGTAGATGCAGGTTACGATCTAGAATACATGGAGATGTATGGGTATTGCATAATATAATTTTGGAGTAGATGAGATCTATTGCTGAAAATTATTTATGCGGGTGACAGATGAAATCTGTTACCCGATGTTATTGTTGCTTCCGTTGAATTTGCTTATTTCTGATCTCGAGACAGCATGGTGGAATTTGACAAAGTTCTGGCAATCCGCGATCCTGATTGATCAACGAAGTGCTATCAGTTCTTTGGGTTCCGCCATAGTCAAAAGAAAGATGAAATTCGCAGACGAAAGGGCAATGCAGATATGATCTGCACGGGGGTCATGCGTATGACGAAGTTTAGTATGGGGCTCGAGATTTAATTATCTCGTGTTTCATACACCCCGCGATGTTAATCTAGCGACTTGAATAATCATACTTGATGATAATACGTTGGAAGCTGCGGTTTAAGTCAAAACCTTAGAAGCCACGTAAAATAAAATTTTGCATAAATCGATTAGAGGCGTCTAACTTGGTTTTGCAGGATGTGCATGTGATGTGGTATAGCAGTGCTCATATTAATTCGATTATGTATGAGATGACTATATGATGTAAATTTATTAACATGACCTGCGTGTCATGATTCGGCATGATGGCTGGAGCCATATGATTGTCACTTTAATGACTTGCGTGTCAACCTTAAGTAATGCACTTATTTTATTAGCTATAGAGATAGCAATATTATCTGGTGCATCGACAAGGTGGTGGCAATCTTCGCGAAGGTGAACACCGACGCAAATGCCGAAGACGAAGAAATACTTGACTTCTCCGTCAGAAAGGGCTATACCATATCATGCTATTATGAATTGCCTGAGATGTTTATCCCTTATGATGCACCCTTTTGATTGTGCGGTAGTCGCTTTTTATTAGGGTGATCTCTCACTAAAAATATCAAGTAGATAGTGTTCTCCCAAGTGTAGCACCGTCACGGCACCTATCTTTTCGGGGTGCACCGTGTCACACGGGTACGAACGATTAGAGAAGTGTGAGGCGGGTGAGTTGAGACCTCGCAGCGAGATCACTTGGTTGTCTTGACGTTCAGGCATGACCGTCATGAGATCGGAACACACGCATCGAAAGATGAACAAGAGTCACATAGAGATGTGATTGGCAAGTTGGCCTACCGGTTAAGATTTTCGTCATCAGTGGTGTTACACCAATGGCGAACAATCAAGACACGGATCTTGAATCACTCATAATCAATTTTGAGAGATATTGATTTGAGAGGGAGCGCACTTTAGAATAAAATTGTTTATTCACTAGTGCCAAAATCATTATGAACAAAGTCTAAGTGAAACTTGTGTTTTCCGTTGTAGATCAAATGGCTCGCAACACCGCGTTCAACTTAGGCCCGATGTTAGAGAAAGAGAAGTTAGCTGCGACTGGAAACAACTATGCGGACTGGGTCCGTAACCTGAGGATTGTCCTCAGGAGCGCTAAGAAAATGTATGTGCTCGAAAATGCTCTTCCAGCTAAACCGGCAGCCACTGCCCCGGAAGATGAACAAAATGTCTGGGCCACTAAGGATGATGATCAAAACTTAGTGCAGTGCCTCATGCTAGCTTGCATGAGTGCAGGGCTTCAAAAACGTTTTGAATTCCATAAACCCCGTGATATGATCCGGGAATTGGATGCTCTGTACAAAGAAACCGCACGGTCTGAACGATTTGATATCATGAAGGCCGTGATGGATTGCAAGATGGCTGAGGGCAGTTCAGTTGGTGAACACGTAGTCAAAATGATTGGCTATGCTGAAAGGCTTAAAACCCTAGAATTTCCAATTCCACCTGGCCATATGATGGACATGATGCTTTCTTCACTCCCCCCGTCTTATGACAGTTTTGTCATGAACTACAACATGAGTGGGATGGAGAAAACACTGGAAGAGGTGCTCGCCATGCTGAAAACTACGGAAGGAGGACTGCGGAAAAGTCGCAAGCAAGTGTTGCTTTTGAATAAAGCCGCCAGTTTCAAAAAGAAAGGCAAGCCAAAGAAGGGTAAGGGCGCTGGTAAGACCGGATCCCAGAGCAACTCTAAGGGCGGAGCCAAGAATGAAACTGAGTGCTTCTACTGCAAGGGCACAGGACATTGGAAGAGAAACTGCAAGAAGTATCTGGAAGATAAGAAGTCCGGGAAAACCGGAAAAGGTATAATTGTTATACAAGTTAATGTCATTGACGTTTTGCTTGCTAGCGAAAATTCTAAGTCTTGGGTATTTGATACCGGATCGGTTGCTCACATTTGCAACTCAATACAGGGACTTTAGAAGGTGCGCAAACTAGCAAAGAATGAAGTCATGATGCGCGTCGGGAACGGCGCTGGGATCGCCGCTCAAGCCATCGGCATTATGCCTCTACATCTCCCTTTAGGATTTATCTTAGAACTAAATAACTGTTATTTTGTTCCAATATTGTGTAGAAACATTATCTCCAGATCATGTTTAGTACACGATGGGTATTCGTACAAGTCTGAGAACAATGGTTGTTCACTTTATTGTAAGGATATGTTTTATGGATTTGCACCCATTGTTGGGGGCCTTTTCATACTAAATCTTGAATGTGGAAATGATGTCTTTAACGTGAATGCTAAATGCCTTAAGAAGGCTGATACCACCACCACTTTCATGTGGCACTGTCGGCTTGGCCACATCGGCAAGAAACGCATGCAAAGACTCCATAAAGATGGAGTTTTACCGTCCTTTGATTTTGAATCATTTGACACATGTGAAGCTTGCTTGATGGGGAAAATGACCAAGACGCCGTTCATGGGTCATCCTGAACGGGCGAGTGAATTGTTGGAAATAATACATAGTGATGTATGTGGTCCAATGAGCACAATCGCACGGGGTGGGTATTTCTACTTCGTGACTTTTACGGATGATTTGAGTAGGTATGGATATATATACTTGATGAAGCATAAGTCGAAAACCTTTGAAAAGTTCAAAGAATTTTAGAATGAGGTAGAAAATCATCATAACAAAAGGATTAAGTTTCTGCGATCTGATCGCGGGGGCGAATACCTTAGTCATGAGTTTGGCCAACATCTGAGTGACCGTGGAATCGTTTCACAGCTTACGCCTCCCGGAACTCCACACAGTGAAACGGAGTGTCGGAACGACGTAACCGAACCTTGTTAGACATGGTAAGGTCGATGATGTCTCTTAC